>CM070783.1:104618179-105218179 GCA_036346955.1 Dipus sagitta
CCCAACCCCGCTCAGCTTTCCAGATCAGACAAGATGGGCCAGGTTCAGAGTGGTGTGGCCCACTCACCAGCTGTGTTCTGAGTCAAGCAAACAGAGCAGGATTTCCCGTCAAGAGGAGTGCTCTTTTTAACCTGGTGGGCCTTGGGCTTGTAAAACACAAAACTGTTTTGGGTAAGATTTTGGCCATGGTGTAAGTCAATACTTACAGCCTATGACTTGCCCTGCCGGCTTGAACAGTGTTCCTATGTGATAGTTTGACCCTCTGGTGCTGAGTTGTCTGAAATAGGCCATGGGCTCTAATGTAACTGACTAAATTCAGCTCAGCAAGCCAAAACCATGCAATCACGAAGAATTTTGAATGGCAGGACTGCTGCACTCAGTGTCTTGGGGACGAGTAGATTGGGGAGGTGTGAACCAGACATCCTTCCTCAGGTCAGTTCCCCAGCATGAACCTCGTGTGTACTGGGCAGCTGTTTCCCTGTGGCTTCATTGAATCTGATTTCCACCTTATTTGTTAAGAAGTAAGCACATCGGGGCTGGAGAGATGGCTTAGCAGTTAAGGCGTTTGCCTGCAAAGCCAAAGGACCCAGGTTCATTTTCCCAGGACCCATGTAAGCCAGATGTGCAAGGAGGCACATGCATCTGGAGTTCGTTTGCAATGGCTGGAGGCCCTGGAGTGCCCATTCTCTCTCTCTCTCTCTCTCTCTCTCTCTCTCTCTCAAATAAATAAATAAATAAATAAATAAATAAATAAAATATATTTTTAAAATATAAGTAAGCACATTGTACCCATCAGGGACAGCTTGGTTTACTCCAACACGGCTTGGATAGAGTTTGTGCTGACACAGAAGAGGAGGAGGGGTAAAGCAGACTTAGTTCTGGGGGAGAAAGGAAAGGACCACGTTGCTAGAGCCTTGGTCCCTGGTCTCTCAAGGGCCCGGTCGTTTATCTCCTTGAAGTGAAGTTCCACAGACTTGGAGCTCTGCGTGGCCGGGATAGCCCCCTCCCCGGCTCGGTGGACGCATGCTGATTTGGTAACGCCCTCTGGTTTGTTTCCATTACTGTGGACAAGCTCATGACACGTGGGGGAAACGGAGTGACTGCATCCATTGGTCACCTGTCAGCCAGCCAGTGAACTGTGTGACCAGTTAGTGCTGCTTCTGGCCCGCTCGCCCTTGGTGTCAGCTCTTCGCTTCTGTGACAGGGCTTCTCAAAGCCAAGGCCTGTCTCATCCCATTGCTGTGTGTTTAGGAATGTGGAAACCAGATCAGAGCTCATTTTCATTTTCCCTTTCCTCTGTCAGAAAATGTTTGCTTAAATATTTTTATTCATTTATTTGAGAGAAAGACAGAGGTGGAAAGAGAGAAAGAGGCACACCAGGGCCTCCTGCCACTTCAAACAAACTCCAAATGCATGTGCCACTTTGTGCATCTGGCTTTACGTCGGTACTGGGGAATCGAACCCAGGTTGTTAGGCTTTGCAGGCAAGCGCCTTAACCACCAAGCCATCTCTCCAGGTCCAAAATGTTTGTTTTTTGTTCACAGACTATATAGACTATTTTTTTTTTCATGTCACCTTACATTTGGGAAAAGGATGAATAAAAGATATAGGTAGTTACGTTTATTTATTTTTTAATTAATTTATTTATTTGCAAGCAGAGAGAGAGAGAGACAGACAAACAGAATGAATGGGTGCTCCAGGGCCTCCTGCCACTGCAAATGAAGTCCAGACTCATGCACCGCTTTGTGTATCTGGCCTTACGTGGGTACTGGGGAATTGAACCCAAGCTGTCAGGCTTTACAAGCAAGCACCTTTAACCACTGAGCCATCTCTCCAGCCCTTATTTATGGGTTGTTTTTTCTTTTTTCGAGGTAGGGTCTCACTCTGATCCAGGCTAACCTGGAATTCACTATGTAGTATCAGGGTGGCCTCAAACTCACGGCCATCCTCCTACCTCAGCACTCTCCCAAGTTCTGGGATTAAAGGTGTATGCCACCACTCCCAGCTTTCATTTATGTTTTTTTTTAAATATGTTTTATTTATTTATTTGAGAGAGAGAAGGAGAGGGAGAGAGAGAGAATGGGCACACCAGTTCGTCCAGCCACTGCAAACGAACTCCAGATGCATGAACCCCCCCCCCTTGTGCATCTGGCTTATGTGGGTCCTGGAGAATCAAACTGGGATCCTTCGGCTTGCTAAGCCATCTCTCCAGCCCCCTTATTTATGTTTTTAAGTAACATTGACAAAATGTTTTTTAAGACTAAAGTGGCCTGCCATTCCTGTGTGGGCCACCACAGCTACTTCTCAGAGAGCCCTGTAAATGGGAAGCCCAGCGCTGGAGTCAGAAGAGCTTGATGGTCTCTAGGAACTGAGTAGCTCTGCAGCATGGGCTTGACAGGTCACCATGAGTGGTGGCAGATAGAACAAGTGTCTGAGGAATGGTTTCGAGTAACTTGGGCTTTAATAGTTGTTGTTGACAATTTGTCTCTCAACTCCATGGATGTCCTGAAGTGGCCAAAGAAGTATTTAAATATTTCTGAACCCTGATCCTTAGGAACCTTAAAACGCTGACCCTTTTCCAAGTATGTTGTTATATGTTCCAGCTAATGGATGACCACATGGGAATCAAACTTAACATGACTGTGAGCCATGAGCTATAGCTGATGCCTTTCTCTGTATGCCATCTGGGCAAAATATACTTGAAGATGACAGGTTCTAGCACCTTTAGTGACTAGTCAAATGTACTTTTTGTTTTGTTTTGTTTTTTAGTTTTTTGAGGTAGAGTCTCAACTCTAGCCCAGGCTGACCTGGAATTCACTACTTTGTCTCAGGGTACCTTGAACTCATGGTGATCCTCCTACCCCTGCCTCCCAAGTGCTGGGATTAAAGGCGTGCGACACCACACCAGGCGTCAAATGTACTTTCTAAAAGAAGCGTGTTTTTAGAAGGTCCTCTTTAATAATACAGAATAATTTAAGGACTAAAATGTTCAGTTTAGTCATTTTAAACTTAATTTGTTGTGTGCGCATTGGGAAATAAGTTATAAATGTGTTCTTGATGAAATAATGTTATTTTATTCATTATGCCTGGCATAATTTTAGGATATAGTTGCCTTTTTAATGAATATTACAGCTTTTAAAAATGTCTTCTCTGGCTGGAGAGATAGCTTAGCAGTTAAGGCACTTGTCTGTGAAACTTAAGGACCTAGGTTTGATTCTGCAGTACACACAGAAGCCAGATGCAAAAGGACAAGGTGGCGCATGCTTCTGGAGTTCGTGTGCGGCGGCGGGAGGCCCTGGAGGGCCAGTTCTTTCTCTCTCTTTATCTGCCTCTCTCTCTCTTCCTCAGCATCTCTCTCTCTCAAATAAATAAGTAAATTTTAAAAAATGTTTTCTCCAACTAGAGGGCCTATTTTATTCATATGGCATAAAATTTTGTCTATGAAAAGGCTAGGAAAAAATATCATTCATCTTTGTAAAGTCCTGGACTTACTGCCATTTTAGACATATGTTTTATCCAATAATTGCTCAACAGGTCCTGTCAGGCCTCATAGAACATACTTAAAGCAAAGATCTGATTCTCTGGTATTGGTTCAAACTACCACAGAAATCATTTGGCCAAACTGATCGAGTATAAAGCCTAATTTACAAATAATTTCCATGTAAATATTTTTATTTTATTCTAAGTTTAAATACGACCCGAGACATAGCCTAATGAAAAACAAGAATTTTTTGCTACTTATTATATTGCTTTAAATTTTTCTGAGGATATGCATATATATTTCTTTTCAAGAATTTGAGTAAGACTTTCCCAAACATTTTTAATTTTTTTAATTTTTATTTGTTAGAGAAAGAGAGAGAGAATGGCACACTAGGGCCTCCAGCCACTGCAAACGAACTCCAGATGCACATGCCACCTTGTGCTTCTGGCTTATGTGGGTCCTGGCGAGTCGAACCTGGGTCCTTTGGCTTCACAGACAAGTTCCTTAACCGCTAAGTGATCTCTCCAGCCCTCCCAAACATTTTAAATCAATATTCTTCTGAAAGAAATTGACCTGCAGTGTCTGCCTTTCTCTTATTTCTTATTTAGTTATTGTCTTTGATCCCTCGTATGCCCCAGATTCACGCCTGTCCCGTGGCTGTCTTCTCTGTTTAAATTTTACATTCCTCCTCCTTTCTCTGTACCTCCAAACTGTGGTTGTTCAGGTCATTTCCCCAGCGATGTGTTGACTGTTTATGCACTCGGCAACCGGAAGCACGTGCACGGAGCCTCACATGCAGCTCTGCACCCTTTTGGCGACAGCCCCAGTGCAGCGGTTCCTAGCCACACGGGCAGCTCCTGCTGCACAGCCGCTTGTTTCTCCTTTCTGGATCTCGGTTACACCTGTTGGACCCCAGGTGCCCCACTTCTTAGTGTGACCTAACGTGGGAGTGTTGATCTCTGTCAGGTGCACTGTCCCAGATCTCACTGTCACCTGTCCTCCTGCCTTACCCAGGCCCTCATCACCAAGGGAACACTGACATTCACATCGGGCCCAGCTCAGCTTTGCCTGTTCGGTTTGTTTGGGTTTTTAAGTTTTAAAACTCCGTGGTGCTGGAGACTGAAGCCCTGGGTCTTGAGTGTGCTAGACAGGCTTTCCACCACCGAGCCACATTCTTAGGCCCCATTCCCGCCCAAGAAGCTGCTCTGGAATAGGCAAAAAAAGAATGCAGAGAGCAAGGGAGATCTTATGGGCGGACCACTAGTTGAAAAATGCCATTTCCCCACATCCGGGCTGGAGAGATGGCTTAGTGTTTAAGGTACTTGTCTGCAAAGCCAAAGGACCTCGGTTCAAATCACCAAGACCCAAGTAAGCGAGATGCACAAGGTGGCACGTGTGTCTGGAGTTCATTTGCAGTGGCTGAAGGCCCTGGCATGCCCATTCCCCCCCCCCCACTCTCTCTCTCTAATAAATAAAATAAAAATGTTAAAAAGAAAAAAAGGAAAAATGCCATTTCCATTGGAGAAGTAGCTCATGGAAGGGGGGAAATGAGATTAAATAGAAGAAAAGCCTTCCTCAGAGGTCTCAAACCTTTCTTTCTTCTGCGTATTCAATTTGTCCCATACGTATTTTCATTTGTACTAAGTAGAATTTTTCCATCAGCTATCAGTGTTTAAAAATCAGGGGGTGGCGCCGGGCGTGGTGGCGCATGCCTTTAATCCCAGCACTCGGGAGGCAGAGGTAGGGGGATTGCCGTGAGTTCGAGGCCACCCTGAGACTCCATAGTGAATTCCAGGTCAGCCTGGGCCAGAGTGAGACCCTACCTCGAAAAACCAAAAAAAAAAAAAAAAAAAAAAAAACAGGGGGTGGGCGGGGCATAGTGGCGCACACCTTTAATCTCAGCACTCAGGAGGCAGAGGTAGAAGGATTGCTGTGAGTTTGAGATGACATCCTGAGAATACATAGTGAGTTCCAGGTCAGCCTGGGCTACAGCAAGACTCTACCTTGAAAACAAACAAACAAACAAAAATTAGGGGTTTGTCCCAAGTATCACAAGATAAAAACTAAATAATTTCACACAAAACTTGGGTTTCCGGTGTCCTTTGAAACTACCAATTATTAGCTGGGCGTGGTGGCGCACAGCTCTAATCCCAGCACTCAGGAGGCAGAGGTAGGAGGATCGCTGTGAGTTCAAGGCCAGCCTCAGACAACATAGTGAATTTCAGGTCAGCCTGGGCTAGAGTGAGGCCCTACATCAAAAAGAGAGGGAAAAAAATCTAGAAAAATACCAATTATTTTGGTAGCTCGTGTCAAATAGTTTGGGTTTGCAGCCTGAGCAAGTAGAATGCTAGACCTCCCCCCTCCTGAAAAATCAAGCAAAAGTCAAGCGGGTCCCTGGTGGCCTGTGGCTAATGGCTGGAAAGTAGGTGTGTCCAAGGATGGGACAGGAATGCACCAGTGACCCGTCGTCCCCTGTTTCACTGGGTGCACACCTCCTAAGGACCAACCGTATCCCTTGGGCACTGGAGTTTGTGACATTTCTTTTTTATTTATTTATTTGAATGAGAGTATGGCATGCCAGGGCCTCTTGCCACTGCAAGCAAACTCCAGGTCATGTTACACCTGTGCATCTGGCTTTGTGTAGGTACTGGGAAATTGAACCCAGGCTGGGAGGTTTTGCAAGCAAGTGACTTTAACCACTGAACCATCTCCCCAGCCCTGATTTGTGTGTGTGTGTGTGTGTATGTTTTTGAGACTGAGTCTCACACTCTTGCCTAGGCTAGCCCTGAACTCACTCACTCATGTAGCTATCTGGCTTCTAGCTTGGGACAGCCTTCCTATCTTGGCCTCCTAAGTGCCGGGATTACAGGCCTGAGCTATGCCACACCTCACTGGAGTTTGTGACTCCAGATGTAGATTGTGTGTGGATGAGATAAGGGGAGGTTTGGTGAGAGAGCTTATTGGCTGTGAGGGAAGGGCTGTTATCCAGGTGTGAGCACGTGTGCGTCTGGCAGGGCGCCAGGGAGCAGTGATGAGGCAGAGAGCCGTCGAAGAAGACAAGGGATGCTCAGCAACGTTGCCACATTTCCAGAGCCGCACCTTCTCTTAGCACCTAATGGGACATTGCACATAAAAAAAAAAGCTTAGTGGGAACTTAAATTGTTCGGGTGGACCCCTGGATTGGTTCCTCTTCCATTCTGGATGGTTCTGCAGCCCTGTCCGTACGTTAGCAGCTATGTTTCTCCACAACTAAGCCAGCCGTGAGAACCCTATCTGATCTTTTCGTAACGTCAGGTCACGGGGATTATCCCAGCAGCTAGCATAAGCAGTATTATTGCTGGCTCGGTTCATACTATGTCTTGTGATCTGGAGGACTCTGGAGATTCTCTAGAGATAAAATTAGAACACTTATTTTAAGAAATGTATGCAAGCTGAGACAAATCCACCTTACTGGGTCACAATGAATGGCTGTTGGTAATTTAGGGACAATTGTAATATCCAGACTTTTAAAAACAATTCCTGGCTGGTGAACTTGGTGAATAAATGGGGGGATGTGCTTGTGAATTCTCCTGTTATCCTCGATCTGGGCTCAGGTTCAGGCCAGTTGCACCTTCTGCTCTGACAGCAACTTTCAGCCCAGTGATTTAAATTCTGACTGAACCTATTGCCATTGCCGGGAAATATGCAGCGGCAGAAAGTTCTCTTGGAAGGGCCTGCATCCAAGTTTGCATTTAGTCTAAACTTTTCATTTGCATGTTTGCAGTGCTGGATCAAGAACCCAGGGCTTCGCCCTGAAAATACTCTTTTCTTTTAAAGTTGTTTTATTTATTTGAGAAAGAGGCAGATAGAGAGAATAGACACACCAGGGCCTCTAGCTGCTACAAATGAACTCCAGGTGTACGTGCCTCCTTGTGCATCTGGCTTACGTGGGTTCTGGGGAATCGAACCTGGGTCCTTAGGCTTCACAGTGCCTCGGTCACTAAGCCATTTCTTCAGCCCAAGTGGAGGCTTTATGCAGGAAGTGGGGACCAGAGAAAGATGGGCAGGGTCCAGATAATCATCTTCAACAAATGTACTAGTGATGGTGAAAGAAAGCATCCTAGAGATCTGCCCCCATCCCGTGCGTGCTTGCGTGTATGTGTCTGTCTGTCTGTCTGTCTGTCTGTCTGTCTGTCTGTCTGTCTTGGGGGTGGAGGCACACAGTCTCATCCTGGCAAGACAAATCATGCCAGAACATTGCATACAGGATGGGCAGGTCTTCTACTTTCTTACTCACTCACCCCTCTTGGCTCAACTTCTCTGCCTGGAGCCACAGCATGATTTGTCTCTGATTAACCAGTTATACACTAAACCTCATTCTGTACATTGACATTTATTTCCATTAGCCTGTGCCTAACACAAATGGCATGCTGTCATAACACGTAGTACTATCTAAAATAAAACATGAATCTCATGTCTGTTCCTTCTTAACCTGCTCTCCTGACAGCTACGTGTCAACAGCTGAAATCCGCATGCCAGGCACTGGTTAGCATTTGCACAATTTACCTCATTTAATTGCTGAAACAACTGTGGATAAACCAAGGCACAGGGGCTGGAGAGTTGGCTCGGTGGTAAAGATGCTTGCTTGCAAAGCCTGCCAGCCCGAGTTCAATTCCCCAGCGCCCGTGTAAAGCCAGGTGCACAAAGTGAAGGAACTTGCGGAGGGCATATGGCTCTTAAGTAGAAGGCCGTGACTCACCTAGGCACTGTGGTCCCAGAGCTAAGGCTCTTGGTCAGGAGTAGCTGCTATTGTAAGACACTCTCAATTAAAATGACGCATGTCTGAGAGTGACACTTGGATTAACTCCCTGCCTGCCTGTGGAGTATCTGTAAGTACTTCAAGTCGAGTCAAAGATTCAGCAAGCGAACACAAGACAGCCGGTACGAAAGGTGAAGCAAACACTTTAGCCCCGTAATCTAAAGAAAGACTGTTGTTATAAGGACGCAGTTTACATGGGTGGGGGGGTGAGAAGTGGTTGGTGTCTGGTCCACAGGCCCACAGTTGGGGCGCGCTGGGGGTCATCGCAGGCCTCCCAGCTGCTGGGAGAAAGAGAAGCATGACGGCCGGAGCTCCCCTCCTGCACGGACGTCCACCCCCACCCCCACTGCATCTCAGCCACAGACCCCACGTCCACGCGTCAGGTCCACTCCAGCACTGTTCGGGGCCTTGGCAGCTCCCGGGATTCATGCTGGCCATGCCACCAGGAGTGCCATCTGGAGACAGCGCACAGGCTGGCTTTCACTGTGGCTCAGACGGTGGGCTCCATATTCCTAAGACTCTTGAATTCTAAGTCGCTATTTATCACATGTTGTGGTGAAGAAAAGGATCCTCCTCCTTTGAAATTCCTTTGTTTCTTATCCCATACCAAAAAGCAAAAGACTGAGTCCACTAGGCAGCTGTTTTATGGACAGGTCTGTTTTTATTTTATTTTTATTATTTTTGTTTTGTTTTGTTTTTCGAGGTAGGGTCTCACTCTAGCTTAGGCTGATCTGGAATTCACTATTGTCTCAGGGTGGTCTTAAACTCATGGCAATCCTCCTACCTCTGCCTCCCAGTGCTGGGATTAAAGGTGTGCACTACCAAGCCCAGCCAGTTTGTTTTTTAATTTATTTTTTATTAGTTATGGACATACTCAGTGTGTAAACAGCATATGTTGGTACCATCCTTACCCTCATCCCTGTCCTCCCCCTCCGAAGGGACCCTCCTCATTGGGGATGCAGTTGTCCCCATGTGGATTGTGGGTCATGCACTGTGGGAGTAGCCATCAGTTATGGGGAAGAAGCAATTTAGACAGGGCAGTTTTAACTTTGAGAAAGTCCATAGTGGGCTGCAGAGATGGTTCAGCAGTTAAGGTGCTTGCCTTCAAAGCCTAATGACCTGGATTGAGTTCCCTAGTGCCCATGTAAAGCCAGATCCACAAAGTGGCATATGTGACTAGAGTTCACTTGCAGTGGCTAGAGGCCCTAGCATGCCGTGTGTGTGTGTGTCTGTCTGTCTGTCTCACTCTCTCTCTCCTTGCAAATAAATAAATAAAATATTTTTAAAAAAGAAATTTGGGAGTGGAGAGATGGCTTAGAGGTTAAGGCACTTGCCTGCAAAGCCAAAGGATCCAGGTTCGACTCATCAAGATCCATATAAGCCAGACGCTCAAGGTGGTGTGTGCAGCTGGAGTTCATCTGAGGTGGCTAGAAGCCTGGTACACCCACTCTCTCTCTCTCTCTGTCTTATCTACCATCTGTCTGTCTGTCTCTATCTGCCTGTCTCTCTCAAATAAACAAATAAAAATAAAATACAAAAAAGTTAAAAAAGAAATTCCATGGTAAGCTCGCTTGAAGCAGGCACTGAGTAATGAATCATTGATCGGGGAGAGAGGGACGCAAAGGTGACAGGATTGTGGACGGTAGGGTGGCACAATGACCCCAAACTTCTGCATCAAAACAAACTGTAGGCTTTGCGTAGCTTTCCTAAAAAGCTAATCGGGAGCAGGTTATTTGGGGGCAGGCCAGAGCAGCCGTGAAGAGCCGGGAACGCGAGGCGGGAGAGAAGCGGGAAAGGCAAGACTCCCCAGCGCTCACGGAGAGCGGGCGCGCTGCCCTGTCCAGACCGCGGTCAGCTCGGTTTCCTCTCGTAAGGAACAAGGATGTTTTAGGCTTTTATTTCTTTCTTTCTTTATTTTTGGTTTTTCAAGGTAGGGTCTCACGCTAGCCCAGGCTGACCTGGAATTCACTGTGGAGTCTCAGGGTGGCCTCGAACTCACGGCAACCCTCCTACCTCTGCCTCCCAAGGGCTGGGATTAAAGGTGTGTGCCACCACGCCCGGCTGTCTTAGGTTTTTAGAGTGGTTGCCACATACTGATCTATGCCACGAGTCTGTACTGAAATGGAAATGAGTAGGGAGCAGGGGAAAGAAATCATGTGTCAGAGAGAAGGGTCACTGGACACAGGACGTGAGCCCCTGAAGAAGGTTGCAGGAGGGCAGAGGGAGTGGGAAAATAAGGCAGTTCCTAAAAGGGCGGACAGGAAAGTGCGATGGAAGTGAGGACAGGCTTGACAATTTTGTGTGAAACGATTACCAGAGAAAGTGCCAGGAAATCTTACAGGGCTATCCTTGGCTTGGTGTAAAGGGCGGGCAGGCGGGCTGCCTGGGTCCCACACTGGCCAGGAAAGCTTAGGAGTTCCTCTGACTTTATAACAATGTATCACCCGTACAGCAGAACAGCGCAAGGGGCCTGGAGGGTTTCTTCTGGTTTCACAATGACCCATTATGTACGAAATAGAAGGACAGAGCCCTGGAGATGGCTCCGTGTCAAAGGAGCTTGCTGGCAGCGTGTGACAGCCCAGGGTGCAATTCCCCAGGACCATGTAAAGCCAGGTACACAAAGTGGCTCATGCGCCAGAAGAGGCCCTCTCATGCCCATATTCTTTCTCTCAAACAAATAAAAATATTTTTTTTAATTTTTTTAAATTTTTTTATTTTTTTGGTTTTTCGAGGTAGGGTCTCACTCTAACTCAGGCTGACCTGGAATTCACTATGGAGTCTCAGGGTTGCCTCGAACTCACGGCAATCCTCCTACCTCTGCCTCCCGAGTGCTGGGATTAAAGGCGTGCGCCACCACGCCCGGCGCTCAAACAAATAAAAATATTTTTTAAAAAATATAAATAAAAAGGGCTGGAGAGATGGCTTAGCGGTTAAGCGCTTGCCTGTGAAGCCTAAGGACCCCGGTTCAAGGCTCAATTCCCCAGGACCCATGTTAGCCAGATGCACAAGGGGGCGCACGCATCTGGAGTTCGTTTACAGAGGCTGGAAGCCCTGGCGCGCCCATTCTCTCTCTCTCTCTCTCTCTCTCTTTCTCTCTCTCTCTGCCTCCTCCTCTCTGTCGCTCTCAAATAAATAAACAAAATAAATAAATAAAAGGTCTAAAATACTTTAAATTAAAAAATCTGTAGGGGCTGAGGGAATGGCTCAGTGGATAAAGGAGCTTGCTTGCAAAGTCTGATGTCCCAGATTCAATTCCCCAGCCACAGAAAACTGGGCAGGTATTTACTCGTTTGCAGTGTCAAGGGACCCTAGCATATCCCTACACACATGCACAAATAAATTTCAAAAAAAAAATGAAATAGGGCTAGAGGGATGGCTTCATGGTTAAAGCGCTTGCCTGCAAAGCTAAAGGACCCAGGTTTAATTCCCCAGGTCCCACATAAGCCAGATGCACAAGGTGACGCATGCTTTTGGAGTTCATTTGCAGCAGTCAGAGGTCCTGGCGCGCCTATTCTCTTCCTCTCCCTCCACCCACCCCCGCCTTTATCTCTCTCAAATAAAGAAAAAAGTAAAAAGAAATTCTTTTTTTTTTAAAGCCTCCTCTGAAAATCGCACCTGTATTGCTTTGGAATTCCCGTATCCCGTAATGTCAGCCTGGGGATTCCCGTAACCCTTAATGTCAGCACGGCCCTATTTTGACACATTGATTACTTATTTTTATGTGTGTAACTTCTCCTTTAGGATGGATAAAAGCTTCTTGGGGATACACATTGAACATAGTCCCTAAGATACAACAGTTGCTTATTTATTTAGTTGATAGCTCTGTGTATAAATGCAGGCATTCTATTTCTCCTTTCCGGGATAGAATGAGAGACAGTGAGGGAGTGAATGTGTGGTCAGCGGACATTCAGTGTCAAAGAAACGTAATGTGGAGTAAACTAGTCCTTAAGAACTTTAAAGCTGGGGAGATGGCTTAGCAGTTAAAGACGCTTGCTTGCAAATTCTGCCGGCCTGGGTTCAATTCACCCCTCCCAGGTAAAGCTGGCTGCAAAGTGGTCATGTGCCTTTGAACCCAAGTGCCTGTGACAGCGACAGCGGGAGGTGGAGCCGGGGAGCCCAAGCTCCTGGCAGCTCGGCTGGCATTCCTTTGTAGCCTGACAGCTCATTTTCAGTGGCAAGAGACTCTGCCTCAGAGGAGGCGGAGCGGACACCTGGAAGCTGTCCTCTGACCTCCACACACGCATTACAGCCTGCCTACCCACACACCCTCAGACATCCGCACAATAAGTACATTTTTTAAAAAACAAAAAGAAGCCGGGCGGGCACGATGGCGCATGCCTTTAATCCTAGCACTCAGGAGGCAGAGGTAGGAAGGTCACTGTGCGTTCCAGGCCACCCTGAGCCTACATAGTGAATTCCAGGTCAGCCTGGGCTAGAGCGAGACCCTACCTTGAGCCCCCCCCCCAAAAAAAAAAAGAAAAGAAAAAAAGAACTTTACTCTGGCTTTATTTTCTTCCATATTTTTGGAGTGGCAGCATTGTAGCATGGTAAGGCCTTAGAGAGAAGCAAAACTGTGACAAATCCCATTAACTAGCTTAGAAGCTTAAATCTCTCTTAGCTTCAGTTAACATAGTAATTAAGCCTACTTTGTACACATACTATTATTCCCAACCGCGTTCTTCCCCATGGTGGACCACAGTGAACTCTCAGATAATAGCTAATTAATGGGTCCTGGACACTAAAAAAAATAAAAATTTTTTTTAAAATTGGGAGATACAGAAAATGATCCATGAATAGCCTGCATTAATTTGATTCTCATATTCAAATTTTCACAGAAGAATCCACTAAAATCTAACGTGTGAGCTCAGCACCCAGACATTTACCCATTCTCCTTCATTTCTTCACTCTGGCTGTGACTGGAGATGTGGTTGTGCACAGGGGCTCAAGGATAGCACTGCCCACCAGTCCATACATTGTCACCGGCTACCTGGATCCATGAGCCGGGCGCGGTGGCGCACGCCTTTAATCCCAGCACTCGGAGGCAGAGGTAGGAGGATCGCTGTGAGTTCAAGGCCACCCTGAGACTCCATAGTGAATTCCAGGTCAGTCTGGGCCACAGTGAGGCCCCACCTCAAAAAGAGAAGGGAAAAAAAGAAAATCAAGGAAAATACTAATTATTTTGGTAGCTCGTGTCAAATAGTTGGGGTTTGCAGTCTAAGCAAACAGAATGCTAGACCTCCTCCCACAAAAAAGTTATCCATTAATATGTATAATTACAATCATCTTATGTAATAGTTAAATAAATTTAGTTTTTAAAGAAATGGAACATACCAGTACCCTAGAAACACCTTTAAAAATATTCTATTTTAGTGCCAGGCATGGTGGCGTACGCCTTTAATCCCAGCACTCGGAGGCAGAGGTAGGAGGATCGCTGTGAGTTCAAGGCCACACTGAGACTCCATAGTGAATTTCAGGCCAGTCTGAGCTAGAGTGAGGCCCTACCTCGAAAAACAAACAAACAAAAAAAAATTAAATAAATAAATATTTTATATTTATTTGTGAGAGAGATTTATTTTATGTTTATTTATGAGAGTGACTGAGAATGGGCACACCAGGGCCTCTAGACACTGCAAATGAACTCAAGACACATGTGCCACTGTGCATGTGGCTTATGTGGGTTCTGGGGTATCACACCTGGGTCCTTACGCTTCACAGGCAAGTGCCTTAACTGCTAAGCCATCTCTCCAGCCCCGGAACCCCTCTTTCTCCTTCCTCACTGCAGCTTCTCTCCTTCACATGAAATGTACAGATTAAAATTCTCTGATCTTTAAACACATGGCTTACTCATCCCCTCTCAAATCTCAATTAACCCTTCCCCTACCCTTCCTTTACTCCATCTCTTCCCTGTCCTCACTTAGGCCTTTATTAGCCCCTTCCTAGCTCACTGACCTCTGCTTCTGATTTTTACTCCAAGTCACATACAGGTCTAAACATTTGTAGCTAAGATCCACATAAGAGAGAGAACATGCGGTGCTTGGCTTTCTGGGCCTGGGTTACCTCACTAAGTATAATCCTTTCCATTTCCCTGCAAATTTCATAATTTTATTTTTCTTTACAGCTGAATAGAACCCCATTGTATAAATGTAGCACATCGTCATTATCCACTTATCAGCTGAGGGACATCTAGGCTGGTTCCATTTCCTAGCTATTGTGAATACAGTGGCAAAAGTATGGATGTGCAAGTATCTCTAAGGTAGTGCAATGAGTCCTTAGGGTATATTGCCTAGGAGTGGTATAGCTGGGTCATATGGTAAATCTATTTTTAGCTGTCTCAGGAACCTCTACACTGATTTCCACAATGGCTACACCAGATTACATTCCCACCAACCGTGTAGAAGGATTCCCCTTTTTCCACATCCTTGCCAGCATTTATTATCATTTGTTTTCCTTTTTTAAAAAAAATTATTTGTTTATTTGAGAGAAAGAGGCAGACAGAGAGAGATACAATGGGTACACCAGAGTCTCCAGCCACTGAAGACAAACTTCAGATACATGTGCCCCCTTGTGCATCTGGCTTACATGGGTCCTAGAGAATCGAACCGGGATCTTTTGGCTTTGCAGGCAAACACCTTAACCACTAAGCCATCTCTCCAGCCCGTCATTTGTTTTCTTGATGGTAGCCATTCTGACAGGAGTGAGATGGAATCTCAAAGTAGTTTTAATTTGCATTTCCTTGATGGCTAGGGATGTAGAACATTTTTTAGATGTTTATATGCCATCTGTATTTCTTCTTTTAAGAATTCTCTATTTAGTTCCATAGCCCATTGGGTTGTTTGATTTCTTATTATTTGGTTTTTGAGTTCTTTGTATATCCTGGATACTAATCCTCGGTCAGATGTATAGCTGGCAAAGATTTTCTCCCATTCTGTAGGTTGTCTCTTTGCTCTATTCACAGTGTCCTTTGCCGTACAAAAGCTTTGTAATTTCATGAGTTTCTAATGGTTGATTAGTGATTTTATTTCCTGAGCAACTGGGATTATATCCCAGAAAGTCATTGCCTATGCCAAGATGTTGAAGGGTTCCCCCTACTTTTTCTTCTAGCAGTTTCAGAGTTGGGGGTCTTTGATCCATTTGGACTTAATTCTTGTGCATGGAGAGAGAGAAGGATCTACTTTCATCCTTGTACAGATACATATCCAGTTTTCCCAGCACCACTTTTTGAAGAGGCTGTCTTCTCTACAATGAGTATTTTTGGCATTTTTGTTGAAGATCAGGTGGTTGTAGCTGCCAGGACTTACATCTGGGTCCTCTGTTCTGTTCCATTGGTCTACATGACTGCTTTTGTGCCAGTCCCATGCTTCTCTTGTTACTGTGGCTCTGTAGTACAGGTTAAAGTCAGGTAGGGTGATTCCACCGGCCGTATTTTGTGGTCCTTTCCACTTACTTACCTCCCTGGGCTGCTTGGCGAGGCTCCTATGCCGCCACCTGACCCGGAAGTCTCCTTGTGATGTCCCTTGTTGCTCATGTGCAAGTGTCTTATGATACATGCCTAAGAGCCGAGCTTCTGGCCGGTGCACAAGGGCAATTTCAACTTCATTAGGTGATAACACATCAGCTGGGTGATTCGACCTCTCCTGTCCACAGCAAATCTCTGCTGCCTTTGTTGTGCTGAACCATGAGTGCCTTTGCTTTTTTTTGTTGTTGTTTGTTTGTGGTTGGTTTTTTGACATAGGGTCTCTCTCACTCTAGCCCAGGCTGACCTGGAATCCACTATGTACGCAGTCTCAGGCTGGCCTTGAACTTACAGTGATCCTCTGACCCTCTCCACCTCTGAAGGCTGAGATTAAAGGTGTGTGCCACCATGCCTGGTTTGCCTTTACATTTTTTTAGTGTATTTACACACAACGGGATAATTTTCAAAGTCTTGTTACTTAATTTTCTTTCAGAATTTTACTGCATGGCAGGAAGTGCACGATGAAGGGGAGACAGTGTGGAGTGCTGACCACTGTGTTATCACCCTCAGAACCACTGACCCTTTACTACCTGTGTTCGTTAACTTGGCAGGTTTGGTGCAAATGCCAAAGTTGTGCATTTCCTGGGACAAGTCAAGCCATGGAATTACACTTATGATCCCCACACAAAAAGTGTCAAAAGTGAATCCCACGACCCCTCCATGATGCATCCAGAGTTCCTGAACCTGTGGTGGGACACCTTCAGCACCCAGATTTTACCACTGTTTCAACATCATGGTCTCGTCAAAGATACCCGCTCACATATAAATGTGGTAGGTCCTGAACTTTTTCCTTTAATGC
This sequence comes from Dipus sagitta, assembly GCA_036346955.1. NCBI lineage: Eukaryota > Metazoa > Chordata > Mammalia > Rodentia > Dipodidae > Dipus > Dipus sagitta. Next base: position 104,634,771 of record CM070783.1, read on the forward strand.
AACGCAATGCTGCACTTTAGTAAACAGAGTGGCAACAACGTTTATAGTATTTTTTAAAAAAGGTAGAATTTTGTGGGGAAAAAGTAATGGCCATCTAATAGCTGAGTATTGCCACCACAGAATTACAAATATTGTGTAGCAAATCTCATTAGATGATGACAAGGGTTTTATGAGTTTTTCTTTTCTTTTTAAAAAATTTTTATTTATTTATTTATTTATTTGAGAGAGGAGGAGGAAGAAAGAGGCAGATAAAGAATGGCACCCAGGGCCTCCAGCCACTACACACAAACTCCAGATGCGTGCAGCCCTTGTGCATCTGGCTTTCATGGGTCCTGGAGAGTCAAACGTGGGTCCTTTGGCTTTGCAGGCAAGCGCCTTAATGGCTAAGCCATCTCTCCAGCCCGTGAGTTTTTCTTTATATCCCTATATCGTAACTGTAAAATCCTTAGCCCACTGGCCATATAAGGATGCTGAGCTGATTCCTAGTGGAGTAAGTCCATGAAAGCTAAGAATGGGGGGGCAGCCTGGCGGGGCAGCGCTTCTGGGCATGTACAGGGCCCCGTGTTCCATCAGCAGCGCTTGCAAGAGGAAGAAAAAGAATGCCCGCTTAATGTTTAGAAACCTCAAATGTCTAAATATATCTGTTTTTAAATTTGCCATGGAAAATGCATTTTTAGTGAAAAAAATCACAATAATACAAACATGCAAGAAATACTTTAGGACTTCTTATTTTTGCACCCCTACGGTCACATAAGAACTTGAAATCCCTTTGTAGGGGCAGTTGATATGTTAACTTGTAAAATACCATCATCTATTTTCTGAGATTAAAACCCCTCTTCTGAGAATAAATTGGAAAAGTTTATGGAAGTTGTCAATAAAAAAATTTAAAGTTAAAAAAATAATAAATTGGAAGAGGATAAGGAATGTCATATTGAGATATAAAATTTGCATATTAAGGTATTTTTAAAAAGCCACGGTGGCACATGCCTTTAATCCCAGCACCTGGGAAGCAGAGGTAGGAGGAAAACCAAAAAAAAGAAGTAAGTAGGACGTTACAAGCAGGGCATCAGTTGATTAGTTGACCTTCGTGAGATCATTTTGGATGTTTTTTTTTTTTTGGAGGGGGGTTTCCGAGGTAGGGTCTCACTCTGGCTCAGGCTGATCTGGAATTCACTATGAAGTCTCAGGGTGGCCTCAAACTCTCGGCAATCCTCCTTCTACCTCTGCCTCCCAAGTGCAGGGATTAAAGGCGTGCGCCACCACGCCAGATGGATTTTGTTTTGAGATCAGATCTCATCATGGGCCCAGGCTGACCTCACATTCCTAATTCCCCTGCCTCTGCCTCCTGAGTGCTGGAATGACATGCATGCGCCACTGCACCCAACTGGGAGATTCTAAGAGAGCCTTCTGTGTGGTCCAGCCACTTACGCGCATTTGTACCAAAATCCAAGAATGAGAAAGCGAGGAACAGCCAACAGTTCTTCCTGGGCGCCCTGCGTGGAGCGCGGAGCGAGTCACGGAGCGCGGTGGCATGCGCTGGGCACACCTGGGCTGTGCTTGTCCCCAGCTCACAACGTGCAGCTGCTCTGATCCTCCTGCAAACAAGTTGTGGAGGCTCGGGGAAGCCGCTTATTAGTTACGCAACAGGCACAACAGCAGAACTGGGGCTCAAATCCAGTGTACTAGGCTTGACCTCAGGGGCCTTTCTCCTAGGGAGGTTCCCTGTCAGTCAAGGTGCCCATGTTGTGAAGTAGAGACATACAGAACAGCTTCTTTTTCTCATTCCTGTTGCAAACAAAGACAAAGGCAGGACTGATCCCATGTCAGGACTTGTTTATGTTGCCTCAGACCGAACAGCAACGTGTACCTAAAATCCTTAGAGCCCCAGTTTACTTAATATACACAGATGCAGGTATAGGGTACCAGTAGACCTTTCATCCGAACTCTTTGAAGTTGCAATGTATTTAAATACATAGTTAATACAGTCAGCTGCAGGCTCGTGAAAATCCGCCCATACTCCCTGTTGAAAGCCATGCCTGTGCTCATTCCTCCTCTGTTCTTCCTCTGCTGACGCCCTACTCGCTCATCTTAGGCTGTGAAGGGCAGTGCTGGTCTTTCATGGCACACTTGAGGTTGACTGCCTAGCCATGTCATGAGAATCAGATTTGACACAGGGCGGGTTTCCTGCCTATGCCGTTCTTACTGACACCAGGGTTGAGAATTGTGAACCAAGGGAATGGGAAGGAGGGAAATGAAGCAGCAGTTCCGAGCTCAGCAGTTAACCAAAGCTGCCAGAACAGACGCCACTTAGCAATCCAACAGTTAGGAACAGTTTAGCAGCCTCACACCACCGCGCTCTGTGGCTCTCCAGGTAGGTCCTTTCTGAACCACAGCACCCGAGGAGCGACTCTGTTTAAGTTCTCAGCCTTTCCAAGCCCACGCGGATTGAGAGTTTGTCAGGAGACTTGTATTCCCTTGTCCATCCATCTTACACTTTCTAATGAACTGTTTGCAGCTTTCAGACTTGGTCTATACACTGGCTTTCTCTTGTGGCTTCTGTAGAAAGGTATGCAGAACTTAAACATTAACCCCAATTTGTTCTCCCAATGTTTTCACTGAGTCAAAAAAGTCTTCATTTTGTTAGGACAAAAAAATATATGTATGTATATATATACCTATATATCACATGACCCTTGTATCTATGTCTTTTTTGTTTGTTGTGTGTGATGCCTTTCTGTTTTTGCATGATAATTCATCCTGGCTTTCTCCTGTTCAATTTACTTCACCCTTGATAATGGCCAGGTTTTCCGCTTAGTGTGTCTGACGGTGATGGTGCTCTCTCTCTAGGAACATGTCTCAGGAGCCATGTCACACCTGTTGCTCGGGGAGGTCCCAGCCCCACCACAGCCTTTTGTGTCCTCAGAAGAACGGAAGGAACGGTGGGAACAGGGACAGGCTGACTACATGGGAGCAGATTCCTTCGACAACATCAAAAGGAAACTTGACACGTACCTCCAATAGCAGCACTGTGGATGCAGGCACAAGTTTCTGACACTCAGTACACCCAGAGCTGGTTGAAAAATGCCTATATCAAGGTTGTTAGAAGCTTTCACTCATCAGATGAGTTTTTTTTTTGTGTGCGTGTGGTTTTTTTTTTTGTTTTTTTTTTTTTTCCAGGACGATGAGAATTGAGCAAAAGTCGTGGAGTAGTTATTCTGTTATATGGACAATGTTGTGCTCTAAGTCTGCTGACTGCCAACATATGTGGGAAGGAGGGAACCCAGTGTCAATCTCCTAAGACAACTCTATCAACTCAAAGTGTTAGAGCCAGGCTCTAAGCCCATCTCCCTTCAGAATGGGACATAGCGTCATCCTTTACTGGCTTGTACCCTTCTCTGAACCTGCATTTTAGAATTGCCCACAGGCTATCAGAGTGGACATGCCGTTACCACCACCGTGGAGTGAGTCGACAGCAAACACCTCATGGGGTTTTATTTCTCCAGGCTTCTGTGCTCCAGAAGGCAGCATGCTGAATTGCTTTTGTTCAGTTCTATTTGGAAGTTAAAGTGTGTTTTCTGATGGCTTACCTGCACCCTGTATTAAGACAATAAAGACATTGCCATACCTTGGGTGTTTAATGAAGTATTCCACTACCTCAGCCTTGGAAAAAAAAACTTAATTTTTCATAATTTGTCAAATATCAAAAAAGTATAAAGCTTAAATAAATCATTTTTTAAAGTATAAAGCCTGGCATAGGCATATGCTTGGAAAATTGTTATCAAAGAGACTTAAATCTAACGTTCTCAGGGGTTGGGAGAGATCTGACCAATGGAACAACGTGACATCACATTTCCCGAGACTACCATACACTCCATGTCCCCGCTAGGTATCCAGACAGACACCGAGACCTTAAGATTATCAGTTACACTGTCAAGACTATGAACACAGTCACTTTTCAGTCCCACCAAAATCGGTACTGGGTCCAATACCTCTAGGGTTTTTGGCCAAAATGGTACAAATATTAAACAGATACTAATTTATTAAACGAACAGTTGAATAGCATATTCATTCAGCCACCGTAAATAGCAGTGAATCTTGGCTGCAAGCAATGACGAGCTAGGAAAGAGTGGCACCTAAGCTGATTTTTTAAAATAAGCGGTTGGAGATGGTTCAGAGGGCCGGGTGCCTACCACTTGAGGCATGAGGACATGAGTTCTGATCCCCAGCACCCTTGTATGGAGCGGGCTGTGGTGGTGCTGGCCTAAACCCCCACTGGGGAGGTGGACACAGGAGCGCTTGCTGGGTAGTTCATTTCATCAGTGAGCTCTGGGCTCCAGAAGACTGTCTCAAAATGCAACACGCATGCCTGCGCACACAGATCTATCAGAAAGAATTTTACATAAGAAAACACAGTAGAATAAGAGAGGAAAATGATTTAATTCATTTCATTTGCTTTCTTGATCTTGCAAGGAAGCTTGGATTCAAAGGAAGTATTTAACTGCACAATTAAATCTTTTTCTCAGCAGTTCAAAATACCAACGGTGGGCGAGAGAAATGGCTTAGTGGTTATGGCACTTGCCTGCAAAGCCAAAAGACCAAGGTTTGATTCCCCAGGACCCACGTAAGATGCCCAAGCTGGCACATGTGTCTAGAGTTTGTTTGCAGTGGCTGGAGGCCCTGGCATGCCCATTCATCCTGCCTTTTTCTTTTTCTTTCAAATAGATAAAAATACAATTTTTTTAAAATGGTTACTATTAATGAAAAGACAGAAGCTGTAATGATAAGGCAGACACTAATGGTGGTGGTGAACACACCCTTACCTTATCCCCTTGTAACGACAGGGACTATAATCGCTGTGGCCTGCAGACAGCCCTCCATGCTTGCTCAAGGCTGTGACTCATTCACACAGGGACTGGTCATCCTAGTTCCCCATTACACCTGTATTTCTGTTAAGCTTTTGACAAACAGAAATTTGTCAGAAACTTGTTTTTATTATGAGCCAAAGTTCAAATCTGTTCTCTTATTTTTTTAAATATTTTTATTTTTTGAGAGGGAGGGAGGGAGAGAGAGAGAATGGGCACATGAGGGCCTTCAGCCACTGCAAACGAACTCCAGACACATGTGCCAGCCACCTTGTACATCTGGCTTACGTGGGTCCTTTGGCTTCACAGGCAAGTGTCTTAACTGCTAAGCCATCTTCTCTAGCCCTCATCTTTAATTTTATGAACCTCACTCAAACGCTAATGTAGACAACTTTAGGAAACCCTAAATAAAATGAGGGGCTGGAGGGATTGCTTAGTGGTTAAGGCCTTTGCCTGCAAAGCCAAAGGACCTCGGTTTAATTTCCCAGGACCCACGTAAGCCAGATACACAAGGTGATGCATGCGTCTGGAGTTCGTTTGCAGTGGCTGGAGGCCCTGGCGCGCCCATTCGCACTCTCAAATAAATAATTTTTTTTAAATGAGGAAAAAGCTGCACCATGTTCTTGCTGTTCCCAAGCACCAAGCTCATGCTACTCCTGAGGAGCTTTATTGGTTCTCGCTGGAATACATGGTATTAGTTTTGATTACTCCCAATCCTAAAGCTGTCATTTTAAAAGCAAAATCTGCAATAATTTAGTACATACATGCGGTGGTTTGATTAAGGTGTCCCCCATAAACTCAGGTGTTCTGAATGCTATGTTCCCAGCTGATGGAGATTTGGGAATTAACGCCTCCTGGAGGCAGTGTATTGCTGGGGGCGGGCTTATGGGTGTTATAGCCAGTTTCCCCATGCCAGTGTCTGGCACTGTCTCCTGTTGCTATGGTCCACCTTATGTTGGCCAGGGGGTGATGTCCACCATCTGCTCATGCCATCATTTTTCCCTGCCATCGTGGAGCTTCCCCTTGGGCCTGTAAGCCAAAATAAACCTCTTTTTCCCAGAAGCTGCTCTTAGTTGGGTGATTTCTACCAGCAATGCGACCCTGGCTGCAACAATACATTTATCACAAACCTTTTTCTTCCCCCCTTACAGATGAAGTTAATTCGAGTCAATGTTTTAGAAATTTTAAAAAGTTGGGCTAAACTGAGTGTGGTGACACACACCTTTAATCCCAGCACTCGGGATGCAGAGGTAGGAGGATCGTAGGGAGTTCGAGGCCATCCTGAAAATACAGTGAATTCTAGGTCAGCCTGGACTACAGTGAAACACCACCTCAAAGAACAAAAAAAAAAAAAAGGTTGGGCTGGAGAGATGGTTCAGTGGCTAATGCGCTTGCCTACATAGCCTAAGGATCTGGGTTCAATTTCCCCAGTACCCACGTAGTATATCCAGACGCACAATGGGGGTGGGGGGGAGTCATGTCTCTGGAGTTCATTTGCCATGGCTAGAGACCCTGGTGCACCCATTCTCTCTATCTGCCTCTTTCTCACATATAAATGAATGCCAGACACTTTTGCCACTTTTAGTGCCTGGCTTTATGTGGGTGGCTGGGGAACTGAACCTGGGCCAGCAGGCTTTGTTAGCACATTTAACCACTGAGCCATCTTCCTGGCCCCAGAATAAGATATTTTAAGCGGGGTGTGGTGGCACACACCTTTAATCCCAGCACTTGGGAGGCAGAGATAGGAGGATCACCATGAGTTCAAGGCCACCCCGACACTAATTCCAGGTCAGTCTGAACTAAAAGTGAGACCCTGGGCTGGAGAGATGTCTTAGTGGTCAAGGCGTTTGCCTGTGAAGCCAAAGGATCCAGGTTCCATTTCCCAGGACCCATATAAGCCAGATGCACAAGGTGGTGGTTCGTCTGCAGCAGCTGGAGGCCCTGGTGTGCCCATTCTCTCTTTCTCTCTAACTATTTCTCTCTCCCAAATAAATAAAAATACTTTTAAAAAATTTAAAAGTGAGACCCTACCTCAAAAAACAAAACAAAACAAAAAAGATATTTTAGACAAACTTTAAATATATACTAATTTCGAAACAAAAATTTCAACCAGTAAAGTGGTGTGAAACTTGAAAATGAGTAAATTATTTTGTTACAGTACTTTTATGTACTTCCAATAAACAATCATGTAACACATACCTTTGTAATAGTGAGATTTGATAAAATAGTTCTTTCCATTACAGAGAAAGTAATCATTAGATTATGACATCAAAAAAAATATATTTTTGAGATTTTTATTTATTTTAAATTTAAAACAAAATTCAGCTTCAACTATAAAACTCAGCTTCCTCCACAACTGGGAATATTCTGCTTTCAGTGTATTTCAATAAAACAACAGCATGACATAATGTGAAGTTTTCATTCCAGGGGCTTGTATATTAGTTTTTTAAATACCATCTAACATGCCTAGAACAAAAAGGTCTTTCTATGCCTGGTGTAAATGTGTAAATGTGTTTGAAAACATGGCTGTGTGGCTGTCGGGCAAGAAACAAGTTCCGCTTTTACAGTGAGTCTGCAGAGCCTTTACCTTCCCGAGAGACAAGAGTGTTGAGCATCTTTTGTTTTGCTAAAAAACTGTTTATATGTAATCTCACTGGAGTGTGGGTACCCATGGGACCCTCAAACAATATTTCATGAGGCTGATAAACTTGATTTGTGTTATGAGTTGGGGGAATCTATAAGGCAAAGAATTTCAATGATTACACCCTCATCCCTGGAGAAAGCTTTGGTCTTGACAAAAGCTCTTCCCTGCCTCACCTGTCACCTGAGATCTAGGACTGGGGAAGTCAGGAGGTGGGGGTGGGGCTAACTGGGGAGCTATTTGCCATGTCCCTTATATGGCTGACCTGTAGCAAAACTCTCTGCTCTCAAGTCTGTGAAATGAAGAACTCTTATGATGATCTCTTCTTTGGACTAAAAAGTCACTCAGGAAATAAAAAATTACCTGCTTGGTGGACTGCTAAATTTCTAGCTTGTTTTAAGTATGATTCAGCCATCTAGAATTCTGTGGCAACTCATGCATCTTTTTATTAACAAAGTTTTTAAAAATGTTAAGGATGAATAAGTGAAATTTCAAAATGAAATTCTGGTTCTCAACATACAAAGGAAATTTTTACATTCAGGATTAGATGCCTCTGAGAGTTGCAAGAATTTTTGAGGCCATCCAGCCCCATTTTCATCCAGACAGCACACCTCTCACAGATAGTAGTAGTCTTCTGAATTATAAAATTTATAGTTAGTTCCAGAAAAGATACATGAATAAAAAGTATCTATTTATAGAAACATCTAAACTCCATAATTTAAGTATTCAAAATCAGTGTAGAACTGGTTCCCTCACTCCAGCAGACTGTGTTTCTATCACCACATCTAATGAATGTAGTAGGACTCATCTACAGGGGAGAAACAATGCTGTGACGCAGGCCCACATTTTTCTCATGCAAACCAACTGCAAGTCACATCTAAATCACATCCCAATGAAGCCACAAGTAATTCAAGTAACTGGCTAACCCGAACTTCGGTCTTTTGTTTAAGGTTTAGGAATGCAAATATGATTTTTGAAAGCCCAGTAAAAATTAAACTGTTGTCTACTTCATATATCTATTAATAATTTACAAGGACCACAAATACACACAAATCAGAGGCTTTGGGGAGTACTGAAATATGTCTAACATAGAAAATAAATCTTTATTGGTCAAAAGTATAAAAGCTTTGACCTTATTTGAAACATGGAAAAGCTGAGTACTTGGAAGATACATGAAAATACTCAGCGTAGATATTATTTTTTAAAAATGGAATAATAACATTAACTTTTTTCTGAAAAATATTCTAGGCCCTGGTACATGTCGGAACTTATTGCTGTTTGGAGTCTCATGGAAACAGGCTCACACACAGGAGCCAGCATGCTGGTAGTCCCTCACTAACACAAAACACGTCCCTTTACAAGGAGTCGTCTCGAGACCGTATTGCTAAAATCTCTTTTCATCTCCAGAACTTACATATCTGACAAAAGTCCCACATGTTATAAATCAATTAATGTTCTGATTTCATTGATTTTAGCTTGCTTCATATCATTAGCATTTGAGTTCGCAGTTCCAAAAGCTCCAGCTGCAAGTTCTCTCTTTGTGTTTTGTATTTTCAACATATTTTCTTCAACAGAATCCTTCACAATGAACTTTTAAAAGAAAAAGAAAAAAGAAAATTGGTTAGGTAACAAAATTTGAAGCTCCACTAATAAAATTCAAGCAACTGTTTTTGAGAAGCATGAAGGATACACATGGGTTTGTCCAGGGTTCAAATTCCTAGAGACAAAGCAGGGTGGCGGCTGGCAGGCGGGGCGGGGCTGAGCGGGCATTTCCACTGCTCCGCGGGTCTCTGTCGGCACAACAGCAAGGTCTGCAGATGGGTGGTGGTGAGGCTTGCAGACAGTGCGAGGTGTATAATGTGAGTGACAATGGCTATACCGTACATCTTGTGGTATACATCTGACTTCCTCTTCGGTGCACATGTGTGAGGAAAAGCCAGCGCTGTAATATAAAGTTCCGCCCTATTGATCTCTGAAGTTGAGATGACACATTAGTGAGAATATGTGTGCCTAGAGACAAGGCCTGGGACAGCACGTCTAAGCCGTTCATCAAGGAAGAAAAAGCTTCCATATGAATTCAGTGAAGAGAGAGAAATACTGGAAACGAAAAGTGCAGCAGGTCCAACAGAAAGCTCCACCGAGAGCCTCCGCAGCCTGACCTCGAGGAGGGCGAGGCAGCAGGACTGCAGTTCAGTCCCGGATAAAGCTAAGTCGAAAAACATGTTTAAAAAATCAGAATCCCATCACAAAGAGAACTTGGAATAAGGCTTTAACCAAGGAAGTGCAAAAACCACAATGCAAACTTGAAACAGTGAAGACTGCACTAGACAAAGCAGAGAGACACCGTGCTCGAGGGTTGGAATAGCTAACACTGTCAAATGGCCACCAGGCCAAAAGCAATCTACAGATCAGTGCAAGTCAGATCATTGTTCCAATGCCATTCTTCACAGAAATTGAAAGCATCCTGAGTCATATGGATATATACAGCCATTCATGTATATATGACATGAAAATAGAATTGAAACTGTCTAGAGTAACAGCACAGACAAACAGGATGGGTGAGATGGAGGGCAGGAGGTTACGAGGGTATGTTCAACACACATGTGCACCCAGGGGCACACCGACTCACTTTTGTGATGACCACTTCTTGTTTCTGGCCCAGTCGATGGCACCTGTCAAAGCACTGGTCCTCAGCAGCCGGGTTCCAGGCCTAAGAAGAACACGAGGCGCTTCGTTACTGCCCTGCTGGGCGAGTGTCCCGCACTCTGTACTTCTTCCATCTTCTTCTGACTCGATGCAAATGCCAACATGACAAAGGCACTGGGGAAACCCATTTCCCCATCACTGTGCCAACAGGCGGGCAGCCTATGTTTTCATTCCCTTCCAAGACTGGTTATGTACTTTCTCTGAAATGTTTGGAAGCCGTGTGTCAGATTTCAGAGTTTTTCAGGATTTGGAACATTCCCATTGACTTTGTTGGTTCAGCATGCCTAAAACTCCAAAAATCCAACCCGAAACACTTTGAAGGCTGTGTTTGTTGGTAATGAGACAGCTCCAGGCTTTGGAGCACTTTGAATGAGGGATGTGGAATCCATACTTTATAGGCCTGATACATGTGTGAGCACGCATCTGCTGGTTAACTTGAAAGTGGATCTTGTTGTTTAACAGAGAAAAGGAAATGGATACATTTTCTCTGGTGACTCTTTTAAATTATTTGTCTATTTATTTGAGAGAGAGACAGATAGAGATAGAGCGGGAGGGAGGAAGGGAGAGAGAGAGAGAGAGAGAGAGAGAGAGAGAATGGATGCACCAGAGCCTCCAACTACTGCAAACAAACTCCAGATGTATGTGCTACCTTGTGCGTCTGGCTTACATGGATCCTGGGGAATCGAACCATGGTCCTTTAGCTTTGCAGGTAAGTTCCTTAACTGCTAAGCCATCTCTCCAGCCCTCTGGTGACATTTTTAACAACAAAAAAGATCTTGTGCTTGCCTCATATGAAAAAAGTATTCTCGGGCTGGAGAGATGGCTTAGCGGTTAAGGCATCTGCCTGCAAAGCCAAAGGATCCCAGTTTGATTCTCCAGGACCCACATAAGCCAGATGAACAAGGGGGTGCATGCATCTGGAATTCGTCTGCAGTGGCTGGAGGCCCTGGCACACCCATTCTCTCTCCCTCAAATAAATAAATAAAATATATTTAAAAAAGAAAAGAAAAGAAAAAAGTATTCTTCCCTTTTAATGGTCTTTGGTTCTATGTGTGGTGGTTTGATTCAGTTGTCCCCCATAAACTTAGGTGTTCTGAATGCCAGGCTCCCAGCTGTTAAGAGATTTGGGAATTAACGCCTCCTGGAGGCAGTGTATTGTTGGGGTGGGCTGATGGATACTAGAGCCAGTTTCCCCTAGCCAGTATTTGGCACACTCTCCTATTCATGTTATCCACCTTACATGGGCCAGGGAGTAATGTCCACCCTCTGCTCATGCCATCATTTTCCCCTGCCATCGTGGAGCTTCCCTCTCGAGCCTATAAGCCAAAATAAACCTCTTTTTTCCCCACAAGCTGCTCTTAGTCAGGTGATTTCTACCAGCAATGCAAACCTGACTGCAACGCTATGTGTTCCTCCATCCATGGAAAAAATTCATGAATTTTATCAACCAATTAATTACAATTAAAGGCATTTACCAAATAGCTTTTGGTTCTGTTTCCTGAAAGAATACAATTCTGAAGTCTGCAAGCTACTTACTGGGTCCATCAGAAACACTCGAGAAGCTGCGCAGAGGTTCAAGCCGACGCCCCCTGCCTTCAAGGAGAGCAGCATGACGCTGGGGGAGCCCTCGCCGGTGCTCTGGAAGCACCGCACAGACTCCGCTCTCTTCTTCTGGGCCATGGAGCCATCCAAACGAGTGAACGCGAATCCAGAGGCTCTGTTGGGGAAGACAGACAACACTTACTGTGCCATGAAGTAAATTCTCCCATCCACCCACCACTAATGCTCACTTAAACCTAAGGCCCTGCACAAGCTCAGCACATTCCTTGTAAGCTGCCCAACCAGTCCTCATTCATTCTCACTCATTAAACGAATGTTACTGAGTACCTATAATGACCAGTACTGTAATCTGATATACTGACATACTCAGAACTTAGTCTTTAAAATTCTCTGCCACCAGGAAGTACTCCGTTGTTATTCTGAGTATCACTTTTGACAAATGCAACTAGAGCTGCTAAAACCTGAAAGAAAACCTTTTGCCATCAAACTGACACACACATACAATATCACTTCACTTGAAGTAAAAGCCACGCTGAACTTACTTAAGTGGTATTTCTATTAAAGACAGGAATGTTGTAAACTGGGAAACAACTAAACTTTTTATGTTGGGATTCTTTGCTCGTAAGTCAATCAGAGCACGCATTAGAGCATTTATCTGAAAAAAACAATTACAATACCAATTAGATTCTATTTTAATTAGTAAAATAAAGTACCAAAACTTAAATTGTTATTGGCACATACTAATTGTAAATGTTAAAAAGTTCAATGTGTTATTTCCACATAGGCATAAAATGCAACATGCACTGAGCAAATCCCTGATGTTTAAAATTGAAAGTACTGCAACAGGGCTGGAGAGACAGCTTAGCAAGTAAGGCGCTGCCTGCAAAGCCAAAGACCCAGGTTCCATCCCCCAGGACACATGTAAGCCAGACACACAAGGTGGTGCATCCATCTGGAATTCGTTTGCAAAGGCTGGAGGCCCTGGCGTGCTTATTCTCTTTCTCTCGCTCTCAAACAAATGAAAATAAAAAAGTAAAAGTTTTAAGTATTGCAGTAATATTCAACTAAAGGGCAAATCAGTGACTACTTTAAAATGAAGAATGAGAGAACACCATAACAATCTGAACCACTTTCTTTTTCAACTTGAATTCACCACTAAAAATAAACAGAACCCAGCAGCACCAGAATATTCACACAGTAAGATTTGCAGCCTTTCCTTATACAATCACAAAACAAAACTACAAGATTTGCAAGCGTGTGATTTTACCTTTGAACTGGATGTCCATTCTGTGTTGGACTTTGTCTCACTGTCACATGACAACTCTTCCAGGGGACACTCTAGCAGATTATCTGCATGTATCCTATTTCTGCATAAAGGGCACTTGGCATGTGGCTACACAAGGAAGAACAGAATGAGCGACACATCAGAAGAACAGAAATATATCAATTTGTCCAATTATTAAAAATTCATAGTCAATTCTAAGCCTCTCATGGCAAACAGTGTTCAGGCTGTTTGCTGTTCCCTGCAGTCAGTAAGCATGCGCCAGTGTTAAGTGGCGTGTGTAAGGGAGGGAGCAGAACAGTGTGGTGTTCATCACCACTGAGTATTGGAAACAATATTTCATCGTTGCCACTACATTTTAAAAAAGACAAGCTGGGCGTGGTGCCATGCGCCTTTAATCCCAGCACTCAGGAGGCACAGGTAAAAGGATGGCTGCGAGTTCAAGGCCAGCCTGAGAATACATAGTGAATTCCAGGTCAGCCTGAGCTAGAGGGAGACCCTACCTTGAAAAAAAAAAAAAAGACAGTATCGTGAACGTAACTATAATATAGTAAAGGCCAAATGAAAAAGCATCCTTATTATTGGTTATAAAGCAAACTGTTTCTAATAGGTTATAGAGCTGTCTATATCTGAGCACTGAAAGTTCACTCAAAGCAATGACTGTTTCATCAATTTTAATAAAACGATACTTTTATCTTTACTAGACACCCAATACCACTGGAATAAAAAAAAAAAAAAAGATTCTGAGGGGCTGGTTTAGCGGTTAAGGCACTTGCCTGCAAAGCCTAAGAACCCAGGTTCGATTCTCCAGGTCCCACGTAAGCCAGATGCATTCGTTTGCAGTGGCTGGAAGCTCTGGTGCATCCCATCACCCTCCCCCCGCCGCCCTGCTCTCTGACTGTAGTTAATTAATTTTAAAAGGATCTGAGAGTGAAAGCATAGGAGCAGTGAGCACTACGGAGCGCTGCTTCAGAGGAGGGAAAGAGTGCCTGGGAGGGGTGAGGTGAGCAGAGCCAAAGGGGCCCCACAGCTCCTGCTTGCCCAGCGGCACACCATCATGCGTGCTCCTGAACGAACATCGGAGACCAGCTTAAAATACCTGCAGACATCTGCATTAGATGGATAAGTATTCAACTTCAAAATACTTTACTGCCAGAGAATCGGGATTTCCTTATACTCCAACATGACAAGTCGTGTAGATGTCGGTCACGCCTCTGCAGTGTGGCTCAGCCAGACAGAGGGGATAAAGCACACACCACCAGATTTGGAAGACTAAATTTTTTTTAGTTTTGGGGTGTTTTTTAAAGCATACAATATATTGTAACACTTGTTAATTTTAGATATATATTGAATAAAATTAGAATATTAAAATTAACTTCATTTTTTTAACCTTTTAAAAATATGGCTACCAAAAAAGTTAAATTTTCTTATGTCTACCTTTTATTGGACACAATTAAAATTCGAATTAAAATTACTGACTTTAAAATAGCACCTACCATGAAGGAAAAAAAGAAAAACAAAAAGAAAAAGAAATACTGCCTATCAAAAGCAATATCCTTTTCTGTTGAAAGCGATCAAACAATGACACCCAGACCCCTGCCTGCTACAAGGCTAAAGATCTTGACTGCACGGGGACAACGCTGCCCTGTACCAGGGTCCCTTTACCCTGAAGAAAGCGGCGTCACCCCACCGAGGCGGCCTGCGCAGAGCAAGCACAGACCTGCTCACTCTGGATGACGTGGCCAATGCAAGGCTTACAGAAGACATGCGCGCAGTGCGTGATCACGGGCACCGTGAGGGAGTCCAGGCAGATGGCGCACTCTTCATCCGAGCCTGAGCTCAGGATGAGCTTCATCTTCCTGACTAACTTGTTCTTCAGCTCTTCAGGGGTGTCGCTGCCTGGAGGACAGAGACAGAGTGAAACTGTATGATGACGGGGAAGTCAACCATCTGTACAGAAAAGGCCTGCTTGCCAGTACAAGGCAGTTTTTCTTTCTTTCTTTTCTGACATACACAAGAGGCATGGGTTAAATCTGAAATTTTAAGAATATTATTTCACAAAATGAAATAATACCGACTTATACAGTAATAATAATGATAACTGCCATGGGCACACCTACCCCCATGAGTTCAGAAGTTAGAAATCAAGGGCTGGAGAGAGATGGCTTAGTGGTTGAGGTGCTTGCCTATGAAGCATAAGGGCCCATGTTCTACTCTCCAGATCCCACCTAAGCCAGATGCACAAGGTGACACAAGTATGCAAGGACACACATGTGTACAAGATGGCACACTTGTCTGGAGTTCTAATGCAGTGGCTGGAGGCCCTGGCGTGCCAATTATCTCTCTGATTAAAAAAAAAAATCAACAATATCCAATTTGAACTTTTCATCAAAGGGCATCTTCCTTACATGGGGAATCCTGTAAAGACCTCTTAGCTCTATTCCATTCATTAAAACTGAAAATTCTTTACTACGCTGGGCGTGGTGGCACACGCCTTTAATCCCAGGACTCGGGAGGCAGAGGTAAGAGGATCACCATGAGTTCGAGGCCACCCTGAGACTACATAGTAAATTCCAGGTCAACCTGGCCTAGAATAAGATGATACCTCAAAAATAATAATAATTCTTTACTAAAATGAGGCCTTTACTAAAATCAATGTTCATCTGGCATAACAAAATAACAGACCAAATTTCTCCTTCTGACTTAAAGATCTACACGAATATGGTATGAACCAGTCATTTTCCTTACCGGAGGGGCCACTGGAAGACACTCCATTTGTAAGAAGTTGAGTGTGACAACAGATCTGCCGCAGCCTAAGCAACAGCCCCAAGACATCCGCATAGTGTGCAAGGACAGTCCCTTCCGTAAAGTACCTGGAAAGAAGTGTCAAACACATGAACCTAATCTCCTCTGAGCAGTTTCCCAGCAGTCACTTCAAAACTAGAAAAAGCCAGCACTGAGGAGGCAGAGGTAGGAGGATCGCCATGAGTTCGAGGCCACCCTGAGATTACATAGTGAATTCCAGTCAGCCTGGGCTAGAGTGAGACCCTACCTCAGGTGGAGGGGGGGGGGAACTAGAATAAAAACAGAAAAGCTAGCTCTACCCGGAGTGACACTGAGAACTGTGTGATGAGAAATGGGAGGCAACCACACAGCGAAAGTCAGACAGGAAAATGCTAAGAGATGACAGCAAACTTCCTATGCCTGCCAGGCCACAAGTCCTCACAACAGGTACTACAGTATACCTAAGGGAAGATCAGTGTCACTCATGCGCAAGAACAGAAACAAAGCAATGCCTGGCGACTTGAGCTTCTCTAGACGAGTTTATGATGGGGGTGGGGGGACGAGGAAACCTGGAGGCACTACATGTTCACAACACTGGGCACTGTAAGCAGCTGTGCTGCTTCTAGACTCTCACAGAAATGCCACCAATAAAACTTAACAATTCACCTGTAACCCAGAATTATTTTTTTTAAATGGTTATTTCCTGGTAGCCCAGGACATATTTGAGACCTTCATATAAACTCTGCTATTTTTCATGAGCTCAGGTATCTGCTACCCTATGGGGCTGGGGTTCTGAACAAGCATGACCACAGCCAGCTGCTTGTGTGGGTCCTGGGAATCAAAGTCAAGGTTCCCTCAGCCTCTTCAGGCCCTCACAGCTGCGCAGGAAGGCTCTTACCACTCAGTCGTTCTCTAGCCCAAGAGCAGAGCTTTCAGTTAAGGCTTGTAAATTCAAAACCTTATCATAGCCAGGCATGGTGGCAAACTCGGGAGGCAGAGGTAGGAGGATCGCTGTGGGTTCGAGGCCACCCTGAGACTACACAGTGAATTCCAGGTCAGCCTGGGCCAGAGTGACATCCTACTTCAAAAAAAAAAAAAAAAAAAACCACCTGATCACGCTGAGGTAACTTACACATCAGAAACGCTGTTTCTCCCTGCCTTGGGCTTCCTCAGCTATGACAGCTGCATTTAAAAGCCCAATGTGCAAAACGCTCACCACAGGATACGGGCTTTGTTAAATGCTACAGGTTATTATTACATTGGGCACTAGGCAGCAGCTGTAGCCACATCAGCCTTGCTGAGTGGAAGTCCATGCTGTGGAACCCAGGCATAACCTGCATCCCTGCCACCATGGCCACTTTGTTCATGGGTCCACCAGCAATGACAGGGATTGCTGGGGAGAGGCTGACTGCTAAACACAGAACAGGTCATTGTATCCACTTGGTTATCAAAGTCACCCTCTGCTAGGTCACTTTCTTTCTATACATATATATAAGGTTAATTAACTTGTCCAAACTGTCAGAGGATCTTTCCTCAAGGGGCCTGGTCTCCCCTTCACTTGAGAGGTCTGAGTCCATAACCTGTCTCGAGTCTGGAAATGCTGTGGTTCTCTGTTGCCATGATTCACAGTAGTGTTTCATTCATTTGTTCTGGATATTTTCTGTATGTACAGATCAAGCAAGAACTTCGTAGGCTTCCTATCAATTTCATTGTTTTCAAGCCTGAGGAATTATGTACCCATCAGGTACATATTATATATTTCAATCACTTCAACTATTTTCTTTAAAAAATAAAGTATAAGCCACTGAAGAAATTATCTTTCAATATACTTGAGACTTTATAAGTAAAGTCTAAACACACAGTGCAGTTAATGGGAAGTGAGGAATGAAACAAGTATATTAGCATGGCATCTTCCTCCATACCTTCCGATGGCAGCTTTGCCTTCCCTTTTCACAGACTGGTAGAGCTTTCTCTCTTCCTCAGAGAGTATAACGTGCTGAATGAACACTTTACGCTCCGGTAACTCCAACACAGGCTTTCCTCTAACTTTGCTTGTCTTTGTCCTTCTGAGTGTGATAGTTTTAATGAGGCACTGTAGACGCCTAGTGAAAAACAAAACAATTGCGTCACTTTTATTTCTACATAAGTAGATTAAAGAGAAACTAAAAATTATTTTGTTTTATAACTTATTAAAGGTTTGAAAATGCTTTAGAGTTTTAGCCAATCTGATAACAGAAATATTCTACAAACATAAAATTATTACAAAATATACACTGAAATTTCTCAACTCAAAACCTGTATATCGTGTCCTTACTTTTCTTACTCTTCCATTTTTCCTCTCATCATTAACCCTCTTATTTTGACTGTTTTATCAACTACATCACCCAATACACAATACCTGAATTCTTACTAGCATCTATTACATGAAAAGCACTTAATTAAATGCTGCTAAGAGTACAAATGAGTAAGAGCCTATTTCTATAACAGAGATAACCCTGTGTTCTTCATTAGTTAAAACTCCTTTCTTCTATAATATGAAACTTAAAGGAATAATACAAAAATAAAGTGAACTTTTATAAGATACCCCAAAAGTAAGAAACATGAGAATTCAAATGGAGAAAACATGCCTTTCCATTTCTTCCTCATTATCAAAAATGAGGCTTAACAGTTCTTAAGAAAAGTCTTTAATAGTGATGTACACAACTTTTAACATAGTCTGAAGAATCAAATGGTCAGTTTTGCCAACTAGCTTAATGGCTTAAATTTGAAATCTTTTTCACTATAACTCTCAATAGGAAGCACATCTTACTTCGTTCAGCAAACACACACAACATAAATAAATATTTCAAAATATAATACTATGTAATTAATGTATTATTTCATATATACTACTATATACTGCATAGATGCATATATATGTACAATGTACTCTGGTATTTTCTTATCACCTCTATTGTTTTCTTTGTCAATGCTGACTAACACCTTTATAATGATTTCATAATTCACTAATGGGTTCAAATCCTCAGGTTAAAATTCACTGCTCTAGGACTGGAGAGATGGTTAAGGCACTTGCCTACAAAGCCAAAGGACCTAGGTTTGATTTCCCAGGATTTCCTATCTAAGCCAGATGCACAAGGTGGCACGTGTGTCTGGAATTCGTTTATAGCAGTCAATGTCCCTGGTGTACCCATTCTTTCTCTCTGCCTCTCTCTCAAATAAATAAATTAAATAGTTATAAAAAATGTCTGTAAAACAAATCGCTGGTCCAGCAGGCACCATGTGAACCACAGGAGCCGAGCACATGGGAACTCTCATTTATGACCCTGTTCTCAACTTTTGTCTGCGCCCAACAAACTAGCTACAGGAAAGTTCACGTCATCAAACATGTTGTTGGGGGCTGGGGAGGGGCTCAGTGGAGGGTGTTCCGCACACGGGTGAGAGCTTGGGTTCGGGCTGCCAGGACCCATGGAGAACCTGAGCTTCTATAATCCCAGTGTGCTTACAGTGAGAAGGGAGGCTGACACACCGGAGTCCCCCAGAAGCTCACAGGCAAGCTAGCCTGGGGAGAATGCATCGGTGAGCAAGAGGTGCTGTCACAAACAAGACGGAAGGAGAAGCAAAACCTACAGCTGTCCTCGGGTCTCACATGGCCACGGCCTGTGCGTGCCTGCACACGCCTCACTCACAACCGGGCACACAGCTGCCTGCAACAGCCAAGCTCTTGTTGGGGCACTGTTCCTCACCCTACATCAGTGGCCACTGTAAGTGGCTATATAAATTATGAGAATGTAATGCAAACGGGGTCATCAAAGGATGTGGCTTTCCTGTCACTGCTGCACCGATTAATGGTGGCTTTAAGGGTGTCACACACACAGACCATAAAGCTCAGCCTTTCATTTCACTTTTGCTAAAATAGGGAAAGGGTAAACAGAAATATTTCATTCCCCCAAATAAGATTCCGTAGGCTCTAATATAGTCAAAGGCACTGCTTTTTGGAGAGTAAAGAGTCAATGAAAAACAATAATGGAACTAGCAATAGGTTTCATTAACTGCATGCATGCATACATACATACATACCTCAACTGTCATAAAATTACTTACTTAAGTCCTGCCTCGTCTCCCATTGTGACAGGACGCTGTATGGTCCTGTGCCACCATTCTCTATCCAGAAATGGTTTAAGTTTTAAAAAGGACAGAAGAGACCACAGGTCCTTTAAAGAATTTTGGATAGGAGTACCTGAAAATAACAAGAAAATGTTGTAGCCTTTTTAAATTTATTCATCTGATGGTGCTGAGGAACCGCACACTGGGCAAGGCCTCTCCCGGTGAGGCACACAGCCAAGCCCTTGTCAGAGCTCCTTAACCGCAGCACCTAGCAACAGGGGCCCACCTGGCCCAATGCGACGGAGCTTCCTGTTCGGCTCTGTTTCACTGTAGTTTTTAGCTCTAATATGCCATGCAAAGAAAAAAGACCACAAACCCAGGAAATTCAACTCTTATCAAATACTTGTATTATTTTAAATAAACTGCTCAAGAAAGAAAGAAAAAGCAACTTCTTACCTTCTCTTTCCTATTCCTGCCCCCCCCCCCTCAGGTAAGGTCTCACTCTGATCCAGGCTCACCTGGAATTCACTATGTAGCCTTAAGGTGGCCTCAAACTCATGGCAATCCTCCTACCTCTGCCTCCCAAGTGCTGCGTGCCAGCACACCCGCTCTCTTTCCTAGTTTTCAATGAAGGTATTGTTAACTACCAAACAGGATCTGGGGTAAACAATAGAAAAATGGACATTCTAGGGCTGGAGAGATGGCTTAGGGGTAAGATGCTTGCCTGCAAACCAAAGGATCCTGGTTCAATTCTCCAGGACCCACGTAAGCCAGATACACAAGGGGGCGCATGCATCTGGAGTTTGTTTGCAGTGGCTGCAGGCCCTGGCACATTTAATTTATTCTCTCTCTCTCTCTCTTTCTGCCTCTTTCTCTTTCTCAAATAAATAAATAATTTTTTAAAGGGCCTGTCTCTTGGCCTTGCCTCAAAAAAAAAAGTCAAGATAATACACAAGTCTCTTTTCCTATGAGAAAAATCTGTAAAAGAACATAGAAAGACAAATTGCTAAAGAAACAGATGTGTTCATCCTGATCTAAATATAGTGTAACGTACTGAAAGATCACACTGTTCTCCATAAACCAGCATGCTTACCAATTTAAAAAACTAATAAATTGAGCCAGGCATGGTGGCGCACACCTTTAAACCCAGCACTTGGAAGGCAGAGGTAGGAGGATTGCAGTAAGTTCAAGGCCAACCTGAGACTACATAGTGAATTCCAGGTCAGCCCGAGCTAGAGCGAGACCCTACCTCAAAAAACAAAACAAAACAAAAAAGAGCTGAGTAAGAAATCTGAAGCCCCTCTCCACACACACACATGGTGTGATGCTCTAATTACCTGTCAAGACCCATCTTCTTTCTGCTTCTAAGTCCAGGGCAGCTTTGGTCTGCTGGGCATTTGGATTTCGTATGGCATGTCCTTCGTCCAGGATCACTCTCAGCCACTTCATGCTGTGCAATGGGCTATCTCCTTCAGTCTGAAATAGGTGTTTCATATGAATTTAAAACACGATGTGCCTGCCTCTCCATCAAGGGCTACACATCCACCTGAACACTCAAAAGCTTAGAGTATTATCTCGTTTTACTGAGAAGAGCACTGCAGAACAAGATGCTATACTGCCCAAAGTACCACTAGGCAATAGATTTGCATATCAAATTAAGAAGCCAGGCTGGGGCTAGAGAGATGGTGTAGTGGTTAAGGTGCTTGACTGCAAAGCCTAAGAACTCATATTCACATCTCCAGGCCCCACATAGCCAGATGCACAGGGAGGCAAGCACGCAATGTCACATATGTGCCACAAGGGGGTTCAGATGCCTGAAGTTCTTTCACAGCAGGCGTTAGATCCTGGTGCACCCCTTCTCTCTATCTCTCTCTGCCTCTTTCTCTCTCTCTCTCTCACTCTAAATAAAAATAAAAGCTGTACTGGAGAGACGGCTTGGTGGATAAGGCACTTGCCTGGAAAGCTTAAAGACCCATGTCCAACTCTTCAGGTCCCATGTAAGCCAGACACACAAAGTGACACAAGCATGAGGTCGCACATGTGTACAAGGTGGTGCACACATCTGGAGTTTGATTGCAATGGCTGCAGGCCCTGGCACACCAATTCCCTCTCTGTCTGGCATAAACAAAAAAAGGCGCCACATATGGTGGCACACGCCTTTAATCCCAGCACTCAGAAGGCAGAGGTAAAAGGATCGCCATGTGTTTAAGGCCACCCCGAGACTACAGGTCAGCCTGAGCTAGCACAAGACCTTACTTCAAAAAACCAAAAACAAAAACAAAAACAAAATAAGGGCTCACCTAAAAATAAATAAATAAACAAGAAGTCTAGATCGCTACTCAGTCTCACATCATACAATGAGCTAGTCTACCTTAAATTAAAACACAATGGTGTAAAATCATCTCTTTCAATGTAACATTTTCTCCTTTTTTATACAAATGATGATGTTCTTATCAGAACCCTGAAACTATGACTACACAATATTTTCAAAACATTTCTGTTCAACTAATTTTTTATTTTGTTTTTGTTTTTCGAGGTAGGGCCTCACTCTAGCCCAGGCTGAACTGAAATTCACTATGTAGTCTCAGGGTGGCCTCGAACACATGGTGATCCTCCTACCTCTGCCTCCCAAGTGCTGGGATTAAAGGCATGCACCACCATGCCCGGCTCCAATAAAAATTTTTTTGTTTATCTGTTAGAGACAGAGAGGGAGACAGAGTGAGAATGGGCACGCCACGGCCTCTAGCCACTGCAAACAAACTCCAGACGCATGTGCCACCATGTGCATCTGGCTTACGTGGGACCTGGAGAGTCTAGCCAGGGTCCTTAGGCTTCACAGACATGTACCTTAACAGCTAAGCCATCTCTCCAGCCCTCCAATGAAATTTTTATTTAAGCACACAGGCAAGTAAGACTCAAAGAGTTAAGATGTTCATAAATTATAGCAATAGAAAAAAGCTTATTCTCAAACTGGAATATTAACCTTACCATTACAGAAGTAAACAATTTTTTGATTAATTAATTAATTAATTTGAGAGTGACAGAGAGAGAAACAAGCAGGCAGAGAGAGAGAGAGAGAGAAAGGGTATGCCAGGGCCTCCAGCCACTGCAAAAGAACTCCAGATGCATGCGCCCCTTGTGCATCTGGCTAACATGCGTCCTGGGGAATCAGGCCTCAAACTGGGGTCCTTAGGCTTCACAGGCAAGCACTTAACTGCTACGCCATCTCTCCAGCCCTAAACAATTTTCTAGAACATTAATTTACAAATTATGACAAACATTCTTCACAATCTAAAGATTCTTAACTTTAAAAGTTCCAGATAGAAAACATTTCCAAATTAGTATGCCAAAAAAGTATAAATCTGAGCTGGGTGTGGTGGAGCACACCTTTACTCCCAGCACTCAGTAAGGCAGAGGTAAGAGGATCGCCATGAGTTCAAGGCCACCCTGAGACTACACAGTGAATTCCAGGTCAGCTTGAGCTAGAAGGAGACTCTACCTCAAAAAAACAAAAAATAAAAATAAATGAATAAATAAATGTATAAATCCCATTTTTGCAAAGTGTTAAAAAAAAAAGTCCTATTCAGAAACCCACAGAGACCCCACACAGACGCATGGGCCCCAGCACTGGGGAGGCAGACAGGAGAACCCCATAAACCAGCAGTACACTAGGACAGCCTAAGTGGTGAGCACAAAGCTAACGGGAGAGCTGGGAGGCGAGGGACGGTATTCCTGAGATGACACCCAAAGCTGTCCTCTGCCTCCACAGGTACATGCTCATATGTGTACACACACGCATGCACCCAACGCATACACATACACACATAAATAAATCTCTAGGTACCAATATACTTACTCCATAGTCATGTGTTAAAATATTGTATGTAGTTAAAACAATATCCTGTTTTGAAAGCAAGGCTGGGTCTCTAATACGATCAGGACCATAGTAAACATACAAATTCAAGTGCACCTCTGACTTTATATGTTGTCCAAACTGGTCCTAAAAGAAAATTTGAAATATTTGTAATAATGAGCAGATGAGTACCAGGTGTAATATATGTGTGTATATATGTATAAAGTTATGCTACCAAGACTATCACACTGAAGCTGTTAAAACTTCCTAAAATCAGTTTTCCTACAATCTCAACGAAGTAAACGTAATAACGATAACTATATGAATGCTTTATCAGTAAAGCTGACAAACACACATAACAACATAAAATGAATATAGTTAAAAAATACTTCAGAGCCAGGTATGGTGGCACACGCCTTTAATCCCAGTACTCCGGAAGCAGAGGAAGGAGGATCGCTGAGAGTTCAAGGACACCCTGAGACTCTATAGTGAATTCCAGGTCAGCCTGAGCTAGAGAGAGAACCTACCTCGGAAAACAAAAACAAAAAACAAAACAAAAAATAATTCAGGAAAAAAAATATTTCAGGGCTGGAGAGATGGCTTAGCAGTTAAGGCGCTTGCCTACAAAGCCAAAGGACCCAGGTTCAATTCCCCAGGACCCACACAAGCCAGATGTACAAGAGGGCACATACATCTGGAGTTCGTTTTCAGTGGCTGGAGGCCACATAAAATGCCGGAAATCATGGTGGGCTTCTGAGATCCCAGCAACTGACCCTGACAGCAAGATGGGAAATAGGAGACAAGAGCATGCACGCACATGAACATACATAAATAGATAATTTAAAATATTTTTAGGGCTGGAGAAATGGCTCAACGGTTAAGGTACTTGCCTGCAAAGCCTAAGAACCAGAGTTTGATTCCCTAGTACCCACATAAAGCCAGATGCACAAGGTGGTGCATGCATTTGGAGTTCGTTTACAGTGGCTATAGGCCCTGGCATACAAATTCTTTCTCTCTGCCTCTTTCTCCCTCTAAAATTAAATATTTTTCTTAAAAACTAAAAGTAAGTCAGGCGTGGTGGCACATGTCTCTAATACCAGTACTTTGGATGCACAGGTAAGATTACCTTGACTCTGAGGCCAGCCTGAGTGCCAGATCAGCCTGGACTACAGTGAGACCCTACATCAAATAACCAGGCTGGAGAGATGGCTTAGCAGTTAAGGCATTTACCTACAAAACCAAAGGACCCTGGTTCAATTCTCCAGGACCTACGTAAGACAGATGCACAAGGCGGCACATGCATCTGGAGTTTGTTTACAGTGGCTCTGGCAAGCCCATTCTCTCCCTCTCTCTTTCTCTCTCTGCCTCCTTTTCTGTATCAAATAAATAAGTAAAATATATTAAAAAAAAACAAAACACACACACCAGGGCTAGAGAGCGCTTAGCAGTTAAGGCAATTGCCGGCAAAGCCAAAGGACTCAGGTTCAATTCCCCACTACCCAGGTAAAGCCAGACGCACAAGAGGACACGTGTCTTGAGCTCATTTGCAGTGGTTAGGAGGCCCTGGCATGCTCATTCTTTCTCTCTCTCTCCCTTTGCCTCTCTTTCTCTGTCTCTCAAATAGATAAAATTATTTAAAAAGCAATAATAAAATAAAATAAAATGGAGGAACAAAAGTAGTAGAGGTAGGGCTGGAGACATGGCTTAGCAGTTAGGGTGCTTGCCTGCAAAGCAAAAGGACCCAGGTTCGATTCCCTAGTACCCACATGAGCCAGATGCACTAGGTGGCAAATGCATCAGGAGTTCACTTGCAGTAGCTAGAGGCCCTGCCAAGCCTATTCTCTCCATGTCTACCTTTATCTCTGTCTCAAAATAAATAAATACTTGAGAAAAAAAAGTTCATTAAGAAAAACAAAGTAGTAGAGGTAGAAATACAAATCAAATTCTACATTAGCAATTAATGTTTCTTCATTATAAACCATCAAAGAAAAATTATTTTACAAATAATCCCAGCCCACATAACAGATACAAAATAATGACCATGTATATTTCTAACAGAATACTTTCTTTAATCAAACATTTTTATTTATTTATTTTAGAGAGAGAGAGAGAAAGAGACTGACAAAGAATGGACACACCAGGGCCTCCAGTCGTGCAAATGAACTCCAGAGGCATGCAGCACCTTGTACATCTGGCTTACATGGGTCCTAAGGAATCAAACCTGGGTCCTTTAGCTTTGCAGGAAGGACCTTAACCACTAAGCCATCTCTCCAGCCCCAGAATATTTTCTTAAATAGAATTTATATCATAGTTTTAAATGAAGGGCTTTAAAAACTTACAATACAGTCAGATGTGGTGGCGCACACCTTTAATCCCAGTACTTGGGAGGCAGAGGTAAGAGGATCGCCATGAGTTCAAGGCCACCCTGAGACTCCATAGTGAATTCCAGGTCAGCCTGGGCTACAGTGAGACCCTACCTCGAAAGAACAAAACAACAACAACAACAACAAAAAGACTTACAATCCAGTTGCTTAACACAGAAAGTGGACAGATAATCAGTGTTGTTCGTGGCCTCTCTTCAACGTCAGGTTTCTTTGGCCCCTCTGCCACAGATGCTCCTAAAGGAACAAGTTACTGACATATTTTAAGTGATTTTTTTCCATTGAAATATACATGTCAATAAGGTGTGGCTGCATGAAGAGAAATTAACCACTCAGGAGAAGAAAATAGAACTGTTGCAAGCATTTTGCCTTCATCACTTTAAAACCAAAACTCAGTGGTTACCAGGAAGAACCACAGAACTGTGGCTGGAGGGACACAAGGAAGAAATCTATCTACCACTATTCAGTCATTAATATGAACATGTTGCCATAATCAATGACTCCCCTAATCATCTCTATGTCCTGCTTACTCATAATGTGAACTGTCTACTTCCACATCTACCAGGGTTGGTCTCTGACCAAGAGGCTACGGCTGAAATTATTTACAGAGCTTGCATTCTAAGTGACAAGACTACATTAGACACAGACATACATAGTGGTGTCAGATACAGAAGTGACTGGAGGTCGGAGGACAACCCTGGGTGTCAATCCTTGCCTTCCACCCAGTAAGAGGCAAGGTTTCTTATTAGCCACTTTGTCTGCCAAGCGGGCTGGCCGGCAAGCTTCCAGGGGTTCTCCGGCATCGCCTGCCATCCTGACATGGGCACTGGGATGATGGATGCAAGCTACTGTGTGCAACTCCGTGTGGGCTGGATCTGAACTCAGCACTTCATGTTTATGTGGCAAACTCTTAACCCACTGAACCTCCTGAGCTGCAACACTTTATCTTGATGTAATTCCCTTCGGGGCCTTTTCCTATTGTATTTTTTTAAATTTTTATTTATTTGCAAAGAGAGAAGTGGAGAGAGAATAGGCATGCCAAGGTTTCTTGCCACTACACAGGAACTCCACATGCATGTGACGGTTTGTGTGTCTGGCTTTACATGGGTACTGGCTGGGAAGTTGAACCCAGGCCAGCTGGCTTTACAAACACGCACCTTTAACCACAAAGCCATCTCCCCAGCCCAGTGTTTGTTCCATAAAGGCATATACACTAAACACACATAAAAACTTTTTTAAAAATATAGCTTTGGCCAGGCATGGTGTGGCAAACCTTTAATCCCAGCACTCAGGAGGCAGAGGTAGGAGGATCTCTGTGAGTTTAAGGCACCCTGAGACCACATAGTGAATTCCAGGTCAGCCTGAGCTACAGAGAGACCCTACCTCGAAAAACCAAAAATAAATAAATAAATATAGCTTTGTATTTTTCAATATTTGCTAAACTTCTTATAACTTACAATTTTTTCACTGAACTATAGGAAGAGCTGTTAAGTGATTTACGAACCCTTTTTCAATATTTTCTTTCCCAGTGCGGGAGCAGGGGAAGCCAGTGCGCGAGCCAATCCAGCATCTTCTTTAACCCGAGAAGTTCCTGCCAAAGAAGACCATGGGCTCAGTAAGGTGTATTCAAGTTCTTCCCCATGCTCAAACTCTCTGAGTTAAGAGTATATTACTGATAGTATTTCGTACGCAAGGCAGCCGCTTCTAACATCGACCACCTTCCTCACGTTCAGAGCAATGACGTAAACAACTACGGCTCCATGGTTGCTCTCTTAAAGAAGCGTTAAAACTGAACAGACCCATGCAGAGACTCCGCTCTCAGGGGTGACATTTTTTCACATGAACAGGTAGGTATGATCCCTAATGACGAGGCTGACAAATTTTCAGATCAGTTCAGTAGTGATCAACTACTTTCCAACGGCAATACAATTCTAAATAACTAAAAAATATGATTTCAATTAAAAATATAGTAAGTTTCAAAGATGAAGAAAATAATGATACCCAGACACTAATTTTACATCATCTGCGTAATATGAAGATTGCTAGTGTGGCACTCCAAAACTAACTTTGTTAATTACTGCATGTGTCTGTGTGTATGTACATAAAAATGTTGCTTTAAGCCGAGAATGGTGGCACAAACCTTTAATCCCAACACTAGGGAGGCAGAGGTAGGAGGATCACATGAGTTCAAGGCCACCCTGAGACTACATAGTGAATTCCAGGTCAGCCTGAGCTAGTGAGACCCTACCTTGAAATTTAAAAACAAACAAACAAAAAAAAAACCCTAAGATAAATAAATAAAATGTTACTTTATACCAAGTGTGTTGGCCCACACCTTTAATCCCAGCACTGGAGTGGCAGGGGTATGAGGATCATTGTGAATTCAAGTTCAAGGCCAGCCTGGAAGAGCATGAGACCCTACCTCAAAAATACAACAACAACAAAAAATGTTACTTTACAAGTGATAGAAAAACACTGTTTTAAGTTGGTTTTAATATCCCCTGATTTTAGTTGAAACTATACATTGAATTTGCAGTACTTCATCCACTCAGCACATATGGTAAGTTCATGAAGACTTAAATACATCAACAAGTTCACGAGCAGCCAAATTTAGCAGCTACTAGTAAAAGCTTTCCATACAAAGGCGGGCCACTGGGCCTCACTGAGGTATCTTTCTCCGCAGGTGCGGGAGCACGAAGAAGGTGTGGCACACACCTACCTTTTGCCCTACTTGCAGTATCCGGCTGTGCATTTTTCATCTTGCCTAAAAGCAAAACAAAACTAAACGTCACATGGACACACCAAGAGACTGCAGCATAGGAGGCAGTTATCACGCCCATTAGGTGCTACCTTTCTTTTTCTGAGGCAATTCACTGGCTTCAACTTCCTCTGAATCCCTGCTTTCAAGGTACTGGACAGCAACTTTTTGTCTGAAATTAAATAAACATAAATTTTTTATCCACTCAAAAGAAACAGAATATAGCAACATGTATAATAAATGCAATACAAATGCGTTTGTCTTGCCCCCACTTATTTTTTTTAGTTCCCAAAAGATAGACTTTATTAGATAAATAAAATTCAAATCTAATAAAAGCATTTCAATTTTGTGACCAAACAGATGCACTCACAAAATTTAGTACTACTATGAAGTTCAATTCTTAGTAGTTCAACAAAAACATGTATATAAAATTAGATCAAGGGCTGGAGAGCTGGCTTAGCAGTCAAGGCACTTTGCCTACAAAGCCAAAGGACCCAGGTTCAATTCCCAGAACCCATAAGCCAGATGCACAAGGTGGTACATGTGTCTGGAGTTTGTTGGAGAGCTGCAGGACCTGGCATGCCCATTCTCTCTCTCTGTATCTTTCTCCCTCTCTCAAATTAATTAATTAAGTTAAAATTAGAACAAAAAAGAACTGTTATCCAGGCATGGGGGTGCACACCTTTAATCCCAACACTTGACAGGCAGAGGTAGCAGGACTGTGTCAATCCAAGACCAACATGGGATTACAGAGTGAGTTCCAGGTCAGCCTGAGCTAGACTGAGACCCTCCCTCAGACAAGCAAACACAAAGAACTGTTGATGAGGAAGAGGGCAGATGACACCCTAAAACTGACTGCTAGACTCTCTGGGGGATAAGCAGGGATACTGCGACAGCAGCTATCCTATGAGATGGGTAATGATGGAATGACGGAGTTGCCACTAGCAAAGAAAGGAAGGAAGGAAAGAAAATACTTAACAAACAGATGCGAAGCTTACTGAGTGCTGAGCCCTGAGTGAGGAGTGCTTGGTTCCCAAAGTGAAGAGAGCAACCGCACAGGCGTGGAGCCTCAGCCCCTGACGAGCACAC
Source organism: Dipus sagitta (assembly GCA_036346955.1). NCBI lineage: Eukaryota > Metazoa > Chordata > Mammalia > Rodentia > Dipodidae > Dipus > Dipus sagitta. The sequence continues at coordinate 104,664,791 of CM070783.1, forward strand.
ACAGGACAGAGCAGAGGGGCAGAAGGGTGGGGCGAGTGAAGAAGGGAGGGAGGGCACTGGCACCAACACAGCCAGAGTCTACAGCAGAGGGAGGCTTGGAGTCCAAAGGAAAATCAAAACACAGATCAGACACAAGGAGCCCTACCCACGATGCATCACTACGGACATTCACAGTCCAGCCAGATGGGAATCTCGAGCAGACACCAGACAGGCACACAGCCTCCTGGCACTGGACTGGAGCCGAAGAAGACAACGTCTCAAAGACCCATGCGGACTTGGCAGCTAAGCATCTGCAGAGGCAAACAAAGCTCTCTCTTCAACACCCACAATCCTCTGCACCAACCCTTCTTCTCCTCTACAGCACCCTCTCTCCACACCACCCATTTTGAGAACCGAGGCAAGAATCAGGGTCCACTCTGAGTCCTGGCATGGAAAATTCCTCTAACTCAGTGGTAAAAACTTAGACTAAACTCCTATGTTTCATGTGGTGGTGATCTGGTCTGAGCCAGACTGGAGAGAGAACCACTAGCTCCCCCAGAAGTCGGACAGGCAGTGGCAGTGCTTGAAGGTGGCAGTAAGGTGCATGTCACTGCTAGACTTGTCAACACGCTTGCCAGTACTGAGACTGGATGCCATCTCTCCTTACAATGGCCCCCTGGAGAACAAAGACACAAAGATGAACTGAGCAGCAAAGCCAGTAATGAACATGTTGAGAAAGCAATCGGGAAAACAATTCTTCTCACAAAAAAATAGTCTAGTAAACCTAACTTTCCATGTACCTTTACATGAAAGTTGTAAAACACTGAAGCAGCAAATTGAAGAAGATACTAGAAAATGCAAATTTCTCTTATACCTATGGACCAGCAGAATGAATATATGAAACTGCATAATCTTGTTTGTTTTTGACACACAGCTTCTTGTAAGCACCTACAAGCCATGAGTTCAAGGCTACCCTGAGACTACATAGTGGTTTCCAGGTCAGCCTGGGCCAGAGTGAAAACCCTACCTCAAATTAAAAAGAAAAAAGAAAAAAAAAAGAAAAAAAAAAGAAAAAAGAACAGTGAGATCCCTATCTCATCTCAGTCAGAATAGCTATCATTAAAAAAAAAAAGGGGGGGGCTGGAAAGAGAGCTCAACTGTTAAGGCACTTGCCTGCACAGCCTAATGACCCAGGTTCAATTCCCTAGTACCCAAGTAAGGCCATATACACAAAGTGGCACATGCATCACTTTGCAGAGGCTAGAGGTCCTGGTGTGCCCATTCATTGTCTCTCTTCTTCTCTCTCTGCTTGCAAATAAATATTTTTCTAAAAAAAACACCAGGCATGGTGACGCACACCTTTAATCCCAGCACTCAGAAGGCAGAGGTAGGAGAATTGTGGTGAGTTTGAGGCCACCCTGAGACTACATAGTGATTTCCAGGTTAGCCTGGACCAGAGTGAAACCCTCCCTTGAAAAACCAAAAAAAAAAGGGGGGGGGAGGTGGCTAGAGAAATGGCTGAGCAGTTAAGAGCTTGACTGTGAAACCTAAGGACCCAGGTTTGATTCCTTAGGACCCACATAAGCCAGATGCACAAGGTGGCACATGCATCTGGAGTTCATTTTCAGTGGCTAGAGGCTCTGATGGACCCATTTTCCCTCTCTCTCTCCCTCTTTCTATCTCGCTCAAATAAAAAATAAGATAAATAAATAAATAAATCCTGGTGAGGATGTGTAAGCTGCTGGTAGGAATGAAACTGGTACAGTCTACACCAAAGACAAAGTCGGCAAGTCTCAGAGAAACAAGCACATCCATGTTTATAGCTGCTCTACTCATAATAGCTAACAAATGGAACCAGCCTAGATGCCCATCAACAGATAAACTGAAACATACACAATGGAATGCTTTTAGCCAGAAGGAAAAATCAAATTATGACATGCAGTTAAAAGAATGGAAGTAGAGATTACTATGGTAAAAATAAGCCAGATTGGGCTGGAGAGATGGTTTAGTGGTTAAGTCATTTGTCTACAAAGCCAAAGGACCCAGGTTCGATTACCCAGGACCCACATAAGCCAGATGCACAAGGTGGTGCATACGTCTGGACTTTGTTCACAGTGGCTGAAGGTCCTGGCATGCCCATTCTCTCGCTCTCTCTCTACCTCTTTCTCTCTCAAATAAAATAAATAAATAACTTTTTTAAAGTCTAAAGAAAAATAAGCCAGATTCAGGAAAAGTAATACCATGTTTTCTCTCATTTATGAATCCTACATCATATATAATAAGGCCACTAAAATATATAAAATATTTATGACATGAAAACATGAGGGAGACTAGAAAGAAACTAGTGGGAGGGACAAAAAGAAAAGAGATAGGGTAGGGAATGAAAGTGTCAATATTTTGAAAGGAATTATCTTTATGAAACTTATCAGTAAGTATAATGAACATAAGTTAATAAAAATGTTAGAATTGGCCAGGCATGGTGGCACACACCTTTAATCTCAGCACTCGGGAGGCAGAGGTATGAGGATTGCTGTGAGTTTGAGGCCACCCTGAGACTCCATAGTGAATTCCAGGTCAGCCTGGGCTAGAATGAGACCCTACCTCGAAAAACCAAAAAAAAAAAAAAAAAAAAAAAGAATTGGCTAGAGGCCCTGGTGTGCCCATTCTCTCTATCTCTCCCTCTTTCTTTCTGTCAAATAAATAAATAAATAGTTTTTTTTAAATCTCAAAAAGAAAAATAAATTCCAGGGACTTGGAAGATGGTTCAATGGTTAAAGACACTTGCTTGCAAAGCCTGATGGGCAGGGTTCAATTCCCAAACCACCCACAAAAAGAAGTTAGAATTTATAAAAGGGGGTATATGAAAAAGGAAGAATGGGCTCTTATCAAAGAAAATATTTGCATATAGCCGGGCGTGATGGCCCACGCCTTTAATCCCAGCACTCAGGAGGCAGAGGTAGGAGGATCGCCATGAGTTCGAAGCCACCCTGAGACAACATAGTGAATTCCAGGTCAGCCTGAACTAGAGTAAGACCCTACCTGGAAAAAAAATTTTTTGTATATAATAAAATACGCAGCCAAAGGCAAAATATAGGTATTTCTTAAACTTCATGTAGAAACAATGTAACAATGACTAACAACAACAATGGATTCAAGTTAGATTACCAAGATTTAAATTCTCATTTTGTGACAAATTTGTTATGACTTTAGGCAAATCTATGTCTGTTCCCTCACTTGGAAAATGAAGTCAAGACATAACCCACTGCCTGGCATAAAGTGTTACTTCACTCAAAAGCCCGGACAACTGCACACACTGGAGGGCGAGCACAGCTGCATGAACGGCCACTGTTACCCCATTGTGCATCTGGCTAATATGGGTCCTGGGGAATCAAACCTGGGTCCTTTGGCTTTGCAGGTAAACACCCCTTAACTGCTAAGCCATCCCTGCAGCCCTCATATCCTTGTATTAAGAGTGGTGTGTCTGTCATACAGGTTGAAGGTTACTTTGGTTTGGAGAGCTGAGACTTCCAAGTGCTGATTTTGAGCTCTGCTCCAGAGTGTGTAACTGCCAGAACAGCCACCCAGGCCAGTGAGACGACAGTTGGTGGAGTAGCTGGTAGACTCAGTGAACACAGATCGACTGAGGCAGATGCATGGCAGGCCATACAGATAACCAAAGCCCAGTACTCAGACTACTTCAGAGGGCAAAGGAATTGGGTAAAGTTAACAGACTCAAGAAAAGATAAAAGGAAACAGTGCCTTTTATTCAAATTCTCCCTAGATCCTAGTCTGTGTAAATACCTACAATACTCTACCAACTCCACCACATCTTCCCTGCATACTGGTGAAGCAACAGAGAACTGAAGGAACGTCCATCAGGCCCTTCCCACACATGCGCTTTCATTTTTAATACCCTCAAACACTTACAGTCTCAGCAAGAAAAACCCAGGTGAAATAAATCAGAGGAAAGTGGTAGAAAGAAGACTATTTAAAAGTAACAAGAGGGCTGGAGAGATGGCTTAGCGGTTACGGTGGTTGCCTGCAAAGCTAAAGGATCCCAGTTCGATTCTCTAGGACCCATGTAAGCAAGATGCACAAGTGGGCGCATGCATCTGGAGTTCGTTTGCCCATTCTCTCTCTCTGCCTCTTTCTTTCTCTCTCAAATAAACAAATATAAAATAAAATAAATAAACTTTATTTTAAAAAAGTAATAGGAGCTGGAGAGAAGGCTCAGCACTGAAGGCGCTTGCCTGCAAAGTCTAATGGCCCAGATTGAGTTGCCCAGTACCCACATAAAGACAAATGCACAAAGTATGCGTGAGTCTGGAGTTTGTTTGCAGGGCTGGAGGCCCTGGTGTGCCCATTCTGTCCCTGCCTGCCACTCTTCTCTGCTTGCAAATAAATAAATAAACTTTTTTAAAAAATATATTTATTTGACAGAGAAAGAGTCAGAAAGACAGAGACAATGTGCCACCTTGTACACCTGGCTTATGTGGGTACTAGGGAACAGAACCTGGGTCCTTAGGTTTTGCAGGCAACTACCTTAACCCCTGAGCCATCTCTCCAGCCCTGAAAAAATAATCTACTTCCTTTTACAGATCTATTACTTTTCTTCATTTTTATGAGAAACACTACACCTAAGTCATGATTTAATAATATGAAATAAATATATTTGGAAGTAACTTGTAATTGAGATTTAAGTCATATCTCTCACACATATATGAAAAAACACTGTGTTTAAATAAATTTATTTCATGTAATTATAGCACACCAGCTTACCTTTTGGGGCAAAAAGTAGTCAATTCTGATAGGGGATATGTCTCCTTGTTGTCTGAATTGCCAGGGTCTTTACTATAACTAGATTCCTCTGTTTCAAAGAAAAACACAGATAGTTATTAAAACTGTCTTAAACTATCAACATTTCCCCTTAAAATCCTGGTTTTCCAATTACTGACCTACAGCATTCTTAACAAGTCCACACCTTTCAGGCCTCTGCTCTCAGTGAAGCAGCCTGCTACTCGGTCTGCATTTCTCCTAAGCTAGTATGTCCCATTAGTCTCCCGTCAGCAGCCATCCAGCCACCCCGAGCCTGACAGAATTTGCTTCTATACCAAGGCAGATCAAGAGCTGCCACAGAAAATAAAACAGATCAACAATGAAAACCACGAAGCAGTGGTACAAATTTATATTCTTTTTTAAGAAATGTATTTTATTTATTTATTTGAGAGAGAGGGAGGGAGGGAAAGAATGGGAGCGCCAGGACCTCCAGCCACTGCAAACGAACTCCAGAAGCATGCGCCCCTTGTGCATCTGGCTACGTGGGTCCTGGAGAATCGAATGGGGATCCTTTGGCTTTGCAGGCAAATGCCTTAACCACTAAGCCATCCCTCCAGCCCCACACATTCATATTCCTAAAACTCAGCTGTCACCTTCTGAAACTTAGCAACTCTGGCCTTATCACTGTTAAACTCCCCTCGCCATCCTTGACAACGACCCACAACTCAGTGGTCACTCAGCCTGACTCAGTCTTCTTATGCCTGAGGGTCTAGATCCAGGCCACTCTACAAGAAAACCCTGATGCCATCACCCACAGATGCTCTTTCACCTAAGTACACCTTCCCTCCACCTTAAGAACAGTAGTTCAGCTAGTTACCCACTGGTCTCATTTGCTCTCATACATTACTCTTGCAACTATCACCAAAGTCTCCTCTGACCAAAAATTAAAAAAACCCTATCCTTGATTCTATTCTTGAGATGTCTTTCTACTTCTCACTACAACCCCAAACCTACCTAGACAGTTACTTCCTTCTGTTCTTCACCTACCAGCCTGACCCTAAAGTATTCTGTCTATAAGAAATTACTTTTGGAGCTGGAGAGATGGCTTAGTGATTACCACGCTTGCCTGCAAAGCCAAAGGACCCAGGTTGGATTCCCCAGCACCCACATAAGCCAGATGAACAAGGTGACACATGTATCTGGAGTTTGTTCACAGTGGCTTGAGGCCTTGGTATGCCCATTCTCTCTCTGTTTATCTGCCCCTCCCTCAATTCTTTTTGGTTTTTCAAGGTACGGTCACACTCCGCCCCAGGCTGACCTGAATTTCACTACGTCGACTCAGGGTGGCCTTTAACTCACAGTGATCCTTCTACCTCTGCCTCCCAAGTGCTAGGATTAAAGGCATGTGCCACCATGCCCAGCTTCAAATATTTTTTTAAAAAAGAAATTAAAGCTGGGCATGGTGACACACTCCTTTAATCCCAGCACTTGGGAGGCAGAGGCAGAGGGATCGCTGTGAGTTCAAGGCCACCCTGAGACGACATAGTGAATTCCAAGTCAGCCTGGGCTAAAGACCCTACCTCAAAAAAAAAAAAAAAAGAATAAATAAATAAATTTTATGACAGTTATGTTTGCTAATCCACATATCTGTTTATTTCAGAATGTGGCTCTCATTTACCTTTCTAGTATTATTCATCATTGTCCATGCTCAGTATACTGTAAACACAATGACGTTCCAGAGCAAAACACTTGTAATTTTTTTCTTTCAATTGTTCTTTCATGAAAATTTTCCCTCCACCCTGGTCTTTCTGACTGGTGTACTATCATCCAATTCAATCATCTTGACAAAACCTTTCCTGGCAACCCCCATTGTGAGATTCTTAGAAAAAGATTTTAAGGATTTCTATATTACAAAGCCAAAACTGAATGATGTTAGGTTGGAAGAACATCAGTCATACCTCGGCTTAGCCTGTCTGCCTTCTCACTGGTACCTTCTCCTCCGGGCTTCACAGACTCACCTTTAACATGACGGCCCTTGCTCCCCTAAGTAAAAAGACAGCTTCTTTAATGGAACCAGCAGAATGCTCAAAGGAATATAAGACGGATCTTACTTTACATTCTTTACATAATGGAAATTATTTATACTGCTACCCGACTTTGAAACCAAGTTGAGGAAGGAGGTGAGAAAGTGAACAATATATAAATTGATTTTAAATTTTTTTACTCATGCTGGGGATGGTGGTGCACACCCTTAATTCCAGCACTTGGAAGGCAGAAGTAGGAAGATTGCCATGAGTCCAAGGCCACCTTGAGACTACGTAGTGAATTCCAGGGCAGCTTAGGCTAGAGCATTTGAAACCCTACCTCAGGGGGGAAAAAAAACTCACTCATTTCCCAAAGATAAAAATTAGGACTGGAGAGATGGCTTAGTGGTTGAGCGCTTGCCTGTGAAGCCTGAGGACCCCGGTTCAAGGGTCAATTCCCCAGGACCCACATTAGCCAGATGCACAAGGGGGCGCATGCATCTGGAGTTCGTTTGCAGTGGCTAGAGGCCCTGGCACGCCCATTATCTCTCTCTCTCTCTCTGCCTCTTTCTTTCTCTGTCTGTCACTTTCAAATAAATAAATAAACAAAATTTAAAAATAAATAAATAAATAAAAACTAGCTGGTCTTCACTGGGATGACCCAAAAGGAACCATAGTGCTAAGAGGATGTGACATGGGAATGTACAGCACTGAAACATCTCTATCACACCTTCCAAGGCTCAGGGTCCATTGCAGAAGAGATGGCAGAAAGAATATAAGAGCCAAAGGAAGGGTAGGACTGCTTATAATGCAACTGACCAGACAGAAATTGGCCTTGGTATCCACAACCTTGCAGTGCCTAGCACTACCTTCACAAGACCCTCATAATAGGAGAAAAGATGATGACATCAAAATAAAACAGAGACTAATGGAGAAAGGGAGGGGATATGATGGAGTATAAATCTGTGAAGGGGAAATTGGGGGAGAGGAGGGAATTATCATGGTTTATTTTCTGTAAGTATAGAAGCTGTCAATAAAAAGGAAAAAATTTATTTTGAAAAAAAATTAACTGGTCTTTAACTTTCAAAAGGAATACAAAAAGAAAATCTCAAAAATAAGTATTACTAGGAGAAAACACATAAAATGGGATTTACTTAAAAATTAAGAATTCCTAGGCTGGAGAGATGGCTTGGTGGTTAAGGTGCTTGCCTGCAAAGCCAAGGGACCCAGGTTCGATTCCCCAGGACCCATGTAAGCCAGATGTACATGGTGATACATGCATATGGAGTTCATCTGCAGCAGCTGAAGGACCTGGTATACCTATCCTCTATTTGCCTCTTTCTCTCTAAAAAAAGTAAAATAGTGTTTTTTGTTTTTTAAAGAATTAAGGGCTGGAGAGATGGCTTAGTGGTTAAGCGCTTGCCTGTGAAGCCTAAGGACCCCAGTTCGAGGCTCGGTTCCCCAGGACCCACGTTAGCCAGATGCACAAGGGGGCGCATACGTCTGAAGTTTGTTTGCAGTGGCTGGAAGCCCTGGCGTGCCCATTCTCTCTCTCTCTATCTGCCTCTTTCTCTCTCTCTCTCTCTGTGTCACTCTCAAATAAATAAAAATGAACAAAAAAATTTTAAAAATATTTAAAATAAAAAAGAATTAAGGCCGGGTGTGGTGGCGCACGCCTTTAATCCCAGCACTCAGAAGGCAGAGGTAGGAGGATCACATGAGTTCGAGGCCATCATGAGACTACAAAGTGAATTCTGGGTCAGCCTGAGCTAGAGTGAGACCCTACCTCGAAAAACCAAAATAAATAAATAATAATAATAAAGAATTACAATTTTTCAAAGTAGGATTCCCTATTCAGTACATAACGAATCTTTCATTCAACTTCCACAACCACTTTCTCCACTGGGACTCCTGGGGCTGACAGATACACTAGCACAGGTTCCCCAGTGCCCTACCAAAGAGCCTCCTCTTACACTACCAAACATCCTCCTGCCAGCCCTGACTTCCTACCCCATGTCAGAAACGCATCTATGGGCTGGAGAGATAGCTTAGCAGTTAAGGTACACACCTGCGAAGGCTAAGGACCCAGGTTCAATTCTCCAGGTACCACATAAGCCAGATGCACATGGTGGTGCATGCGTCTGGAGTTCGTTTGCAGTGGCTAGAGGCCCTGGTATGCCCATTCCCCACCCCACCTCCCCGTCTCTAATAAATAAATTGATTAAAAAATGCATCTATGATACATGAGTCAAAAAAAAACAAAAAAAAAAAAACATAGCACCAGATATGGTAGTGCATGCTCATAATCTAAGCACGTACATGGGAGACTAACTCAACAGAAATGTGAATTCAAGACTAACTCAGCCAACATATTACTAAATGGGGAAAAACTGGATGCTTTTCCACTAAAATCAGGAACAAGACAAGGGTGTCCACTGTCCCCACTTTTATTTAATATAGTTCTGGAAGTCTTAGCCATAGCAATAAGGCAAGAGACATGCATAAAAGGGATACAAATTGGAAAGGAAGAGGTCAAGTTATCATTATTTGCAGATGACATGATTCTATATATAAAGGACCCTAAAGACTCTACTAGCAAACTGTTAGAGCTGATAAAAACCTACAGTCATGTAGCAGAATACAAAATAAATACACAGAAATCAGTAGCCTTCATATATGCTAACAACAAACACACAGAGGATGAGATCAGAGAATCACTCCCATTCACAATTGCATCAAAAAAAATAAAGTACCTTGGAATAAACCTTACTAAGGAAGTAAAGAATCTATACAATGAGAACTTTAAAACACTCAAGCGAGAAATTGCAGAAGACACTAGGAAGTGGAAAAACATCCCTTGTTCCTGGATTGGAAGAATCAATATTGTGAAAATGGCAATCTTACCAAAAGCAATCTACACATTTAACGCAATCCCCATCAAAATTCCAAAGGCATTCTTCACGGAAATAGAAAAAACAATCCAAAAATTCATTTGGAATCACAAAAAACCTCGAATATCTAAAATAATACTGAGCAACAAAAATAAGGCTGGTGGTATCACCATACCTGATTTTAACCTATACTACAGAGCCATAGTAACAAAAACAGCATGGTACTGGCACAAAAGCAGACTCGTAGATCAATGGAACAGAATAGAGGACCCAAATGTAACCCCATGTAGTTATAGCCACCTGATATTTGATAAAAATGCCAAAAATACTCATTGGAGAAAAGACAGCCTCTTCAGCAAATGGTGTTGGGAAAACTGGATATATATCTGTAGAAGGATGAAAATAGATTCTTCTCTTTCTCCGTGCACAAGAATTAAGTCCAAATGGATTAAGGACCTTAACATCAGACCTGAAACTCTGAAACTGCTAGAGGAAAAAGTAGGGGAAACCCTTCAACATATTGATCTTGGCAAAGACTTTCTGAATACAACCCCAATTGCTCAGGCAATAAAACCACAGATTAACCACTGGGACCTCATGAAAATACAAAGATTTTGCACTGCAAAGGACACGGTGAAGAAAGCAAAGAGGCAACCTACAGAATGGGAAAAAATCTTCACCAGCTATATATCTGATAGAGGATTAATATCTAAGATATACAAAGAACTCAAGAAGTTAAATAATAAGGAATCAAACAAACCAATCAAAAAATGGGAAATGGAGCTAAATAGAGAATTCTCAAAGGAAGAAATACGAATGGCATATACGCATCTAAAAAAATGTTCTACATCCCTAGTCTTCAGGGAAATGCAGATTAAGACTACATTGAGATTCCATCTCACTCCTGTCAGATTGGCTACCATCATGAAAACAAATGATCATAAATGTTGGCGGGGATGTGGAAAAAGAGGAACCCTTCTACATTGTTGGTGGGAATGCAATCTGGTCCAGCCATTGTGGAAATCAGTGTGGAGGTTCCTAAAACAGCTAAAGATTGATCTACCATATGACCCAGCTATAGCACTCCTAGGCATATATCCTAAGGACTCATCTCATTACCTTAGAGATACTTGCTCAACCATGTTTATTGCTGCTCAATTTATAATAGCTGGGAAATGGAACCAGCCTAGATGTCCCTCAACTGATGAGTGGATAATGAAGATATGGCACATTTATACAATGGAGTTTTACTCAGCAGTAAAGAGAAATGAAGTTATGAAATTTGCAGAAAAGTGGATGGATCTGGAAAGAATTATACTAAGTGAGGTAACCCAGGCCCAGAAAGCCAAGCGCCACATGTTCTCCCTCATATGTGGATCTTAGCTAGAGATGATTGGGCTTCTGTGTGAGAAGGAAAAAACTCAGTAGCAGAGGCCAGTAAGTTAAAAAAGGAGATAGAAAGGGAAGAGAAAGAAAGGGAGGAGGGCTTTTATTAGGTTGGTATTGTATATATGTAAGTAGAAAGATTGAGATGGGGAGAGGATATGATGGAGAATGGAATTTCAAAGGGGAGAGGGGGGAGGGTAATACCATGGGATTTTTTTTGTTATCATGGAAAATATTAATAAAAATGGAGAAAAAAAAAAAAGACTAACTCAGGCTACATAGCAAGACCCTGTATCAAAGAGAAGAAAACTACCAAAAAAAAAAAATGTTAACACTTTATACATTCTCATTAGCATTTTACTTAAAATGGGGTTGGAGCTGGATGGGAGGAGCTTAGGAGAACACTTGCCTAGCATGCACAAAGTCCTGGGTTCAATGCTTAGCACTGCAAAAACCAGCAACAAAACCAGTGGCTGGAAAGATGATCCATCCCTTAGTATCAACCTAAGCAAATTTTAAAAAATAATATTGCCGAGCATAGTGATGCACGCCTTTAATCCCAGCACTCAGGAGGCAGAGGTAGGAGGACTGGCCATGAGTTCAAAGGCACCCTAAGACTACATAGTGAATTCCAGGTCAGCCTAGGCTAGAGTGAGACCCTACTTTGAAACCCCCCCCAAAATAAAAAGTAATACAACAATAATATTTTAAGATTGATAACAGGAAAGCTTAGATAATGAACCTTTAAAGCATTAGAAGCCAGGCAAGGTGGCGCATGCCTTTAATGCCAGCACTCAGGAGGCAGAAGTAGGAGGATCGCTGTGAGTTTGAGGTAATCCTGAGATTACACAGTGAATTCCAGGTCAGCCTGGGCTAGAGCAAGACCCTATCTCAAAAAAAAGGAGGGGGGGTCTGGGAAATGTTAAGACGTTTACCTGCGAAGCCTAAGAACCCCGGTTTGATTCCCCAGGACCCACATAAGCCAGATGCACAAGGGGGCACATGCATCTGGAGTTCGTTTGCAATGGCTAGAGGACCCGGCATGTCCATTCTCTCTTTCTCTCTATCTGCTTCTTCCCCTCTCTCTCAAATAAATTTTAAAAAAAAAAAAGGAAAATTTGCTGTAATAACGTCTTGCCTATAAATGACATTTTCAATTTCCATTTCGATTAATGTAGCAAACTAGCTTAACCTCAAAACTTTCTACTTTCCAACACCTCAAATGCTCTACCGATCTTGGGCAAGAGAAATCCTCAGTGGTCAGAGACTGTTTTTAATTCGAAGCTGAAATCAGCCTTGTGGAATTCCCGCATGCTTCTACAACTGGAAAGGGATCCACTCCCCTACCTTCCTCAGCAGACTCTTCTTCGTTCTTCCAGAGAGAAGAGGACGGCCGTCAAGGGAGTTGGTAAGAATTACTGCAATGGCGGTGAGTGTCTTACCCTTTAAAATATTAAAAAAAAAAAAAAAAGTCAGCTTCTGAAAACCACTGTCTAAAAAAGGTCTCAAAGCCGATATAAAAACCATCAAATACCTAACACCTAATGTGATCATTAAATAATGTTAATGCAAAGCATTTCCTTTAGTTAAGGAATCATCTTTGGATGTGTGTCAGTGAACGACCAAATGTCTCATGAGAAAGGTCATTTATTAACCGGCTGCTCTTCCAAGAGTCTACAGCAAACTCTCGATTTGATCACAAAACTCTCTACAATATTTGTCATGTAGTTTAGAACCAATGTAAAATGATTAATAATCCCAGCAAGCAAATGGAGACAGAATCATTCTCAGTAGAACTCACAGGAATATAGAAATAAGCCTGACCCTTTCAGGAGAATGTGAGATCAAAGTCACTTTTACAGAGCTCACTTGTTGCCACCTGCACTGATACTATAGAAAGCAGTGGGGAGCTGGAGAGACGGCTCAGCGGTTGAGGCGCTTGCCAGTGAGGCCAAGGATGCCTGTTCTGCTCTCCAGGTCCCACGTAAGCCAGATGCACAGCCCTGCGAGCGCACAAGGTCACATGTGCACACAAGGGGCGCTCGCATCTGGAGTTTGAGTGCAGTGGCTGGAGGCCTGGTGCACCAATTCTCATTCATTCTCTCTCTCATTTAAAAAAAAAAGGCTGGAGAGTTGGCTTAGCAGTTAAGGCACATGCCTGCAAAGCCAAAGAACCCTGGTTCAATTCCCCAGAAACCATGTAAGCTAGATCTACAAGGGGGTGCATGCATCTGGAGTTCGTTTGCAGTGGTTGGAGGCCTGGCATGCCCATTCTTTCTCTCTCTCTCTCTCTCTGGCTCTTTCTCAAATAAATAAATAAAAATAACTGACACTACCTACGCAAGACCATCATAATAGGAAGAAAAGATCAAGACAACAAACTAAGAGAGACTGATTGAGAGAGGGAGGGGATATGATGGACAGTGGAGTTTCAAAAGGGAAAGTTGGGGGAGGGAGGGAATTACCATGGGATACTGTTTACAATCATGGAAGTTGTCAATAAATAACAAAATAAAAATAAATGTTAAAAAGCAGTAAACACACAGGTGCCATAGCACAATTGCTCACTGCCATATACAGGAAAAGGCCAGCTATCGTAAGAATGTTCTGGGGCTGGAGATGTGGTTCAGTGGATAAAGTACTTGTCACGCAAGCATTAGGTCTGAGTTCTGATCCTGTCAACGGCAGGTGAGCATGACGGCCCACCTGCAGCCCCAGCACTCGGGAGGCCAACGGGGGATCCTGAGGGCGAGCTGCTAGCTGCATTAGCTGGATGGATGAGCTCTAGGTTCAAGTGACCCTGCCTCAGTGAACACAGTAGAAAATGATCCGGAACCTTAGCAGATGGAGTTCACGACTAGAAGAGGCCTGGCTGCTGTCACGTCAGTGCCCATCTTGGCATCGTTTCCTTATCACATGCCCCAGGAAGCAGCTGAGAATGAGCTGGGGTCCACGGGAGGTAGCTTCATTTTCCCGTGTACCTCCTTTTTGTTCTTGGTGTCTAGAAGCTGCTCCCAAAAACAACCGCATTGTCTTTGTCCTGACCCTGGCCCGTCCCCCTCTGACCACTGTCAAGGTCATGCTCTCAACCATGACACAACTGTCATGGCCCATCTGGTGTCACTGCTGTCATGTGACATCTCGTGGGCAGTGTCTGCTCACGGCCTCGGACAGACGCTTCGTGACTCCACGTGAACTTCTCACATCTGCACTGCTGCTAAGCTTCTTGGCAGAGCTGCAACATCAATGTTAGGTCACACAGGGAGCCACGGCATGAAGCTCGTCACTAGGAAGACAGGCTGCAGGAAGGGACAAATCCCCTGCACGTTTGGAGGCAAATCCTCTGTATCACCTACTTGTTGCACTGCTTGTGATGAAAACTTGAGGAAGCAAAGGCTTACTTCAGCTGCCGGCTGCACCTTTGAGGACCCAGTCCACTGGGGGCGGGAGCGTGGAACAGGGGTCACTGCACCAAGTCAGGAGGAAGAGTGAGCAATGGCCCCCACCAGTTCCCGAGTCTCTGCTCCCCTCGGTAAGTGAGGACGTTACTCACTCAAAGTTCCAAACTCGTCCACATTCCTCCCAAAGGTCTAACCACCATGTGCTCAGGTTGATTTATCATAGCAACAGCCCTTCTCAGAACCAATTTGCTGTTACTTTCCTCGTTGCTGGGACAAATACCTAACAAAACCAACTTAAGGAAATGGTGTTCTGGCTTACAGTCCGAGGCTGCTTTACATCGTGGCAGCAGGAACATGCAGCAGCGGACCACGTCACTTCTGCAGTCGAAAAGCCGAGGGCTGAGTGCTGCTCAGCTAGTTCTCTCCTTCCTATGCAGTCCAAGACCACAGCCCACAGGATGTCGCTGTCTACACTCAGGGTGGGTCTTCCTACCTTCATCAGCCTAATCTAGAAAGTTCCTAACTGACATGGCCAGACATTGTTTCCATGGTAACTCTAACTCCTGTCAAGCTGACAATGAGTTTAACCATCAGACCTGGCAACCAGGTCACGTCACGGTGCACAGGCTGGTCAGTCCTTGCAGCAAGCTCCTCCTTTGGTTCCACATCAAACGTCTGAGGAGGGTGCCTCTGTGGCCAAGCCTGGCCGCGACCCACCAAGCAGGAGCTGGGGACGCAAGCAGAGCAGTGTGGCAGTGTGAGCAGCAGCAGGCTGCACAGTGTCAACGCTCTCTTGTGTCGCTGTGATTGCCAACACCAAAGTCCTCTCTTGAAGACAGTGAGCTCCACTCTCCCAGACGGAGGTCACGTGGTCTCTCCTGACTGTCGTTTCCTGCAGTGCTTGGGGGTCGAGCACAAGGCCTCGTGCGTGCCAGGCAAGTGCTTCACCACTGAGCTACAATCCTACCTTTTGACCTTGTAAAACAAATCCTACGAAAGGCAGGTTGCCTTGAATTTCAAAGAGCAAAGAAAATTCAGAATGCACATTTATTCCATCACATCTAATTCTATTACCTAGTTATTTTAATCATTCCCTGTCATTATCTGTCTTAGCTGGAGACTCCCTGGAAGAGCCTACTTGCAAGGAAAGTGAAAACAACAAAAACATAGCTCTGCATTGAAAGTAAAATTTGGTTTTAAACTGGCACCTATCTTTCAACTTCAAAATTTCTTTCTGTAAAACTTCAATTTCAAAATAAGATTTTACTAACTTAAGGGGGAAAAATTACCAAACCCATATCATCAGCCAAAATTCCTCCATGAACATTTTCTGGTCGATCCTTCTCAGAAAAATTGGTCAGTGTGTTATAGTACAAGTCATTCCGCTGCTCCCAGAATGGTGGAAGGTCTTTACTGTTTTCCCGTGAAATCATCCAAGCTAGAGCTTGTTTCTGATGTGGAAGCAATGGTGTTTCAATGCCCTACAAAGGAACAGTCACAAGGACAAACACAGTCAGTCCTCTCTCTTTGCATAGTTGATCTTAGGAAACACACAGATTATCAAGATATTAAAAATTCCAAACTTTGCAAGGTATGGTGGCACATATCTTTGATCCCAGCACTCAGGAGGCCTCTAGAGGTAGGAGGATCACTGTGAGTTCAAGGCCACCCTGAGACTACATAATGAATTCCAGGTCAGCCTGGGAGAGAGTCAGACCCTTCCTCAAAAAACCAAAAGAAAGTAGACAGAATTGGAGATTATATAAAGTCAAATTAGCCAGATCCAAAAAGAAAGCTGGCCGGGCATGGTGGCACACACTTTTAATGCACTCGGGAGGCAGAGGTAGGAGGATCACCGTGAGGTCAAGGCCAGCCTGAGACTACAGAGTGAATTCCAGGTCAGCCTGAGCTAGAGCGAGATTGTACTTTGAAAAAGAAAGAAAGAAGGAAGGAAGGAAGGAAGGAAGCAAGCAAGCAAGTAAGCCGGCTGGCTGGCTGGCCGACCTTACTGCATGTTTTCTCTCCTATGTAGAACTTAGGTTGTATGTGTGCACCTACAGATACATACATACATGAATAAATGACATGAGAATAGGAGGAGGACTATCTGGGAAAACAAAGGGCAGGAAAGGAAGGCTGAGGATTAAATACGGTCAAAGTACACTATATACTTTAACAAAAAAAAAGTCACTACAGCCGGGTGTGGTGGCACACACCTTTAATCCCAGCACTCGGGAGGCAAAGATAGGAGGATTGCCATGAGTTCGAGGCCACCCTGAGACTCCATAGTGAATTCCAGGTCAGCCTGGGCTAGAGTGAGACCCTACCTCAAAAAACCAAAAGAAAAACCAAAAAAAAAAAAAGTTACTACAAAATCTGTCACTTTGTACAACAAATATATATTAAGAAAAAAATTTTAAGTATTGGCTCAGTACCTCAGCTGGCTCCATCTCATGAGTTTTATCATCTTCTTTTAAGTCTTCAAACAGTTTGTCAAATTCTGTTTTAAGCTACAGTGAACAGCAATAAGAAACTTCATTAACAAACTAATTAGACTGATAACTGTACCTAATTCAAAGATTTCATGCCATTTCATTAAACAAGTAAAATACTTAAGGGCACATAAGTTCTTGAAGGTACTAAAACTATTCACTGAACATGGAACACGGTGATTTTTCTACAAATGAGCACCTGAACTGTTTTTGTTGTTGCCATTGTTTGGTTTTTTGAGGTAGGGTCTCACTCTAGCCTAGGCTGACCTGGAATTCACTATGTAGTCTCAGGCTGGCCTCGAACTCATGGCAATTCTCTTACTAAACTGTTTTTGGATGAATACAGCAAAGAGTTACCTTTCACATCCTTCAATACTCAGGTGAGTTCATGGTGGAAGAAAGAATCTAAGAGTCATAGGAAAGTGTACACTGCAACCTTCTAGACAAAAAATAGTCTTGATATTCATGACCTCACAGTTCCTGATACTACCTACACAAGACCTTCATAATAGGAGGAAAAGATGACATCAAAACAGAAGAGAGACTAACTGCAAAGGAGATTCAATGAAGGATGGATTGGAGAGGGAGATAATAAGGGTGGGAATTATCATGATTTATTGTCTATTCTTAAGGAAGCTGTCAATAAAATGTTTAGAAACTTTTAAATTAAAAAAAAAAAAGAGCCAGGCATGGTGGCATGCGCCCTTAATCCCAGCACAAGAGAGGCAGAGGTAGGAGAATCACCGTGAGTTCAAGACAACCCTGCGACTACATAGGGAATTACAGGTCAGCCTGGGTGAAAGGGGGATCCTACCTCGAAAAATCCAAAGAGGGTTGGAGAGATGGCTTAGCGATTAAGCACTTGCCTGTGAAGCCTAAGGACCCCAGTTTGAGGCTCGATTTCCCAGGACCCACGTAAGCCAGATGCACAAGGTGGTGCATGCATCTGGAGTTCGTTTGCAGTGGCTGGATGCCCTGGCATGCCTATTCTCTACCTATCTACCCCTTTCTCTCTGTCACTCTCAAATAAATAAATAAATAAATAAATAAATAATTTTTTAAAAATCTTTTTAAAAAGTCATTTTATGTAAGTGACTGAACCCAGTTTCTATTAATTACCAAAGGATAACTGTACTCTTTATCACTTTGTTTGCGCATGATTATATTCCTTCTATTTGCACACAACAGGTTCCATTATAACTTAACAATATATCTAGATATCACTAAACTAGGACACACAGTTATCCTATTCTTTTACAAAGCACCAACATTTCATTCACATTTTAGATTAGAACACACAATAAATGCACACCTGCAGGCCCCTGTGGGAACACTTGCTATGCCAGCACTTTGGAGGTGTGGGCAAGAGGAGCAGTTTAGGGACGTCCTCAGGCACACGGGCAGTTTGGGGCAAGCCTGGCGGTATGAGAGCTGTCAGCTGCTGTGGGCTTACCTGCTCCGCGGTCATCTGCACTGCAGGGTGAGCTACGGCACTACAGCTTGGCCCAGCTCTTCCAGAGCCCCAGGCACTCTCCAAATTGAATACTAAAGCTGCAATTTACCAATACAATGAACAAAATGACCAAATGAAATAAGAACAAAGCTGAAACAGCAAACAGCACCAAAAACCCCCACACACTGGGGCAGCTCAGGATAGTGCACTTGCCAACTGCAAAAAGAATTTTACAAACGTGCCCTACCACTGAGCTAAATCCTAAGACCTAAAAAAAAGAAAAGCCCGGTGTGGTGCTGCACGCTTTTAATCCCAGCACTCAGGAGGCAGAGGTAGGAGGATCAATGTCGAGTTTGAGGCCACCCTGGGCCAGAGTGAGACCCTACCTCAAAAAAACAATTAAAAAAAAAAAAAAAAAAAAACAACAACAACAGGACTGGAGAGATGGCTTAGCGGCTAAGGCATTTGCCCACAAAGCCAAAGGACCTCGGTTTGATTCCCCAGGACCCAAATAAGCCAGATGCACAAGGTGGTGCATGTGTCTGTAGTTTGTATGCAGTGGCTGGAGGCCCTGGTGTGCCCACTCTCTCTCTCTCTCTATCTGTATATCCCGGCCCCCTCTCAAAGAAATAATATAAATAAATAAGCTGAGTGTGGTGATATACGCCTTTAATCCCAGCACTTGGGAGGCAAAGGCAGGAGGATCACCATGAGTTCAAGGCCAGCCTGAACTCGGCGCATTCATATGGAGTTTGCCCACAGTGACTAGAGGCCCTGGCATATCCATTCTCATTCTTCTCTCAAATAAATAACATTAAAAAAAATACTTAAAAAAAAAACAGAAAACATCAAACTTACTTTTTGGTGCAGGAGCCAATTTAAATCCATGTTTCTTCAACTGATCTAAAACTGCTTTTCTATTTTCTTCCTTCCCCCAAAAGCTCATGTGGAGAGGCATGGTGAAAGCATTGTTTGCCCCAAAAGGAACCACCCTGTTAACGGTCAGGAAGAAAGAAGAAATGAGGAATTTAAACCTAATTTTACAGCAATTATGAGACGATGAAGTATTTAAAATATGCATATGCCACTGAGACATGGAAATGGAAGGAACCAGCTGAGCACACATGAAAGGGACAAGAAATAAATCCAACAATCAGGAGGAAAAGCTGGCTGTTAAGAAACAACCTGCAGGCTGGAGAGATGGCACAGCAGTTAAGGGTCCTGCCCACGAAAGGAACCAGGTTCGATTCCCCAGTACCCACATGCCAGATGCACAGGTGGCACATGTGTCCGGAGTTCCTTTGCAGTGGCTAGATGCCATGGCATGCCAATTCTCTCCAAATAAATAAATAAATAATTTTTTAAAAAAAAAAAAGAAACAAACTGAGGACTGGAAAGATGGCTTAGCGTTTAGGGTGCTTGCCTGCGAAGCCAAAGGATACATGTTTGACTCTCCACATCCCATGTAATCCAGACACAAAATGATGCAAGCACACAAGGCTGCACATGTGTACAAGGTGGCACACACATCTAGAGTTTGACTGTAGTTGCTAGAGGGCCTGGTGCGCCAATTCTCTCACACTCTTGCTCTCTCATAAAAAAAAAAAATTATATATATATATATATATACACACACACAAAAAAAAAAAAAGGAAAAAGAAACAAACTGCCAGAGAAAGTGAGATGAGGATTAATTTGTCTCAAGATGAAAGCAGAGTCTATATTCCAGACTGTAAAATACCAAAGAACATGTATGTGCGAGGACAGAGAAGCCAACAGCCACTGGGGATAGCACACGCACTGCAGGAGACTGGGAGGTGATTTAGACAAGCTATTTCTAATCCAAAGTCACAAAAAATTTACTCCCAAGTTTTGAAAAACTTGAAAAGGGAACAAGTGAAACACTGATAAGCATTGACCTTATCTTCCAAACTCACCAGGGATTGAACATCCTGCACTGGTAGGAGGATCACTGTGAGTTCAAGGCCGCCCTGAGACTACATAGTGAATTCCAGGTCAACCTGGGCTAGAGAGAGACCCTACCTTGAAAAACCAAAACATAATGATAATAAAAGAAAGAAAGAATGTGAATATCCTAAATATTGAGAATGGGGTATAAATATCCCAAAGACTTAAGCTGAGCTCACAAAAAAAAAAAAAAAAAAAGCCTAAAAGAGAACAGGTACCCAGGAAAAGAATGGGAGTCTATGAAAAATGACCAACTCAGAGGCAGAAGAGAACTAGCAAATACCTAGCTATAGCAACAGCTGCCTGTTAAGTTCCAGTCAACTGTGGTCATACGGGAATTAGGATCTAATATTGTCAAATCTTCTTTTAATCAAAAGTTACAAATTTTGCATTGGGGGAAAAAATGTGTCAGAAACAAAAAATTTCTAGATTTCCATTTCCAGCAAGGAAAGAAAATAAATCTAACACAGCACACAGGGTTACCGGGCATGATGATGCGCATCTGTATACTGCCAGAATTCAGGAGGCTGAGGCAGGAAGACTGGTGGCTCAAGGTCAGCCTGTATTATAAAGACCCTAGTACAAACAACCAAAAAAAAAAAAAAAAAAGTGCAGTTCCAAGTGTGGTGGTACAGGCCTGTAATTCTAACACTCAGGAGGCTGATGCAGGAGGATCACAGTGAGCTCAAGGCCAGACTAGACTACAACAGTAAGGGAAATAGAAACAGTGTTCAGGCAAAATGAAACCCACCACACCTCATCAGACTGGAGGCTACCAGTTTACAGCCTCTGCCTTCAACAGACACTTCCAAATCCCAAAACCTATGCACCCAAAAGGTTTGCCAACATGGAGTATACTAGCTAATATATGAACCAGAGTCAATTTTTCTCCATGGTAGTAATAGGAAAATGAGAGGAAAACTATTTGATGGCTAGGGAGGGGAGAGAGGAACAAAAATTGAGAGCTGGGCTACAGAGACGGCTTAGCAGTTAAGGCACTTGCCTGCAAAGCCTAAGGATCCATGCTCTCCAGACCCCATGTAAGGCAGATACACAATGTGACGCAAGTGCGCAAGGCTGCACAAGACGGCACACGCGTCAAGAGTTCAATTACAGTGGCTGGCGGCCCTGGCACACCAATTCTCTCTCATGCACACCCTCTCACTTTCTCTCTGATAAAATAATAACAGTAACTTTTTTTTTTTTACTTGAGAGCGACAGAGAGAGAATGAGGCAGATAGAGAATGGGCGTACCAGGGCTTCCAGCCACTGAAAACGAACTCCAGACGCATGTGCCCCCTTGTGCATCTGGCTAACGTGGGTCCTGGGATATTGAGCCTCGAACCAGGGTCCTTAGGCTTCACAGGCAAGCGCTTAACCGCTAAGCCATCTCTCCAGCCCAATAGTAACTTTTTTTAAAAAAAGAAAATTTAGAGCTGGGGAGGCTGAGACTGGAGAATCCCCAGAAGCTCATGGTCCAGCAGCCTGGCATATGCCACAGTGACCAACAGAGACACTGCCTCAGACAAGGTAGGAGGGGAGTACCGCCACCCAAAGTTGTCCTCTGACCTCCACATACATGCCATGTCATGCATGTGCCCATGCTGACACACATAAACACACATGCACACAAAAGATAAGAAGAAAAAAGTGAACTCATGACTAATAGTATAGTAATGAAAGACACCTCCAGAAGCCCTAACAGATTCAAAGACGATTATGATCACAGTATTAACACTGAACTCTACAATGGATTACCCTTCTATTTGTGCCAATTTGTGGTCCATGACATGAGCCAAGGCAGCTGCAAGATCTCTCTTCAAATGGCCAACCTGATCTCCATTCACATTATTGACTCTAATGGCATTCTTGTCATAGGGATTATCAGGCTGTCTTTGCAATGCAACCATTTCATTATTATTTACCTAACAAAAATAAGAAACAGAGATAAATATGAACAGTAACAGCATGACCTCATTAGACTGCATCTCGGATTTCCATTCAATTTTTTTTTTTTTTTTTTTCGAGGTAGGGTCTCACTCTAGCCCAGCCTGACCTGGAATTCACTATGGAGTCTCAGGGTGGCCTCGAACTCACGGCGATCCTCCTACCTCTGCCTCCCAAGTGCTGGGATTAAAGGCATGCGCCACCACGCCCGACTCCATTCAATTTTTAAGGCTACTGCTAAATACAACATTAAGGAAAGAATATTTGCTTGGGATCAAGTTAGAAATAATGAAAAATATTCTACTTTTCTAATTTATATTTATTGGGAAGTTGACTAATCTTTCTGTTTTGTTTTGTTTTCTTTTTTTTTTTTTTTCTTCAAAGTAGGGTATCACACTAGCCCAGGCTGATCTGGAACTTGCTTTATAGTCCCCCAGGCTGGCCACAAACTCACAGTGATCCTCCCACCTCTGGCTCCCGACTGGTGGGATTAAAGGTGTGTGCCACCACGCCCAGCTTGACCAATCTTAAGTACCTAAAACATACATTCAACTCTAACCTTACAGATCCCTACTTCCTAAAAACTTCAACATTAACTTCTGAAAATTAGGCACTCACTATTCACCGCTGCCTGGGTGCCAAGCATCATTGTAGGCATACTGCACAGACCGGCTTCACATCAACACTGCTGTCAGGCAGCGCCATTATCCCTATGCAATGTACGGAGAGGCACAGGAAAGTGAAGGCCACAAAACTAGCAGCAAAGCTAGGGTTTGAACCCAAGCAGGCCACTTCCTGATCCTGGATTCTCCAGAACATCCAACACACACGGAAACATGCATATACATGCACAGCACACACACATGCACAAAAGACAACTAAGCCAGGAGTGGTGGCGCACATCTTTAATCCCAGCACTGGGGAGGCAGAGGTAGGAGGACACCGTGAGTTCGAGGCCACCCTGAGACTACATAGTGAATTCCAGGTCAGCCTGAGCTAAAGTGAGACCCTACCTCGGAAAAAAAAAAAAGACAACTACTGCCCAGATAAAGTTACGCATATTTTAATCTGCCCCCTTCTCTTTCTCACATATACAGACAATTCAGAGAACATATAGAATGGACACAAGAAAAAAAGGTAAGAAGAGATAGTGCTGGGGGAAAAAAAATACCTAAAAGGTTAAAAAAAAAAATCCCTTTATCTAGTAAAAGTTGTTTTTAGCAGCCGGGCATGGTGGCACACATCTTTAATCCTAGCACTTGGGAGGCAAAGGTAGGACTTATATTTTTAGTTTAAAAAACAATTTTTTTGTTGTTTTGTTTTGTTTGAGGTAGGGTCTTGCCCTAGCCCAGGCTGTCCTGGGATTCGCTATGTAGTCTCAGGGTAGCCTTGAACTCATAGCAATCCTCCTACCTCTGCCTCCCGAGTGCTGGAATTAAAGGCATGTGCCACCTCACCCAGCTTGTGGGTAAAATTTTTAACCTTCTGGGCTTTATCTCCTCAGCTTAGGAAGGGTATAATGAGTGTCCTGTGTCTCAGAGCTTGTGTAAGGATGAAATGACCATGCACACTGTAAGCCTAATGCAAATTCAAAACCATCCTAGAGTATCTGACCTGCCTACAGGTATTTCAAAGTTAAACATTACCTGCATGTACCACCTCAACAGTCTTGCTTTCTAGGTTAAAACCACAAATAACACTGGGATTTTCTTTGGTATCTACTTTTATACTTACTACTCCTGTGTAATAGCGCAGTCCAACCACCTGACCCCTCAAAGTTCCAAACAAAACCGAGTCAGGCTCTTCATCACTGGTCAGGAAGTCATCCGGAGGAAGGACATCTTGGAATTCAAAACGGGGGAAGAAGGTTGGATAGGAGAGGCGTGGAAAGTTTCCATTAGCTCCATACTGGACAGACTGCAAATACTTCCAAACAGGATCCCTATTAAAACAATCAAAAAAATAAAAATAAAAAAGCACAGGGCTGGAGAGCTGGCTTAGCCATTAAGGCTCTTGCCATGAAGCCTAAGAACGCTTGTTCAAATCTCCAGGTCCCATATAGCCAGACACAAAAGTGACACAAGTGTGCAATGTTGCATATGCACACAACAGTATGCACGTGTCTGGAGTGTGTTCACAGCAGCTGAAAGGCCCTGATGTGCCTATTTTCTCTCTCCCTCCCTCCCTCCCTCTCTCTCTCTCCACCACCCTCTCAAAAATAAAATAAGGCTGGACAGATGGATTAGCAGCCTGGGAAGCCTAAGGACACAGGTTCGATTCCCCAGTACTCACTTAACCAGATGCACAAGGTGGGGCATGCACCTGGAGTTTGTCTGCAGTGGCTTGAGGCCCTGGGACACCCATTTTCTCTCTATCTGCCTTTCTCTCTCACACACACTCTCTTAAACATATAATTTTTTTCAATAGCACAGAGACTCAAGTGTTTAATCAAATATATCTCAAAGACAACTATATTGATAGATCAATAGTTTCTTCACATTTGAAATCTTACAGTAAACAGATTAACAATTACTCCTGCTTATGCAGGAACTGAGTAAGTGGTGAGGCTATAGGAAGATGGCTCAGGGGTTAAAGGCACTTGCTTGCAAAGCCTATAGCCTCACGGTTCCATTTCCAAAACGTGCATATAAGCCAGTCACAAAAAGTGACTTAGAGCATCTGGTGGCAAAAGGCCCACCTGTGTACACACACACAAATCAGCAAAAGAACTGAGTCAGCAGGGGAGACTTCTGGGAACCAGGAATCTCTACCAGACCTCTGTCTAGTTTAAGGGCTCACAAACCTGTTCCCTAGTGAAAACCACCTTATTTACATGAAAATGTATGTGATGGATTAAAATGTGGTATTTACAATTGCACTCCAAAACTTCAGTGGGGACTGAGGAGGATTTGCAAAAACAAAAGTTATCAAATACAAAGTTGCCTTTACGTTTTCAGAGAGGACATCAGAGCATGCACTCTAATTCCCTCGTTACAGAATTAAACTATGACATCGTAGGGCTGAAGAGATGACCTAGTGGTTAAGGCGTTCGCCTGTGAAACCTAAGGACCCAGCAGGTTCAATTCCCCAGAACCCAAGTTTGCCAGCCAGGTGCACACAAGGGGGTGCATGCGTCTGTTGTTGGCTTACAGTGGCTGGAGACCAGACCGTGGTGCGCCCATTCTCTCTCTGTCTCTCTCATAAATAAAAACTATGACATCTGCGCTGAAGGGATGGCTTAGCGGTTAAGGCGTTTGCCTGCAAAGCCAAAGGACCCGTGTGACAAGGAGGGTCACACGTCTGGAGTTGGTCTGCAGTGGCTGGAGGCCCTGGCGTGCCCATTCTCTCTCTCTCTTTCTGTCAATTAATTAATTAGTTAAAAAATTTTTATTTTATTTGCAAGCAGAGAGAGGGAGAGGGGGTGAAAGACAGAGAGAAAACGTGCAAACTCCAGATGCTTGGGCCCGCTTATGCATCCAGCTTACGTGGGTCCTGGGGAATCGAACCTGAGTCCTCTGGCTTCGCAGGCAAGTGCCTTAACCGTTAAGACATCTCTCCAGCCCTAATTAGTTAAAAAAAAAAAAAAAAAAACTATGACCCTCCCTCACCAGCGCCACCACCTGTGGGCTGAGGGCAGCCCTGGAAGACAGTCACTGCGGGAAGGAGCAGGATCCCGCAAGGGACGGGGCAGGTGCAGGGAGCGCGCACGCCCTCCTGGGGACAGACGCCCTGGCCGGCGCCGGCGCTTTCCCGCCGCCCGGGCACGGCGGACACGCAGACTGCCGGCCCGGCTGTCCGTCCCCAGCTCGGGCCCGCCCGGCTGACGGCTCCCCAGGGCCGGGGCGGCCTGCCGCAGGGCTCGGCCCGCCGGTCCGCCCGGGGATCGGCCCCTGCCGGGCCCGCGCCCCCGCGCCGCCCCCGTCCCCATCACCTCTTGAACATCCAGGACATGGCGCCGAGGGGGCCGAGGGATGCCCAGGGCGCTCCCGAGCCGCTCGACGCCGACGACCGGCAGCGAAGGCGGGCCACACGCCGCGCCTCCGCCGGCGTCAACACCGACGCCCGCCCGCGCGCCGCGGCACCCGAGAGACCCGCGGCCGCTCCGTGACCGATGCTCCGAGCGTCCAATCAGGACGCGGTGGCTGCGGATCTTGGCCAATCAGAGCACGGCACGCGGGGGAGCTCCGCCCCGTGCTTCGTGAGCAGGGAGGGGCGGTTCCATCCGGGCTCTTCCCCGCCCCCGGGGCGGTCGCGCGGGAAAGCCACGAGGCAGGCCTCGGGAGGGCAGATGTCGTCCCCCTGATGCCGCCTTGCCTGGGGAACAGAAGTGCGTCCCCGGAAGCTGCCTCCACCCCGTCCTTCCTCGTATCCCTCTGGTGGGCTGTAGCTCCAGTCTTAGGAGTGCAGAGCCCTTTGGACCTGCGCTGCCAGTTGTCATTTTAAGTCTCCTTGGCGCATGGGAGCCTCAGAGCTCAGAGCGGCCTCGTGCAAATGTGCAGACTTACCCACCAACCCTGGTTTGTGGTTTTCTGTACTTGTTTGTCTTCTTGGGCAAAGTCGCATTCTAGCCCAGGCAGACTTGGAACCCATGGCCATCTCCTCTCTCAGCCTCCCCAGGGGCTGGGATTAAAAGCCTAAAGCACCGGCCGGTCGTGGTGGTGCACGCCTTTAATCACAGCACAGGTAGGATGGCTGTGACTTCAAGGCCACCCTCAAACTACATAGTGAATTCCAGGTCAGCCTGAGCTAGAGCTAGACCCCTACCTCAAAACACCAAAAACAAAAGAGCCTGAAGCCCAAGCCTAGGAAGTTTTTCATTGCTAAGTGAATGTGAAACAAGGTGTTAGGGGCTCAGGAAACTCCTTGAACCCCAAACCTTGGGTTCATGTTTGCTTTTAACCAAAGAATCAGAAAAAATAAGACTGAAAAGGAGCCCTGCATGGTGTCTCATGCCTTTAATCCCAGCACTTGGGAGGCAGAGGTAGGAAGATCACCATGAATTCAAGGCCACCCTGAGACTACGTAGTGAATTCCAGCCTGAGCTAGAGTGAGCCCCTACCTTGAAAAACAAAAATGAGAGAGAGAGAGAGAGAGAGAAGAAAAGAAAAAACCTGAGAAGGATAATTATTATATTCGTTCATGGAAGTACAGAGCCAAGGAAAGGAAAATGAATACCCCCATGTGGTCCGTGAGCCCTTGTGGTGGGCCTGGAAGAAACATGAAAAGGGAGTTAGAGAAAACAAAGTGCCAAGGGCTCCTGCCATGTGGGGGGATGGGTGGTGGGAGAGGGGTTGGGGGGAGGGTTACAGAGCCCATGTGGGAGTAGGCTTCAAGGGGTTTCACCCCTCATCTCAGCCCAGCCAGGCAGTGATGAGGGGAGACTCATCAGAACCTGGAGGTTCAGGAATGATGATCAAGCAGCCAAGAGAGAAGCTTGTCTCCTAATTATAACCTTCCAGCTCACTTGAGCCAGAGAGACAACTGACTGGTCTGGGCTAGAGGCCTGCTCAGGAAGAGGCCAGCCATGACATCAAGTTCTGGGATCTAAGCTTGACCAACCACAATGTCAGAATTAGACCTGAATTCTAGAAAAGGAGACCTCCCTCCCAGGAAGGGGCTCAGGTATGGAAAAACAGGTCTAGGGAACTAGGCAAGAGATGAGAAGTCAGATCATCCTTTGATCTCTAGCAAGTGCAGACCTTCCAGCCTTTTTATTTTCAGGGGCCCAGTCACCCTTACTGCTTAACAAAGCTACCTGACTCCCTCTCAAGTGTGGTGGGAGATGGCAGTGACCTTGGGATGACTCAAAAGGCACAGTAGTGCTGAAAGAAGTGACAGAGGAGTGCTCTGAACTGAAACATCTCTATCACACCTTCCAAGGCTCAGGGTCCATTGCGGGAGAGGTGGCAGAAAGAATGTACGAGCCAAAGGAAGTACCGGACTCCTTACAACATGCTCCTCCAGACACAAAATGGCCTGGATATCCGTGACCTCATAGTGCCTGACACTACCTACACAACACCATTGTAATAGGAGGAAAAGATAATGACATCAAAATAAAAGAGGGACTGATTGTCAGGAGGGAGGGGAATGATGGAGAGTGGAGTTGCATAAAGGAAAGTAGGGAGAGGGAGAGAATTACCATGGGTTATTGTCTACAATTATGGAAGTTGTCAATCAAAAAATAAAAACTGGGCTTGGTGGTGCACGCCTTTAATCCCAGCACTCGGGGAGGCAGAGGTAGGAGGATCACTATGAGTTTGAAGTCACCCTGAGACTACATAGTGAGTTCCCAGTTCAACCAGAGCTAGAGTGAGACCCTACCTCAGGGAAAAAAAAAAAAAAAAAAGCTCCCATCCAGATGGAAGGGTCCCTAGAGCTGGGTGACCACATGAGTAGGCTGGGAGACTGGGTTTTATAGGGTTTGGTCTCCCTCCTCCCCTTCCTGCCATAATAATGAGGGGTCAGGGTTCAGGTCACCCCATTAGTCCTCCACCCCAAGACATCTAAAACTGCTGGCCTAGCCAGGCGTAGTGGTGCACGCCTTTAATCCCAGCACTGGGGAGGCAGAGGTAGGAGGATGAGTTCAAGGCCACCCTGAGACTACATAGTGAATTCCAGGTCAGCCTGAGCTAGAGCGAGACCCAACCTCGAAAAAAAACAAAAAATAAAATAAATAAATAAATAAAAACTGCTGGCCTTATTAACTTTTTTTTTTTTTTTTTTTGTCTTCCTTTCCTAACTTCTGCTTTCCTGGTTTTCAGCCCCTGTGGTTAGTTATAAATAGACTTTGCATTTGGACTGCCAGCATCCCATTAACCTGTGTCAGCCGTTCCCTAGACCCACTTCCCTACCTAGGTGTGCTTCCCTGAACTCCCCTCATGAGAGGCCAGCTGTAGCCTAGAGCAGCTTGCTGCAATTCGGAAGACCAAAGAGGCTTCTGTCCGTGAAGCACCCTTTTTAGAGAAAAAAAAAAAAAGTATATTTTATTTATTTGATACAGAGGAAGAGACAGAGAGAGGCAGAGAATCGGCCCAACAGGGTCTTCAGCCACTGCAAACAAACTCCAGATGCATGCGCCCCCTTGTGCATCTGACTTACGTGGGTCCTGGAGAGTCGAACCGGGATCCTGTGGCTTTGCAGGCAAACACCTTAACCGCTAAGCCATCTCTCCAGCCCCCGTGAAACATCCGTTTAACTGCTGCAGCTGCACCCAGAGTAGGAAGCTGCCCGGAGTACTGAGTGCTGCGTAAGGTGAGGTGCACCTGTCAGAATTGCTGACTGTGTGTGTCCATGTGATAAACATGGACATCTGCCTTCATACAGCAGCCCAGTTGGTGCTTCCATCATCAGAGGGAGTCACTCAAATAGCTTTTAAGAGGCACATAGTCATTATCTTAAACTACTGTAACCCGCGAACCGGGTGGGTTAAGAGAATTTAGGAGGCTGGAGAGACGGCGCAGTGTTTAGGGCACTTGCCTGCAAAAACTAACAACCAGGGTTCAATTCCCCAGGACCCATGTAAAGCCAAATACACACAATGGTGCATGCATCTAGAGTTCCTTTCAGTGGCTGGAGTCCCTGTTGCACCCATACTTTCCCTCTCTCTCTCTCTCTCTCTTTCTCTCTCTCTTTCTCTCTTTCTCTCTCTCTCTCCATGCAAATAAGTAGACTGTAAGCTCCTGATGTGCAAGGACTTTGTTATAAGAGAAAATGAGAATTTTGGACTGACGGTTCTGGGAATCCACCTGGAACCCAGGGCCTCCAGCAAACGATGCAGGCCCTCTGCCTGCCACTGAGCTACATCCCCAGTCACCAATGGTGATATTTGAAGCAATCTATTACTTCATCAGAGAGAAAGAAGCTGATCAAGATGATGGCAATATTTCAAACAGCTTCAATCTGAGGCAAATGACACATCACATTTCAATTTTTGTTACACCAGGTTCTAAACATGGTCTTGGAAAATATCAGAAAATGCCCAGACGGACAATGGTTGCTTTGGTGATTGATTTTGTATGGGCCATTGGAATCTAGGGTCTGGCCATCCTACACAAGCACTCACTCAACCACCTAGCTATGTCCCTAGGCCTCTTTTTACTTTGTTTGTTTGTTTGTTTGTTTGTTTTGTTTTGTTTTTCAGGGTAGGGTGTTGCTCTGGCTCAAGTTTACCTGGATTTCACTATGTAGTCTCAGGGTGGCCTTGAACTCAAGGTGATCTTCCTACCTCTGCCTCCTGAGTGCTGGAATTAAAGGTTTGCGCCACCACGCCTGGCATAAAATTTTTGGTTAAAACATAAGACAGCCTACACAGATTTAAGTTATATAAACAAACCAAACAAGGATAGTAGGGCAAAAGGATCCATTCAGGGTTTGGGCTTTTTTGTGGTTTGACTTTTGTTTCGTTTTTTTTAGCGTGAGTCCTGGTCTCCGTTCACCAGAGTCAGCGTTTGGAGGCTCACTTGAGGCTACCCTCTGGAAAATATGCCACAAGTTCCTCCTCTTACAGAAGTCTCTAGAAGCTTTGCTGCACTCTCTGTCACTGCTCCCTTTCTGGACCTTGGTTCATTGCGAGGGCACTCCAAATGGTTCCCCAAACCCTGTTAAGAGACTTACTTGGAAAAATTCTCCTACCTGCATTCCTGAAAACTCTCTCCAAGGAGTGTGATTGTTTGCGTAGAAAAAGAGAGCTGACCAGTAAACCTGCACACCACCATGCTTTCTCCCACATTCTCTCTTTTTTAAAAATATATTTTTATGGGCTGGGGAGATGGCTTAGCAGTTATGCGCTTGCCTGTGAAGCCTAAGGACCCCAGTTCGAGGCTCAATTCCCCAGGACCCACGTTAGCCAGATGCCCAAGGGGGCGCACGCATCTGGAGTTCGTTTACAGAGGCTGGAAGCTCTGGCGCGCCCATTCTCTCTCTCTCTCTCTCTCTCTCTCTCTCTGTCTCTGTCTCTGTCTCTGCCTCCTTCTCTCTGTCGCTCTCAAATAAATAAATAAACAAAAAAATTAAAAAAATATATATATTTTTTATTTATTTATTTGCAAACAAAGAGTGATAGACAGATAGCAGGGGAGGGACACCCAGAATGGGCACGCCAGGGCCTCTAGCCACTGCCAACGAACTCCAGATGCATGCGTCATTTTGTGCACCTGGCTCTACATGGGTCCTGGGGAATCAAACTCTGGTCGTTAGGCTTTGCAGGAAGTTCTGGTATTGAAGTCAGAGTTTGGGATACTCAGATGCTGTGTGTTTGTTTTTCCAACAGCCTTAACATTCTTTTTCTGCAATCAAAGCAAGTGAACATTCTTTTGTAAAAGTTTGGTTATGAATCAGCTATTCAAAGGTGATAATGGGTTGATGGTGCGGGTGGAACACCTGCCTAGCATGAAGTACTGAGTTTGATCCCTAGCAGCGTATATACTGGGCGTGGTGGGGCAAGCCGTAATCCTATCACTGGGGGATGTGGAGGCAGGGATTGGAAATTCAAGTTTATCCTCAACTACATTGGAAGATTGAGGGCAGCCTGAGATACATAAGACTCTGTCTCAAAAAAAAAAAAAAAAAGGCTGGGCCTGGTGGTGCACGCCTTTAATCACAGCACTTGGAAGGTAGAGGTAGGAGGATTGCTGTCAGTTCAAGGCCAGCCTGAGACTACAGAGTGAATTCCAGGTCAGCCTGGGCTAGAGTGAAACCCTACTGCCCCGGCCTGCGGGGGTTCAACAGAGGCCTGAGGAGAAGTCAACCTGAATAGGAATAAGCAAACAGACACAAGGAAGGAGACCAAGCCGAGTGTTTGGTCAAGGTCTCAATTTTTATTAGTACAGGAGGGTTTATATAGGGAGATTCAGGGAAGGAAGGCTAGTCATATAGCACGTAAGCAGGACCAGGAACTTGGAAGGCAAGGCCGCATGTAGCTCTTCTGGGAAGGTCCCAGGCGTGGTGTTCCGAGCACAGTGGGTCTTGCGATTTCCAGTAAGTGATTCAAGAACCAGGAAACAGAAACTCATTGCTGTTCATGGATGCCTATAGCCTAAAATGGCTGTTGTTTGGCTCGGGGCTCCCAACACCCTACCTCAAAAAAAAAAAAAAAATCAATAATACTAACTAATGGGCTGGAGAGATGGCTTAGCAGTTAAGCGCTTGCCTGTGAAGCTGATGGATCCCGGTTTGAGGCTCGATTCCCCAGGACCCACGTTAGCCAGATGCACAAGGAGGTGCACGCATCTGGAGTTCATTTGCAGTGGCTGGAGGCCCTGGCACACCCATTCTCTCTCTCTCTCTCTCTGTCTGTTCCTCTCAAATAAATAAATAAAAATGAACAAAAAAATTAAAAAAAATAATACTAACTAAGGATTGCTTTGTTATTAATTTTGGTAAGTGAGAGAAGTCTGTTTTAGGAACCTGGGCCTCTGAGAGGGGCCTGGGGTGAAAGCCCTATAAAGACCTTCCTGCAACTGTTCTGACATCAGAATCCGGGATCTGTAACACGTGCTGAGCCCTCTTTTCATTATGTTTATCTCCCTGTTCTGTCTTAACTTTGATGCTTCGTGTCATCTGAGAACTTCTCTGTTGCTTCTCCCCTCTTGCACTCTGGACACCCAGTTCTTGGATTATGATGATTTTGTTTTGTTTTATTTCATTTTGGTTTGAGGCCGGGTCTCATTCTAGCCCAGGCTGACCTGGAACTCACTCTGTAGTAAGCTGGTTTCAAAGTCACAGCAATCCTCCTACCCCAGACACCATGCCTGGTTAGATTCTGAGGCTCTTCATCCTAACCACTGTTGTTTATAAGAGAGGTGGCAGCTGGGAGGTAAAAGCTCATAATAGATAGCTCAGGCGTGTTTGTGGATGTGCCATGTGCTGGGAGGCTGTTAGAGGGGAAGCCCCTTGAAGAGGGGGCTTCTGCAGAGATGATTAGCCCCACCTTGTCGGGCACAGTTATGGGCCCCAGGCCACAGGAGGCTGCAGCAGACCTAGACCCCAATAATCTCGCCTTGAGTCCGGCAGGAGTGGGGCTGCTCTGTCCCTTTGCCTGGGGCACCTGGATGTCCTGATAAGACTTAGGTTTCTGTTTCCCCATGGTGGCCATGTGACCTTTTACCACTCACCTGGAAGGTCAATATATGTTAATGAGGTATCAGCCAGCAGCCCTCACATAGCCAATCCCCCTGTGACCTGTACCCCCACCTTTTCCCGCCACTACATGAACGCTTATAAACCCATTCCCCCAACAAATAAATGAGCTGTCCTCTGACACAGTCCCCCAGGTGTTTCTTCCCGTCACACTCACGGCCACTCAAGACCCTGCCCCGCGAAGGCATGCTTGGGTGAAGAGAGTGGTCGCTCACATCTTTTTCCTTTACTGATAGTAATCCTGAACCAAGAAAACTAGACTATTCGTTTGGGCTCTCATCTGACCAGGAGAGGTCAGTATTGTCTAACACTATTTGTTTGAAAAGCAATGTAGTCCGTTTAAAACTGGAGAATATAGTTGTTGTTTTTTTTCTTAAATTTATTTATTAGCATACAAAGAAATGGGTTTGATTATGCTATTTTCAAACAATTTTTGTTTCTCTTCCCCCATCCAGCTTCCCCCTTGTGCTTACTCCTTCTGCCCTCACCCAACTTGTCCAGAATCGGAAGACAGAGCTAAGATAGCATGCATTTTCTCGGTAGGTGGCACACCCTTCATTGTAACTAGACCTGATGTCAGAGAGGTACGTATGCAGCTGGTATGCTTCAGGCCTAAGGTCCTTGCCTTCACTCAGATTTTTAAAAATTTATTTATTTTTGAGAAAGAGAGAGAGAGAGAGAAGAGAAAGAGAAAGAGAGAGAGAAGGGATGGGCTTGCCAGGGCCTTTAGCCCTGCAAATGAACTCCAGACGTGTGTGGCACCTTGTGCATCTGTTTTACATGGGTCTTGGAGAACTGAACCTGGGTCCTTTGGCTCATTTGGCCTGGCTGGCAAAATATAAGGCTTGCAATGTCCACTGTTGAGTATCTTCACTGGTGATTTCTCTTTCTCCCATTGAACTGCATGCAGAATGGCTTCTTCCAGCTTTCTGTCAGCTGGTCTACATGGAGGAGGTTATCAGCTCAGTTCCAGCAGGATTTCTCAGTGGCCTTGCAGCCCAAGTATGTGGAGTCTTCAGCAGCAGGGTCTTACCATCTATTCCTGGTGGGAAACCAAGGGCCTGGGCAATGGCCTGTAATGTTTTGGGAGCATCGGGGACCTCCCTGGCCAACAACTCACTGGCAGTCATCCCATCTCTGGCCCTGAAAATTTTCTAGCAACAATCTACAGCTCCTGAGTGTTCCATTGTCCAAAAAAGTAGGTTTCCATATGATTTATTTATATCCTCTTAGACTTTGATTAGCCCTCCTTCCACCTTTCCTTTACTCATTCTCTTCCCCTGACCTCACTTGGGCCTTTTCACCCCCATTAATCTATTCTTCTACTTACATATATACCATACCATCCTATTAATTGCCTTCCTTCCCTTCCTTTCTCTTCCCTTTATATCTCTTTTCTAGCTTATTGGCCTTTGCTACTGAGTTTTCTTCCTACTCACACAGAAGTCCAATCATCTGTAGCTAGGATCCACATATGAGAGAGAACATGCAACGCTTGGCTTTCTAGGCCTGGTGAAACTTCTTCTTTAAAAAATATTTTTATTTATTCATTGTTTGAGAGAAAAAGAGAAAAAGGCAGCGGGGGGGGGGGGGAGAGAGAGAGAGAGAGAGGATAGGTGTGTCAGGGCCTCCAGACACTGCAAATAAACTTCCAGATGCATGTGCCACCTTGTACATTCTTTTAAAAAATATTTTTATTTATTTATTTTCAAGGAGAGAGCGAATGAGCACATCAGGGCCTCTAGCCACTGCAAATGAGCTCCAAACACATGCGTCACTTTAGGCGTCTGGCTTTATGTAGGTACTGGTGAATTTAACCTGGGTTGTTAGGCTTTGCCGGCAAGTGCCTTAACCACTGACCGATCTCTCTGGCCCTGATTGAGACTTCTATTCACTCAGCTTCCATCTACTTATCAATTATCTTGAGTGATAACCATTGAAATATTTTTAAAATTTTTTAAAAATATATTTTATTTATGAGAGAGAAAGAGAGAGAGATTGAGAGAGAGAGAGAGAGAATGGGCATGCCAGGGCCTCCAGCCACTGCAAACGAATTCCAGACGTGTGTGCCACATTGTGTACCTGGCTTACGTGGTTCCTGGAGAATAGAACTGGGATCCTTTGGCTTTGCAGACAAATGCCTTAACCACTAAGCCATCTCTTCAGCCCCCTAAATTTTTATTTATTTATTTGCAAGCAGAGAGAAAGAGAGAGAGAGAGAGAGAGAGATTGCTTTTTGAAATCCTTACTTTGTATACCAACTGACCGCTTCCTGAGTCAGCATGAGTTAGGACTTTTTAATTTTTGTAATGAAAAAAATATTTTATTTATTTGAAAGAGAGAAAGAAGCAGATAGAGACAGAAAGAGAGAGAGAATGGGCGCACTATGACTTCTAGCCATTGTAAATGAACTCCAGACACATGCGCCACCTTGTGCACTTGGCTTATGAGGATCCTGGGGAATCGAACCTGGGTCCTTTGGCTTTGCAGGCAAGTGCCTTGTTGGCTAAACCATCTCTCCAGCCCTGTAATTTGTTTTTTTTCTTTCCTTTTCTTTTTTCTTTCTTTCTTTCTTTCTTTTCTTTTCTTTCTTTCTTTTTTTTTTTAGAGAGAGAGAGAGATACAATATAAATTGGCTGGCCAGGGACTCCAGCTACTGCAATACAACTCCAGACCTGTGTATGCCACTTTGTGTGCATGTGTGACCTTGCGTGCTTGTGTCACCATGTGGGTTGGGTCAGGGCCCCCCCACCCTTTGTTTGGTTTTTCGATGTAGGGTCTCACTCCAGCCCAGTCTGTCCTGGAATTCATTCACTCAGTAGTCTCAGGGTGGTCTCGAACTGCTGGGATGAGAGGCACGCACTAGCAGGCGCTCCCTTACCTTACTGTTGGTTCCTATCTCTACCTTCGAGAGCATATCTGGTAGCTGGGGGAGAACAGGCTATTACTTAGAACCGTGTTCATCACTGGGAGGGCGTAGGAAACGAAGGCAGGTTAATCTACAGTTCAGTGGCACCTAAAGGGCTCATAGGGATGATTGAACTGGAAATGGAAGGAAATTTTTGCTCTTTTTCAGTTCTGTCCTTGTATGCCAAAATAAGAGTAGTATCTTTCTTCCTTTCTTTTTTTCTTTTTTTGTTTTTTTCGAGGTAGGGTTTTGCTGTAGTCCAGGCTGACTTGGAATTCACTATATAGTCTCAGGGTGGTCTCGAACTCAAGGCTGTCCTCCTACCTCCGCAGGCATGCGCCACCACGCCCAGCTAAGAGTAGCTTCTGTATGGGTATATCTTTTAATTTTCTAGAGTTGCTAAGACTATTTTTAATAAAATACGTGGCTCATCTAAAGCTGCCCCCCAAGAGGGTTTTGCACAATCAGAACTTCCTAGAACACTGGATTGAGAATAGGATTGCCTTTCTCCCCCTTCTCCCCCTCCCGCTTTTTTTTAGAAAGAATGGGCGCGCCAGGGCCTCCAGCCACTGCAAATGAACTCCAGACACATGCGCACCCTTGTGCATCTGGCTAACCTGGGACCTGGAGAATGGAACGGGGATCCTTTGGCTTCGCAGGCATGCGCCTTAACCGCTAAGGCATCTCTCCAGCACCCCCCCCCCTTTTTATAATTTTAAATATTTGTTGGTAAGCAGAGAGAGAGAGAGAGAGAGAGAGAGAGAGAGAGAGAGAGAGAGAGGGAGAGGGAGAACTATGGGTGCGGCAGGGCTTGCAGCCACTGCAAAGGCACTCCAGCTGCACGTGCCACCTTGTGCATCGCCTGACTTGGCAGGTCCTTAGGTTTTGCAGGCAAGCGCCTTAACCCCCGAGCCATCTCTGCAGCCCCCTTTCTCCACTTTCTACACTGCAGGGCTCAACTGAATGTTCTGTCCAATGCCCACAGCATGAAATTCTTTCAATTATCTCTTCTCTTAGCCCCTTGGCAACCTGGTCTTTCCCAGTATGGGAAATCTCAGACCACCGGCGCGGTTTGGCCGTCGGGCCCCATTTGGGGTTTTTGCAGCCCCAGAGGCCACTGGGCTCAGACACGAGTCAGGTCCCGGGACCGTCACGGGACCCGCGGCGGGGCGGGCGCGGGATGCCGCCCGGGCCGCGGGCCCTTTAAGAAGCCGCCGCCGCCGCGCGCCCACGTGACGCGGACCCGGAAGCGGCGGGGCGCGGAGCTCGGGGCGCGGAGCTCGGGGCGGCGGCGGCATGGTGCGCCTGTACAGCCTGCACCCGTTCGGCTCGCAGCAGGTGGTGCCGTGCCGGCGGCCGCCCGAGCGCGTGTGCGGCGGCGGCCGCGACGCCCTGTTCGTGGCGGCGGGCTGCCAGGTGGAGGCGTTCTCCGTGGCGGCGCGCGCGCTCTGCCGGCCCCGGGGCGTCTTCGGCACGCCGGGCCGGGTGCTGCGCATGGCCTACAGCGAGCCGGGTGAGCGCCGGGCCGGGGCCCGGGGGAGACCGTACCTCGAAAGACCGAGCAAAAGGGACGCTTAATACCAACCAGTGCACACCTTTCATTTATTTAATTTATTTATGGTTTAGTGAGGTAGGGTCTCCCTCCAGCCCACGCTGACCCGGAACCCATTCTGTAGCCCTTGCCTGGTCTAGAACTCACAGTGCTCCTGGCTCAGCCTCCCAAGTGCTGGGATTAAAGGTCACACCACCATGGCCGACTACCCTCCTATAAACTGTTTTCTGTATTGATTGTCATTACATTTTCTGTCAGCACTAGAAACCTGCCCAGGATTCGGCAGGTTTGTTTGAAAGCCAGCCATCTCCTGTTCCTTCGGGCAGACTCACACTCCACCTTGTGTATATCTGGCTTATATGGGTACTGGGGAATCGGAACCTGGGTCCTTTGGCTTTGCTGGCAAGTGCCTTAACCGCTAAGCCATCTCTCCAGCCCACACTTTTCGTTTTGCATTTAGCATTTTGACTTCTCATAACGATTATTATTTTAATAAGTTAAAAAAGATCTCGTAATCAATAATTAAGATAAAATTTCTAGTTTTATTCTATTTCTCAGAGTTATGACTTTTGTATATAGGGAAGAGGATATCAAGTATAAATTCTATTTAACTGTGAGTCCCTTAATTTGTACTTAATTTTAGTAAGTTACACGAATGCTACTGAAATGTCAGTAGTGCTTTGTTGCAGTTGTAAATGTTTAGCTGTGATAGTAAATAGAAGGAATAAAATGTAGAATTTCTCTGCTACATAAATAGTTAATATATTTATCTATAATTAATAGTATATATGTTATCTTAGGATACTACAATGTGAAGGGATTATATTTCAGAACCTCAGTGGTTAACGTAACTTAAAAATATGCTGAAGTTTCCATTACTTAAGAGTTTTGCTTAATTTGCTATTTATTTTACTTTTTTGTATAGTTTTATTTTTATTTATTTGAGAGAAAGAGGTAGAGAAAGAGATAGAATGGGTGCACTAGGGCTTCCAGCTAGTGTAAACAAAACTCCAGATGCATGTACCCCCTTGGCTTACGTGGGTTCTGGAGAATTGAACCCAGGTCCTTTGGCTTTTCAGCCAAGTGCCTTAACCGCTAAGCCAACTTCTCCAGCCCTATTTTATTTATTTATTTATTATTAATTTTTGTTTGTTTGTGTTTTGAGGTAGGGTCTCACTCTAGCTCAGGCTGACCTGGAATTCACTCTATAGTCTCAGGATGGCCTTGAACTTATAGCATTACTCCTACCTCTGCCTCCTGAGTGCTGGGATTAAAGACATGCACCACCATGCCTGGCTATTTATTTTTTTATTTATGTATTTATTTGGGACACAGAGGAAGAGAGAGAGAGAGAGAGAGAAAGGAAGAGGCAAATAGAGAGAATGGGCATGCTAGGGCATCTATCCACTGCAAATGAACTCCAGACACATATGCCACCTTGTGCATCTGGCTTACGTGGGTACTGGGGAATCAAACCTGGGTCCTTTGGCTTGGCAGGCAAATGCTTTAATCACTAAGCCATCTTTCCAGCCCTTCTTTGCCCTTTACTTCAGCAATTCATATGTTCCGTTTTATGACAACCAATTAAGTGATTGTATTTCTAGTTATACATTATCAAGGTAACCTTTCTTCCTTTTCAGGAGACTATTTGGTGACCATCGAAGAGAAAAACAAAACTACATCTCTACGTGCGTATGTGAACTGGAGAAGCAAAAGGACCGAGAACTGCCGAGTGTGTATCCGAATGGTCGGGCACAGTGTGGAGGCCCCCTTCAGCGAAACCTTCAGGGACCAGATGTCGATTATAGAAATGCCACTTTCTGAGGCTCCCCTGTGCCTGGCCTGCTGTCCTGTGAAAGGAGACCTCCTTGTTGGGTGCACAAATCAGTTAGTTTTGTTTAGTTTGAAGTATTGGGTCATTAATGAAGAGTTCTCAATGCTGGACTTCGAGCGCTCTCTAATCATACACATAGATAACATCACTCCTGTTGAAATTTCTTTTTGTGTTGGATACGTTGCTGTTATGTCAGACTTAGAAGTCTTAATCCTAAAACTGGAGTCAGAACCTAGAAACGAAGAGAGCGTTAACCACCATCCACAGAAGACCAGCAGCCCACTGCGCCAGACGGAAGGTAAAGGATGAATTCACTGGTTTGTTTTAGCCATAGAGACATGTTCACCTTTGAAAACCCCTCAAGGACTCTGGCATACACTGTCCCAAACCATCTTATGTGTAGGGTTACTTATTCCTATCACAGCAAGTTTAAGTTTATGAGATTTTGGTTGCCCGTATCATATTCTGTAGCATGTGAGTATCTTTCTGCTTGTGTTTGTCAGTATGTAATAGAACACCCTCTGCTGGATGAAGGGTTTGTAGAGGAGGAGTTAGTTTTGTTTTCTTTGTTGTTGTTATTATTATTGAAATAGGATCTCTATAGCTAGGGTTCCCTAGAACTCCTACTTAGTTTATTTATTTATTTTATTTTCATTTACTTACGAGAGAGAGAGACAGAGACAGAGACAGAGACAGACACAAAGAATTGGCACTCCAGGGCCTGTTGCTGCTTCAAATGAACTCCAGTCACACACACCACTTTGTGCATCTGGCTTTACGTGGGTAGTGGGGTATTGAACCTGGGCCGTCAGACTTTGCAACCAAGTGCCTTTAACTGCTGAGCCATCTTTCCAGCCCTCCCACTTAGTTTAGCTTTAGCTCAAGCGTGTGATCCTTCTGTCTCAGCCTCCTTAGGGCTGGTGCTACTGACGGCCATGATGCCTAGTCTGGAGGAGGGGTTCTCGCCTTGGTTCTCGCGGTCACTATCTGCGTGACACTGGATAACACCATGGCTCATTTTCATTCAAGCAGAGTATAGTGCTTGTAGTTATTAAGTTCTGAACTTCTGTTTTTTAAGATGTCAGTCATGAAACTTCACAACTTGAGTCCGACGATTTTGTCATCTGCCAAAAGCCCACGGAGCTTCTAGGAGAAAAGAGCAAGCATTCCGGAGTGTCCGTCACGCTGGAGTCCACGGGACTTGTGGATGCAAAAGTCAAGTATTCGCAGGTTCAGCATCTGCTCTACAGGTACCCGAGCACTGCGGTTGACCCCATCTGCTCCTTCTGCCTCTGCTTACAGCGCAGCCTCCCAGCCTTTCCCGTGTCCTTTCCACCCACAGACGCTTTACTCCTGACGTTTCCTCCTATGCCTTGTCCGATGACATCAAGCTGCATTCCCTTCAGCTGCTCCCCATTTACCAGACAGGTGAGTGTGACCAGACCGCAGTGTGGAGCGGTGACAAGGCTCCGGGCTGGAGAGCAGTGGTGTACAGGCACCGGATGTGGTCCTTTCTGAATCTCCCTGAGGTCCCCAACAAGTTGAGTGCTGTAAAAATAAAGCTGGGGGGCTGGAGTGATGGCTCAGTGCTGTATCAGACAGATTCAGGTTCGCTGAGATGAACTTCCAGACCAGACACAGTTATGGAGGAAGGGATTTATTGAAGCTTACAGATCCAGGGGAAGTTCCATAATGGCAGAAGAAACTGGCCTGCCTTCGCAGGACCAAGCAGAGAGAGAGAAGTACAAGCCTAAAAGTCAAAAGCCACAGCACACTTCAGGAACTCCAGCTAGGCACACTTTGCATATCTTTAGATTGAAATCTGAAACCCACCACCACACCTTAAGATCCACACAATGGCACTGACTCCAGCCAGGTGGCTGCAGATGCAAACTACAGACAAACAACTGAATATATTGGGGGCCGTCTATTCTATTCAAACCACCACAGTGGCTAAGGGCACTTGGTTGCAAAACCTGACAGCCTGGGTTTGATTCCCCAATACTCACGTAAAGCCAGATGCACAAGTGGTGTGTGCATCTGGAGTTCATTTGCAGTGGCAAGAGGCCCTGGTGTGCCCATTCTCTGTCTCTGCTTGAAAATAAATAAAAATATTTTTAAAAGTAAGCCAGGCATAGTGATGCATGCCTTTCATCTCAGCACTCGGGAGGCAGGGGTAGGAGGATCGCCATGAGTTCGAGGCCACCATGAGACTACATAGTGCATTCCAGGTCAGCCTGGGCCAGAGTGAAACCCTATTTTGAGAAACAAACAACAACAACAAAAAATACATAAAGCGAACTAGGGTGAGGAGAAGTGAAGCCATTGAGAAGCTGAAACAGACCAGACCCGTTTCCTTTTTGGAGTGGTCTGTGTGCCCAGAAGAGGAAACGTGAGTCCTGTCAGAACTGGGTTTCCCCAGAGCATTTGACCAGGCTTCTTGGCATGGCCCTGTGAGCAAGGTGGGAGAATGTGACCTCAATGGAAAGTCATTCAGAGCAGGGGTTTTCAACCGTGCCGCACGTTTGTCTTTATCTGGGCGCTTCAGAATGCCAGTGCGGGGGCAGGAGAGGTTGCTCGGCTCGTATAATAGTGCCTGGCACTGCTTAAACCAGGCTTGGGGTGGTGTCCTTCTGTCACCTCAGCATTTGGCAGGTGGGCAGGAGGCTCAGAAAGTGAAGGTCATCCTCAGCTACATAGTGAGCTCTTGGTCAGGCTGGGCTATGTGAGACCCTGTCTTTCAATCCCAGCAGTTGAGAGGCAGAGATAGGATTGCTGTGAGTTGAGGCCAGCCTGGAGCCATAGAGTGAGTTCCAGGTCAGCCTGGGCTAGAGTGAGACCTTACCTCAATAAAACAAACAAATGGCCTGGAGAGATGGCTTAGCAGTTAAGGTGCTTGTCTGCGAAGCCTAAGGACCCAGGTTCAATTCTCTAGGTGCCACGTAAACCAGATGCACAAAGTGGCGCATGCATCTGGAGTTGGTTTGCAGGGTTAGAGGCCTTGGTACACCTATTCTGTCTCAAATTAAAAAAAAGAAGCTAACTAGCAAACAAGCCCCGACCTTCATGTTTACGCTCTGAAATGTGTGCTCCCAACTCCCACTGGGGTTCCTGAAGGCTTTCTGGAAACAGGGTCTGAAGGGTAAGTTGGGCCTGCCTGGGGACTGGGATTGGTGCTGGGGTGGGGGGAAGAGAGGGAAGAGACCCGTCTAGGCAGAAGAGCTGCAGTGGGGCAGGGTGGGGAACTGAGCCTTCCAGGCAGAGGAAGCAGCGAAGCTCTGATGTAGGCAGAAAATGCAGGTTTGAGGAACCGAGAGGCCAGCAAGAAGGAAGCAGGGCAGAGGAGGCTGTGTGTGACTCATGGCTAGAGACCAGACAGGGTCCGTAGCCCCTTGAGAGGGGGTCAGCGCTTCCGTCCAGAGAAAGAGCCAAGCCCAGTCCATTCCATGGCCAGCATCACCTAACTGCGAACTCCCCTTGCGTCTCTCTGACCCTGCTTCCTGTTCTCCATCCATCCTGACCTTTCTGTCTCCCACAGACGTGCTAAGCGCCCTTTTGTGTAAGACCCGTTAGTCTCCTCTTCCTAGGCTTAGAAGTACTTTCTGTGTATTGAGCACAGCTCACTGCTGAGGGGTTTCCCTGGCTCTCAACACCGTGAAGTCGCTTCTCCCAACACTGTCGTTGCCTTGCTTGTTCTCAGCCCGGACCCCGCCGCTAGAACGAGGCTCT
The DNA here is from genome assembly GCA_036346955.1 of Dipus sagitta. NCBI lineage: Eukaryota > Metazoa > Chordata > Mammalia > Rodentia > Dipodidae > Dipus > Dipus sagitta. Next base: position 104,708,270 of record CM070783.1, read on the forward strand.
GTGAAAGATGTCTGTGCACAGATCTAACCCGAAAGCCTGGAGCAGCAACACTGTCTCAGGCACCTAGTGAGCATTTGTTGAATAGACAGATGAAGAGTAGGTGCTGTGTGTTTGGGCCCCAAGGAATGAGCAGAATTTTTAGAAGAAAAAAATTGGTAAAATGTTACATGAGGAGCCAACGTGTGTCAGCTGTAAAATAATTATTTGTGTTTGAAGATTGGCAAACAGTTCTGTTTGACTAACACACACACACACACATATATATATATGTATGTATATATATATATGTACGAATGGGGGGTGAACTTAGCTTTGGGCCAGTGGGGAGACTATAGAATTGGACTTGGATTTTTTTTTTTTTTTTTTGGTTTTATGAGGTAAGGTCTCACTCTATCCCACACTGGCCTGGAATTTACTATGTAGTCCCAGACTGGCCTCAAATTCACAGCGATCCTCCTACCTCTGTCTCCGAGTGCTGGGATTAAAGGTGTGTCACCACACCTAGCTTCAACTTGGATATTAATGAGTATCTTTGTGAAGGATTTCATTCATAAGAGGACATTTAAAAAGTTTGGTTATGAAATTTTTCACTGGGGGCTGGAGAGATGACTTAGCAGTTAAGGTGCTTGCCTTTGAAGCCTAAGGACCCGGGTTCAATTTTCCAGTGCCCACGTAAAGCAGATGCACATGGTGGCTCATGCATCTGGAGTTTGTTTATGGTGGTTGGAGGCACTGGCATGCCCATTCTCTTTCTCTCTCTGTCTCTCTTTCAAATAAATAAATAAAAATAAAAATTTCACTGGGAGTGGTGGCACATGCTTTTAATCCCAGCACTCAGGAGGCAAAGGTAGGAAGATAACTGTGAGTTCAGGTCAGCCTGTGACTATAGAGTTCCAGGTCATCCTGGGTTAGAGTGAGACCCTACCTCAAAAAAGAAAAAAAAAATGTTTTTTTCAAGAACATTCAGATAGTGGGAAAATACTATAGTAAACCCATGTTCTCATCTGTAGCTTTGACATGAGAATCCCCTGCACTATGCCAGGTTGTTAATTTTTTTTGTTTGTTTGTTTTATGAGTAAGGTCTCACTCTATCCCAAGCTGGCCTGGAATTCACTATGTAGTCCCAGACTGGCCTCAAATCCACAGTGATCCTCCTACCTCTTTAAGATATTGTATCTTAAAGCTTTTTTATACCATTTATCTATAAATATGTCAGCATATATCATTAAATGGAAAGGATTCTTTTACTTCAAACAATTCAGATTATCAGTTCACATAAAAATTCAGTGATATCAGGTGGGCATGTTGGCTCATGCCTTTAATCCCAGCACTTGTGAGGCTGAGGTAGGAGGACTGCTGTGAGTTCAAGGCCACCCTGAGACTACATAATGAATTCCAGGTCAGCCTGGGCTACAACAAGACCCTCCCTTGAAAAAAAAAAAAGCAAAACAAAACAAAATTCAATGATATCATGTGATATTTTGTCAATATTCAGATTTTTCTAATTGTCTCAAGATTTTTTTTCTACAGTTCATTTGTTTGGATCAGATATGAACAAGTTAGCTTCATACATTGCATTGATTTTTTTTTTTAAGTTTCAAGGGTTTTACTCTAACTCAGGCTGATCGGGAAGTCTACTGAACACTTGAAATATAACTAGAATAAATTAAGGTATACTATAAGACACATACTAGATTTGGAACACTTAGTACAAAAAAACAAAATATTAGGCTTTTGTTGTTTGAAATTTTTCCCTTTTGAAATATAATACTAGAAATTATAGATTTATATTAAGTTGTTTCGATCGATAGTACAAGTGTAGCCTCAGGCTTGATTTTTTTTTTTAAGTATTTATTTGAGAGAGCAAGAGAATGGGAATGGGCATGCCAGGGCCTCCAGCCACTGCAAATGAAATCCAGAGGCATGCGCCACCTTGTGCACCTGGCTTATGTGGGACCTGAAGACAAACCTAGGTCCTTAGGCTTCTCAGGCTTGCGCCTTAACCACTAAGCCATCTCTCCAACCCTTGTTCTGTTTTTAATATCTTTTTTAAAATATTTTTTTGGTTCATTTTTTTATTTATTTGAGAGTGACAGAGAGAAAGAGGCAGATAGATAGAGAGAGAATGGGCGCGCCAGGGCTTCCAGCCACTGCAAACGAACTCCAGGTGCTTGCGCCCCCTTATGCATCTGGCTAATGTGGGTCCTGGGGAAGCGAGCCTCACCAGAGTCCTTAGCCTTCACAGGCAAGCGCTTAACTGCTAAGCCATCTCTCCAGCCCCTTGTTTTGTTTTTGAGGTAGGGTCTCGCTCTCGCCCAGGCTGACCTGGAACTCATTCTGTAGTCTGAGGGTGGCCTTGAACTCACAGCCATCCTCGTACCTCTGCCTCTTGAGTGCTGGGATTAAAGGCCACTATATGCTTGGCTTGATTCTTTTTTTTTTTTTTTTTCCAAGGTAGGGTCTTACTCTAGCTCAGGCTGACCCAGAATTCACTATGTAGTCTCAGGGTGGCATCGAACTCATGACGATCCTCCTACCTCTGCCTCCTGTGTGCTGGGGTTAAAGGTGTGTGACAACACACCTGCCCATTCTTTTTTTTTTTTTTGTAGCACAAGTGAGTGGAGCTCTGTAAGCTTGTGCCAGCTGCTGGACTCTTGTGAAACAACAGCCATTGACCATGACTTTGTTCTGTTCATTCATCAGGGAGGAGTGGGGTTGTAAAAGGTGGCATCCTAATATCATTTCCTTTACATTTCCCACTGGTATTTGTCTCCAGGAGCAGCTTCTCCTTAGCCAGGCTTTTGTTAGCTGCTGATCCAGTCTGCACAGAAAAGTCAAGATGCTGACCCTCTCCTTGTCTTGATGGTCTCCCGGGGGTTTTCGCTCACTGGTTGGTGGTGTCTCTCCCTGCAGGGCATCCCGCCTGGGAGGGGGAGGAGCTGACTCGGGAGAAAGAGCCGCGGACTGTGTTCTGCTTCTTCTCGCTGCCTCACACGGGCTATCTGTACACGGTGGCGAGGCCCGTGGGGCTGATGTCAGTCTACCAGTACCCGGAGACGTCTCTGCAGGCAGTGCTCACACCACAGTTTCTGCATGTCATCACAAGGTACCGCTACATTGCCACTTACTGGGCTTTGAGTCACTCCGTTTTCTTGATGTGTGTGTGGTGTAAGCAGTGTGCTGTATGGTGCGTGTATTACACGCAGGAGTGTGTGTTTGTGTGCGTACACTGTGTGTGGTGTGGCACATGATGCTTGTGTTGTAGGCAGGTGTGTATGTGTGGTGTGTGTGACGTATGTGGGTGTGTGTTATATACGGGTGTATGTATGTGTGTATGTAATATGTATGGTGTGGTGTATTATACGTGTGTTATATACAGGAGTGAGGTGTATGTAGTGTGTTTGGTGTGGTATATAATGCATATGTATAGACAGGTGTGTGTATGTGTGGTGTGTGTGGTATATATGGTAAGCATGTTGTATACAAGTGTGTGTGTGGTATGGCATATGATGTGTGTTTGAGATGGTTTCAGAATATCAAGTGGAAATGCTATGTAGACTATAGGTAAGGGTGGAGAAGACAATGTAGATATTTAAAAGAATAAAAATAAGATTTAAAAAAGAAATAAAAAATGTAGATATTTACTGCTATCAAAAATAAGCTGATTTTGAGGCTGGAGAGATGACCTGGTGGTTAAGGCACTTGCTTGCAAAGCCAAAGGACCTAGGTTTGAATCCCCAGGACCCATGTAAGGCAGCTGCACAAAGTGGCACATTCGTCTGGAGTTTGTTTACAGTGACTGGAGGCCCTGGCACGCCCATTCTCTTATCTGCCTTGCCCTTTCTCTTAAATAAAAAATAAATAGTAAAAAAGCTGATTCTCATAGCATTACTTTTAACATTGTTGCTGTGACAGAATGCTTGAACAACTTAGGAAAAGGTTTCTGAGGTGCCTGGTGTCACCGGTGTCAGCCGCCGTGGTCAGCGTGTAGCACAGCACCCCCATCATGACAGCAGGCTGCAGGGCAAGCGGTGTGGAGATCAGCCTGCTTTTGCTCCCTTCTCCCATGGGATGTTGTGCGACCCTGGACTCAGGTTCAGTCTTCCCACCTCACTAATCCTTTCCAGAGGAGTGGCTCACTAATCCTCTAGGAGAGTTTGAACCTAGGCAAGCTGTCAATGGGCATCATTATATACCCCCAGATCACACTGTGCAGCCCACACTGGTCTCAGACTTAACTCCTGCTGCCTCAGCCCCCCAGGTGCAGGTGTGTGTCACTCTGCCCAGCTCCCCTTTCTTTCCTATTTGTCATGAATTAATTTGGAATGCCGAGTCCTTAGCACAGTATTTATGAGGATTGAAGGGAACTTAAAAGTGCTGAATTTTTTTTCCTTCCTAAGGTGGGAAATTATTGGAGCTTTTCTTAAATCTGTACTTTCTTTCACACTGTATATCTTGGACATCTTTCTTTTTTATAGTTTTTGTATTGTTTATTTTATGAGAGGGGTTAGAGAATTGCCGTGCGAGGGCCTCTAGCCACTGCAGTTGAACTCCAGACACTTGGGCCACATTGTGCGCATGCATCACCTGTGTGTCTGGCTCATGTGTGTTCTGGAGAGTTGAACCTCGATCCTCAGGCTTCGCAGGCAAGTGCCTTAACCGCTAAGGCATCTCTCCAGCCCCATCTTGGACATCTTTCCATGCCGACACTTTTCAGTTTATTTTCTCCTTTTGTGGTTCAGCTTGATATTTAAACTGTGGCTGACAGACTGGGTGTCTGTAGGTGAAGATTAAAGAAGCTCCTGCCTTTTTATATCCAGAACCTAAGTCGCTAATTTTGCGGTCACAGGCACTCCTCATTATTTCTTGGGGAGGCTGGTTTGCCCCCCACTCTCAGCTCTCTCCCCCAGATGGTGCACCGCTGCACTGAGGAGGGCGTGGAGGCGGCACAGCAGGCCGGGGCTGAGCGCCTTTCCCCGCAGTGAGCCGCGGGCTCTCCCGCTTCCGGCATGTCACTGCTTCTCTTGAGGAAGACACACTTCTACTTTATGTGACTGTTGGGATTGGTTTACTGATTCTTTTAAATTTCAAGGGGCCTGTGTATATTTCTCTTAGTTTCTAATTTAGCAACAGTCTCTTTTTAAAAAATTTTTATTTATTTGCAAGGGGAGAATGGGTATGCCAGGGCCTCTAGACCCGCTACAAACAAACTCCAGATGCATGCCCACTTTGTACATTTGGCTTAGATGGAACTGGGGAACCAAGACCAGGTCATTAGGCTTTGCAGGCAAGTGCCTTAACAGCTGAGCCATCTCTAGTCCCTGACTCCTTTCTGACAAAGCAGTCTAGGTCGTCAGCGTTTGGCAGACATCACAGTCTTCTCCCACCCCCAGCGTGGCTCCGTGCCTGCTGGCGGGTGCGGCGGTTCCTGGCCTCCACCATGCTCAGTGTCTGTCTCCTTCCTCAGCCACAACCTGCAGTGTTTCACTGTGCGGTGCAGCGCCGTGGTAGCTCGGGAGGAGGACCCGTACATGGACACCACCCTGAAGGTCAGAGCTGGCTTTGCTGACGGGGAATGCTGAGATCCGAAGGGGACTCTGACCCCACGAAGTAGCTTTGCTCTCAGCCCCAGGCCTGGCAGAAGCTCAAGGCCTGAGGTTGTGATGCTCATTGAGTTGGGAGTTTGGGGCATAAGATAGTTAGCATTTCAGTTGTGGTCTGGCTGATGGTATTTTTGTTTGTTTGTTTTTGTTTTTTTGGTTTGTGAGGCAGGGTCTCCCTCTAGCCCAGGGTGACCTGGAATTCACTATGTAGTCTTAGGGTGGCCTTGAACTCACAACGATCCTCCTACCTCTGCCACCTGAGTGCTGGGATTAAAGGCGTGTGCACCACCATATCCTGCGAGAGCTCATTTTTAAAATTAGAATTATTGCTATAATAAAAATGCAAACATGAGAGGTGAAGAAAATCCTCTATATTTTTTGTCCTTGTCTTCTTCCCCTCCCTTTTCAAACCTAAGACAGACATGGGCTTAACACAGAGCAATGGGACAACTCCAGAATATATAATGGCTGGATGTGGTGGCACTGTCTTTAATCTCAGCACTAGGGAGGCTGAGGTATGAGGATCATTGTGAGATGAGGCCAACCTGAGACTACATAGTGCATTTCAGGTCAGCCTGAGCTAGAGTGAGACCCTACCACAAACAAACAAAAAAGAATATATAATGAGGAGCTGGGGAGATAGCTCAGTGATCAAGGGTGCTTGCTTTCAAACCTGCTCACCTGTGTTTGGTCCTCTCAGCACCCATTTAAAACTGGACACAAAATGGCACACACTTCTGTGATCTCAATTAAACTACCGCAGTGGAAGATGGAGGCAGGAGGATCTGAAGCTCACGGTCCAGATAGTTTGGTGCATGCATTATAGACAGAACGAGAGAGAGAGAAATAGAGGTGGTTTTCTGACCTTTACATTTGTGCTGTGTCATGTATGCATGTGTGTGCTCTTGTGCGTGCATGCATGTGCGCGCGCGCGTGCACACGTGCGCGTGCGCACACACACACACACACACACAGAGGCTATATAAGTGTTGCAGCCCGGTTCGCATTGCTGTTAGAAGTCACCTGACCAAGAGCAGCTTGTGGGGAAAAAAGAGGTTTATTTTGGCTTACAGGCTCGAGGGGAAGTTCCATGATGGCAGGGAAAACGATGGCATGAGCAGAGGCTGGACATCACCCCCTGGCCAACATCAGGTGAACCATAGCAACAGGAGAGTGTGCCAAACACTTGCAAGGGGAAAACTGTCTATAACACCCATAAGCCCGCCCCCAAAAATACACTGCCTTCAGGTGGCATTAATTCCCAAATATCTATCAGCTGGGAACCTAGCGTTCAGAACACCTAAGTTTATGGGGGACACCTCAATTAAACCACCACAATAAGGGATTGAAGCATGATGAATCTGCATTTGAAGGTAACATAAACCCATGTTCCATATGTCAAAACCAGAGGGAAGGAACAGGAAAGGAAAGAGGAGAGAGAAGAGCAGAGGGCGGCCGCTCATAGGGCACACTGCCCTCCAGCCAATGGAGGCATGAGAGGGAAGGGCAGTGGCTGTCACATCTCCTACAGAGAGAATGGGATGGGTGTGCCAGGGCCTCCAGCCACTGCAAACAAACTCCAGATGCATGCACCACCCTTTGCATCTGGCTTACATGGGTACAGGGGAATCAAACCTGGGTCCTTAGGCTTTGCAGACAAGCACCTTAGCTGCTAAGCCACCTCTCCAGCCCAACCTCAGGCATTTTTATGAATGAAAAGATGGAGGTGTTTCCCCACCCACTGTGTACAAAGGGGTGGTGAAGATGACCTCAGAAACAAAAGCTTAATGGAAGAGAGGGCGGGGCCTGCTAAAACTTTGTGAGCTTCCTTGCATAGCTCTTATCAATTCTTTTGTTTGGTTTTGAGGTAGGTTCTCACTCTAGCCCAGACTGACCTGGAATTCACTATGTAGTCTCAGGATGGTCTTGAACTCACAGGGATTCAGTTATCTGCCTCCCAAGTGCTGGGACCAAAGGTGTGTGCCACCACACCTGGCCTGTTATCTGCTCTCTCATTAATGTTCCATCTGGAGTAGAACTCCTGCTCCTCCACTTTACCTGACATGCCCTAGCCAGTTGCTGTCCAAGAGCTTGCTCTCACACCAAGGGGGCTAATGGTCAGAGCCGTGTGGACATGTGAACACCTCGTGCACACACCCATACTCTCTGTGCCATAGTACATCCTTTTATAGCGTTTGATTTTGCCTAGAAACACCATTCAGGCATACCTCTAAGCCAGTCTAGTAGCTGAGATGGAGATGCTGCTGGTGGCAGGTGGCCAGCCCTGGGCTTTTCCTGTAGAGCGTCTGCAGGGGCACTCTGTAAGAGCTCCATAGCTGTGAGACTGTGCATTTATGCAGTCAACAGATGCTAAGTAACTGCAAAGTAGACAGTTGGTGACATAGGGTTAGGCTATATAAAGACAAGAATTTGGATGTTGGGTGCAGAAGGAATTTTATCAGCTAAGCATACTGTTTGTTTTTTTGAGACTGAGTCTCATGTGATCCAGACTGGCCTTGAACTCACTCACTATGTAGCCACAGATGACCTTGAGCTCCCAACCCTCCTGCTGCTACCTTGTGAGAGCTGGGATGGCAGGCCTGCTCCATCATACCTGCTGTATGTGGTAGTGGGCATCAGGCCCAGGGCTTTTGTGTGTGCAGGACAAGCACTTCCAGCTAAGCTACATCCCCAGCCCTGACTTTGAAGATGAAGTTCTCGGTCACATTCTTTTTTAAAAAATATTTTTATGCCGGGAGAGGTGGTGCACGCCTTTAATCCCAGCACTTGGGAGGCAGAGGTAGGAGGATCGCCGTGAGTTTGAGGTCACCCTGAGACTGCATAGTGAATTCCAGGTCAGCCTGGGCTACAGCAAAACCCTACCTTGAAAAACCAAAAAAAAAAAAAAAAAAAAAAAAAAAAAAAAAAAAAAAAAAAAAAAATTATTTATTTGAGAGAGGGAAAGAGGCACAGAGAGAGAGAGAGAGAGGGAGAGAGAGAGAGAGAGAATGGGCGAGGCAGAGCCTCCAGCCACTGTAAACGAACTCCAGACGCATGCACCACCTTGTGCATCTGGCTTATGTGGGTGCTGGGGACTTGAACCGGGATCCTTTAGCTTTGCATGCAAGTGTCTTAACTGCTAAACCATCTCTCCAGCCCCTCGGTCACATTCTTAATCTTTCCTTCTGTAGGCTTGCCCACCTGTCAGTATGGATGTGTGCGCATTGAGGATTCAGCTCTTCATAGGCCTGAGAGCCATTTGTCACTTTAGAAACCACGTCATACTTTTGACCAAGGCAGACCCTGAGGCCATCCCAGAGAGAACACAATCACCTAAGAGGCTTCTGTAAGCATCCCTTTACTCGATCATTTCTGCCAGCCTCTGGAGTGGAGTGTGACTGGTATATTTTGTGTGTGTCTTAGTTTTAAACTTTTTTTTAAAAATCAAAACTTGGGGGCTAGAGAAATGGCTTAGCAGTTAAGGCACTTGGCTGCGAAGCCTAAGGACTCACATTCTGCTCTCCAGATCCCATGTTAGGCAGACACACAAAGGTGAGGTAAGCACAAGGTTGCACATGCCCGCTAGGTGGCACAAGTGTCTGGCGTTCGATTCAGTGGCTGAGGTCCTGGTGCGCCAATTCTCTCACTCTCTTTCATTCCCTCTTTAAAAATAAAATAAAATAAAATAAAAATTTGGAATAATCAGATATTCTTTTCCCAGAGAAAGTAAAGATGGCTCTACTGATGTCTATAAAATTGTTTATAATTTACTTTGGAATTTGTAGAAAAAAATGAAATATAAAATAGTTTCAGTTCGCATCATTGATGTAAGGCTTTTGTTACTATTTTCTTTGATATTTCAATAGTTACATTTAAAAAAATATTTATTTGAGGGGGGCCAGATAGAGAATGGGCACGCCAGGGCCTGTAGCCACTGCAGATGAACTCCAGATGCTTGTGCTCCTTTGTGGGTCCTGGGGAATCGAACCAGGGTACTTTGGCTTTGCAGGCATGTGCCTTAACCATTAAGCTATCTCTCTAGTTCAATAGTTACATTTTTTTAGTTTAAAGAATACTTTATCTGTAATCAGTCCTATATAGGCAAGACCTTACATATTTAATAATGCTGTGTTACTCTTGTAAAAATGAAAAAAATGTTTCTAGACTGTTATAGTTATTGATTTTTGTGCAGTGCCACCTCACCACAGCACAACTACAGTTTCCAGACATTCAGATCATTAAATCTGTGTAAATGTATCTATATGAGAAGGTCAGTAGAAACAGCATGCTAAGCGTCAGGGTCAGAAATGGCTTTCCAGTGTCTTCAGTGATGCAGAGTGGCAGCCACCCAGCAGGCTCTCATAACAAGTGAAAAGTAGAGAACAAGGGGCTGGAGAGACTCAGCAGTTAAGGCACTGGCGTGCAAAGCCTAATGACCCAGGTTCAGTTCTCCAGAACCCACGTAAAGCCAGACGCACAAAATGGCACATGCGTCTGCAGTCCATTGACAGTGGCTGGAAGCCCTGGCACACCCGTTCTCTCTATCTCTCTCTGCTTGCAACTAACTAAATAAAAATATTTAAAAAGTAAAAAACAAAATATGAGAAAACAGCCAAGTCTTGCTGCTGTTATAGTAGTGTCTTTATTTTATTTTATTTATTTTTATTTTAGAGAGAGCGAGTGAGAGAATTAGTACGCTAGAGCCTCAGCTGCAACTGAACACCATGCACTTGCGCCACCTAGTGGGCATGTGTGATCTTGTGCTTGCCTCACCTTTGTGTGTCTGGTTTACGGGAGATCTGGAGAGTCCAACGTGGGTCCTTAGGCGTTGCAGGCAAGCACCTTAAGCGCTAAGCCATCTCTCTAAGCCACAGTGTTCTTTTTCAAGCTTCTCAGTCATTACGGGGAAAGTTTCTAGAGTAGCATCACATAGCTCCGACACAGCATGATCACTGCCACGTGCCGTAATGCAAGTACAAGATATTTCTCTCCCACAGAGGAGATGCGGGCCCGTCCCACATCTGCAGTGCAGAGGACCCAGCGTAGTGTGCGCTGTTCTGGGCTTGACTCTGCTTTCCCAGCAAAGGGCCCACAGGATGGTGCGGTGCAGCTCTGTATAGATTGGCTCTCTTAGTAGATATTCTTCCATTGGCTCCATACTTTAGTGTACTCAATCTTCATGAACTTTATAATGGCCGAAAACCATTATGGTAAACCATCTCCACACAACAAAACTATAACCAGTAGATTCATGCAAGAATGACTGCCTGGCACCTCACTAATAATGCTCATATGCAGTATATATAGGCATAGGGAATGTAATCTCATTTGAACATTCCTCTAGGGAAGATTTAATCACAAAACATGTTTGTGGAAGGGAAACAGGTATGTCTTTCAAGCAGGGTATAGGTTTTACTTTTTTTTTTTTTTTTTCAAGAAAGTGTCACACTATGTAGCCCAGGCTGGCCTTGAGCTCACAATTTTCCTGCCCTCATCTCCTGACCTCTGGGGTTATAGGTGTGCATCCCCACACCTAGCTTAGGGGGTTTCTTCTGACACACAGTTCTGTGTTTCTGAACTGTCTGAGCCTGGGCTTTGCTCCACCCACAGGAATCAAAGGTTGACTTGGGTAACTAGCCATGTAGAGCACTTCCAGAATGGGCCAAGGCTGATTGACCCTAAAAAAAGCACTTGGGTGTGGGAAAAGCAGTTACTGTCTTGTATATTTGACAGTTAGAATCTTCTGCTCTATAGTCAGATGTGTTGTCCATTGTGCTACTGGCCCCTGCTGACATTTTAAGATAGAGTATTTATAAATGATTTAAACATTTAAAAACCTATTTGAGGGGCTGGAGAGATGGCTTAGCAGTTAAGGCATTTGCCTGCAAAGCCTAAGGACCCAGGTTCGATTCTCCAGTACCCACATAAGCCAGATGCACATGGTAGCGCATGCATCTGGAGTTCGTTTGCAATGGCTGGAGGCCCTGGTGTGCCCATTCTCACTCTCTCTTCTCTCTATATCTCTGTTTGCAAATTAATAAATATTTTTAAAAAATCTATTTGAAAATTCATTTGATCAGAAACTTAGAAGGATTTTATACTTCATAAAATACATCATGGTGAAAGCAAGAGATACGTTTTTTTTCTCCTCATTTTTTAAGGTAGGGTCTCATTCTAGTCTAGGCTGACCTGGAATTCACTATGTAGTCTCAGCATGGCCTCCAACTCACAGTGATCCACCTCCCCCTGCCTCCTGACTGCTGGGATTAAAGGCATGCGCCACCACGCCTGGCACCACCATGCCCTGCAAGACAGTATTTTTTTTTTAAGTTTTTAATTTTTTTAAATTTTATTTATTTATTTGAGAGAGGGAAAGAGACAGACACATACAGATGGGGAGGGAGAGAGAGAGAGAGAAAGGGCTACCAGCCACTGCAAATGAACTCCAGACACATGTGCCACCTTGTGCATCTGGGTTACGTGGGTCCTGGGGAATCAAACTGAGTCCTTTGGCTTTGCAGGCAAACACCTTAACTGCTAAGCCATCTCTCCAGCCCAAGACAGTGTTTTAAGCAGGCCTGGGCACAAGGACTTTTGTAGCTGACGGGGTCTTGCCTATTTTGGGAGCTTAGTACTTGTTCAATAATTGGAAGCAAAATGGGTTTATCATTACATGATACTGAGTATGAAGTGCTATAGGCTTCTTTTGTAATGTGAACTAATGATCTATGAAAATCAACTGTCCATGCACTGAAGAAAATGCTAAATGAAATTATTTTATAATTGCATTATTTTACAGTACCTGATATTTACTAATACTAAGAACTTCAGTTCATTAATAATAAGTTTTATAATTTATTTTTTTTAGGTCTAGAAAAGATACCAGTGTGAAAACCAAAATACCTCCTGTAGCCGAGCCTGGGTGGAATTTGTATATTGTAAATACCATCTCACCAGTGCAACTATACAGAGAAATGGTACTTTTTCAGATGTCTGATTCTTTTCTTTCTTTCTTTCTTTTTTTTTTTTCAAGTTAGGGTCTCACTCTATTCCAGGCTGACTTAGAACTCACTATGTAGTCTCAGGGTGCACTTGAACTCACAGCAATCCTCCTACCTCTGCCTCCCAAGTGCTGGGATTAAAGGCGTGCGCCACCATTCCCACTGTCTGATTTTTTTTTTTAATATTCATTTATTTGGGTGTGTGTGTGCGCGTAGGCACGCGTGCTTTTTCCTTTTCTGTATCTGGCTTTATGTGGGTGTTGGGAATTGATCCTGGGCTGGCTGACTTTGCAAGCAAGCGCCTTTAACCACTGGCCCATCATACAGTCAGCATGCCACAGCCGAACGCCTCCCAGGCTCTGTCTGACAGTGGAGTGTGTATCTTTCTTTGTCTCGTCTGCACAGCTTCCGACATGTGGAATTCCCTCATTAAAGCTGAGATTCCCTTATTCCTACTTGCCCTCTAGAGAGGACCACTGTGCTGGTATGAACTTAACAGCCCCTGGCTTTGAGCCCTAGCAGAGAATGAGGCGATGGAGTGTGAAGGAGGTCTGCAGTCATTTACTCCTGCCTCATTCTTCTTCCTCTGAAATCTTCAACGTTAGCCATGGATAGGGCCTCGCGTGGTCACTGATGGTTCCCTGCTCATCTCTGGCATTTTTTTAACCTCACAGTAATTTCAAACCTAGAGAAAAGTTGGAAGAATGAGAACAGTGTAAGGAAGACCTGTATGCCTGCTCCCGTAGATTTACCATAGTCAGCCTCCCCCCCCCCCCCCCCATGATCTTGTACTTTCCCAACTTGCACGTGTTTGGCTGACCCACGGGAGGTGAGTCGCAAACATCGTGAGTGTTGTCATGGTTTTCTCTGGTGCTTCCGCATTTCCAAGAACCACGGTGTTCTTCTGGTCACCGTAGCACAGCCCTTGGCTCCAGCAAGTATAATTGTTTGTTGCTTTGGTTTTTTTGAAACAGTCTTGCTAAGTGAACCCTGGCTTAACACAGGACTTACCTTGTAGACCAGGCTGGGCACAGATCCACTGGCTTCTGCCCCCAGGTCCTTAAGTCCTGGAATTACAGGTGTGAGCCACCCTGCTTGACTTTAAGTGTTATCTGGACACAAAATCTCATCCACAGTTCATACCCCAGTTTTGTCCATTGATTCAGTGATGGCTGATGCCTCCCCTTTCCCTTCAGTCTGGGATCCAGTTCAGAATCTGCTAGCATGCTTAATTATCATATCTGCTTAGCCTCCTTAAATCCAGAATGTTTCTATAGCCTTATAGTTTCCTGACATTGTCATTTTTGGAAATAATGATTTTTTTCTCTCTACCTTTTCCTTTCCCTTTTTGAGAGTGTTCTATATTTTTAATCATTAGATCTCTGGGTATGCATTCTCAGCCAGAATGCAGCAATGTTTTTCTAGCGTGCCACATCCCAGGGCCCATAATGACCACTGGCCCTCACTGGTGAGGTTAGTTCTGTCAGTCAGGACAGCGTGCTGCCTGACTTGCCCCTGGCATGGTCAGGCGGTAATTAGATCAGCTTTGCTCTGTCTTCGTCTTGCTTCCTTGACAGCCTTGGATCTCATCTAGATGTTCTGACCCCTAGGGTCTGAATATGCTGGTCACTTTAGACTAGCTGGTGGTAATCTCGCGAGCCCACTGTGCACTACAGATACAGAACTTGACACTCTCCTGTTGACGCTCAGGAAGGGTTGCTTGGCCTTCACTAAACATGCTGCACCACAGAACTTTAAAGAACGGTGGTCCTGTTTCAAATGTGTCCATTAACCTTATCAAACTGGGATCCAGTTATTACTAACTGTATTATTATATACGCAGTGTCACTTGGACCTTCTTACTGCTAAAAGCACTGACAACGTAGAGTGCAGTCAAGTGTGGAGTGAACTGGCCCCTAGAGAAAGAAACCGTAGAGAAAGGAAACACCCAGCCGAGGCCCCATCAAATGATAGGGGACCATGTATTATTTATTTATTTGGTTTTTCGAGGTAGGGTCTTGCTCTAGCTGGGGCTGACCTGGAATTCACTATGTAGTCTCAGGCTGGCCTCGAACTCACAGTGATCCTCCAACCTCTGCCTCCCAAGTGCTGGCATTTTAGGTGTGTGTCGCTATGCCTGGCCTCTAATATGCTTCTGTACTGACTTTATACAGTGTGTGAATGTCCTAAGGAGCTGGGGCGGGCAGTGGTTTGTCTGTCTTCGGCTTGTAGGTAGAGTACAGTAACACCTACAGGACCGCAAGAACCCAGAGCTGCATCCACCTCCTGAGCGAGGCGCATCTTCTCCTGAGAGCCGCCCTGATGGACGGTAGCCAGCTGGAGCCTGGAGAGAGAGCAGAGCTCTTAGAAGCCTTTAAAGAAAGCTGTGGGCACCTCGGAGACTGTTACAGCAGGTTGGTGACACCTTGGAGAGCCTTGCTATTTTCAGTTAGGTTTGAATTTTGCATGCACTTACCAGCTTTTCATCTTGGGTGGTTAGTTGATTAGTGATTAGTGGGGGAATGCAAGTAGAGTTGGTTCTCCCCCCCCCCACCTCCCCTTAATTGACAAATATTTGTTGAATACATTCTGTGTCAGGTACTGTGCTAGATGCAAGCAAGTGACCTAGCCACTGTATTTTATTTATTTATTTTTAAAATGTATTTTGTTTGAGAGAGGGAGGCAGATAGAAAGAGAATGGACACACCAGAGCCTCCAGCCACTGCAAACAAACTCCAGACACATGCTCCACCTTGTGCACCTGTCTTATGTGGGTCCTGGGGAATTGAACCTGGGATCTTTGGCTTTGTAGTCAAGCACCTTAATCACTAAGTCATCTCTCCAGCCCAGCTGCTGTCTTGAAAAAGTCCCACTTTGTTTAAGTTCTCAAGTTCATGATTTGGAGACTTTTCTTTTTCTTTTTTTTCCTGGTTTTTCGAGGTATGGTTTCATTCTAGTCCAGGCTGACCTGGAATTCACTATGTAGTCTCATAGTGGCTGCGAACTTGTGGCAATCCTCCTACCTCTGCCTCTCGAGTGCTGGGATTAAAGGTGTGTGCCATCATGCCCAGCTTATGGAGGCTTTTTTATTTTTGAGAATTTGAGGGTCCATGTAGGGGAGAATCCCTGAGATGGCCCTGGTACTTATTTATTTTTGAGAATTTGAAGGTCCATGTAGGGGAGAATCCCTGAGATGGCCCTGGTACTTATTTATTTTTGAGAATTTGAGGGTCCATGTAGGGAGAATCCCTGAGATGGCCCTGGTACTTATTTATTTGTGTCTGTTAGCTTAGGGAGGTGTCACTTGAACAATCTAACATTTTAATCTTAATAGTGTTTTTATGATGTCAGAAAGAGTGAATAGGGATTTTTACTTCGTAGAATGATACTTAAAGTTTTTTTAAAAATATTTTATTTTTACTTATTTATTAGAGAGAGGGAGAGAAAGAGAATGAACACAGCAGGGCCCCGAGCCACTGCAAACAAACTCCAGATGCATGCATCACTTTGTGCATCTGGCTTATGTGGGATCCGGGAAATTGAACCTAGGTTCTTAGGCTTCTCAAACAAGTACCTTAACCACTAATCCATCTCTCCAGTTCCCCCCCCCTTTTATTTTACATTGTTTATTTATTTATTTATTTATTTATTTATTTATTTGAGAGAGGAAAGAGGCAGAGAGAGAAAGAGAGAATGGGCACACCAGGGCTTCCAGCCATTGTAGACAAACCCCGGATGCATGCGCCCCCTTATGCATCTGGTTTACGTGGATCCTGGGGAATCGAACCGAGGTCCTTTTGGCTTTGCAGACAAACACCTTAACTGTTAGGCCATCTCTCCAGCCACCTTTTTTTTGTTGTTGTTGTTGTTTTGATGTGGAATTCACTAATCTTGGGCTGATCTTGAGCTCACAGTGATCCTCCTACCTCAGCCTCCTGAGTGCTGGGATTAATGGGATTAAAGACATGCATCACAAAGAAATTTTGTTAGTATGACTTTGTAAAATCCAAGATGGCAGTTTATACCAGTTATTAATGGCAGGAGAAAAGTATTTCTATTTGCATTTTTTTTTTTTTTGAAGTAGGGTCTCCCTCTAACCCAGGCTGACCTGGAATTCACTATGGAGTCTCAGGGTGACCTCAAACTCAAAGCCATCCTCTTACCTCTGCCTCCCAAGTGCTGGGATTAAAGGCGTGCGCCACCAGGCTCGGCCTGGCTGCATATTTTAATTGTACATAGTAATACATTTCATCGTGACATCTCTATACATGTACATAATTGGTTTGAGTGTTATATTCTCTTGTCCCCCTGCTGTTACTGCTGATCCCTGTCCTCTCTGCAGCTCGACCCTGTTCCACCTCCATGTCTTTTTGAGGGGGGACCCCTTGAATTTCATTAGGGTTGTTTACAGGAGACTGGTCAAGGGTTTGTTTGTTCCAGAGCACAGTCACCTTTCCAGTGGCTGCTCCACTACAGAAAACTGTTTTGAGTTTCATGTTTTCGGAAAGCATGATCTAGTTTATTACTAAATATGTTTACTATCAGAAAATTGTAAATTTGAAGCTTTTTTTTGTTTTTCATTTCTTTCCCTTTAGGCTTGACACCCAGCATTCCCATCTTGCCTTGCCATACTATAAGATGTCTGGTTTGTCTCTGGCGGAAGTATTGTCTCGTGTGGATTGGGCAGGAGAGAATGAATCCCAGAAATATGAACGAGGATTAATCTTTTATGTCAGTCATTCACTTCATGAGAACCTGGATGAAGAATTAAGTGAAGTGAACATAGTTTTTGTTTGTTTGTTTTTTTTTATTGCTTGTTTTTTTTTTTTTTTTTTTCTGTGGTAGGGTCTCACTCTAGCTCAGGCTGGCCTGGAATTCACTATGTCGGCTCAGGGTGGTCTCAAACTCACGGTGATCCTCCTCCTTCTTCCTCCCAAGTGCTGGGATTAAAGGTGTGCGCCACCATTCCTGGCCGAATATAGTTTTTTTTATAATTACAGCTACTGTTTTTTTTAACTGCATTTGAGTATTTAGAAGTCATGTTCTTAATATTTTCTGTCATCTTTTTTTTCCTGACAAATGAATGTGTCCTTCATTAATGATCATAGAGCTTGGGAAAGAGCTTAGGAATCATCATCTTCTTGCATTTCCTCTCTCTTTTTTTTTTTTGTTGTTGTTGAGGTAGGGTCTCACTCTGGCCTAGGGTGACCTGGGATGCACTATGTAGTCTCAGGGTGGCCTCAAACTCATGGTAATCTTCCTTCCTCTGCCGCCCTGGTGCTGTGCCACCATGCCTGGCTAATTTCCTCATTTTTTTTTGTTTATTTTTAATTATTTATTTGAGAGAGACAGAAGGAGGCAGAGAGAGAGAGAGAATGGGCATGCCAGGGCTTCCAGCCACTACAAATGAACTCCAGACGTGTGCGCCCCCTTGTGCATCTGGCTAACGTGAGTCCTGGGGAATCGAGCCTCGAACCGGGGTCCTTAGGCTTCACAGGCAAGCGCTTAACCGCTAAGCCATCTCTCCAGCCCTAATTTCCTCTTTTTTTTTTTAATCATGAAGATATAGTTTGTTGTGGTCAAGGGCCATCCCTGGGGATAGTGGCATGTATTTTTTTTTTTTTTTGGAAGTTCTAGACTAGAAGCTGTGTTACCAGACTGCACTGATCAGGTCAGGGTCACAGAGGTCAGCAGGTACCAGATGAATCAGGCAGATGGGACATGTAAAGACACATATGATAAACACAAATGGTCAACTTAGTGGCATGTATTTTTAAGAATATTTTATTTTATTTGCAAGCAGAGAAAGAGAGAAAAGAGAGGCAGACAGGGAGAGAATGGGTGCTCCAGGACCTCTAGCCACTGCAAATGAACTCCAGATGCATGCGCCCCCTTGTGCATCTGGCTCATGTGGGTAATGGGGAATTGAACCTGGGTCTTTTGGCTTTATAGGGAAGCACCTTAACTGCTAAGCCATCTTTCCAGTCCATGGCATGTATTTTTTATTTATTCATTTTTTTGTAGTTTTTTTATTGACAGCTTCCATAGTTATAGACAATATACCAGGTAGTTCTCCCCCCCCCCCTTGCCTTTAAAACTCCACTCTCCATCATATCCCCTCTCCCTCTCAATCAGTCTTTTATTTTTATGTCATCTTATCATCCTATTATGAGGGTCCTGTGTAGGTAGTGTCAGGCACTGCGAGGTCATGGATATCCAGGTCATTTTGTGTCTCCAAGGTTGCTTTGTAAGCAGTCCTACCCTTACTTTGGCTCTTACATTCTTTCTGCCACCTCTTCTGTGATGGACCCTGAGCCTTGGAAGGCGTGATAGAGATGTTTCAGTGCTGAGCACTCCTCTGTCACTTCTTCTCAGCACCATGGTGCCTTCTGAGTCATCCTAGAGGTCACCACCGTCTGAAAAGAAGCTTCTCTAACAAAAAGTGAGAGTAGCATTATTATATGGGTATGAACATTAACAGAAGTGCTTACTAGACGGTTTGGTGAACATAGTATATACATTTAGCCAGAAACCAGCAGATGTAATTCCCTGAGGGCTCATGACCTCCCCCATCATAGGTTTTCAGTATCAGGCATGTGTTCTCTCCTGTGGAGCAGGCCTCCAGCCCAAGTAGAGAGAGCGGTTGGTTTCCCCCATAACAGACATATGGCATGTGTTTTCCAGTGGCCTAGAATTTGACCTTGCCTTTTCAGTGTAGTCTTTTCCACACCCCCAATTGCCCTGTTTTCTAAGTGTCCAACTTTCACTTAAGGCTCAGTGACATCTTCAGACATTGTTAAGGCTTACTTTTAGTTTCTCTTGTATAAATTTTATTTTATTTTATTTTTTATTTTAATTTAATTTTATTTTTTTGATTTTTCAAGGCAGGGTCTTGCTCTAACCCCGGCTGACCTGGGATTCACTCTGTAGTCTCAGAGTGGCCTTGAACTCATAGCAGTCCTCCTACCTCTGCCTCCCAAGTGCTAGCATTAAAGGCATGCACCACTACTCAGCTCTTACATAAATTTTAAACATAGCTGGAAATTTTGAGGTTTTGGGGGAAATGAATTTTGTTATATGAATTACATGATTGCATATAGTTTGAACTAAGTTGTAGTTTTTTTTGTTTTTCTTCTTGTAAACTTTTTATTATTTATTTGAGAGAGAGAAAGAGGCAGAGGGAGAGAGAAAGAGAATATGGGTGAGCCAGGGCCTCCAGCCACTGCAAAAGATCTCCAGATGCATGCTCCCCCTTGTGTATCTGGCTTATGCGGGTCCTGGGGAACTGAACCTGGGTCCTTTGGCTTTGAAGTCAAATGCCTTAACTGCTAAGCCAACTCTCCAGCCTGTTTGTTTTTCAAGGTAGGGTTTCACTCTAGCCCAGGCTGACCTGGAATTCACTATGTAGTTTCAGGGTGGCCTTGAACTCATGGTGATCCTCCCGCCTCTGCCTCCCGAATGCTGGGATTAAAGGTATGCACAACCACGTGCCCCGCTAGTTGCAGTTTTTTGACTGTAGACTTTTAAGTATCATTTTTTGAAATACTTTCTTCTGTCTTCCTATTAAAATTGGCAACATTGGCCACAACATAGTGTGTATTTTCCCTGATTTTTCTTTTTTCTTCATTTTTCGAATCTATATTACATATTGATTTGTGAAGAGGGGTATATGGGTGGGCATACCAGGGCTTCTTCCTGATGCCAGCTCCAGATGCATGTGCCACCTTGTGCATCTGGCTTTATATGATTATTGGGGACTTGAACCCTGGCCATCACGCCTTGCAAGAAAGTGCCTTTACCCACTGAGCCATCTGTAGCCCTCCGTTTTCTTCATTTGAACCAGACATTGCAGGTCACCTCACGTCTCCCACATGTCTGCATCTAGTCTGTTTCTCAGCCAAAACAGACTACAGTGATTTCACCTTACTGACCAGGTTTCGGCATGGGCTTTGTATACACATGCATTATTCCTTTTGCTCAGTTTGTTGCTTCTTATTAGCTGACCTTTTATTCTTTGTTCAAAGGAACTAGCAGCAAAAGTGGTTCACATGTTTCATGTGTCTGAGCCAAAGCAACTGCCCCAGGTTCTGTGCAGTCCCTCTATGAAGAACGTTGACCCGCCAACTGCCCTGCACTATCTCAGGAAGCTGGATGCCTGTGGACTTTCCTCTGTCCTGGTGGCCCTGACCAAGGCAGCAGTGGCCCTGAGAATGGGGGATCTTGACCTTCATGAAACTGAAATGCAGAGCTACTCCGAGGTAGCGTGCCCTGCCTGGCGTTACCAGCTGTCTGTAAGAGGATGTGGGCGCCCCAAGGCGTTTGTCTTGGGGGGCTTCCTTGTAGCCCATGTTTTCTTCCTTGCAGTTGGAAACAGACAATATTAGATGGGAAGTAATCTGAGTGGGATTTAGTGTCTGACAAAAGGAAAAAGAACTGAGTGATAAATGTCAGCAGTGGGAATTCCACGATCTTTCCTCTTGGTGCCATATATACATGGAGAGCACAAGCTGTGGCAGAGCTCACTCTCTGGTTGGTCACGAGAGAGTTGTGTGTTCACTGGGAGCACTCCCGAGAGATGGGTTTAATACAGCGAGAGGGTGGGTTAGGGTTAGGGGTCGAGTGGGTACAAAAGCAGCATCCCCCTGGGAACATCATAAATGACTCTCTGGCTGCTTGGGCATTTAAAGGCTGTGTCTAAGGAGGAAAGGTCATTTCCTTTGGAAAAGGGGTCATTTAGGCACAGAAGCTATGAGGACGTTACTCATCTGAGGAGGAAAACAGACAAATGATGGAGACTGGGAGATGGCTCAGTGGGTAAGAGCATTTGTTGCACAGAGCATGACCTGAGTTCAACCTACTGCACCCACACGGGCAGAGACAAGAGGCTGGCCGAGGCCCAGCGGCCAGCAGATCTAACCAAACAGTGGTGAGCACCAGCCTCAGCAGGAGACCGTCAAGGAAATAAGCAGAGGAGCCATAGAGGGACACCGACACCCCCTCTGTCCATGCGCACGCTTACCCCCAAAACAGGAAGTAGAAATGGTGTCATCTGGGCACTTGTGTCCCAGGCGTGCTCTGTAGCCCTCGCGTGTGCTCCTTCATTCCGAGCTCGGGCCAGCGTGGTGCCGTGACATACATGACGAGGCTCACATGAAGAGAGCTGAGGTAACTGCCCACAATTGCACAGTTGGCCAGAATTGAGCCAGGCAGGCTGGCACCAGAACCTGTGCTCCCACACTACTGAGCTCATTGCCTGACAGGCCACATGCCCACACTATGACTGTTGGCTCCAACAGCAGTGTAAGTGCTTTATCCCACTGTGCAGATGGCATGATGACGTGATGAGAACACATCCACATCAGGGCACAAAAAGTGGAATTCTACAAATACCAATTTCTTGACATAATTTTGAAAAGACAAGATGTATTTTTTTCAAATTAAATTAATTTTATTCAAATGAAATAGTCCTAATATATAGCTTTCTATAGAAATTGGAACCTACTTAAATATCAGTAACTTATTTTTTAAATTGTTAGTTGCATGTGTGTGGGGAGTGCAGATGAACAGACACTTGCAGCAGTCTGCACCTGGCTTACGTGGGTGGCTTGGGAGTTGAACGCAGGGCTGGCAGGCTTTGCGTGCCAGTGCCTTTAGCTGTAAAGCGGTCTTCCCAACCCCCAAATATTAGTAACTTTAAAAGACAGTTAAGGGAGCCAGGCGTGGTGGCGCACACCTTTAATCCCAGTAGAGGTAGGAGGGCTGCCATGAATTCAAGACCACCCTGAGACTACATAGTGAATTCCAAGTCAGCCTGGGCTAGAGTGAGATTAAGGGGCTGGAGAGATTGCCTAGTGGTTAAGGCGTTTGTTTGCCTGCAAAGCCAAAGGCTCCTTGTTCGATTCTCTAGGACCCACATAAGCTAGATGCACAAGGGGGCACATGGGTCTGGAGGTTTTTGCAGTGGCTGGAGGCCCTGGCACGCCCATTTTCTCCCTCTCTCCCTCCCTCTCTCCCTCCCTCTCTCTCTCCCTCTCTCTTTCTCTGCTTCTTTCTCTCTCTCTATCAAATAAATAAATAAGTAAATAAATAAAATGTATTTTAAAAAAGTTAATAGCCTTCTTAGGGTAAAGGCAGCTTTTATAAAAAAGAGTTAAGATAAGTAAATGGTTAATAGCTTCCCTGAGTCAATAAAGAGCCCTTGCAGAGTGGATCGTCTCAGTGTAAATGCACTGCTCCTAAGTCACCTTTTCCCTTTGAAGGCCAAGTTGGTGTGTGGCTTTATTCTGGAACCTCGGCTGTTACTTCAACAGAGAAAAGGACAGATGGTTCCTACCGAGCTCGCAATTCACCTGAAAGAAACTCGGCCTGGACTGCTTGTGGCTTCTGTTCTGGGCTTGCAAAAGAACGACAAAATTGGAATTGAAGAAGCAGATTCTCTCTTCAAGGTTTGTTCCATTAAAAATGTAATTTTAGGGAGCTGGAGAGAGAGCTTAGCAGTTACTCTCCAGGACCCATGTAAGCCAGATGCACAAGGGGGCGCATGCGTCTGGAGTTCGTTTGCAGTTGCTGGAGGCACTGGTGCTCCCATCCCCCCTCACATAAATAAATAAATAAAGTTTTAAAGAAAAATGTAATTTTAGCCATGCGTGGTGGCGCATGCCTTTAATCCCAGCACTTGGGAGGTAGAGGTAGGAGGATCGCTGTGAGTTCAAGGCCACCCTGAGACTAGAGTGAATTCCAGGTTAGCCTGCACTAGAGTGAGACCCTACCTCGAACCCCCCCCCCCAAAAAAAAAGTAATTTTAGCTGGGCATGGTGGCGCATGCCTTTAATTCCAGCAACCGGGAGGCAGAGGTAAAAGGGTCGTCATGTGTTCCAGGCCACTCTGAGATGACATAGTGAATTCCAGGTCAGCCTGGGCTAGAGTGGGAGGGAAAAAAAAGTAATTTTTGGTCTGAGGAGATAGCCCAATGTATAAAGTTCTTGCTTTGCAAGCATGAAGACCCGAGTTCAGTCCCTAGTGCCCATGTAAAAATGTTGTCAAGCATGGCAGTGCACCCCTTTAATCCTAGCATGTACGAGGCAGAGACGGGGAGATGCCTGGAGCTTGCTGGCAGCCCAGCCTGACTGGTGAGCTTCAGGCCAGGGACAGAGGCGCCTCCCAAAGGTGGGTGATGTTTCTGAAGATGGCACTGAGCTTGTCCTCTGGCCTCTACATACCTGTGCTTGTGCATGCATGTTCATCTATACATGCAGCCACACACACCCGAATTAATTAAAAATAACTTTCTGAATGGCTTGAAAAACCCTGGGAGGGAACAGAATTAAGGAAATGTGTTTTTCTTTTGTTTATCGGAAAGATCGACTTACACCTAATCAGTTTGTACTTACAAGTACAAATTAAAATATTTCCAGACAGACTCTGCTCATGCAGCCTAAAATCTGTTTCCCGTTAAAAATGCCTGTCTCCTTATGCCATGGCATGGGAGGCAGTGGTGAAAATGATTAAGCTCACGGCCCACAGGAGGGCGCGGCGTCAGCTCTGCCGTCTCGGTCTTGCTGTGTGTCGGGATGCAGACGCCTGCTTCCCTGTTTGAAGGTGCTGTGCGGTGGGGGAGAAGGCTCAGCTCCTCAGCTCCTGGTCGACTTCTGGGAAGCGCAGCTAGTGGCTCGTGTCCCGCACGTGGAGCCTCAGGACCTCTGCTTCAAGCTCGTGTCCCAGTACATCCGGAGACTGGCCGGGAGACAGCCTCCGGACACCACACCCTTGCGGACTGCCGAGGATTTGGTAAGATGATGGGGTAGTGCACATGACAATAGTCTGTTTTATTCTTAACATCTTAGAATTGAACCTAGTTTTCTATTACCATTTACTTGACACAATTTGCCCACATTTTAAGTACTTTTCTATCCTAAATAATGTACCTTTGGGCTGGCAAGATTGCTTAGCAATTAAGGTGTTTGCCTGCGTAGCCAAAGACCCCAGTTGGATTCCCCAGGACCCATGTAAGCCAGATGTACAAGGGGGCACACGCGTCTGGAGTTCGTTTGCAACGGCTGGAGGCCCTGGTGCGCCCATTCTCTCTCTCTCTTTCTCTCTGGTAAATGAAATAAAATGTGTGTATACACACACACATACACACACACACACACACATTATTTGGCAGCAACAGACAGAGAAAGAGGCAGATGGAGAGAAATAGAGAGAATGGGCACACCAGGGCCTCCAGCCACTGCAAACGAACTCCAGACGCGTGCGCCCCCTTGTGCATCTGGCTAACGTGGGTCCTGGGGAATCGAGCCTCGAACCGGGGTCCTTAGGCTTCACAGGCAAGCGCTTAACTGCCAAGCCATCTCTCCAGCCCTAAAATGTATATTTTTAAATGTACCTTTATTACAGTTTCTGTTCCAGTGTCACGGCCTGTAGGAGGGGCTCCCAGGCGTCTGGTAGAGGGCTTTCAGCAGCGTGGGCGGCAGCTGCTGCACTGCTCCTGTTTCCCGTCAGCCGCGAACAGCGCTGGCGAGCAGCGCTCTGTAACTGCTGCTTTATTTAAAGTACAAGGACGTGTTTACTGCGGATTTGGTGTAGAAGCAGCAATCCTGTCATGTTTTCTAGGAAGAATACTCAAAGGCTTCCTATTCCCAGGAAAGTGGAGGCCTGATTTTGATACTCTTTACTAATCGGTTACTTTTGGATGGATAAGGGATTTTTTTTTTTTTTTTTTGGTTTTTTGGTTTTTCGAGGTAGGGTCTCACACTGGCCTAGGCTGACCTGGAATTCACTATGGAGTCTCAGGGTGGCCTTGAACTCACAGCGATCCTCCTACCTCTGCCTCCCGAGTGCTGGGATTAAAGGCGTGCGCCACCACGCCCGGCTAATAAGGGATTTTTGATGTTGTGTTTGCTTGTGGTTTATTTACCTGTTGTTTCAGATGAATGCCTGCAGTCATTATGGCTTAATCTCCCCATGGGCTCACGCCTTCATATCGCCTGACTTGTCAGCTGATAAAAACTACATAGAGGACCTTTCAAAACTACAGGTAAAAAAAAAAAAAAAAAAAAAAAAAAAAGCCCCCTTTCTCTTGAATATGCAGTTACCACATAGTAGAAGGTTTAAATCTGGCATGACATCAAGGGTCCTTTTACTTGAGAATGTGCATTTTTAGGAACCACTCTCACCGTCATTGCTTCGTTTTTAAAAAACTTTATTGACAACTTCCATAATTATAGACAATAAACCATAATAATTCCCTCTCCTCCCCCACTTTGCACTTCACACATCCACCTTCCATCATATCCCCTCCCTCTTTCAATCAGTCTCTTTTATTTTGATGTCATCACCTTTTCCTCCTATTATGATGGTCTTGTGTAGGTAGTGTCAGGCACTGTGAGGTCATGGATATCCAGGCCATTTTGTGTCTGGAGGAGCACGTTGTGAAGAGTCCTATCCTTCCTTTGGCTCTTACATTCTTCCTGCCATCTCTTCTGCAATAGACCCTGAGCCTTGGAAGGTGTGATAGAGATATTGCAGTGCTAAGCACTCCTCTGTCTCCTCTGTCACTTCTTAGCACTATGATGCCTTCTGAGTCATTCCAAGGTCACTGCCATCTGAAAAGAGAAGCTTCTCCAACCAAAAGTGAGAGTAGCATTAATATATGGATGTGAACATTAAGAAAAGGGCTTACTGGGCAGTTTGGTGAGCATAGGATATACATTTAGACAGACTCCAGCAGATGTAACACCCCTAGGGCTCCTGACCTCCTCTGTCATAGGCTTTTGAGTAGGGTTTCAGTATCAGGCATGTATTCCCTCCCATGGGGTGGGCCTCCAGTCCAATTAGAGAGTGGTTGGTTTCCCCATAACAGACATGACACTATTGCATCCATTGGTTCATTTGGGCTGGCTGACAAAACTTAAGGCTTGCAGTGTCCACTGTTGTTTGTCTCCACTGATGACTTCTTTCTCCTATAGCATTGCAGCTTTCTGTCAGCTGGTCTACAGAGAGGAGGGTTTCAGTTCAGCCTTAGCTTGATTTCTTAGTGACCTTGCAGCTTAAGCTTGTGGACTCTTCAGAAATAGAGTCTTAACATCTAGTTCTGGGCTGGAGAGATGGCTTAGCAGTTAAGTGCTTGCCTGTGAAGCCTAAGGACCCCAGTTCGAGGCTTGATTCCCCAGGACCCATGTTAGCCAGATGCACAAGGGGGCGCACGCGTCTGGAGTTCCTTTGCAGTGGCTGGAAGCCCTGGCGTGCCCATTCTCTCTCTCTCTATCTGCCTTTCTCTGTCTATCGCTCTCAAATAAATAAATAAAAGTTTAAAAAATTAACATCTAGTTCTGGTGGGAAACCAAGAGCCTTGGCAATTCCCTGTAATGTTTTGGGGGTATCAGTGACCTTGGGCAAGTACTCACTGGAGGGTATCCCATTCCTGGCACTGAACTTTTTCTGGTAACAATCTATGGCTTCTGGGTGCACCATTATCCAAAAAGTTTCCATATGGCTTAGTCATACCCTCTTAAATTTTGATTAACCCTCCCCTAACCTTTCCTTTACTCATCTCTTCCCCTGACCTCACTTAGGCCATTGTACCCCCAGTAATCTGTTTATCTACTTAAATATATACAATACTATCCTCTTAAGTCTTCTGTTAATTGAGAGTTCAGCATTTGTAGGTTGTGCCTTTTCTAAACAGTTACGATGGTGTAGGTGGACTGGGGCTGAGGCTGAGACGGCGGTGGAGGAGGAAGAAGCCCATGGGGAGCTTGTGTTGAGAGTGGAGAGAGTTATTTCCCGTACAGGGGCTGGGGCACACAACATTGGTAGTAGTTTACAGAAAACAGTAACCTTGCGCCTTTTTTGTTTGTTTGTTTGTTTTTTGTTTTTTGGAGGTAGGGTCTTGCTCTAGCCTAGGCTGACCTAGAATTCACTATGTAGTCTCGGGGTAGCCTCGAACTCATGGCAATCTGCCTACCTCTGCCTCCCGAGTGTTGAGATTAAAAGCACCACCATGCCTGGCTCATTAGAAATTCTCAATGGCTAAAACCAAGTAAAAGTTCATGAATTTTGTACAGATTTTGACTACTTTCTTTCTTTCTTTCTTTCTTTTTTTTTTTTTTTTTTTTTTTTTTTTTTTGAGGTAGGGTCTCCTTCTGGCTCAGGCTGTCCTGGAATTCACTCTGTAGTCTCAAGGTGGCCTCGAACTCACAGCAATTCTACCTCTGCCTCCCGCGTGCTGGGATTAAAGGCGTGCGCCACCATGCTCGGCGACTCCTTTCATTTTAACCGTGGTTTGGTGACCTTACTTTTGCTCCTTTGTGCCTCATCCTTCATACACTTAATCAAGGACTGAATACAGAAGTAATGTGTGTTTTCATCCATGTTGGGAGATCTTATGAGTGGGAGAGTCTCACCTTATTTTATCTTTGCCATTATTTGTCATTATTGTCAGGCAATCATTCAGATAAATAATTAAACTTACAAGAAGAAAAGGTACCAACCTTATTTTCCTGGCCACTCCTTGGTGGACATTTGGAATAAAATAATCATGCTGACCGAGAGTGTATAATTGATCTTCCATATCCTTCTGCAGCTTTGAGAAGATGCTGTAGCAAAAATGATACAGGGAAAAGAAATTAAGACATTTTGTGCATTTGGCTTTATATGGGCACTGGGGAATTGAACCTGGGTCCTTTGGCTTTGCTCCTTTAACTGCTGAGTGAGCGTTTCACCTCTCAACAGATCTTTAAAATGGAGGTGAAGTCAAGATTATTAGTACTCACTTAGACTTATTCAGTAAGGACAAACAATATGTACTCCTATAATTACATTCTTTTTCCATTATTTTGGTAAGCGAGGGCTTCATAAAAAATTGTATGCTGTATGTTGTGTTTCCATTTTTGTGGTGCCTCATTCCATAACATTTCACTTTTCTGTTCATAGTCTCTTATCTGTGGTCCTTCATTTGACATAGCTTCCATTATGCCATTCCTGGAGCCACTCTCTGAAGACACTGCTGCTGGTCTCAGTGTCCATGTGCTGTGTCGCACCCGCTTGAAGGAGTTTGAGCAGTGCATAGACACACTGTTGGAGCGGTGCCCGGAGGCAGTCATCCCATATGCTAATCATGAACTGAAAGAAGAGAACCGGGTATGCTTTTCAAATTGTGTCGGTGGCTTGATCAGTGACAGATTTTGTAATGCTGCTGTCTTCATCTCCACAATGGGACTGCATGTGCCAGCCAGCCAGCCTTTTGCAAGGCTGTATGTGTCTCTAAAGAACATGTATGTTTGGGCTGGAGAGATGGCTTAGTGGTTAAGGCGCTTGCCTGCAAAGCCAAAGTACCCAGGTTCAATTCCCCAGGACCCATGTAAACCAGATGCACAAGGTGGCACATGCATCTGGAGTTCATTTGCAGGTTTGCAACAGCTGGAGGCATGGCGTGCCCATTCTCTGCCCCTGCCCCCCCCACCCGTGTGCCTCTTTCTCTCTCAAATATTTTTTACAAAGAGTATGTATGTTTAATGTTGGATGACTTGAGTACTCTTGGATGCTATTACAATGCATGGTGGTCATGGTATGTCGCCATTACTAAAAACCCTCTTGTTTGGAGATGAAACTGGTGATTAAAATTCCGTAAAGGTCGGGGAAACAACATGTGGTGGGGAAGTATTATCTTTGCAATGTGGTCTTTAATGTAGAAATTAGAAAAGTTTTGGCTGTAGCAAGTTTTTCTTTTTCTCCTTTTTGCCACCTTGAGAGAGTAAGAGGCTGTCTCCACTCTCCATCTGGAGATTAGCTGTGTGCAGTTCAAGTTACAAACCTGACTTTCGTTTCTGTTTAAACAGAATCCTGGCTGCTGATAGAACTCATGTTACAACCAAAGTGATGCCTTGCCCAAATGATTTTTTTTTTTTTCCCTGTGCCACTGAAAATCGGAGTATAAAATGCTTCAAACTAAAATGGATTCATTTTTTCCTAAGATAGATTCTGTGGTGGAAAAAACTACTGCCTGAACTTTGTCAGAAAATAAAGTGTGGAGGAGAAAAATACCAACTTTACCTGGCACCATTAAAAGGTAAAAATTGTCATTTTATTTATTTATTTATTTGTTTTGGTTTTTCGAGTTAGGGTCTTACTGTAGCTCAGGCTGACCCAGAATTCACTATGGAGTCTCAGGTGGCCTCGAACTCACGGCAATCCTCCTACCTCTGCCTCCCGAGTGCTGGGATTAAAGGCATGCACCACCACGCCCAGCTGTCATTTTATTTTTTTTAAGTGATGGTAAATTTTAATTTTAAAGTTGCCAAGTTCTTGATTTCTCTAGTTCTTTTTCATGATGTCAGGTGAGGTGAAAAGGGCATAAGAATCACCTGGAAAGTTTATTTGGAGATTTCTTATGCTCCCCACTGTACTTGACATTGACTTTTTAAAAACTTTTACTGATATACTTTCTAAATATAAGCAATACACTGTGGACATAGTTCTGTGTCCTGTCATTGTCTTCTCCCCTTCTAGATCCCTCCACCATTGAACCCCTGCTTTCTAACGAGTCTGTCTTCTATTCTGATGTCATCATTTTTCCCCTCTATGACGCAGGTCTTGTGTAGGTAGTGTCAGCCACTTGTGAGGTCATGAATATCAAGGCCATTTTGTGTCTGGAAGACAGCATTGTAAGCAGTCCTTCCCTTCTTTTGGCTCTCACATTCTTTCTGCCACCTCTTCCACTGTACATTTGATATTTATCTTTGCTAGTCATGGATTATATTCTTTTAAGTTAGCATTTTCAAACATTTAGCAATTTGTCCTAGAAACTCTTAATTCCAATATTTTAAAAATTTATAGAACTTAAGAAAAATGACATCTTTTATTAATGATCTGGGTGTTTAATTTCATTTAGCAAGTTGAGGTTATTAAACATAGTTTTAAGTATGAGGTGTGGCAGGTTACTCAAGGATTTAAAACCTGAATGTGCAAATTGTAGTTTTTTGTAGAATGGGAAATTATTTGGATATTTATAACTTATGAATTATGGATCTTGATGTGTGTTTTTCATTTCTGAAATGGTTGTGTGTTGACATTGCCAATTACCTGTTGACCTAATGGGAAAGGACAAGGTTACATTGATGTGGTGCACGAAGTCTTCGGGGCCAGCAGTGTTGTGGTCACGCTTTCTGGCCAAGGGAGTAGAGGCAGAGCCCGTGGCTGTTGGGGCGGCTGTTCTAAGGCCGCACTTCAAGCTGTGTGTTAGTGGTGAGGAAGAGGGGCGCCCCGCCTCTTCCTGCTCCTTTCAGCTTGCAGGAGACAGATGGACAAGGCAGGTGTGCGACTCCTGCACCGCACTACACCCGAGTCCAGATTATCACGTCCCTTGTCACTGACTGGTGGTGGCTTGGGGTCACTCTCCCTTGCAGATATCCCCCTTCTTCACACCACAGCGGTGTCAGTATGTTACCAGAGGACTCGTGGGCCTTTCTATTTTTAATTAATTAATTTTTTATTTATTTGAGAGAAAGAGAAAGGCAGACGGAGAGAGAGAGACGAGGCATGCCAGGGCCTCCAGTTGCTGCAAACAAACTCCAGACACATAACTACCTTGTGCATCTGGCTTATGTGGGTCCTGGGGAATGGAACCTGGGTCCTTAGGCTTTGCAAGCAAGCGCCTTAACGGCTAAGCCATCTCTCCAGCCCTTGTGGGCCTTTCTTTCTTTCTTTTTTTGTTGACAACTTCCTTAATTATAAACAGTATTCCATTGTAATTCCCTCCTCCCCCCCCCACTTTCCCCTTTGAAACTCCATTCTCCATCATATCCCATCTCCATCTCAGTCAGTCTCTTATTTTGATATCATGATCTTTTCCACCTATTATGATGGTCTTCTGTAGGTAGTGTTAGGCACTGTGAGATCATGGATATCCAGGCCATTTTGTGTCTGGAAGAGCATGTTTTAAGGAGTCCTACCCTTCCTTTGGCTCTTACATTCTTTCCGCCACCTCTTCCACAATGGACCCTGAGCCTTGGAAGGTGTGATAGAGATAGTTCAGTGCTGAAGACTCCACGTATTTGTTTTGTTTTTAATATTGTTGTATTGAGACACTCATAATTGACTACAGGAAAATGTTGGGTAAAACGACAGGAGGATAAGGCTGTAGATGGAGGACAGGGATTACATACATTTAGGAGCAAAGGGATTTCTTGTCATTCTAATGCCATTACCCAACTTGAGCACTTCTGGGTTTGTACAATTACCTGTGTATTGTGGGGAGGGTCACCCTGTTCATTTAGTGATGCTAAGCAGCATCTGTGTTAGACAGCCTCTTCCTGCTAGGTGCCAGCTGTGCCCCCTGCTATGACGAACAACCCCAGCTGCAGACCTTGACAGCTGTCCCCTGGAGGACACAGTTGTCCTGGTTGAGAGCCACTGCACTCATGCAGAGCCTGCGGTGTTGGGCTGGTGGGTGGCTTATTTATTTTAAGGAAGAATTTATTATTGATTTTCATATAAGGAACTGCTTGTATTTTAAAACATTCTAAGATCATAGTATATTCCAAAAACAAGGCTTGTCATTTTAAACTCCACCATCCAGAAATACCTGTCATCAACATTGATGACTATTTTCTAGACACAGTTGGAGATTGTCCTGGGTGGCTTACAGGTTTGGGTAGCTAGTGACTGTAATAAAGCAAACCATTTATATCTGTTCTTAGCCTCAGTTTCCCCAGCAGAGCCAGACATACTGCCTAACAAGTCTATCCTCTCAGGAATGGGGCTGGGGCATAGAATGAATAATTATAACCTGAAAGGATTGGGGGGAAGTAAGTGAGAAGTTCTGTGCAGCGTTTGAAGTGTTGCATAGACTGAAGATGACCTTGTTCTTGCAGCTTTAATTCACATAGTTCCTCCTGGAGGGAAAAGGGAAGAAGTGGGTAGTGGTGTAGTTTTTATTTTCTTTATAACTACCCAGTACTAGCTCACAAAGTAAGCATTTTGGTAAGTAAGCAAATTGGTCACTCAGCAAATGGGTTGAAGAGTCATGAACCCTTTTCAGCTATATCTGATTCCAGAGCTAGGAATCCCTCCCAAATGCCACTGCTGTTGCATTTATGAACTTTTTACCCATAAAGGCAGGTTGTTCCTTTGTGTGAAGGATGACATTACAATCATCAGTGACTGGTGGATTTTATATCACATTAGCTCTGTAAATAGAGGAAGAGATGGGCACATGAGGATCGCACAGGGACTGGCACTGAAGCAGGGGAACACTGTTGTTAAGAGAGCTATCTACTAGGAAGTCATAGAGACATACAACCGAAGATTACCTTTACAAAAGCGTTTGGTACTGTCTCCTCTTTCCTTCTTGGTGCTAGGGAGTGGACCTGGGACAGTGCGTGTGCTAGGGGGTGGACCTGGGACAGTGCGTGTGCTAGGGGGTGGACCTGGGACAGTGCGTGTGCTAGGGGGTGGACCTGGGACAGTGCGTGTGCTAGGGGGTGGACCTGGGACAGTGCGTGTGCTAGGGGGTGGACCTGGGACAGTGCGTGTGCTAGGGGGTGGACCTGGGACAGTGCGTGTGCTAGGGGGTGGACCTGGGACACTGCGTGTGCTATGGGGTGGACCTGGGACAGTGCGTGTGCTAGGGGGTGGACCTGGGACAGTGCGTGTGCTAGGGGGTGGACCTGGGACAGTGCGTGTGCTAGGGGGTGGACCTGGGACAGTGCGTGTGCTATGGGGTGGACCTGGGACAGTGCGTGTGCTAGGGGGTGGACCTGGGACAGTGCGTGTGCTAGGGGGTGGACCTGGGACAGTGCGTGTGCCTAGGGGGTGGACCTGGGACCTCAGCCCCAGGAAATTCCTTACTGCTGGAAATGTTCACTAGAGCACTTGCCTTTGCTGTTTAGAAGCAGTAGATGGTCATGAAAAGTGGTTTATGCTCAGTGGTAACAAGGAATTCTAACATAGAAAGGAAGCAAGTTAGGGGAATGCGCTCTATCAGTAATGGCGCGTCCTTTCTGAGCAGTCTTCATTCACTGGCCGCAGTAGGTCCTACATTAAAGCAGCATTCAAGTGAATGCATTTTTCCTTAGGGAATAGTAGAAATCTCTTGAAAATTAATGAAAAAATAACTCTAAATTACCAAGATGATTTATATAAAGTACGTTTTAAAGGATAAATTAAGAAGTTGTAAAAGCCATAAAGTTGATCTGTAGTTTCAGAGATAATTTTTGGTCTTGGTAATTACAACATTTTGTTATTTGAAGTAGCATCTAATGTCTAGGAGGAAAGTTGGATGAAAAGCAGGCTTTTGGTTCTAATCAATGCCGTCTCCCACAAACAGAAGCGCTGTCCGTGGCCGCTGTGGAGCTAGGGCTGAGGGAGTTCTTGAGCGTCCTCCCAGAGGACGGCGCGGCCGCATTTTTCCTGCCTTATCTTCTGTACTGCAGCCGGAAGAAGTCGCTGACTTGATGAGGAAAGCACCATCATAGTGTAAGACTCAATAATTTCTTTCGTTTTCTTTTCTTTGTTTTTGTTTGTTTGGTTTTTTGAGATAGGGTCTCACTGTAGCCCAGGCTGACCCAAAATTCACTATGGAGTCTGAGGGGTGGCCTCGAACTCACGGCGATCCTCCTACCTCTGCCTCCTGAGCGCTGGCATCAATTTCTGAAAACTCAGTGCCAGATAAAAACCCATGCAAGTAGGTTAGACCATGCGTTGCTTCGACAGATATTGGTCATTTTCCCCCAGTCGCTCATGTAGCACCTTCTGGCACTAGACGCGCTGACTGTCTGGGGACTGACTCTCTTCCAACTTCCAGCCATGCCATTCTAATTTGCATGTCAATCACATAAGGTGTCTTCAGCAGTAGGGTCTTACCACTAACCTTTGGTGGGTCATCAAGTACTCTGACAGCAATCTGTCTGTCTTTTAGGAAACCTTGTAGGTCTCTCTGATCAAAAGCTCATTGTGGATGATAGCCCCATGTTGGTTCTGGGAGTTACAGGTCAGTGCCCACTAAGAAAATGAGGAAAAAGATAACTAATATACAAGAGTTAGAGATAAGAGAGAGAGGGAGAGGGGAAGTGAGGGAGGGAAGATGTAGAAGATTAAGGTTAGTCTTGATTTTACCCTCTCCAGTGTCTTGTGGTTCAAGTGTTCCCTGTAAGGGCCTCAAAAGGGCCCCGGCTGAAACTAAGAAAAATTGGAGAAACAAGCAAGGGGGCTGTTTTCCTGATGAACCAGATACCAGCACAAGGGGGAAGGAGATCAACACAGAGAAAAATCAACTCCTACCAAATCAGAGAGCCAGAGCCTCAGAGGCCCCCAACACCTCATCACTGAAGCAGGCCAAAAATGAACCCAACATGGCTCAGGGAAATTTTGCGGAAGAGGGGGCAGAAAGAATGTCAGAGCCACATGTTGGGTCATGATATGCAGAGACATTTAGCTTACCCATAACTGTGGGCTAACTCCACAATGCATGACCCGTATGCCTCAACAAGGAGGGGCCAAGGGGAGGGGGTAGGTCACGGATGAGCCTAATAATGGTACCAAACTGACTGTATTTGATGAATACAAAACTAACTAATAAAAAAAATTAAAAAAATTTAAAAATAATCCATGTGAGGAGTTTTTGTGTTCTACGTATCGCTGACGCTGTCACGGCGCTTCGTTTACCTAATGCTGATGCCAACAGTAACCATAGTTCCTTGACTTATAGCCTGAATCCATTTAATCTAGAATGTAACAAGCTTCGAGATATAAAAACTCCTCCAAGAAGCCACATATTCATATATTTTCCTTTTTTTTTTTTTTTTTTAAGGCAACATCCCACTCTGGCGTAGGCTGGCCTGGACCGTGCCGTGCTCACCGGGCCGGTCCTCCAGGGTGGCAGGCGGGCGCCTCCACGCCTGCCCGGGAAGAGACTGATGTTGTTCTTAGGAGCAACATTCCTTCAGGTTGAAGACACGACAGTCGTTCTCACCTTTGCCCCAGGAATCCTTGAAGGAAATAGACTGCAAGCCTGCTTGAATGGCTCTCGAAGTGGTCCAAAGTGGTGTCATTTTGAATTTTCTGTGATTTTTTAAAATGTGTTTCTTTCTTTGTGTAGTAAGTCTAAGTGATAAAGATGTGACTGTTTTCCCATAGTAGAAGATTCATGCTGTATTTGCTAGTTTAAAACTCATGCTGTTTCTCACAGAATCGGATGAACACAGGTTTACAAAGCCGCCTCCTGGTCTGGCTAGGAGCATAACTTGCTGAGTCCACAGTTCCCAACCAAAGCCTCATTTCTGTATTTTATTTATATGTGTATACTCCTACTGTTTCTGGTACAATGATAAAATAAAGAACTGTATTATGTATATCTGTCTTTTTTAGAAACCTTTATTAGAGTTTTGAGTTCAAGTTCAGTTCATTGACAGTGTCCTCATATTGAAACCAGTTACAGCCAGGCAAACCTACTTTCCCAGAGACACTGTTGTGACGTCTTTCTCCTACAGTTTGTCAATTCATTATTTTATCTTTATTCAATTTTATTTTGCCAAGATTTAATACTCCTTCTTGACCCTGCCTTCCTTTCTCTAGTTGTGGGCAGCATCCTTTGACCCTCCTTTCTTGGTTGATTTCTCTGGTTGGCATCTGTTGATGTCTGTGGTTGGCATCTGTTGGCTCTTCCCTGTGCTCTTTGCATCTCCCCCCAGTGGTGAGCTAGCGTGGTGGCATTAGCATGACAAGGGACTGATGAGAAGAACACACTTGGGGACATCCCCGTGACCTTCAATTCTGACCCTGTGAAGACCACCCAAGGTAGCATCTCGTCATAAATTATCTCTGGTGAAGCTTTTCCTAAAGCCCCAGGAGTGGTGGTAGGAGTGGACTGTGTGAATCACTTGTTACCTTGTGTACAGGTGCCAGTCCTACAACGGGTGGCTGACCTGCCCGTGTGTGTGCACACGACAGTGTGAGATACCACCATTTCCCCACTGAGGCACAGAGCTGTGTGGTTCAGTCTTTTAAAATGTTTATAGCTAGTCCAATGCAGACATTCTAGTCAACAGTGTCACATGCATCGTTACCAGTCATTGTTTTATCTCCTTTTTTTCCACTTATCACCAATTTATTTCCTTCAGCCAGATTTGGTCTCTATAGGAAAAGAAATTTTAAAGATGGTTATTTAAAATAGTGTGTTTTATATGGTTAAAATCTGTAAATGAGTGCTTTACATATGTTGTAATATTTAAAATATTTCTTTGTTTAATCATTCTTTCTGGGCTGGTTTTCTTTTATGATATAGGGTCTTACACTAGCCCAGGCTGACCTAAAAATTACTCTGTATTGTCAGGGTGGCCTCAAACTCACAGTGGTTCTTCCTACCTCAGCCTCTCAAGTGCTGGGATTAAAGGTGTGAGCCACCATGCCCAGCTCATTTTTTTTTAAGTTTTAATTTTTATTTATTTGAGACAGAAAGAGGGAAGGAGGGAGGGAGGGAAAGAAAGAGAGACAATGGGTGTGCCAGGGCCTCCAGCCACTGCAAATGAAATCCAGATGCATGCGCCACCTTGTGCATTTGGCTTATGTGGGACCTGAAGAATTGAACCTGGGTCCTTAGGCTTTGCAGGCACCTTAACTACTAAGCCATCTTTCTAGACCTGTTTAATCTTTTTTCTTTTTCTTTTCTTTTTTCTCCCCCCCCCCCCCAAGGTAGGGTCTTACTCTAGCCCAGGCTGACCTGGAATTCACTATGTAGTCTCAGGGTGATCCTCCTACCTCTGCCTCCCAAGTGCTGGGATTAAAAATGCACCACCATGCCCAGTGGAAGTTATTTTTTAAAAAGAATAAAAGAAATTAAGTTCTGAATGTGCCTTTTTATCTTTTTTATTTTTATTTTTTTGTTGTTGTTGTTTTGAGGTAGGGTCTCATTCTAGCCCAGTGACCTGGAACTCACTATGGAGTCTCAGGGTGGCCTCGAACTCATGGCAGTCCTCCTACCTCTGCCTCCCGAGTGCTGGGATTAAAGGCTTGTGCCACCACGCCCGGCTTGAATGTGCCTTTTTAAAGTCATGACTTGTTTTTGGCAAATCATTAATGTGACCAATCCCTTAAGTCAGCTTGAGGCAGAATTACTGCTCGAATTAGTGTCAGTCTGTGGTAGCTTAGATAATTTTAGTGCTATTTTAAGTACCAGCTATCAGAAAATGCGTAACCCAGCTGAGCTAGCAGCAAAAGTCCCGGTTTGAAGGAAAAGAGGCAGAAACCAGGCCAGCGAATTCACAGGTGTGTCTTATTGGGAGGCATTTAAAGTGAATAGGCTTTTCTTGTTTGTTTGTTTTTCTTTTTCTTTTTTTTGAGGTAGGGTCTCACTCTAGCCCAGGCTGACCTGGAATTCACTATGGAGTCTTAGGGTGGCCTCGAACTCACGGCGATCCTCCTACCTCTGCCTCCCAAGTGCTGGGATTAAAGGCTGAATAGGCTTCTTTTTATTTATTTGACAGAGAAAGAGGAGGGTAGAGAAAGAGAGAGAGAATGGGTGCGCCAGGGCCTCCAGCCACTGTAGACGGACTCCAGACGCGTGCACCCCCTTGTGCATCTGGCTAACGCGGGTCCTGGGGAATCGAACCTGAGTCCATTGGCTTTGCAGGCAAACACCTTACCTGCTAAGCCATCCTTCCAGCCCTGAATAGGCTTCTTAATGGAGTTCATCATCTGTGACTTCTAGAATGGCCACTTGCACACTCACCTTCATTGGGGAGAACAGTGTATGTCGTTTTCATCCCAGCGTGGATGTGATCTGTCACGTGGCAGTGGAGTAACCAGGTTCCAGGTGTTTGGGGAAACATCTCTAATGTTTGATATGTCCCAGGGAAAATATCAAAGACATCAGAAGTATAAACGCCCCTGTGCTTTATTAGAAAAGTGACAAACGTGAGAGTTCATTCAATCACGTACTAGAGAAATAGACACATCTGGTCTAAAAGATGGGTATCTGCCCGTATCTTTACCAGATACAAACAGTGAGCTACGTCGTTCTTCCTAAAGCCTCAACACTATGGGCCACCAGATGGGTACAAAGGATGGGTGTGAAGAAAGGGAAGTCATGAGTGAGAGCTGCGTCCTACACAGCGCCTCTGCTTTGCATCCCCGTCGGGGACATAGGCTGCTCTCAAGGGAGCAAGCTGGCCCCATGCCAGCCCTAATCCTCCTTTGGATCTATCTAGACTACCTGTTTGTGCAACTATAGGCGAATAGAGTGATTAAGGGAGCAGAAGCAGCTGTCGGGGAGGTCAGCACACTGGTAGTTCCCAGCCTCATTTAGAGGTGGGCACTGCTGTTTCTCTGCAGGAATACCCAGAAAGTTCACCAATGTGTTACATAAAGCAAGCTACACATTATACTGTGGACTTTCTGCGATTTTTTTTTTCGGTAGCTCGTAATTTTTTTTTTTTTTTTTGTACATTAGCTCAAACGTAAGAAAAGCACATCTAGCCTAGAGAGACCCGGGTTCAATTTCCCAGGACCCATGGAAAGCTAGATGCACAAGGGGGCGAATGCAGCTGGAGTTTGTTTGCAGTGGCTAGCAGGCCCTGGCGTGCCCATTCTCTATCTGCCTTTGCCTCTCTCTAGCCCCCTCTCAAATAAATAAATAAATATATAAAACATTTTTTAAAAAGGAAAGAACCCATGCCCAAAAGGACCATTATTGTCACTGGGTAAGTAGAGCAGACAAAGGACTGGGACCTGCAGATGCCAGTTACTTGATAGCGAGGTGGTCATCTTGCTCAGCAGGCCACTAAGAGTGTACTTAGAAGTAGGCAGGGCAGGGCTACAGAAAAGTCTACTGCTCTCAGGTCCGTAGTTACGTGGGCCCGCCCACCCTCTCCTCTTAGCAATTCCATTCGAATTGTCTGATTCGGAATTCTGTGTGCAGAGCTGTTGGAAGTCCAGACATGAAAAGGAAATTCAAGAAAGACCTCAAGGTGTAAGGAAGGCTGGGACCTCATTTGAAATTGCTAGGGCCTTTACTCTTTGAAATTTTCCCTTTTCCATGAATATCTCTGAGGAAATACATTTACATGTAAACAGAGCGAGCCTGAGCACGCCGGGTGTCTTACCTTGTATCGGAAGCTGTGGCCATGGAAGTGTAAGGTGTGCAGGTCGATTTCATTGCCCATTCCCATCACATACCAGTTGACTTCATCTCCCACGTGCATGGTGAGGCCTTGTAGGTTTCCAAACATTCTTCCATTAATAGCTGGGGAAAGCATGTGACACCTTTCAGCCTATTTTAAACCAGTAACTTTTTTTTTTAACAGAAAACATTATGAGGTTAATATAAAGAATTCTTTAAAAATATTTATTCGTTAGAGAGCGAAAAAAAAAAAAAAAAAAAAAAAAAAAAAACCGGGCACGCCAGGGCCTCTAGCCACTGTAAATGGACTCCAGACTCATGCACCACCTTGTGCATCTGGCTTACGTGGTACTCGGATCCTTAGGCTTTGTAAGTGTGGTTTAATTCCAGGGTCCCCCATAAACTCAGGTGTTCTGAATGCTAGGCTTCCAGCTGATAGAGATTTGGGAATTAACATCTCCTGGAGGGAGGGTATTGGTGGGGGTGGGCCTGCCAGTGTTTGGCACACTCTCCTGTTGCTGTGGCTCACCTTATGTGGCCAGTGGGTGATGTCCACCCTCTGCTCATGCCATCCTTTTCCCTGCCATCATGGAACTTCCCCTCAAGCCTATAAACCAAAATAAGTCTCTTTTTTCCCCACAAGCTGCTCTTGGCCAGGTGATTTCCACCAGCAATACGAACCTGACTGCAACAGTAGGCAAGTGTCAACCTCTGAGGCAGCAATCCAGCCCCAATTTTTTTTTTTTTTTTTTTTTTTTTTCCTGAGGTAGGGTCTCACTCTAGCTCAGACTGACCTGGAATTAACTATGCAGTCTCAGGGTGACCTCGAACTCAGGTGATCCTCCTACCTCTGCCTCCCGAGTGCTGGGATTAAAGGTGTGTGCCACAATGCCCAGCAAGAATTTTTTGTTTGTTTTGTTTTGTTTTTCAAGGTAGAGTATGGCTCTAGCCCAGGCTGACCTGGAATTCACTATGTAGTCTCAGGCTGGCCTCGAACTCATGGCAATCCTCCTATCTCTGCCTCCCAAGTGCTGGGATTAAAGGTGTGCGCCACCATACCAGGCTCCAAGAATCTTTTTAATACAATAGAACTTTACTACAAAGGGGGAGAGCAGGTCTTTTAAGGTCACTAATATCGTAGACTTCTATTCCCTCTATATGAAGAGTTTTAATCCTAATTGTGTTTGCTTGAAAGGGAACAAGTGCTTGAAATTGGGAGGGAAGTTAGCAAATGACTTTCAACATTGTTGGGAGTGGAATTCTACCTGCAAGGTGAAGACGGAATTAGCTTGGAGAGGGAGGATGGCTTGGGGCTTGTGTGTCCTACCATGCATTTTGTTGCTCTCGATGAATTCCTCGCTGTCCTTGTTGACTTTCTCGGGGTGATCCGAGTACATCTGGATGTTCTCATCTAAGTACCACGATTCATTCTCATCGAACACGAGTAACAGAAGAGAAAACTCCAGCTTCTTTATGGGATTGGATACTTTCATGTAATGCGTCCGACAGACAATCAGAGGGCCGATTAATCCGCTGTAGAGGTCCTGCAAGGAAGCAGAGCCTCAGCCACACTTGACGTGCAGGACAGGGTGTTGCAGGACTGGAACCTTCTCACCCATGATCTTAGCAATTTTGGAGGGACCAATTAAAAAAAATTTTTTTACATATATTTGAGAGAGAGGCGGGGGATGGGGGGAAGAATGGGTGCGCCAGAGCCTCCTCCAGCCACTGCAAACGAGCTCCAGATACAT
Organism: Dipus sagitta; assembly: GCA_036346955.1. NCBI lineage: Eukaryota > Metazoa > Chordata > Mammalia > Rodentia > Dipodidae > Dipus > Dipus sagitta. The sequence goes on from CM070783.1 coordinate 104,749,740, forward strand.
GCGCCCCCTTGTGCATCTGGCTTACGTGGGTCCTGGAGAATCGAACCGGGATCCTTTGGCTTTGCAGGCAAAGCCTTAACCACTAAGCCATCTCTCCAGCCCCTGGAGGGACCAATTTAAGTGGAGCAATTAGCCCAAAGCGATGCCACCAACTTGAAACAATGGCAAGAAAAAAGTTCTGTTGGTGACACATAAGATGCTGAGGCCAAATGTTGGCTTAGCTAATGAGCCACACTTTAAAACAAACCTGCATGAGGAGCCTTTCTGTGAGTGTGAGCCAAGCCTGATGCTGTTTGCTGTCTATCCATGGATGAGTGAAACTAAGTCCCTGCCTGGGAGGAGCTCAGTCTAAGAGTGGAAACAGAGGGCTGGGTGTGGCGGACTAGACACAGAAGCTCCACTGTAATGGAGAAACAGAATGCTGATGAGCCAAGGAGAAGGGCCCCAGGTGACTCTGGAACTTCTGAGAAGACTGACACGGCTGGGAGTTGGTAGCACCTGGTAGATTAGGTTTTGGAGGATCGTTGAACTGTGTCACGTTAGTGCATCTCAGATTATATCTTTTTTTTAAAGTATATTTTTGTTTATTTATTTGAGACAAAGAGGAACAGAGAGAGATATATAGAGAGAAAGAGAATATTGTCGCGCCAGGGCCTCCATCAACTGCAAACAAACTCCACATGCATGTGCCCCCTTGTGCATCTGGCTTGCGTGGGTTCTGGGGAGTTGAACTTGGGTCCTTAGGCTTTGCAGACAAGTGCCTTAACTGCTAAGCCATCTCTACAGCCCATCAGATCATATCTTGTGCGTCAGATGTAGCCTTCAAAAACAAAATTGGAGCCAGGCATGGTGGCGCACGCCTTTAATCCCAGCACTAAGGAGGCAGAGGTAGGAGGATTGCCGTGAGTTTGAGGCCACCCTGGGACTACATAGTGAATTCCAGGTCAGCCTGGGTTATAATGAGACCTTACCTCAAAAAAAAAAAAAAAAACTGGACAGAATGGCAGCCAAACTACATTTTAGTCCAGTCATTGTGGTCAATGAAAGAATATTTACAGGAGGAAAAGCCAGAGCCTATGAGGCAGTCATTGAAACAGATTTCAAGAACTTGAACTACAGGGATGGTGCAAAAGACTGAACTGGGTGAGAAAAGAGATCTGGATTCAAGTTGTATTTCTACTGAAGGAGGTGTCAGAGCAACTTCATTTTCTGGGATTTTAACATGGGTTAGAGACCAGGATAACTAACTTTGCCTTTGGGCTTTCTGTGTGTGGCTCTCTGAGGCACACATGAAACAAGTGGTTTGAGTTTTACCTTAACTTGGTCCACAGTTGAGTAGTAAACCCACGGAATGCAAGGCGAGTCCTCGGTGCCAGCACCAGATCTTTCTGGGATTTGCCATATGTAAGTACGAGTCTCACCTAAATGAATCAAATGTGTGTAACTGGTTATATTTGGTCTCTCTCTCTCTGAGACACACACACACACAGACACAAACACACATGTGCGTGGGCATGCGTGTCTATATTTAGCCCTGATAACCAGTGACCCAGAACCAGAAACTGGAAATGTGCTTAGCACTGGACAAGTCATCTGTGTCACACCCTCCAGGGCTCAGGGAACATTGCAGAGAATGTGACAGAAAGAATATGAGTGCTGCTGTCACTGCTGGCCAGAGGACTGTCTCCAGGGAGATGGTGATAGACACTGAGGAGACTCAAAACTCATCAAAGCTGAAAATAAGAGGCCATTGGGAGCCCAGCACTAAAGGAGACTACATCATCCTCCACAGTTTAGAGAACATTAAAGAAGAGGGGGCAGAGAGAAAGTAAGAGCCAGAGGGTGGGGAGGAGTATTTTGGGGCATTGCCCTGCAGATGTGACCTGACTCGTGCATTCGTGACCTCACAATGGTTGTCATTATACATTTCTGAGCCCATCAACATTTAAAAATTTTTTTATATTTTATTTTTATTTATTTGAGGGAGACAAAGAGATAGAGGCAGAGAGGAAGAGGGGAGGAGAGAGTATGAATGGGCACATTGGGGCCTCCAGCCACTGCAAACAACTTCAGATGCATGTGCCACCTTGTGCATCTGGCTTATGTGGGTCCTGGGGAATCGAACCTGGGTCCTTTGGCTTTGCAGGCAAGCATGGTAATCACTAAGCCATGTCCCCAGCCCACCCATCAACACTTTAACATGGAGGACAAAAAGAATTAGACATCAAGACAGAACTACTTGGAAAGAGGAGGGTGCTCAGTATAATGGGCATGGGGGAAGGGGGGTAATAGAGGGTAATAGGTTGGGAATATGATCCAACTACAGTATGTTTGCTTATTAAAGTTCTTAACAAAAATGTTAAAACATAGCATTCAAAATTCTTGAGCCTGACAGTAAGTGCCAGGGTGAATGAGACAGATGCTGAGGACACTCAACACCTACCAGAGCAGAGATCCAGAGGCTCCTAAGAGCTCATCACTGAAGTAGACTTAAAACTCACCCACCACAGCTCAGGGGATTTTGTGGAAGTGGGGGCGGAAAGATGGTAAGAGCCGCAGGTTGGGAGGGCATACCCAGAAGCATTGCCCTTCCCCCAGTAACTCACTGCTTCTCACACAATGCATTGCCCACAGCCTTATGGGGACTACCAGCAACACAACTGGGGAGGACCCCAGCAGAATGGGGGCAGGGAGGAGGGAAAAGATGGTACCAAACACGTGATGTACCCATACTAAGTATGTTCTTAATGAAAAATTCTTTGCAGGAGTTTAGTGTTAGATAAACAAACATCTTTACGACTTGGTGTATATACAATGAAGTTACTAGCTGTGGCACACTTGCCATCCCACAAAGCCAGAGGATGGGCATTCTAATATAATTTCAAGAAACTTTGAAGCTGGAGAGAGGGCTCAGCAGGTAAGGTGCTTGCCTGCAAAACCTAAGGGCCAGGTTGTATTCCCCAATACCCACGTAACGCCAGATGCATAAGGTGGCACATGTATCTGCAGTTCATTTGCAGTGGCTAGAGTCCTTGGTATGCCCATTCTCTCTCTCCTCCCCTCTCTAATAAAAGTTTTTTTTTTTCTATATTTATTTTATTTTGTTTGTTTGAGATAGAGAAAGAGAGAGAATGGGCATGCCAGGGCCTCTAGCCACTGTAAATGAACTCCAGACGCATGTACCCCCTTGTGCATCTGGCTAACGTGGGTCCTGGGGAATTGGATGCGGGTCCTTTGGCTTTGCAGGCAAACCTCTTAACTGCTAAGCCACCCCTCCAGCCCTTTAGCACCGTCTTTAACACAGAATTGCAATACAACTTCTTACCACTTCACCTGTATCTACATGGTTCCAAATCTCGTATATTCTGGTAATTTTTTCTTTTTTTTTGTTTTTCGAAGTAGGGTTTCACTCTAGTCCAGGCTGACCTGGAATTAACTATGTAGTCTCAGGGTGGCCTTGAATTCATGGTGATCCTCCTACCTCTACATCCTGAGTGCTGGGATTAAAGGCGTGCGCCACCACGCCCGGCTTAAAAAAAATTTTTTTTTTTTAATGCAGGTGACTGTAGTAGTTTCCTAACTGCTCCCTGCTGGTGCCCTTCCCACAGTCCTGTATCCACACATCTGCCAGAAAAGCCCTTTAAAAATGCTCACTAAAGGGCCGAAGAGATGGCTTAGTGGTTAAGGCATTTGCCTGTAAAGCCCAACAACCCAGGTTTGATTCCCTAGCACCTACACTGAGTCAGATGCACCAAGTAGCACGTGCATCTGGAGTCCATTTATAGTGCCTAGAGACTCTGGTGCCTCCATTCTCATTCTCTCACTCTCTGCTTGGAAATAAATAAAAACATTTATTTATTTGAGAGATAGAAAAAGAGAGAATGGGCACATCAGGGTTTTCAGCCTTGTGTGTTTGGCTTACATTGGTATTCATGGGGAATCAAACCTGGGTCCTTAGGCTTCACAAGCAAACACCTTAGCTGCTAAGCCATCTCCCCAGCCCCTCCTTTACTGTTTCTGAGACACAGTAAGCATGCTCCCATCTCGGGCTTTAGAATCTTGCTCCACCACTACCCAAGCCACAACCCCTTTGTCAGTCAGGTGTCTTTACCGAGCCCAGCTCTCCTGACTGCCCCCAAACTGGCACCCTTGCCACACCTGTCCCCCTGTCTTTTCACAATATTGTGCAGTGCCCAACACATGTATGTAGTTATCTTTCTCAGATTTGTTTATCTGTCTGAGAAGAACACGAGGACATGCATTTTTACTCATATTCCCCTAAATTCATGAGAGCAACTTCACATGTTTATTTTTATTTTTTTCATTTGATGTACTTGGGAACTGCTGAGAGTTTAAACAAGTCTCTTCCTAGAAACTACAAGTAGAAGAAGAAAAACACAGCCCTTATTAAAGAAATATACCTGTGTGTACAGAGTATTTCAGTACTTATGTTAAGTAAACATTTGTTGAACTAGAATGTGAGAGATGCTGGACTAAATACAAGGTATTTAAAATTCTCCCTTGGGCTGCAGAGATGTCTTAGCGGTTAAGCGCTTGCCTGTGAAGCCTAAGGACCCTGGTTTGAGGCTCGATTCCCCAGGACCCACGTCAGCCAGATGCACAAGGGGGCGCATGCATCTGGAGTTCGTTTGCAGTGGCTGGAAGCCCTGGCGCGCCCATTCTCTCTCTCTCTCTCTCTGTTGCTCTCAAATAAATAAAAATAAACAAAAAAAGTTTTAAAATTCTCCCTTGTCTGGGAGGCTGAAATGCACACATCTGGCCCCAGGCTGTGTGCAGATGTCCTCCCACGCATGTTGTAATTTAACATAGAGGGGTTACTTCTCTGATTCACCCTGGAATGGTTTTAAATGTTCAGTACCTCTCAATTTCTTCCTTGTAGCTCTCCTGTGGATTTTTTTTTTCTTTTTCTGTTTTGGTTTTCCCAGGTAGGGTTTTGCTCTAGCCCAGGCTGACCTGGAATTCACTAAAAAGCCTCAGGGTGGCCTTGAACTCACAGCGATCCTCCTACCTTTGCCTCCTGGGTGCTGGGATTAAAGACATGCGCCACCACGCCCGGTGTCCTGTGGGTTTCTTTTATGGTGTGAGCATATGCTTGTTCCGGGTGCAAGCAATCTACCCCTGCGTCCCCTCCTCACTGCCTTCCCTTTCACTTCCTCCCGACACACTCTTTCAGAAGGGGGGGAACATCTGACTCTTGTCACTGGGAAAGCTATGACATCTTTAGACCCCCCCACGCCTTCATTTAAATACCTGGCAGTGTTGGAGTAACCGTGGAACTCTCCGTTCTCACCCCGTGGGCATGTATGGAGTAGGGCCGCCTTGCCATGTTTTTGAAGACAATGTTAACCTTGTCTCCAACATTTGCATGAAGCTGTGGGCCTGGAAAGAGTGCACATGAAGAGCGGCTTATTTGCCTGTTAACATGTAACTTCCACCTAGTAATCAGGCGCCAAGGTCGGGCAACTTGCTCAGCGTGAAGGATGGAGTCTCTTCCTCCACTTCCCAGGGCCCTGTGCTGTTACAGTTGTGGACGCACCCGGGTCCTGGAGGATGTGGATGTCAAAACACTAGAAGGGCCGGGCGTGGTGGCGCACGCCTTTAATCCCAGCACTCGGGAGGCAGAGGTAGAAGGACTGCCGTGAGTTCAAGGCCAGTCTGGGACTACATAGTGAATTCCAGGTCAGCCTGGACCAGAGTGAGACCCTACCTCGAAAAAACAAAACAACAAAAACAAAGACAAAAACAAAAAAATTATCCACATTCTTTAGTCAATTCGTGCCTTGCTTTCTATTGAATAACTGACTTTAAAATTTTTGATTAGATCATCTTTGATATATGAATCCAAAAAATGCAACCCACGTCATGGATGATGGCTGCTCATTGCTACCCACACAGGATAGGGTGCAGCCCTTCTTACCCAGAATTCCCAGGTGCTCTTCTGCTGCCGTCCTCTGCACTGGAACTTGGAAGGTGCTGTCTGTGAATTGCTGGTACACGACTTTCTTGTACTTGGAGCCTATGAAAAACTCTCCCTTATCTAAAAATACATTTGAAACGCTTGAAAAAAAGAAAACCAAACTCAGGTCAATGTTTGTATAAAAAAATGCAATTAACCCTGTAAGCACTTAACATTCATACACACATATTAATGCTACTCTCACTTTTGGTTCTAGAAGCTTCTCTGTTCAGATGGCAGTGACCACTGGGATGACAGAGAAGGCACCATGGTGCTGAGAAGTGACAGAGGACCGCCCGGCACTGAAACATCTCTATCACACCCTCCAAAGCTCAGGGTCCACTGGGGAAGAGGTGGCGGGAAGAATGAAGAACCAGAGGAAGGGTAGGACTGCTTACATTGCAATGGTCCAGACACAAAATGGCCTGGGTATCCATGACCTGGCAGTGCCTGACACTACCTACACAGGACCCTCATAATAGGAGGAAAAGATGATGAAATCAAAATAAAAGATACTAATTGGGAGGGGGAGGGAATATGATAGATCTGTGAAGGGGAAAGTAGCAAAGGGTAGGGAATTATGATTTATTGTCTATAGTTACGGAAGTTGTCAATAAAGCTAAAAACATTTTTAAAGGCAATTAAACAATTTTTGGGGGGTTGGAGAGATGGCTCAGCAGTTAAGGCATTTGTCTGCAAAGCCAAAGGACCCTGTTCGATACCCCAGGACCCATGTAAGCCAGATGCACAAGGTGGTGCATATGTCTGGAGCTGTTTGCAGTGTCTGGAGGCCATTCTCTCTCTGCATGTGTGCGTGCGTGCCTCTCTCTCTCTCTCTCTCTCTCTCTCTCTGACTCTCTCAAAAAGAAATAAAACTTCCAAAAAACAAAATTAGAAAAAAATACAAAAATTTTTTTTTGGTTCTTTGAGGTATGGTCTCTTTCTAGCTCAGGCTGACCTGGAATTCACTATAGAGTCTCAGGGTGGCCTTGAACTCACAGCAATCCTCCTACCTCTGCCTCTCGAGTCTGGGATTAAAGGGATGCACCACCACACCTGGCGGCAATTAATTTTAGTTTGAATAAAAATATAGTCCTGTTGAAGTAGTTATGTCAGGTTTTCATTATTTTCCATCCCAATAAGAAAAAATAAAGATCTTAAAAAAAGCAGAAGTGGATGTCTTTGAAGCCCCAGTAACCATCCTTTCCTTAGACAGATACATACTGATATTCATTGTCTCACTTCTTCACAATGTATTTCTTACTAATGGGTTTTTTTTAATTTTTAATTTTTATTTATTTGACAGTGACAGAGAGAAGGAGGCAGAGAGAGAGAATGAGAATGGGCGCACCAGAGCTTCCAGCCAGTGCAAACAAACTCCAGACGCATGCGCCCCCTTGTGCATCTGGCTAACGTGGGTCCTGGGGAATTGAGCCTCGAACCGGGGTTCTTAGGCTTCACAGGCAAGCGCTTAACCGCTAAGCCATCTCTCCAGCCCCTTACTAATGGTTTTGAACTGTTTTCCAGTTAGTTCTTAGAGGAAAAAAAACTGCTTCCAAACATTTAAAATATGAAATGACTGATTATTACATTAAAACTGGGAGTTAGGGAGTTAAAAAAAAAATAAGCAGCCAGTAGTTGGTAAATAAAATACTATTTCAGCTCTGAATATGAGCATTCATTTTGGTTGTGTCTGACCATGAATGATAAGCTAAAGCACATGAATGGAAGAAGACAGAGCAAGACAGAGACTCCACAAAGCCGGGACCGGTCGGTGGAAGGCAGTTTCCGTCACACCAGCGTTTGGTTAATACTCAGAGCTGGCGAGCTTCTTTCCTGACAGTGAGAGTACAGTAGGAGCTCAGCAAAGAGGGCCCCGAGCCGGAGAATTACTTTTGCTCTTGTAGATGATGCAGCTCCTTCTCCCAGTCCCTGTGCGGCGAGTAATCCCACTCCACCTCCACCGATGCCACGTAGTAGGTCCTCTCTCCCAGGTAGAGGGTGGAGTCCCCCGACTGCCCCTCGCAGGGCTTCACAGTGTATTTTTGCTTCATGCCACCTGTGTAGTGATCCGTTGTAAGGCACTCAACATCAAAAGTCCCTGGAGCATCAAAGGAGAAAACAGGTTATTCTTGTGCTCAGGGTCCTCTGTGTCCCCACTTAGTCCACCTCAGTACCCCAGTGAGACGATCCGGCTTCCCCGGCTCATTGCATCACTGCTCCAGCCGCAGGGGCCACGTTGTTGTTCCAAGAGCAGGTCAAGTGTGCGCCTTTTCGTTTCCTCTGCCTGGACCCCTTCTTCACAAGTGTCCACAGAGGTCTCTTCTTAGGGAACCTTGGTGGCTCCTCCCCTTATTAGTCATCATCTTCTTTCCCTACCCTAATTTTCTTCATGACTTAACAATTATCTCACCTATGTGTATTAATATACATGCTTATTATCTAAGTGCCTGCATTAGAATCACAGCTCAAAGGAACACTACCTCTTTTGTCTGTTTTTATCTGTAGATCTGTGAAAGGCATGAGAAACTGACTGGGTCTGCTGTAAGTTCAAGAGGTACCCAAGGAGCCAAATCAGGCCGGAAACAAGGCAGCATATTTTGATATTCTGATTACAATCCTTATTTTTTTTTTTTGAGGTAGGGTCTTGTTCTAGCCCAGGCTGACCTGGAATTCACTATGTAGTCTCAGGGTGGCCTCGAACTCACGGTGATCCTCCTACTTCTGCCTCCCAAGTGCTGGGATTAAAGGCGTGTGCCACCATGCCTGGCTCTGATTACAATCCTTATGTTTCAATTTAATCATTGAGAGTCAGGCCCACAAGTGTGTTTCAACTTGCATGGTGTGGTGGCTTGAATGAACTGTCCCCCAAAGGCCCATGTATTTTGAACTTGGTCTCCAGCTAGTGCTAATTTAGGAAGGTAATGGGGCCTTTGGGAGGTAGACCCTTGCTGGGGGAGGTGTGTCACTGGAGGTGGGCTTTGGGGCAACACAGCCCAGCTCCAAGCCCAGGACTCGGACTGCTTCCTTCCCTCTGCGATGAAGATGTGACCCAGGCTTCCTGCTTAGGCCTGTCATGGTTTCCCTGCCGTGATGAAGAGTGCCCTTGAGACTGTAAGCAGAAATAAACTGACTTTGATGAGCCGCTTCTGGTCAGATATTTTGCCCCAGGCAACTACTACGCATGGCTACAGTTCTAGTATAGAAAGTTCAGTTGCCAGCAACCAACAGGCCAACTCCAGGTGGGGCCAGAGACATAATTCAAAGTTTAGACACAGAGTTCTAGTTCACCATCCCAGCTACCTTTCAAAGGACTATTTCTGGGAACAGACTGCCTTAGGGATTCTGCCTTCTGAAATGGAAGAAACCACAACCCACTCATTTCTTATTCTTATCCCCTTCCTCCCCACAATACACACAGAAGAGACCTCGGGCAGGAGAGATGGCTTAGCAGTTAAGGTGCTTGCTTGTGAAGCCTAAGGACCCCAGTTCGATTCTCCAGGTCCCATGGGAGCAAGATGCACAAGGTGGCACATGCATCTGGAGTTCGTTTGCAGTGGCTGGATGTCCTGCATGCCCATTCTCTCTCTCTTTCCTCCCTCTCTCTGTCTGTAATAAATAAATAATCTTAAAATAAAGAAGAGACCTATGTGGTGTCAGTTTCATCTGAGAATGGCTTCAGTTAACCCTCTTTAAGGAAAGAGAGATATATACACAGGAGGCCTCAGAAGAGATTATCAGTCAGCATGTTCTATGGGATTTTATACCAGAACCACACAAATTGACCAAGAGAAACTTATCTTGTTGTAAAGGAATGTACCTGCTGTGTCAGGCCACATGAGGAGGGTCTGACTTGAATGAGGGAAGAGGTTTGCAGTGTCTCTTCTTTCTCCTTTTGACAGATAAGTATTTCCTGAAAAGTAGATCCCATGTATGTCGGCCTCGTTTCCAGCACTGAACAAATACCACACGACTGAGTCTCCGAGGCACATGGTGAGGCCAGGCTGATTGCCGTACATGAATCCATTTATGGCTGGAAAAGTTGGGGGAGACTTTGAAGGTTATTTATGACCTATTGCATGAAAAGTTCCTTAACTGTTCCAAACAGTGATGTGAGGGAGACAGATGAGGAGAGCGGTTCTCACGGTGAGGAGAGGTGGACATATGAGGAGAGCGGGAGAGGCGGACAGATGAGGGGAGCGATTCTCACGGTGAGGAGAGGCGGACAGATGAGGGGAGCGGTTCTCACGCTGAGGAGAGGCGGGCAATGAGGAGAGCGATTCTCACGCTGAGGAGAGGCGGACAGATGAGGGGAGCGGTTCTCACGATGAGGAGAGGCGGACAGATGAGGGGAGCGGTTCTCACGGTGAGGAGAGGCGGACAGATGAGGGGAGCGGTTCTCACGGTGAGGAGAGGCGGACAGATGAGGGGAGCGGTTCTCACGCTGAGGAGAGGCGGACAGATGAGGGGAGCGGTTCTCACGCTGAGGAGAGGCGGACAGATGAGGGGAGCGGTTCTCACGCTGAGGAGAGGCGGACAGATGAGGGGAGCGGTTCTCACGGTGAGGAGAGGCGGACAGATGAGGGGAGCGGTTCTCACGCTGAGGAGAGGCGGACAGATGAGGGGAGCGGTTCTCACGGTGAGGAGAGGCGGACAGATGAGGGGAGCGGTTCTCACGGTGAGGAGAGGCGGACAGATGAGGGGAGCGGTTCTCACGGTGAGGAGAGGCGGACAGATGAGGGGAGCGGTTCTCACGGTGAGGAGAGGCGGACAGATGAGGAGAGCAAGGAGGACAGATGAGGAGAGCGGTTCTCACGGCGAGGAGAGGCGGACAGATGAGGAGAGCAAGGAGGACAGATGAGGAGAGCGGTTCTCACGGTGAGGAGAGGCGGACAGATGAGGGGAGCGGTTCTCACGGTGAGGAGAGGCGGACAGATGAGGAGAGCGGTTCTCACGGTGAGGAGAGGCGGACAGATGAGGGGAGCGGTTCTCACGGTGAGGAGAGGCGGACAGATGAGGGGAGCGGTTCTCACGGTGAGGAGAGGGGGACAGATGAGGGGAGCGGTTCTCACGGTGAGGAGAGGCGGGCAATGAGGAGAGCGGTTCTCACGGTGAGGAGAGGGGGACAGATGAGGAGAGCGGTTCTCACGGTGAGGAGAGGCGGACAGATGAGGGGAGCGGTTCTCACGGTGAGGAGAGGCGGACAGATGAGGAGAGCGGTTCTCACGGTGAGGAGAGGCGGACAGATGAGGGGAGCGGTTCTCACGGTGAGGAGAGGCGGACAGATGAGGGGAGCGGTTCTCACGGTGAGGAGAGGCGGACAGATGAGGGGAGCGGTTCTCACGGTGAGGAGAGGCGGGCAATGAGGAGAGCGGTTCTCACGGTGAGGAGAGGCGGGCAGATGAGGAGAGCGGTTCTCACGGTGAGGAGAGGCGGGCAATGAGGAGAGCGATTCTCACGGTGAGGAGAGGCGGACAGATGAGGGGAGCGGTTCTCACGGTGAGGAGAGGCGGACAGATGAGGGGAGCGATTCTCACGGTGAGGAGAGGCGGACAGATGAGGGGAGCGGTTCTCACGGTGAGGAGAGGCGGACAGATGAGGGGAGCGGTTCTCACGGTGAGGAGAGGCGGGCAATGAGGAGAGCGGTTCTCACGGTGAGGAGAGGCGGGCAATGAGGAGAGCGATTCTCACGGTGAGGAGAGGCGGACAGATGAGGGGAGCGGTTCTCACGGTGAGGAGAGGCGGACAGATGAGGGGAGCGATTCTCACGGTGAGGAGAGGGCGGACAGATGAGGGGAGCGTTCTCACGGTGAGGAGAGGCGGACAGATGAGGGGAGCGATTCTCACGGTGAGGAGAGGCGGACAGATGAGGGGAGCGGTTCTCACGGTGAGGAGAGGCGGACAATGAGGGAGCGAGTCTCACGGTGAGGAGAGGCGGACAGATGGGGAGCGGTTCTCACGGTGAGGAGAGGCGGACAGATGAGGGGAGCGGTTCTCACGGTGAGGAGAGGCGGACAGATGAGGGGAGCGATTCTCACGGTGAGGAGAGGCGGACAGATGAGGGAGAGCGGTTCTCACGGTGAGGAGAGGCGGACAGATGAGGGAGCGGTTCTCACGGTGAGGAGAGGCGGACAGATGAGGGGAGCGGTTCTCACGGTGAGGAGAGGCGGACAATGAGGGGAGCGGTTCTCACGGTGAGGAGAGGCGGACAGATGAGGAGAGCGGTTCTCACGGTGAGGAGAGGCGGACAGATGAGGGGAGCGGTTCTCACGGTGAGGAGAGGGGACAGATGAGGGGAGCGGTTCTCACGGTGAGGAGAGGCGGACAGATGAGGGAGCGGTTCTCACGGTGAGGAGAGGCGGACAGATGAGGGGAGCGGTTCTCACGGTGAGGAGAGGCGGACAGATGAGGGGAGCGGTTCTCACGGTGAGGAGAGGCGGACAGATGAGGAGAGCGGTTCTCACGGTGAGGAGAGGCGGACAGATGAGGGGAGCGGTTCTCACGGTGAGGAGAGGCGGACAGATGAGGGGAGCGGTTCTCACGGTGAGGAGAGGCGGACAGATGAGGGGAGCGGTTCTCACGGTGAGGAGAGGCTGGACAGATGAGGAGAGCGGTTCTCACGGTGAGGAGAGGCGGACAGATGAGGAGAGCGGTTCTCACGGTGAGGAGAGGCGGACAGATGAGGGGAGCGGTTCTCACGGTGAGGAGAGGCGGACAGATGAGGGAGCGGTTTCTCACGGTGAGGAGAGGCGGACAGATGAGGGGAGCGGTTCTCACGGTGAGGAGAGGCGGACAGATGAGGGGAGCGGTTCTCACGGTGAGGAGAGGCGGACAGATGAGGGGAGCGGTTCTCACGGTGAGGAGAGGCGGACAGATGAGGGAGAGCGGTTCTCACGGTGAGGAGAGGCGGACAGATGAGGGGAGCGGTTCTCACGGTGAGGAGAGGCGGACAGATGAGGGGAGCGGTTCTCACGGTGAGGAGAGGCGGACAGATGAGGGGAGCGGTTCTCACGGTGAGGAGAGGCGGACAGATGAGGGGAGCGGTTCTCACGGTGAGGAGAGGCGGACAGATGAGGGGAGCGGTTCTCACGGTGAGGAGAGGCGGACAGATGAGGGGAGCGGTTCTCACGGTGAGGAGAGGCGGACAGATGAGGGGAGCGGTTCTCACGGTGAGGAGAGGCGGACAGATGAGGAGAGCGGTTCTCACGGTGAGGAGAGGCGGACAGATGAGGAGAGCGGTTCTCACGGTGAGGAGAGGCGGACAGATGAGGGGAGCGGTTCTCACGGTGAGGAGAGGCGGACAGATGAGGGAGAGCGGTTCTCACGGTGAGGAGAGGCGGACAGATGAGGGGAGCGGTTCTCACGGTGAGGAGAGGCGGACAGATGAGGGGAGCGGTTCTCACGGTGAGGAGAGGCGGACAGATGAGGAGAGCGGTTCTCACGGTGAGGAGAGGCGGACAGATGAGGGGAGCGGTTCTCACGGCTGAGGAGAGGCGGACAGATGAGGGGAGCGGTTCTCACGGTGAGGAGAGGCGGACAGATGAGGAGAGCGGTTCTCACGGTGAGGAGAGGCGGACAGATGAGGGGAGCGGTTCTCACGGTGAGGAGAGGCGGACAGATGAGGAGAGCGGTTCTCACGGTGAGGAGAGGCGGACAGATGAGGGGAGCGGTTCTCACGGTGAGGAGAGGCGGACAGATGAGGGGAGCGGTTCTCACGGTGAGGAGAGGCGGACAGATGAGGAGAGCGGTTCTCACGGTGAGGAGAGGCGGACAGATGAGGGGAGCGGTTCTCACGGTGAGGAGAGGCGGACAGATGAGGGAGCGGTTCTCACGGTGAGGAGAGGCGGACAGATGAGGGGAGCGGTTCTCACGGTGAGGAGAGGCGGACAGATGAGGGGAGCGGTTCTCACGGTGAGGAGAGGCGGACAGATGAGGGGAGCGGTTCTCACGGTGAGGAGAGGCGGACAGATGAGGGGAGCGGTTCTCACGGTGAGGAGAGGCGGACAGATGAGGGGAGCGGTTCTCACGGTGAGGAGAGGGGGACAGATGTGGGGAGCGGTTCTCACGGTGAGGAGAGGCGGACAGATGAGGGGAGCGGTTCTCACGGTGAGGAGAGGCGGACAGATGAGGGGAGCGGTTCTCACGGTGAGGAGAGGGGGACAGATGAGGAGAGCGGTTCTCACGGTGAGGAGAGGGGGACAGATGAGGGGAGCGGTTCTCATGGTGAGGAGAGGGGGAGAGATGAGGAGAGCGGTTCTCACAGTGCATCTTATTAGATTCCTGAAAGTCTTCATCTTCCTTATCCACTTGTTCAGGTGCCGTGGTGAACATCTTGATATTATTATCCAACAGCAAGCTCTCATTCTCATCAAATACTGTGGGGAACAGGTAGAACTCCTTTTGTACATCCTTCTATAAATCAAAATAATAGTGAGGAGAAGACAGAATGAATGAAGCAGACGATTTGTGTTTCCCCAACACTGTCGGCGACCAGTTAATGATAATAGCCAGAGCCTCCTCCCATTTAATAATTCTGACTTCTTTCTCCCTTCCTGCGCACATTACTCATAGAAACTGTAACCATGACCAGAGTCATGCAAGAGCCAGGTGTGCTGGTGCATGCCTTGAATGCCAGGAGAGGTAAGAGGATCACTGTGAGTTCGAGACCACCCTGAGACTACATAGTGAATTCTAGGTCAGGAAGGAGGGAATCTTATAAGACTTGGGAAGCTGTGAAGGTTGCAATAGTCACAAAGCATGTTATATAAGCAGTAAACAGTTACGGGGAGAGGAGACCAATGGAGCTCCAGTGGAGTTGTGCTGGGAGCTCCAGAGATGCAGTTTATGTGAGTCCTCACCTGTGCTGGGTGGGCTTGACCTCACTCATGCTGAGGCAGAGTTTTCAGTTATACGACTGTCTTTGAGGGGCTAGAGAGTTGGGTTAGTAGTGAAGGCACTTGGCTGCAAAGCCAAAGGGCCTAGGTTTGATTCCCCAGGACCCATGTAAGCCAGATTCACAACTGTCTTTGAGTCAGCCATAATCCCATAAATAGTCCCAATAAACTGGCTCACTAAGCTGGACTTGGGTACAGTCATTGTTTTGGTCTGCCAATACCTTACTTGGGGTGACCAGTTGTTTGTTCCCATCTCCCCAGGAAAAGTCACACAGGAGTAGTTCATACAGGCCTCAAACTTGTGGTCCTCCTGCCTGTGTTTCCCAACTTCTGGTGTTACAAGTATGTGTCACCAAACCCAGTTTACAAGCCTTTATCTTTATTCCTTGTTTCTTGTTGTTGTTGTTTTGTTTTTTTTTGAGGTAGGGTTTCACTGTGGCCCAGGCTGACCTGGAATTCACTATGTGGTCTCAAGGTGACCTTGAATTTATGGCAATCCACCTACCTCTGCATCTTGAATGCTGGGATTAAGGGTGTGTGCCACCATGCCCAGCTCTACTTTTTTTTTTATTTTTATTTTTTTTTGGTTTTTCGAGGTAGGGTCTCACTCTAGCCCAGGCTGACCTGGAATTCACTATGGAGTCTCAGGGTGGCCTCAAACTCACGGCGATCCTCCTACCTCTGCTTCCCGAGTGCTGGGATTAAAGGCGTGCGCCACCACGCCCGGCCTGGCTCTACTTTTTTATTTTTTGAAAAGGGGTCCCATGTAGCCAAATCTGGGCTCAAACTCATTATGTTGAGTTTCTGATTCTCCTGCTGCAGTTTTCAAAGGCTGAGTCCTTATCCTTAAAGTACATAATAAAATACTTGTTTTTTTAAATTTTGTTTTCTGAGGCAAGATCTTGCTCTAGCCCAGGCTGACCTGGAACTCACTCTGTAGTCCCAAGCTGGTCTTGAACTCACAGTAGCCCTCCTTCCTTGGCTTCCTGAGTACTTGGGGTAAGGATGTACACTACCACACCTGGTTTAAAATACTTATTATTGAGACAAAAGCAATGATGGGTTATAATGCTAAGTCAAAGGACATTTTTCTTATTGTTCACTGTATTATAAAAAACTATGGTCCCATAGACAATCTTAATTTCTAATCCATTTGGGATATTTTAGCCAGAAAAAAATCATTGCATAATACAGGTTTGTTTTTTCCCCACTTTAGAGTCTTGCTATGTGGCCCAGATTTGTTCAAACTTTTGATACTCTTGCCTCGGTTTTTGTGATTTTGGTTTAACAACCATGTATCACAATAGTTGTGACCATATCACAGTGGCCAGCCATTGGACAGGTCTTATACATCAAAATTTTAAACTAGTCATGTGTAAACTACTCAGTGCCTCAAAACCCAGAATTGGCCCTAAGATAATGATAATGCAAAAAATATTGGCATAAGTCCCTGTTTGGATTTACCTGTCTCCCATCTGCAAGTAAGCTTCCCTTTTTGCATATTTTCAATGGGCCAACAAGTCCAGTGAATATATCTTTGGTGGGGTCCGCAGCAGAATAGTACATCCGAGATAGGCATGCAGGATCTGCATATGTGGGTCCTGCGTCTTTGGGGACAGTCCACACGTAGGTGAAGGTTGCTTTGGGTGGCACGTGAGATGCCGTGTGAGGAGGAGCCACGTCTGCAAGCAGGGTCACAACAGGGAAGTTATGCATGTGTTTCTGAACGTGCTCACCTGAGCCCTAAAGCAGGCTGTGGTTACCAACCCACTTCTGAACTCCCTGTTCTGAGTTAGAATGGAAACCCGCTTGTGCTGGCAGACTGACCCACTAGCATGCTTAACTCAGGAAGCTCCCTCAAAATGTCTGTCTGGGGGCTGGAGAGATGGCTTAGCAGTTAAGGCATTTGCCTGCAAAGCCAAAGGACCACGGTTTGATTCCCCAGGACCCATGTAAGCCAGATGCAGAAAGTGGTGCATGCATCTGGAGTTCATTTGCAGTGGTAGAGGCCCTGGAGTGCCCATTCTCCCTCTCTTTCTTTCTCTCTCTCTCTCTCGCACACACACATCTGCTTCTCTCTCTCTCTCTCTCTCTCTCTCTGAAATAAATAAAAAAACATAAATGTCTGTCTGGGATTGGTGTCCCTCTTGCTGTTCATAGCCGCTGAGAATAGGTATATTTCTCTCCCAAACAACTTCATCTTGAAGGCAAGCATTGCTATCCTTCCATAAGCTAGAACAATGTCTGGCACTGGGGCTGATCAATACATTTTCTGTTGATGGGAATGGGACAGAAAGTATCATAGAATTCAAAGAAATTTTGCTTGTGATTCTTTTCTAATTTTCCAGATTTCTTCTTGAGGTAATTGAGGCCACAGTCTGACTAACTCAATCAAAGTCACATTGGTGACAAAAATCTCTAGATTTTTATTCTAGGCCTTGATAAACATAGTCAAGTCAGGTGTGGTGGCACATGCCTTTAATCCCAGCACTCAGGAAGCAGAGTTAGGAGGATTGCTATGAGTTCAAGGCCACCCTGAGACTACATAGTGAATTAGTGAATTCCAGGTCAACCTGGGCTACAGCCAGACCTTACCTTGGAAAAACAAATATATATATGGTTGTGTCTAGATCTGTGCATAATTAATATTTTTTGGTTATAACTTTCTATATGTTTTCAAAATTCCTAAAATGAATAACTAACTTTCTTATAATTACAGGAACCTTTTAGTATTTCAGAAACGTATGCTCGATATAACCCAACTAAATTATCACCAGGATTGTCAATAGTTATCCAACTCCATAAACTGATCATAAAGGATAGAAAAGGTTTATTTACTGTTTGGGAAGATGCCTAAAGATGACATGAGCAGTCTTCTTAGTAGTCCTGTCTTCAGTTTTTGCAGGACACAACAAGTGGTCAGTACAGTGGGACACTGGGGGCATTGTTGATTGGTTATGGGGTCTGCACTTACTTTTTGTTGAGGGTTGAGCAGGGCGGGCATAGTGTGTGCCCTCATTGTCCCCAGTGAACCTCACTCCAGTTGGCTGAATACTGAGGGGATAAGGTCCTTTGTTATGAAAGGTGACTTTGATGGCGTCTCCCACCTCTGCCCAAATGACAGGACCTAGGGACAAGGAAAGAATGAATTATCCTTATGGTCATACGGCACGCAGAGTGCATGAGACACTTGCTTTCTTTGGCAGCTTCTTTTGAAAAGAACCATTGGGAGCAAGATGGTTTTTGTGGCAACTTGGAAAGCTTGTTTTTATTTAAAATTCCATTATTGATCTAATCTAAGACTCCGAGATTGGAAAGAGGCAAGAATCTTTGATCCAGCTTCAAGTTAATGAATTTGAGTATTTCCCCCAAGTCAATAAAATTTTTACATTACAAGGTTGATTCAGAGGGGCTAGGGAGATGGCTCAAGGGTAGGAGTGCTTACTCCACAAGCATAAGGACCTGAGTTCAATCCCCTGCTCCCACATAAAAAGTTGGGTGTGGGACTGGAAAGATGGTCTAGTGGTTAAGGCACTTGCCTGTGAAGCCTAAGGATCTAGGTTTGATTCCCTAGGACCCATGTAGGCCAGATGCACAAGGTGGCGCATGTATCTGGAGTTCATTTTCAGTGGCTGGAGGCCCTGGTGCACCCATTCTCTCTCCTCTTGGTCTCTTTCTCTCTCTCTCCTTCTCTCAAATAAATAAATAAATATTAATTTTTTTTTAAAAATCTGAGTGTGACCTCACATGCTTGTACCCCCAGCACTGAGGGGGTGGAGACAGGAGGACCACAGTCTTGCTGTTTAGAAAGGCTAAGCATAAAAACTGTGCACTCCAGGTTCAGTGAGAGGTTCTGAAGGAAATAAGGCAGAAGAATGATTGAGGACGCTGGATGCACGTGCAAGCATGCATGTGCACGCGCGCACGCGCACACACACACACATACCACTGCATGCCACCCATACAATACACACACACACAAAATTGATTCAGAGTGTCTACACATCTACACAAAATCTGTCTGGAGTATGTATACTTTCTTCAGTCTAGTTTTCTGAGGCTAGGGATAAGTTACATCGTCTTGAGTGAGAAGGATGACACTGCTTTAGATTTTCCATCTCTAAAACTACTATTATCAATTAAGATATAGACGTTCAGTAATAACTATTTAATGCAATATGCAAAACTACAGGCTATTTTGTTTGTTTTTTTTGAGATAGGGTCGCACTCTAGCCCAGGCTGACATGGAATGTATATAGTCTCAGGGTGGCCTTGAACTTATGGCGGTCCTCCTACCTCTGCCTCCCAGGTGCTGGGATTAAAAGGGTGCGCCACCATTCCCGGCTTGTGCAAAATGACATTTATTGACAGCTTCTTTGCGTGCAATGACTCATTTACTCCTTAGTACAATGTCATGAAATAGAAACCCTTATTGTGTCCATTTCTCAGAGATAAGCAGATACAGAAAGTTAAGTTCCTTTCCAAAGTCGCATAGCTAATGGGTACAAGAGTCGTGACAGTCTGAGACTAGATTCTGATGACCAGCTACACGGGTTTAGGGTGAGAACTCTGGGCTTGCCTGGGGCAGCTCTCTAGACAGATTCAACCTGTCTCATTAATGTCCCACATGTGTATCTTAGGGAGGGCACTTTTAGCTAAGAGTGAACTTTCATAACTTAGTGAGCTATTTAAATCAAGCCTAGGTAGAAATGAACTGCGGATCCTGCAAGTTCTATTCTTTCTGAGGTTGGGGTGTCCCTGGAAAAGAGTATCCTAGCCATGAGTATTCAGCACAGACTCACCCAGGACCCCAAGGTGCTCCTCCTCAGGGCCTCTTTGCTTTTGATGTGTGAAGGAGCCATCTGTGTACTCACGATATACCAGCTTTTTATAAGAGCCGCCGATCCTTGTAGCGCCTTGTTCAAAAAACACCCTGGAATCGCTGCCAAAAGGGAAAAGCGCTTGAGGCTGGTATAGAAGGAGGACAGGAGGCAGGGGTTCACGGGGTGCGCACTGAAGAGAAAAGCTCTGGCTGCTGCTTAGAGCTGCACCTTTGGGTCAGCTCAGTCCACAATAGCCCTTTACTCACCCGGAGGCAGAGAGAGTCCACTCTTAGAGGTTTAGTGAAGGGGTCTACAATCAGAAAGAGGTTTCTTTTTTTGTTTGTTTGTTTTTGTTTTTTTCTCCAAGTGACATAAAAAAAAATGTTCAAGAGGAAAACTTGGCCTGGCGTGGTGGTGCACACCTTTAATCCCAACACTCGGGAGGGAGGCAGAGGTAGGTGGATCACCATGAGTTCAAGGCCACCCTGAGACTGCATAGTGAATTCCAGATCAGCCTGGGCTACAGGGAGACCCTGCCTTGAAAAATTTTAAAGAAATTTAAAACAAACAAACAAAGAACAACAACACTATCTAAAGGTATGTATGGTAATGAGAATGGGCGGCCCTGTGAGTATCAGCCAGAAACAGTCTTCAGAGGCTCAAAGGAAAGAAAGTGGGTATGACCTAGAGCATGCCCAAAACTTTCCACCTGCAACTCCTTTAGAAAAATGGTTTTGTGCCGGGCATGGTGCAGCACGCCTTTAATCCTAGCACTCGGGAGGCAGAGGTAGGAGGATCGCCCTGAGTTCGAGGCCACCCTAAGACTACATAGTGAATTCCAGGAGAACCTGAGCTAGAGTGAAACCCTACCTCGAAAAACCAAAAAAAAAAAAAATGGTTTTGGGGGGCTGGAGGGATGGCTTAGCAGTTAAGGCATTTGCCTGCAAAGCCAAAGGATCCAGGTTCGATTCCCCAGGACCCATGTTAGCCAGATGTACAAGAGGGCACACACATCTGGAGTTTCTTTGTAGTGGCTGGAGGCCCTGGCACACCCATTCTCTCTCTCTCTCTCTATCTCTCTCTCTCCCTCTTTCTGTGTCAAATAAATAAGTAAAAAATGTTTTTTTTGGAAGGCCCAGCATGGTGGCACATGCCTTTAATCCCAGCACTTGGGAGGCAGAAGTAGGTGGATGTCCATGGGTTCAAGACCAGCCTGAGACTACATAGTGAATTCCAGGTCAGCATGAGCCAGAGTGAGACCCTGCCTCAAAAAAACACACACAAAAAGGGGGGGGGGAGGGGGGCAGATGGTTCAGTGGTTAAAGGTGTTTGCTTATGGGCTGGGGAAATGGCTTAGTGGTTAGTGTTTGCCTGCGAAGCCTAAGGACCATGGTTCTATTCCCCAGGCCTCACATGAGCCAGATACACAAGGGGGCGCATGTATCTGGAATTTGTACCATATAACACCAGTGGCGCATGTATTTGGAGTTTGCATGCAGTGGCAAGAAGCCCATATTCATTCTCTCTCTCTTTGCTGGCAAATAAATGAACGGTAATATTTTAAAAAATTTACTTATTTGAGATAGAGAGAAAGAGGGAGAGAGAGAGAGAATGGGCAAGCCAGGGCCTCCAGCCACTGCAAAGGAACTCCAGACACATGTGCCACTTTGTGCATCTGGTTTACATTGGGTCCTGGGTAATTGAATCTGGGCCCTTTGACTTTGCAGACAAGCACCTTAACTGCTAAGCCATCTTTCCAGCCCAGTAACATTCCAGGTCAGCCTGAACTAGAGTGAGACCCTACCTCAAAAACCCAGGAAAAAAAAGAATGGAAAACACATTAATTAATCTCTATAATTGTATTCAGAATTTTCTTAGGATTTATTGAGACTTTAAACCCATCCTCAGGGTAGAGAGATTGCTCAGCCATTGAAGGTGGTTTTTTGCAAAGCTTAAAGCCTGAATTTGATTCCCCAGTATCCATATACAGCCAGATGCACAAAGCGGCACATGCATCTGCAGTTTATTTTCAGTGGCAGGAGTCCCTGGCATGCCTATATATTCACTGACTCTCTCTCTCTCTCTCTCTCCCTCTCTCGCTCTCTGTATCTCAAATAAATAAATAAAAATATTTTATGGCTGGGAAGATTGCTCAGTGGTTAGTCACTTGCTTGCAAAGCCTGCCCTCCCAGGTTCAATTTCCAAAACCCATGTAAAGCCAGATGCACACCATGGCACATGCATCTGGAACTCATTCATAGTGATAAGAGGTCCCTGTGTGTGTGTGTGTGTGTGTGTGTGTGTGTGTGTGTGTGTGTCTTGCAAATAAATAAAATTTAAGGGGCTGAAGAGATGGCTTGGTGGTTAAGGTGTTTGCCTGCAAAGCCAAAGTACCCCAGTTTGATTCTCCAGGACTCACGTAAGCCAGATGCACAAGGGAGTGCATGCATCTGGAGTTCGTTTGCAGTGGCTGGATGCCCTGGTACGCCCATTCTCTCTCTCTCTCTCTGTGCCTCCTTCTCTCTCTCAAATAAAGAAATAAATTATATATATTATATACATATATATCTATATATACATATATATATATATACACACATACAAAGAAAAGAACATTTAAAAATATGAATCCATCCTTTATGATAGACTCAAATGTCATAGTTCTCAAGCCAAGGCTTCCACTAAACACCTTATAAGACCATTTATCACTCTAGTTACTGGGCTTCCACGTGCCAGTTAAGCCTGTGGTCGCTGACTCCGGCTCTAGGAGGCTTTCGTTGTGAGGGAGAGGTCTTACAACAGCAGTGGAGGAAGCTTTACCTTTCGGGGCTGGTTAGGTTCTCTCCCGTGAAGACGTCAACTCCAGAGGGAGCGTAGTTCCAGGTGACCTCCTCAGCGGCGATGTAGTAGTGCCTAACGGGCCTCCCCTGGACCTCGTCTTCCAACCAGGCCTTATTGCACTTCCGAACCTCGAAAAACGCCTGCAAACCAGCTGAAATGGCATGGGAAAGGCATTGGTTAGTGGAGTCACTTCCCCTGTGGGGAGAAGGAAGAAAGACCTTAAAGCAACAGACTGCGAAACTGATGGATAATACAAGGCTTTGTTTTTGGTTTTTTGAGGTAGGATCTCACTCTAGCCCAGGCTGACCTGGAATTCACTACGTCGTCTCAGGGTGGTCTCGAACTCACAGCGATCCTCCTACTTCTGCCTCCCAAGTGCTGGGATTAAAGGCCTGTGCCACCATGCCCAGCTCTCTTGGGAATATTTTGGTGAGAGGGAAAGGTCAAGTTTATAGACAAAAAGAAGGGTGGCCTTGGCTTATTTTAAGGGATGAGTAGGTTGGACCAGAGGAGGAGCAGAATGTGTGGCCCACTGTTCTCGCACATGAAACTGCTGCTTAGCTGCTGGGTGGGATAGGCTTCCGTGTGACCTGTGTCATGTCTGATACACGCACCTAGGTCTGAGGTCAAAGCGACATACTCAGTCCTAGGTCAACTCAAGTTGTTAAGAACAAGGAAGAGTTTTATAGCCTTACATTAAGGACACAAGAAAGCTGGGCATGTGGTGCTCGTCTTTAATCTCCCAGCACTGGAGAGGCAGAGATAGGAGGATCACTGTGAGTTTGAGGCCAGCCTGAGACTACAGAGTGTGTTCCAGATCAGCCTGGGCTAGAGTGAGACCCTACCCCCAAAAAATTTAAAAAAAAAAAGGAGACAAGGAAGGCATTTTTCAAGTTAAGGTAAAGAATGGATAAAGCCGGGCGTGGTGGCGCACACCTTTAATCCCAGCACTCGGGAGGCAGAGGTAGGAGGCTCACCATGAGTTTGAGGCCAATTGAGACTACATAGTGAATTCCAGGTCAGCCTGAGCTAGAGTGAGACCCTACCTCAAAAAAATGAAAAACAAACAAACAAATGAAACACAACACACACACACACACAAACCCAAACACAAACAGGTACAGAAAAAAAAAAGTTGGTGATACTTGGCATGACTACTTTTTTTTGTTGTTGTTGTTTTGTTTTTGTTTTTCGAGGTAGGGTTTCACTCTAGCCCAGGCTGACCTGGAATTCACTATGGACTCTCAGGGTGGCCTCGAACTCACGGCGATCCTCCTACCTCTGCCTCCCGAGTGCTGGGATTAAAGGCGTGCGCCACCACACCCGGCTTTATGACTACTTTTTTTAACAGCTTACTTTTCAACACAATATATACACCAAGTTTTTATAATATGATAGATTTTACACTGAGAAATTACACACAATATTATCCTGTCAGGGCAGGGTCAATTATTCTATTCCAGAAAACAATCAGATTTTCAGATCTCCTTACTGAATAAACATCCTAGTCTCAATAGTAAAAGAAATACACTATTGCACATACCACTATGGAGATAAATACAAAGATATTTAGCTTTTGAATTCTGATTCCCAATAATCACCCCCTCTCCATTAGTAGAGTAATTGAGACACACATCTGACTTTCAGCTGACAGTTGATTTTGGGTAAAGATCCTACCTTTTAGATGGTTTAGATTCTGGCAGCTGAGCATCCAGACTCCGGGATTCCCGGCCACCATGAACGCATCCAGAAGAGTTGCAGGGAAGAGACTGAACGTGTCAGCACGGTGGTTCTTGCTGCTCAAGACCTGGCCATGAAAGAACGCTGCATGCACGTCAACTTCGTTCCCCATCCCAAAAAGGTACCATTTCACTCTGTCTTCTACACACATGGAGAGTCCGGGGAGGGTTCCGAAAGCATATCCATTCACAGCTGTAAATCAAGGTCAGAATTGTGGCTAATAGACTTGGGTGCCTAAGACAATGATAGTTACTCCCACAGAAATCAATTAATTCGATATGGCAAATTGATGCCACACGCGCATCTATTTCTCTCCTGTAACCACGTGACTAATCAACCACATTTTGGACCTGTGTTCTGGCTGAGAATTACAGCCAACACCATCTTACAAGATGATCTCAACACTGGAGATGACACTATGGAGATGAAATGTATAAACTATACATGTTGTTGCATGTACTTGGAAATATAGCATAAATACACATAGATGTTCTGTCATGTTACAGTTTCTTGTGAGCCCCCAGGTGTTCTGTCATGTTACAGTTTCTTGTGAGCCCCCAGGTGTTCTGTCATGTTACAGTCGCTTGTGAACCCCCAGGTGTTCTGTCATGTTACAGTCGCTTGTGAGCCCCCAGGTGTTCTGTCATGTTACAGACACTTGTGAACCCCCAGGTGTTCTGTCATGTTACAGTCGCTGGTGAACCCCCAGGTGTTCTGTCATGTTACAGTCGCTGGTGAACCCCCAGGTGTTCTGTCATGTTACAGTCGCTGGTGAACCCCCAGGTGTTCTGTCATGTTACAGTCGCTGGTGAACCCCCAGGTGTTCTCTCATGTTACAGTCGCTGGTGAACCCCCAGGTGTTCTGTCATGTTACAGACACTTGTGAACCCCCAGGTGTTCTGTCATGTTACAGTCGCTGGTGAAACCCCAGGTGTTCTGTCATGTTACAGTCGCTGGTGAGCCCCCAGGTGTCCTGTCATGTTACAGTCGCTGGTGAACCCCCAGGTATTCTGTCATGTTACAGTCGCTGGTGAACCCCCAGGTGTTCTGTCATGTTACAGTTGCTTGTGAGCCCCCAGGTGCTCTGTTGTCTTACAGTACTTCCTGTTGCTTTCCTGGAAGTCCTCGTTGTCCTTGTCAACTTTCTCTGGTTCAGAACAGAAGATTTTGATGTTGTCTTCGAGATACCAGCTGAGATTTTCATCCACCACAGAAAACATGATCACAAACTCTTGGTCAATATCTTTATGCTTTTCGTTATCTAGAGAACCTGAAGTGGAAATTTCTACTTTAGTAGATCTGAATTTTTAGAATATGGTTTGACTTATGTTTTCAGTGACTTAAAAAATTAGTATTTTATTTTCCCAAAATCCATACCAGTTACTCCTGTTTTATGGACATGGAAACACTCAGAGAATTTCATGGTCACTATGGTGCACACTCACACTCATATCTCTGTATGTTTTCTAGCCACAAAGCTATCAAGTGCTTTTTGAAAAATGGGAAAATTGGAATTCACACATGTCCACATCTTCTTGCAACACGTTAACCACAAGCAAGACAAGAGAGCTTTGTCACTGTCAGTCAAGCCAGCATTACATTGCAAGCTCTTGAACTATGTTGCCATAGTGTTAGAAATACAGATACGATGTTACATGGACCAATATAATACAGACAATGCCAGGCACCACCATGGAGTGTCACTAAGGGAGTCACATAAGATAAAGTCATGTCTCCATATGACATGAGTGGTCGAAGTTATACCCCAAAAATCCTATCCTGGGGGCTGGAGAAATGTCTTAGCAGTTAAGCACTTGCTTGTAAAGCCTAAGGACCCTGGTTTGAGGCTCAATTCCCCAGTACCCATGTAATCCAGATGCACAAGGTGGCACATATATCTGAAATTCATTTGCAGTGGCTGGAGGCCCTGGTGTGCCCATTCTCTTTCTCTCTCTCTCTATCTCTGTTTTTCTCTCTGTCTGTCTGTCTGTCTGTCACTCTCAAATAAATAAATAAATAAAAATAAAGCTGGGCGTGGTGGCGCACGCCTTTAATCCCAGCACTCGGGAGGCAGGGGTAGGAGGATCGCTGAGAGTTTGAGGCCACCCTGAGACTACATAGTGAATTACAGGTCAGCCTGAGCCAGAGTGAGACCCTACCTCGAAAAACTAAAAAATAATAAAATAAAAAAAATAATAATAAAATAAAATAAATTAAAAAATCCTATCCTGAGGATAATTCATTTTGTGCACCTTAGCTTCATTTATGTTCCGCCCCCCCAACAAAAGAATTTCTCCTTTTTTTTTTCAGTTTTTCAAGGTAGGGTCTTGCTCTAACCCAGGCTGGCCTGGAATTCACTATGTAGCCTCAGGCTGGCCTCAAACTCATGGCAATCCTCCTACTTCTGCCTCCTGAGTGCTGGGATTAAAAGCATGTGCCACCACACTTGGCTGGATTTCTCCACTTTCAACATTCATTTCCTCGTCCTGTTGTAGTTTGAATGTGAGCTGCACCCCCGTAGCCTCATGTGTTTGTGATTAAGCTTCACACTTAGTCCCCAGCTGGTGGCAGTTTGGGAGGCGGAGCCTTGCCAGAGGAGGTGAGTGGCTTGAGGTGAGCCTTGGGGGTGGTATGTCCCAAGCCTCCCTTGTCAGAGCTCAGCTCACTCTTGCTGCTACGTCCCAGCTGTGATAGCAAGATGTGACACCCAGCCTCTGGTCTGCCATGCCTTGATGAAACTCCCTCCATGAAAACTGTCAGCTGAATGAATCCTGTCCTCCCGTCAGCTACTTCTGCTCGGGTGTTTTGTCTCAGCAACACGAAGGTGACTTCAATACCTGTTCTGCTCTTCCCTTACTTTTCGACTCTCACTTCTCTCTTACTTACTCAACTTCAACACAGAACAACTTGCTCTTTTGCGAGCCATAAAGAGAAATAATACCTTTTTTGCAGAGTATTAAAGGCCCGATGAGTCCGGAAGCGATGTCTTTTGGCGCGTCGACGTGGGAGTGGTAAATCCTCGTCACACAGTTGCCGTCTCCCTCCCCTGGGCTCTGCTCCTCATTGGCATGCAGTACATACAAGTACTGTTGTCCTGGGAGCACCTTGTCATCTGCCCTTTGGAAGTCAGTGGTGTTGTCCGGGTAGATGGCCCCTGGAAATCAGCACATCGTGGAGGTAGAAAATAAATGGAGATGAATTTGAGGAAACAGTCTTTGACATCTAACATGTTCCTTGACGATGTAGTAACATCCTATTTGAACACAGAGAATTGAGAGGCTATTGGCTAAGGGTTCTAGAAGCTTCACAGAAATTAGACTTTTTAATTGACAGAGTGATACATGAGACAAGTCAGCATGATAGTGATTTTTCATTTATAATTTAAAGGAAAGCTTTTGCCTTGGGGTCATGATATAGAAGACTGTGCAAAATGATGACTCTCATTTGAAACTTTTTATAGTTGATCAGATTTTTGCTTGTGCCATGGAGAACTTAATTTTTTACTTTTATTTTATTTATTTATTTTTGAATATTTTATTTATTTGTTTCTTTATGAGAGAGAGAAAGAGACAGGGGAGATAGTGAGACAATGGGAATGCCAGGGCCTCTAGATACTGCAAACACAGACACACGCACCACCTTGTGCATCTGGTTTTATATGGGTACTGAG
The DNA here is from genome assembly GCA_036346955.1 of Dipus sagitta. Classification (NCBI taxonomy): domain Eukaryota; kingdom Metazoa; phylum Chordata; class Mammalia; order Rodentia; family Dipodidae; genus Dipus; species Dipus sagitta. The sequence continues at coordinate 104,777,685 of CM070783.1, forward strand.
AAATTGAACCTGGGTGCTTAGGCGTTGGAGGCAAGTTCCTTAACTGTTAAGCCACCTTGCCAACCTTTTTATTTTTTTACTTTTAATATGGAAATGCTGCAAATGAACTCCGATGCATGTGCCACCTTGTGCAACTGGCTTACGTGGGTCCTGGGGAATTGAGACTTGAATTGGGGTCCTTAAGCTTCACAGGCAAGTGCTTAACCACTAAGTCATCTCTCCAGCCCATGTTCGTTCTTCATAAAGACATATAACCAGAAGAAACTGCATTGTTGTGATGAAACAACATCCTTCTTAATAAAATAGCCTAGATCGAAGTGACAGACTTATAGGTCATACCCAAGAAGAGAGCCGACAGTCTTAGCAGTTCAGAGGTCTTCCTGCTGAAAGGAAATTGCTGTTGCAAGATGCGCTGAACTTACCCTCGTGTTCTTTATAGTAAGTCATCCCATGGGAGTGGAAAGTGTAGGGCCGGGACGCAAAGTTTTTTAAGTGGACATAAACCTTATCTTCGACTTCAGCTTTGATAATGGGCCCTAAAAATCCCAGCCAGGCTGGCTTGTCTATAGTCTCCGTAAAGGTTCCGTCTGTGTACTGAACATAAAGGGCCTTCTTGTAGGTTCTTCCAATTCGCGTTGGACCATTTTGAAGATAGAGGTCAGACTGCTCCCTGCAAAGGAGAAGAAGGCAGTTCTGTCAGGAGCCATCGTTCCTGGGGCTGATGTGGCAACGAGGGAGAAATGAATGACTGCACCCCGTTGAGTGTTTGCCTGTTACAGGGGTGCTTCCAAAGGCGGAGGGGCAGTGGCTGTTGGCCCTGTTCTTTGAACTATGGGAGTATTCCATGTCAGGCATATGGTGGAGAACCCCCTTATATGTGAAGGCCTTATAACCATAGGGTGGATCAAAAAAAATTTACTTATTTACTTTGTGTGTGTGTGTGTGTGTGTGCATGCACATGCTTGTGCATGCATGCCAGGGTCTCTTGCTGTTGCAAGCAAAGACCAGACAACAGCTTTACATGGGTGGCTGGAGAACTGAAGCCCAGGCCAGCAGGCTTTGGGAGCCAGTGCCTTTAACCCCAACTCCAATATAGTGTATTTTACTATGTAATTTTTGAGGAATTTTCACATAAAACACAAAAGCATTTATGGAATAGAAAAAATTAATGTGGGATGTTAAATTAAAACAACTCAAATAATTTTCACAATAGTGTACCTTTGAGTTTAGGAAAAACTCATTTAAAAATATTTTATTTATTCATTTATTTGAGAGAGAGAGAGAGAAAAAGGCAGATAGAAAGAGAGAGAGAAAGAGAGGGAGAGAAAATGGGCATGCCAGGGCCTCCAGACACTGCAAGTGAACTCCAGACACATGTGCCCCCTTCTGTAGCTGGCTTACGTGGGTCCTGGTGGATCAAACCTAGATCTTTTGGCTTTGCAGGCAAGTGCCTTAACTGCTAAGCCATTTCTGCAACCCAGAAAAACTCATTTAAAGCAATTAATCTGGATATTTGAGATTTCAGAATAAATATGTTTATGTATATTTACATATACTTATATATTATGTATATTTATATATAAGTAAATGTACATATATAACATGTAAATAAACACATATATGTATATACACACACATAAGTGTATATATTTCCTACAAAGTAAAACTAGTGAGGCTGAGTGTGGTTGCACAATCCTGTAGTCACAGCACTTGGGAGGTGGAGGCAGGAGGATCAGGAGGAGTTTGAGATCATTCTTGGCTGCATAATGGGTTCAATAATCCTGCCTCAAAAATATTAAAATTAAGGAACTAGCCAGGCATGGAAGCACACGCCTTTAATTCCAGCACTCAGGAGGCAGAGGTAGGAAGATTACCATGAGTTCGAGGCCACCCTGAGACTACATAGTTAATTATAGGTCAGGCTGGGCTAGAGCGAGACCCTACCTCAAAAAAACAAACAACCAAAAAAAAAAAAAAAAAAAAAAAAGGGAATTAAATTAATTCATTTTTATTTCTTCTAGACATCCTAAATCAAGTCTAGAACTGATACATGTAGTATATATGGACTTCAGAATTATCTTTGGATTTAAATTAGCCCTGTGGTTTTAAAATCTGTCACTACTACATATGCTTAACATTGAACAGTTATATATGATTAATAGATTCATAAAAGCTTCCTAAATATGTCAACACAGTAAATAGTTAACAGGGATAATAGGGAAAGAGAAGAAGAAAAGGAAACTTGATATTCAAACATAAATAGATTTTTTTTTTTTTTTTGGTTTTCTGAGGTAGGGCTTCGCTCTAGCCCAGGCTGACCTGGAATTCACTATGTAGTCTCAGGGTGGCCTCAAACTCCTGGTGATCCTTCTACCTCTGCCTCCCAAGTGCTGGGATTAAAGGTGTGCACTACCACACCCGGCCTTTTCATAGATTGATTTTTATATACTTACCTCGATTCAAGGCTTCTCAGAGGAATCTATTTGTGAATAATGCCATTTTGAAGAACCCATTTAAATCCTGGCCTTGACAAGTTCCTCCACAACCAAAGTCTCTTCTATTTGCATTTAAAACTGTGTATGATTGGGCTGATGGCCTTAAACATGGTGTGTGTGTTGCCTGCTTATATCTAGCTGGCTTCTGACGCTTTAGCACTCTACACTCAACATGCCACAGGGATGCGGCACCTGACTGAGAGATAACCGTCGCCGCGTTTCTTCAGCTGTGAGCTCATCAGTAGAAGTCAGATACGTTTTTCTTTCCCTCTCCAAGGGCTATCCAGTATGGACTTTTATTGCTACATAATTTAAAAACCTGATTTTTAAAAGTGTAGGGCTCTAACCTAACGTTTTCTTAAAAATGTTTAAGTGTTTTTATTTATTATTTGCAAGCAGAGACAGAGAGAAGAGAGACAGAGAGAGTGGGTGCACGAGGGTGTCCAGCCACTGCAAATGGACTCTGGATGCCTGCTCCACTTCATGCGTTTGGCTCTATGTGGGTACCGGCGAATCCGTACACGGGTCATTGGGCTTTGCAGACAAGCGCCTTAATAGCTGAGCCATCTCTCCATTCATAATTATCTGCTCATTATCTGTTTAACATGCATAATTTTCTACTACAGCAGTGGTGACATGTCAATTCCTGAGCTCAGTTCCTGACTTTGATTAGGGGTGGGAGATGCTGGTCAGGCACCTGCAGTTTTTATTTTTATTTTTATTTTTATTTTTTTATTTTAGAGAGAGAGAGCAAGAGACAGACAGACAGACAGACACACACACACACACACACACACACAAAGAGAGAGAGAGAGAGAGAATTGGTGCAGCAGAGCCTCAGCCACTGCAATTGAACTCCAGTTGATTGCACCACCTAGTGGGCATGTGTAACCTTGCACTTGCCTCACCCTTGTGCATCTAAAATGGGATCTGGAGAGTTGAACATGGGTCCTTAGGCTTTGCAGGCAAGTGCCTTAACCACTAAGCAATATCTCCAGTCCAGGCACCTGCATTTTTTAACAAGCACACTAGCATGTTCCAGTGAAGGCGGGCTACTCTGGGGCTCATGAGAACTAAGACTGAAGGTGAGGAGACCAGCCCAGTCCCCAAGGCAGTGGGGCAGCAGGAGACATTAAAGTGGAGAGTTCTCTTTACAGGTGATGTCCTGGTGATACCAGGCATCTGTGGGTGGTGGCAGCACAGGGACCCGTGGTCAGGGAGCATGGACACTTGGCAGTGACCCTAGGGGACTGAGTCTGGGCAGAGGGAGCAGGGTTGGTAGTAACAGAGGCATCTTCCTCTGGATTGACTGGGGGCTCCACAATGTGCATCTCAGAGTTGCCAACATGTTCTGACAACTTCAAGGGTGCTGGATTACTTGATCTAAAGGAAGCAGAAGAGCCGGGCGTGGTGGCGCACGCCTTTAATCCCAGCACTCGGGAGGCAGAGGTAGGAGGATCGCCGTGAGTTCAAGGCCACCCTGAGACTCCATAGTGAATTCCAGGTCAGCCTGGGCTAGAGTGAAACCCTACCTTGAAAAACCAAAAAAAAAAAAATAAATAAATAAATAAAAAAAAAAATAAATAAATAAAGGAAGCAGAATTCTGCACTAAAAATAGCTGATATTGTGTTTGCCTGCCCCTTCAAACTCATCCTGACTAAAGGGTCAATGTGGAAGTGAGAAAAAGAAAGCAAAAGTTTTGTACCAGTTATGGAAGTAGGAAGATCCCAGGAGTGCCTTCAAGACTCCTGTTTGGGGCTGGAGAGATGGCTTGGTGGCTAAGCGCTTGCCTGTGAAGCCTAAGGACCCTGGTTTGAGGCTTGATTCCCCAGGACCCACGTTAGCCAGATGCATAAGGCGGCGCATGGTCTGGAGTTCGTTTGCAGTGGCTTAAGGCCCAGGCGCACCCATTCTCTCTCTCTCTGCCTCTTTCTCTTTCTGTCTGTCTGTCGCTCTCAAATAAATAAATAAAAACAAACAAAAACTTAAAAAGACTCCTGCTTGTTCACCTTCTAATTGTTTACCACAGGTTTCTCATTATGTTAGAGCAAAATAGACAGACAGACACACACACACACACACACACACACAAATGATGGCTTGGAGACTTCAAGATGTTAGAAGTTCATGAAAAATTAATAAAACCTAGATATGAACACTTCCCCAACCCCATAGATTTTGTGTGGACAGGAGGAATTTTAATAGTGTATTAACAATAACTAAGCTGTAAAGCATCAAAGACCGCTGAGCTCAAAAGCAGAAATTCATGCAGTCATTCTGCTAAGAGGCGCTGGCGGAAGGCCACGCTCAGTCGAGTGCAGCTCCAGCTCCAGTCGACAGCTTCTCTTCCCGTCCAGCCAGAAGAACCCTGGGCCAGTGTCACTGAGTGGTCTTCAAGGTCTGGGCATGCTTTCTAGAAGACTTTTCTGACAATGTTAACAGAGATTCAAGTCTGCATTCCACCACGTCCTATTGATATATCTCTCACAGACTCGAGTTTTCAAGCAGCCCTCGTATTCTGAAAGCTTTATATAAACAAAGAAGGCACTTGTATTTTCTGACTGAAGCTCTTCTGCACTGAGGACCGCATTACTACATGACTACATCACTTCTCACTTCAATAGACTGTAACAGCTGTGTCAAATGCTTTCACTGCATTGAATTTTTCCTATGTAATTCACTTCCTAAAATAAGAGGAGCATTATCTTAGCTTTTTGACCCCATTTCTACCCAAAGATTTTCTTTATGGTAGAAGTTGTATGAACGTAATTCTTTTTTTTTTTTTTCAAGGCAGGGTCTTGCTGTAGCCCAGGCAGAACTGGAAATTTAGTCTCAGGGTGGCCTTGAACTCACAGCGATCCTCCTACCTCTGCCTCCCAAGTGCTGGGATTAAAGGCGTGCACCACCATGCCCAGTTTTTTTCTTGGGAGGGGGTGAAATTACTTTTAAGGGGCCTGGGGAGATGGTTCAGTGGTTAAAGACACTTGCTTGCAAACCTTGTTAGCCAGGTTCAGTGTGCCTGTACCTATGTAAAGCTGGATGCAGAATGTGGTGGTGTTTGGAGTTCATTTGCAGCAGTAAGAGACTCTGCAGTGCACACGTGTGCACACACACACACCCAAATTTAAACTTTTAAAAATTACTTTTTAAAAAGATTTTATTTTCATTTTTATTTATTTATTAGAGGTAGAGAGAAGGACAGAGAGAGAAAGAGAGAGAGAGAGAGTGAGTGAGAATGGGCAGGCCAGGGCTCTAGCCACTGCAAACAAACTCCAGCTGCATGTGCCACTATGTGCATCTGGCTTACATGGGACCTGTAGAGTCGAACGTGGGGCCTTAGGCTTCACAGGCATGTGCCTTAACTGCTAAGCCATCTCTCCAGCCCTAAAAATTACTTTTAATAATAATTGATCTGAAGCTAAAATATAGTCAGAGTTTTAAACATTCTGAGTTCTTTATACATGCACATATGCATATATACTACAACATGCAAGCTGGTTTTTCCTTCTTGCCTTCTCTTTGTGAAAACCAGGAAATACTAAACATCATGTGATACTTTGTGGGAGGTCTATTTGCTTATGGGCTGTCTCCAGGGGACCATCACAAGGTCATTGGCTGCTCAGGAACAAAATGTCAGTTAATGGAAGCATTTGGGAACTCTGCCAGTCAGCTCTTCAGCCACAAGAATCTATTATAGCTGGTCTTTGAAGCAAACAAGTAATTCGTGTTTGATTGCAATTCTTCCTGTTGACAATTGTAATAAGCTCCTTTTTCTTCATTACAGCAGACATGTCCCCCCCCCAGCCCAGTAATCATATTTGTTATTTTTAGTCCTCTCCCTTTAAAAGAAACAAGCCAACTCCTATTATTTCTGGTAGACTCAGACCCAGAAGTGAGCTCTGAATGGCAGGAGAAAAAATATTTTTTAAAATGTGTCTATAGTAAGAGAATAATAATGTTCCTCTGGTAAATTTAGAATTCACTTGGCTTCTAAATTTACCGAGGAACATTATTATTCTCTTACTGTAGACACATTTAAAATTTTTTTTTTCTCCTGCCATTCAAGGCTTGCTTCTGGTTCTGAGTCTACCAGAAATAATAGGATTATTCTAGATGTCTTTTGGCATCACTAATTGAGACATGTGACATTCAATTTTCATTGCTGTGTAACAAATGATCTTGAGTAATACCTATTTATGACCTCACAGTGGGATGAGTCTGGAGTCTGTCGCCCCATGACTGCGTTCTCTGCCCATGGCCTCACACCACTGAGAGCCAGCGCTGGCCACTGAGCTCCTTGCCTGAAGCCTCGTGGAAAAATCCACTTTCTGGGTTGGTCAGAGTGTAGGCAGAATTCAGTTCCTTCAGTCTGTAGTGGGAGGGTCTCTTGTTTGCTTGTGGTTTCCAGCTGGGGACATCTACCAGTTCCTTAGGGCCACCCGCAAGTCTCTCAGATGTCTCTCTCCAACTTCCCGCCAGCCAGGGCACAGAATTGCCCTCCAATCTGTGAAGCCATCTGGCTTTCTCTCTTGTAACACCACAGGCTGCTCTCCCCAGGGCCAGCTGTGCTGGTCACTAAAACATGGACCTGGAGTGACATCCTCCACACGGGTTCCAGAAATCTTAGAACTGGACATCTTTTGGGGGACACTTTACCAATGCTGCCTATAACACGTGGGAGTCATAGGAACACAGTCCAGAAGCGGGTTGAGACGCGCCCCAGGGGACACAACACGAGCTTTCGTGAATCACACATCCTAAATAACCCCGTTCCACTACCTACCTGTGTTCTCAGGGGAAATGGAACTAGAAATGTTAAAATTGTTTAATTCTCTCCTCTGAACAGGCTGCCCTCACTAGCTATTACTTCCTATTTTTTAAATTTGGTAACCTCAGGGAATGAATCATTTTAAGTAGATTTTCCAGATAATGTTAACAAAACAGTATGCCTCCTTAAGAATATTTGAAAAACATTTTTTTTTTCAAACAGAGTGTCACATAGTCCAGGTTGGCCTGAGCTTACTGTGTAGTCATTTCAAATTTTCAAAAATACTTAAATAAATAAATATATATATACATATATATATATATATGCCATTTTTATTTATTGATTTATTTGAGAGAGGGAAAAGAAGAGAGGCAGAAAGAGAGAATGGGCGTGCCAGGGCTTCCTGCCACTGCAAATGAACTCCAGACACATGTGTTCCTTTGTGTATGTAGCTTTGCATAGGGACTGGGGAATCAAACCCAGGACATCACCATCCCCCCAGCCCTAAAATTACTTTAAAGGAGTGTTAACGTAGTTCTTTGGGAAGTCATTGTGCCTACACAAGCAAACCAAAAAATTCCACATAAACAGTAAAATGAAACATGGGCCTAACCAATCAAACTACAAACTAAACCTTTAACATGAAACTTTAACAAATCAGAGTCTCCCCCTAACTAACTAGAAATTTTCCACTTTAAATAATCAAATATATTCTCTTTGTCTTGCTTCCATAAACACCTTATAAAAGACAGAGGTAGGAGGATTGCCGTGAGTTCAAGGCTACCCTGAGACTACATAATGAATTCCAGGTTAGCCTGGGCTAAAGTGAGACCCTACCTTGAAAAACCAATAATAAAAAAGTGTCTCTTGTATCCCACACATCACGGACCTGATTATGTCTGAGGTAGTCCCATTCATGAGTGACTGAACATTCAAATGAACTTGGTAAATGTTAATGTGTTTAATGAATTTAAATAAGGGTAAAATAGATACCTTCAGTGAAAATAGTTTTTGCTTCTAAAAAAGTTTGTTTCCCTATTTTCTTAAGCAGGGGGTTATATTGGGAAATCATCCTTTGTTCTGATAAGAACAGTTAAGATGAACATTTACTGAGTAGTTCTTACACCGTGCACACTCAAAGTCATAGTGAGTGTAGTTACGAACACACTGAGGCCAAGCGGTCTTAGCCTGCGCTCTGTGTCTTTGGTCAGGGTTAGAGCTGTCATTTCTGTTTAGTCATTGGGTCTGCTCGTAATGTCATTGTCATTGTAGGGCTTGTTTTTTAAACCTGTAGTGGGCTGGAAAACTTTTATATTAATGTATCAATATGTTAAGAAAGTCACCATTCCTGAATGAAAGCCTATAAAATCATGGATAAAAGGGTTTTGTGGGCTGCGGATATGGTTAAAGGTCTTTGCTTGCAAAGTCTAACGGCCTGCGTTTGATTCCCCAGTACCCACATAAACCCAGACGCACAAAATGGAGTGTGCCTCTGGTGTTCATGTGCAGTGGCAAGCGGCCTTGGCATGCCCATATTCTCATTCATTCATTCTCTCTCTCTTCTTGCAAATCATATAAATAAAATATAGGTTACAAAATGTTTTTTTCAAAAAGGGTTTTTCTTGTAAATAAAGAAAAATTTACTTATTTATAGCTTCCTAGAGGAAAAAAAGTCAACCAAAGATAATAGTATTATTTTTGCTATGATAGTCAACTATCCAATAAATAGTTAATATGTATTATGGGCCCAGAACACACTGTTGATTTTTGTTTGTTTTTCAAGGTAGGGTCTCACTCTAGCCCAGGCTGACCTGAAATTCACTGTGTAGTCTCAGGCTGGTCTTGAACTCACAGTGATCCTCTGACCTCTGCCTCCCAAGTGCTGGCATTAAATGTGAGCGCCACCATGCCCTGCTTACACTACTGATTTTACGAATGTCTTTTATGTGGATGCTCATTGTTATCTAAATGAAAGTAACTTGGGCTGAAGAGGTACATGTTTTCGAATCTTGAACTGCTTCTCCATTTTTGGATGGGACAGAGAAAGCATTAGCCCAGGTGACAGCAGCATTGGCTCTAGGGGCCGAGGGTCTTTTACATGTCCCTGTTAGAAATAAGTGACATTGACATTGATCCCAGGGTGGTAAGCCTAGTCCCTAACCAATAAAGCACAGTAAGGACAACTCATGCATTTTCCTCTTTAACATCTGCTAATGTTTTCATTTTTACTACCTCTAGTTTGACCTCCTAGGCTGACTTCTGTTTTATTTAATTTCCTGATTCATGCTGTGACAAGAATCTGTCCACACAAGGAGCAAGGGACAGTTTTACAACAGAACCTAACGTTTCTTCTGGCGTTCTATAAACCTTTGGTTTTGTACATTTACAAACACTTCTTAGCGTCTCCATGCCTTTTGGTCTCGTGAACAAGCAGTGATCAGAGCACATGGGGGTCCTGCCCTCTCTGCATACATTCACCCCCTCTTTATCATCTAAGACCTTCAAGCTTACCATGCAGCTCAAACCCAGTTCTCACCTCCCTAGCACTCATCATTTATCTGATATTCATCCATCTCAGGCTCCTGCACCTCTTCTTGTTTATTTCTACTTCCTGTGGGCCATCCCACGAGAAGATAGCCAGCCTTGTCTGGTGATAGCCAGTCAGATGTGACTGGGTTAAAATATGCTGTGGATTTTGGACAATGAAAGGAACAAAAAGTTGCTCTTCTATTAAACAATTTTAACAGAATTTTAGCAAAATGACTGCAGCTGTAATTGCTGTCCTTGGATATGGGGGGTGGGAAATATTCCACTAATTGCTGTCCATGTATATGGGGGAAAATATCCCAGGCTGGTCAACCAATCCCATCCAGAGTTTACACAACTCTAGGATGCCAGGGAAGTTACAGGGGATTGTAGACCACTGGTAAAAAGAAAGCTGAACATTAGCTGAAAATTCACACTTTCTCCTTGAAGGTTCCCTATTAAGTAACAATGAGGTGCTGGGGAGATGGCTCAGTGGTTAAAGGAGCTTGCTTGAAAACCCCACCCAGCCTGGGTTCGATTCCCCAGGACCCACATAAAGCCAGATGCACAAAATGGTGCATGCATCTGGAGTTCATTTGCAGTGGCAAGAGACATTGGCACAGCCATTCTCTTTCTCTCTTTTCTTGCAAATAAGGAAAAATTAAAAAAAAGTAAGAATGAAGGCTGGAGAGATTAAGGCACTTGACTGCAAAGCCAAAGGACCCAGGTTTGATTCCCCAGGACCCTGGTAAGCCATATGCACAGGGTGGTGCATGCGTCTGGAGCTTGTATGCAGTAGCTATAGGTTCAAGCTCCCATTCTCTCTCTTTCTACCACTTTCTGTCTCTGAAATAAATAAATTAATTTAAACAATAATCAGGCCAGGTGTGGTGGTGTGGGGGCAGAGGTAGGAGGATTGCTGTGAGTTCAAGCCACCCTGACACTACATAGTGAATTCCAGGTCAGCCTGGGCTAGAGTGAGACCCTACCTCAAAAAAATAAAATAAAATAAAATAAAATAAAAAATAAGAAAAGAATCAATAGTTATGCAATGTGTTGTAGTAATCTAGCTGTTTTTAGACAATTTTAACAGCTGTCATTTGAGTCATTCAAGTTTCTTGTTTTTTTCAAGTTTCTTTTTTTTTTTCAAGTTAAACAAGAACTTATTAGAAGAGAAAGTGAGGGACTGGAGAGATGGCTTAACCATTAAGGCGCTTGTTTGCAAAGCCTAATGACCTGGGTTTGATTCCCCAGTACCCATGTAAAGTCAGATGCACAAAGTGGTGCATACATCTGGAGTTGGTTTGCAGTGGCTAGAGGTCCTGATGCACCCATTCTCTCTTTCCTTCCCTCTCTCTCTCCCCTTGCAAATAAATAAATAAGATATTTTTAAAAAGAAGAGAAAGTGAAAGTGAAGCAAAAAAAAAAAGCTCCTGAGTTGGGCTGAATATCAAGGGGGCGGCCTTCACTTGAGTTTTATTACCATTCAGACACTTTCATTAATATAGTATATACTGGCTTTGAATGACAAATTTCCATTTGGTGATAAATGCTTAATTAATATTATTATTAAAAGCAATAACCTCAGTTTGGATAAATTTCCATAATAAAAACTCCAAGGAGAACTGTACTTTTTTCTTTTTTCTTTTGGTTTTCCGAGGTAGGATCTCTCTTTAGCCCAGGCTGACCTGCAATTCACTCTGTAGTCTCAGGGTGGCCTTGAACTCATGGCAATCCTCCTACCTCTACCTCCCAAGTGCTGGGATTAAAAGCGTGCGCCACCATGGCCTGTGCCTGTTTGTTTTTCTGTCCAGTGAATAGAGCTTGAAATAAAGTAGGTAGTGTCAGGCACTCTGAGTTCATGGATATCTAGGCCATTTTGTGTCTGGGGGAAGCATGTTTTATTTATTTATTTGAGAGAGAGAGAGAGAGAGAGAGATACAGAAATAGGCAGATAAAAGAGAGAGAGAGAGAGAGAATAGGCACATCAGGGCCTCCAGCCACTGCAAACAAACTCCAGATGTGTGTACCCCCTTGTGCATCTGGCTTACGTGGGTCCTGGGGAGTCGAACCTGGGTCCTTTGGCTTTGCAGGCAAGCACCCTAACCGCTTTTTATATGGTGTTTTATCTGAGCCATCATAATCAGCACGTCACATTCCCTGATCTACCGGAGCCCTATGCTAAGAGCTTTGCAAGCAGTCCTGGGGTGTGTCAGTATTGCCTTTCACTACCACTACTGACAAGCTGGGACAACTAACCTGATTCATTCACTGTCCAGAGCCACCCAGTAAGTATTAGGCAAAATCATATTTGTTAAATTGGATTTCATTCCTATAGATGAATTTTTTTTTATTCTTTTTTTTTGAGGTAGGGTCTCATTCTAGCCCAGGCTGACCTGAAATTCACTATGTAGTCTGAGGGTGGCCTTGAACTCAAGGCGATCCTCTTACCTCTGCCTCCTGAGTGCTGGGATTAAAGGTGTGCGCCACCACCCCCAGCTTGATTCATTTTTTTTAACATTCCATTTTTATTTATTTATTTATTAGAGAGAGAGAGAGAGTGGACGTGCCAGGGCCTCTAGCCACTGAAAATGAACTCTAAACTCATGTACCACCATGTGCTTCTGGCTTTATATGGGTACTGGGGAATCTAACCTGGGTCCTTAGGCAAGCACCTTAACCACTAATCCATCTCTGCAGTGCTATAGATGAAGTTTTGCAGGATTAAGAAATACTGTGTTTTATACCACTAGTGGTGTGACAAGCATAGCATTTTATACTGTCATCATTAAAATGTATGAGCTTCTGCATCAACAGACAGACAGACAGACAGACAGACAGCATAGACCTGAGGTGGTGGGAAGCCAGGGCAGTTCCCAGGACCACCGGGAAAGGAGCAGAGCATTCTGCACTGAGAAATACCCAGAAGTGGACAGGAGGTTGGGTCAAATACCTTGGATTTCAAGCCAACACTTTGCAGTTTCTGTAGATAGCAAATTAAATATTTATACCGCTGGCTTTAATTTTAGATTCATAATTGTTTATAAATCTGGCCCATAAACAACAAAAATAGTGACTTACGTGTCAACTGAAATCAGTTTCTTTTCCCCGTTGTCAGGGGCATAATTCCAAGTTGCTTCAATAATTCCAATATAATAATGCTTGTCTCTCGCCCAGGTTTTGTCACTATAGAAAAACAGAAAAACTCCTAGCATCCAAAGCTTCATTTCTCCCCCCTCTTGGAGTTGAGATGAAATAAAGCAAAATCAAATGCAGGCTATTATATAAATCAGGTTTTCTTCCTTTATTTTGCTTGATTGACACAATTTAGTGTTGCATAAGAGTAAATCATTTCGTTAGAGCAAATAACATTTTCCGACTCAGCCGGGATTCTCGTAAACCCAGGGGAAAAAAAAAAAAAAAACCTTCTCAGTTGCCAGACTTCTCTAACAACACACGAAAAGTCAACAGTTATTGTTGGAGGCCCGGGGCATGCACCACTGCCTTCTCCACTCCTCCTGGAAATTCCAGGAGGCAGAGGACATATCTAAATGCTCCCTTTGTTCTGCCAGGCAGTGCAGTCCCCTGTACACAGCCAGCTTTTAATAAACCAAAAGAAAGCTTGCAAAATAAGTTTTTTAAAAAATCATCTCTTTGCTATTTCTGAAAGACTAACGAAACCTTGGCTGCGGCTTTTCAGACATGAAATATGATCTTCAGCAGAACACCAAGTAACCAATGATAAGAAGAATTTCATTTTGAAAATTTTATTTACTCATTGATCTCTGGAGACAGCTCACTAGAAACTTGACCAAGTTGCTCTGTGTCACTGTGTGGAAATAACAGGGGGTAATAATTCTGTTGGAATTATCAAAGAAATTGGTCACAAGCCAGAGAAGTCAGGCTTCGTGGTGTATGTCTGTATTCCTACCTACTGGGTAGGGCGAGGCCAGACAATTGCTTGAACCCAGGAGCTTAAGACTGGAGGAAACTCCCAATTCCCACTTCTTCTGGAAGGATCTCGTGCCTCCAGAGCCAGCCACAAGAATCTTAAAAGCAGGGGCCAGAATCCTCATGGAGGAAGGCAGGCCTCAGTGTGGAGTGTAGAAAAGTGGCCACAACGAGAAAATAAGAAGAGTGACATCCAAGAAAATAAAGTTAACAGACTGTCTAGCAGAACCTTTCTAAGAGTGTAAGAAATACCCTCAGAGAGATGGTGTATCCCTGAACTTTGTGTGTGTGTGTGTGTGTGTGTGTGTGTGTGTGTGTGTGTGTAGGACCAACTCAGATGTCCCAGTGGAAACCAGGCTGGTGGCGTACAAAACTACACAGATGGCTCGAGTCACAGAGCAGATGGAACTGAGTGACAAATCGCCACACCAGGCGTAGAGGTGAGGCAGAGGCAGCGTGGCAAGAAAGCACTGGAAGGTGTGACAATGGTGCCACCTGAAACAGCTTGGGACATGCCCAGAAGTTGGAGGGGCCTGGTGCACCTGGAGAGTGTCACATGGTGGGCAGTTCTGGGGTGCCAGAGAGTTGCTACTACAGCAGCCGCTCCTTCAAGCCGAGGAGTGGGTCACCCATCCCTAAGGGCAGAAATCCTATGATCCTGTCACCTCCCAAGGGCCCCACCACCCAGCAGGACTGCACGGGGCTTGGGGGGCGGGGAGGGGCACATTCAAGCCATGACGCTGGACTGTGAGGAGCTGTTAGCAGCCAAACGCACAGGCCACGGTGCTCAATCAGAAGGAAAGTAAGCCCAGGCACAGGTGGTGGGGAATGAGGAGAACCGGTAAGTAAGGAAATGAGTAAAGTGCATTATTAATTCCAAATCAATGATCGTGGCTAGAGAAAAAAAAGTGACTCTATAGTCATTACCGCCCCCCCCATCAAAAAATAATAAGGCCAGGTGTGGTGGCACATGCCTTTAATCCCAGCACTTGGGAGGCAGAGGTAGGAGGATCGCCGTGAGTTCGAGGCCACCCTGAGACTCCATAGTGAGTTCCAGGTTAGCCTGGGCTAGAGTGAGACCCTACCTAGAAAAAAACAAAAAGAAAACAAACAAACAAACAAACAAAAACAAAACAAGCAATGAAGGGAGGAAACAGAAAGAAAGAAAAGAAGTCAGCCACAAATCAACCTGTTTTCAAATCAAAGAATGAGTTTAGTAGACAGAAAGTACCCTAGCTTATTACCCTAGGACTTCACTCTTTGAAGTGGACATGAAATTTAATATGGAAGCCTTTTTATTTTACTTTATTTTTTAATATTTTATTTATTTATTTATTTGAGAGAGAGAGAGGCAGATAGAGAGGGGAAGAGAAAATGGGCACTCCAGGGCATCCAGCCACTACACATAAGTTCCAGACACATGTGCTACCTTATGCATCTGGCTTTACTTTGGTACTGGGGAATTGAACCTGGGTCCTTTGTCTTTGCCACTAGCAAGCTCCTTAATCAGTAAGCCATCTCTCCTGCCCCAAGCCTTTTTTTTTTTTTTAATTAAAATCCTGTCACTTAGTCACAAGTGATGTACCTACTTGTATAAGATGGTCCTTGTTAAGCTGGAGAAAATCCCAATAGCAGATGACATTTTGTATCAATATATTTTCTTCCCTGCAGGATACCTTTCAGTATGAAAGGCTATCTGTCTGTTGAAATAAATTGGTCTGGGAGACATTTGGAGAGTTTATTCATTTAGCCAATATTGAATGAGCCCCAGCTCTGTCCTAAGTATAAGAAGCATCTTGGGGCTGGAGAGATGGCTTAGTGGTTAAGCGCTTGCCTGTGAAGCCTAAGGACCCCGGTTTGATTCCCCAGGACCCACGTAAGCCAGATGCACAAGGTGGCACATGCATCTGGAGTTCGTTTACAGTGGTTGGAGGCCCTAGAGCACCCATTCTCTCAGTCTCTCTCTCTCTGCCTCTCTCTCTCTCTCTCTCTCTGTGTGTGTGTCTGTCACTCTCAAATAAATAAATAAAAATACAACAACAAAAAAAGAAGCATCATCTTGGATGAAATTATCCTCATGGAACTCACATTCTACTTAGGAGAAACTGACAATAATGACCAAGTGAAAATTGAACAATGTCAGTCCTAAGTGCTACGGGGAAAAACAAAAATCAATCCCGGAAGATGGTAATGAGTACTAGGAAAATACCAGGATGAAGCTCAAAGCCATACACTATGAAGGTTCAAACCCACAGGCATTCCATGAATGTGCACCTCAGCTTCGGTTTCCTCATCTGGGAAAGTGATCGGATCCTCTGTGTGTGTGTGTGTCATTGGGGTTGAGCCCAGGGCATTATGAATGCCATGGAAATAAATGCTCTACCACTAAGATATAATCCCTAGTCCTTATTTAATTCCTTAATTAATAACAATACTAAAAACGAAGTCACAGCCCCCAGGAATTCCCAAGCCTCCTTCTAGAGCCGCCTTGAAGAACCATGGTCTCCTGTATGGCATAGCAACCACCCCCAGGGTGACTTCTCTCAGACAATTCTACCAACAACCAGCCAACCAGTTAGCTCAAATTGTTGCTGAGGACTCCAGAAATTATGTTGACAGCACCCCTCATAGTGGTGGTGCAATGAAACAGTTAAATTGGTGTCCACGGGTGTTTTATGGTACAATACAACACCTTGGCTGTGTGTCTTTGTTTTATTTTATGGTCATTTCTCTTCCCATGGAAAGGCAAGTGTCTGCTGTGTGTCAGGAAGTGGGGAGGGATCTCCGAGCTTTAGGACTACTTCAGTAGGAAGGAGAAGCTACTGGACGCTACAAGCAGCAAGCCCTTTGTAAATAAAAGCTTTTAATATCACAAACTTCTCATCACAGTGACTCCAGAGGCCTACTTAAAAGGTAATTGTGTAGTTAAAAGTTCCCTGCACTTAAGAAGTACATAACAGGGGCTGGAGAGATGGCTTAGCAGTTAAGGAATTTGACTGCAAAGCCAAAGCATTCCAGTTCAACTCTCCAGGACCCACGTAAGCCAGATGCACAAGAAGGCACATGCATCTGGAGTCTACAGTGGCTGGAGGCCCTGGAGTGCCCATTCTCTCTCTCCCTCTTTCTCTCAAATAAATAAATAAAAAAAATATTTTAAAAAGTACAGAACAATAGCCTAGACTGAGCTAAGACAAGAGAAGTGGGACAGGGGCGCCCGGGGAACGGTGCCAGAGAGGGGTCCTGTCCTCAAACAGAATGTCCTGATGTGACGTCTGTACCTCAGAACCCCGAACTATTCCTTTGCAGTTTGTTATAAATGCACATTGTATGTCTAGGTTAACTGTTTGGTGCTGTAAGTCCAGTTATGCAGCACAAGTTGGGGTCGGTTCCCATTGCCTTACAGACTTGTGGATAGAGGGAGTCACCGCTATCATTTACTGACAAGGTGGATAATGGCTGGAACGGGGGCGGGGGGCCCGCCCTTACCACTGCTTCTGTTTGTTTCTGGCTGCCAGGATGCAGTCTCTCTGCACCGCCACCATCCCCGTTTATACTTCCTGTTGGCCCATGAGAACTGACTCTTAACACCTAATGCCAACAGAATTACTAAGAGAGAAGCTACCACCAAGGGCTGCCCTTCACTGTGTGACAGCGGGGGCCTCAGCACAAAGCAGGAGGCCATTCTCCTTGCGGGCAATCACCACCACCTGCTGTCTGCTTCCCAGCATGTTGTGTAACTCTGGAGTTTTGGTCACGTGCAGACTTTCCTAATGCGTACACAGACTTGCCTTGGCAGAACATAGCACTGCCAGTCCTGTTGCCCTCTAACCAGTCAGTCCGTGGCTGCTTCGAGACTGATTTCTCAGAAGGGTCTTGATCTCATGCCCCTTTGGCTGCCCATTAGTGGACATGACTCTGCTCAGCAGTTCCTGGCACAGGAAGCAGTCACAAAGGAAAGCAAGAAAGTCCAGATATCCCTACTAGGGGTTATGACTTTCCCAGCCATAGGCTTTTGACTGGGTTTTTAGTGTTAGGCGTAAAATCTCTTCTGTGAAGTGGGTGGGCCTAAAATTCAATCAGAGAGAAGCTGGCTACCCCCGATGACAGACATGACACTATTGCACAAGTGGGCACATCTTGCCTGTCTTACCAGTTGTGTAGCTTGTAGGCATTATGACAGCTAGCCAGCAGGGAGGAAGATGGGCATAGTCTACATTTTTGGTCTTTAAAATTTTTTATTTATAATTATAAATTTATATAAATTATAATAATATTATTATATTATATATTATAATATAATTATTATATTATTGTAAATTATATAATAATTATAAAAATTAATTGTTTATAAGAGAGAAAGGGGGAGGGAGGGAGGGAGGAAGGGAGGGAGACAGAGAGAGAATGGGCACCCCAGGGCCTTCAGAAGCATGTGCCACCTTGTGCATCTGGTTTATGTAGGTCCTGAGGAATTGAACCTGGGTCCTTTAGCTTTGCAAGCTAGTGCTTTAACCACTAAGCCATGCCTCCAGCTCATTTTTGGTCTTTTAAAAATGTAGGTGCGTGAGCTGGAGAGATGGATCAGAGGTTAAGTGTGTCTCCTGTGCAAGTATGAGGGCCTGGGGGGGGGGGGCGCACCTGAGACTGCCTAAGTTCAAGTCTCCCGGTCCCAAGTGAAATAGCTGGGCATGGTCATGTGCACCTGCAACCCCAGTCCAGCAGGGGAGCAGAGACCTGAGGATCAGTGGAGCCCCCTGCAAGCTCTGGACTCAGTAAAAGGAGATTCTGGATTCAAACAAGACCAGGTGGAAGAGCCATGGAGCAATTCTCCTAACGTTCCACGTGGGCTCCTGCAGGTGAGCGTATGGGGCACTGCAAGGACACATACATGTGCAGACCACATACACAACACATACACACACATACATCACACCACATATATCATATTACACAGGCACACACACACACACACACACACACACACACACACGCCAAAACAACAAACTAATGAAATGAAAATTTAGGCCTGGGGAGATGGGTTAGCAGTTAGGACACTTATCTATGAAGCCTAAGGACCCAAGTCTGATTCTCCAGATCCCAGGTAAGCCAGACACACAAAGGTAAGGCAAGCGCAAGGTTGTTCATGCCCACTAGATGGCGCAAGCATCTGGAATTCAATTTCAGTGGCTGAGGTCCTGGTGCACCAATTCTCTCTCTCTAAAAAAAAAAAAAATTATCCCAGCACTTGGGAGGCAGAGGTAGGAGGATCGCCGTGAGTTCGAGGCCACCCTGAGACTCCAAAGTGAATTCCAGGTCAGCCTGGGCTAGAGTGAGACCCTACCTCGAAAAACCAAAAAAATAAAAATAAAAATAAAAAAATAAAAATAAATTGTTTTTGTTTATGGTTTTTCGAGTTTGGGTCTTGCTCTAGCCCAGGCTGACCTGGAATTCACCATGTAGTCTCAAGGTAGCCTCGAACTCACGGTGATCCTCCTACTTCTGCCTTTGAGTGCTGGGATTAAAGGTATGCACCACCACATCCGGCTTAAAAATAATTTTTTTTCAAAAAAGTTGTTTTAAGAAAAAATTAAGAGCAGTCCATAATTGTTTGGAGGACTACTTAATATACACTATTGTAGAACAAGTACAGAACTTGAGCAAAAAAAAGGTGGATTTTCTTAAAGTAGCTCCTTTTCCTTTCTCTTTGAGTTTTTGCAGCATGTGTGTCTAAATCCTGGGTACCTGTCATTAGGATGAGGACCCTGCTGACCGACAGCTGTCTGGGTGATGCGGCCCACTGGTGCCCTCTTGGTCCTTGGTGCCCTGCTGCTGCTGCTGCGGGTCCCAGTCTGTTGCCGCCCCCCAACCCCACTGACTAACCCACACTTCATGCACCAGTCAGGCCCAAGTCTGGGAGTGTGTTCTTAAATGAACAAACGGTTAATGAGTTAAACAATATTCTTTTTTATAAAATTCATTTTATTTTATTTATTTGAGAGAGAAAGAAGGAGAGAGAGAGAGAGAGAGAGAGAGAATAACATACCAGGGCATTCAGCCACTGTAAATGAACTCCAGACACATGTGCCACCTTGTGCATCTGGCTTATGTGGGTCCTGGGGAATCAAATTGGGGTCCTTAGGCTTCTCAGGCAAATGCCTTAACCCCTGAGCCATCTCTCCAGCCCTAAAGAATATTCTTGCTGAAATTTGGGCAGCACTCTTACCATCTCTTAAAGCATATTCTAGTTTTGTCAGTCACACCTTTAAAAAGCCTCAGGCTTGGGGCTGGGAAATGGCTCTTTGGGTAACAACACTAACCACACAAGCATGCAGGCCTGATTTGCTCTGAGTTCAATTCCCCAGAATCCACATAAACAGCTGGGGATGGCCACACACAGCCGTAACTCCAGCCCTGTGATGAGCAGAGATCCAGGAATCACTGGGGCTCACTGGTTAGCCAGCCTGACCAAAAATAACAGCTCTGGCAGGGTTCAGTAACAGACTCTGTCTCGAGGAGGCAAGCAGAGGAGGGATGGGACACCTGACCTTCTCCTCTGGCCTCCGTGGGCCACACGCCTGTGCATGCACCATACAGACAGCACAGCACACAAGACCATACTCCACACAAGCATGGATGCTCCTATGGAGGAGCTAGCCACATCCACATCATATGAGTTTTCACCATTTTCAAGACCAAAGAGCAAAGTATTTACTAATGTTGTCTAGTATTTTAATATCATTATTAGTTTACTAACTTTTCAAAGTCCTGTGCTGGAGCCATATACTGGGGTGAGATGACATGGTGCTAGAGACTTGTTTGGTAATTTCCCAGATATTCACGTGTTACTTACATGACTAAGAAGTAAAAGCTGAAGTGAGTGCTGCCTCTTATATCAACATCTGGGAAGTTGAGGCAGGAGGATCAGAAGTTCATGATTATCCTCAGCTATTCAGCAAATTCATGGCCAGCCTGACCTCCATCAGATCTCGTCTCAGAGAGGAAGGGGAGGAGGAGGTAAGAAGAAGGAAAAGAAGAGGGAGGAGGAGGAGGAAGAGAACAAGAAAGTCTATTTCCAGTTGTCATGATGTATCTTTTTTTTAAAAATTGTTATTTGTGTGTACATGTGTATGCCCATACCAGGGTGTCTTCCACTGTAGATGCCCAGCCAGCTTTGTGTGGGTGGCTGGGCACTGGGAATTGAGTCCTGGGCCAGCAGGCTTTGCAAGCAATCACCTTCCACCACTGCCTATCTCTCCAGGTCCATGATACACTCAGTTATTTAATTGACCCCTGCTTTCACATATTCTTATTGTGTAAAGCACACTCTGTTAATCGGTGAATCCGCAGATATTTCTCGCTCCTCCCCTGTGGATTCCATTACAAGGGCTACAGAGGTTCTTTTCCAGTCTCCCTGTTGAAAGAGTCAGCAAACAGAACCTGGACAGATGCCAGGGGGCTGCCCAGAGATTGCAGACTTGCAAACAAGCTTGAGCCACAGTCTGCCCAGATATCTCTGCCCCTCTGTCTTAGGCAACAAGTAGCCACTTGCTGACTTGTGACCCCGGGGAAACTAAAATAACTATTCAAAAAAAAAATGAAACCCCAAAACTGTCCAGACAGCTTGCAGCTCCCATGTCTTCACTTCTCCCTCTTTTTACTGTTTATTTTTATTTATTTGAAAGCAACAGACAGACAGAGAAAGAGACAGAGACAGATAGACACAGAGAGAGAGACACAATGGGCACACCAGGGCCTCCAGCCACTGCAAACAAACTCCAGACGCGTGCACCCCCTTGTGCATCTGGCTAACACGGGTCCTGGGGAATTGAGGGGTTCGAGGCTTCACAGGCAAGCACTTAACCACTAAGCCATCTCTCCAGCCCACTTCTCCCTTTCTTATTCTGCAGCCAGAATGTTCCCAAGACCAATAAAACTCCCAGCCATGCGCGCCACCCAGTGCACACTCTTGTTTCTAGGGCCTGAGGGCTGTTGGAACCTGAGATGTGTCCACACTGTGAATAAAGTCTGCTCTTTGCCATTGAGACCCCTGTCCATTTCTTTATTTCAACTCACCTCAAAAGTTTTTACTTATACCTACTACAAGGCTGAGAGGGGGCACATGACAAGGATTTGACCAGTGAGGAACAGGCAGGGATGCAGGGATCGTGAGGCGGTCCCTGAGAGGGCTTTTTGTCTGATGGTTGGTGTTTTTCCCATCTTCCTGGCCCTCAGTATGGACAGGAGCTTAAATCCCTCCTACGCTGGTCTGGCGTGGCTCCTTATGCCGTCATCTTACCTGGAAGTCATTTTGCTTACTTTTTACATAACATCCTCCACAATGAAAAGCTTTAATCCTAGAAAACTCAGTTTAAAAGGAATAGAACTTGTTCATTGAAGGGTAGGAAAGAAAGCAGCACATTCAATCAGGCTTTGTTCAAACTGAATCATGCATGCTCATTTAAGTTATTTCTGTAGCAGACCACGTGCTTCAGAGAACTATGAACAAAATGCATCTGGAACTCAGGGAAGCTTTATGTTTCAGATTTTATCAATGTGGAAAAGATGGACTAGATTAACATTAGTGGTCATTTGAATATCTGCGGTGTCAAAGATGAGAATTAGGGCTGGAGAGATGGCCTAGTGGTTAAGATGTTTGCCTGCAAAGCCCAAGAACCCAGGCTCGATTCCTCAGGACCCATGTAAGCCAGATGCACAAGGTAACACATGTGTCTGGAGCTTGTTTGCAGTGGTTCAAAGCCCTGGAGCACCCATTCTCATTCTCTGCCTCTCTTCTCTCTCTCTCTCTCTCTCTGCTTGCAAATAAATATATAACTAAAAAAAAAATAATAATGGGCTTCCTCTGCTGTGTGGTAGGCTCTTTTCAGTTGCTACCAGGTAGAATAACTAACCTTGCTTTGTGCTTTTGGGATTTTAGTTCTAGAGTAGATGTGAGGACAAAATGTCACATGCTCAGTTCTTGTCTGAAAGACCATTGTAACCTCATGCATTACAGGTGAAGTTTAAAGAGAATGGTAATCTTCTGAAAGGGGTTGAAGACATTCAACAGGCCAGTTAGCTCTACTTATGACCTTGCTTCCCAAGTGCTGGGACTAAAGCTGTGCGGTACCACGCCCGGCCAAAACTAAGATGATGCTAACCCCTTCTTCTGCCATGATAATTTCTAAGAGGTGATGGATAGAAATTATGACTGGATTATAGTTTCCCTTCTCTGTTCACAGTTGAATAGTAAAACAAGTTATGCAAAATCCTCTAAAACAGAGCCAGTTCTATCAGGGACTTGATTGTCTCCTACACTAGGCATATCTATGTTGTGCCAAGTCCCCTGACCAGGAGCCAAGACCCCCGGTCACCCAGGAGTCACCCAGACAACCGCCACAGAAGCCAAGACACTTGAATGTAAAAGCAACAGGTTTCTTTATTGCAAGCCTAGGCCTGGGCTCCATCCCTACAGTCCGGCACAGTGGCAGTGAGGGAGAGAGCCCCTTCCTTTTGGGGGAAGGGGTTCATATAGGAATTCAAACAAAGAAGTAGGGGATAGATACATGATTGGTTGATTTAAACAGTTCTGATTGGCTTGGGGTTTCAGCGGGCAAAGTTGGGGGCAGGAGCTAGGGGCACTCCAGGCAGATGAGGTAATCTCCATTGTGATGGGCTAAGCAAACAGTGGTACTTTACAATAACTTTTGAATTGACAGGTTTATCTAAGCAGGTGGTCAGAGGCCAGTGGCCTCCGCAGTGGAGTGTTTCTGCAATGTCCTTGAAATGGAGATTCCTCAGAAACTTTAGGGAGAAAGGCAGCAATTGAGCAAGCAAGCAAAGTTTACAGAAGCAGAGGTCAGCACATTAGCCGGCTAGTTCTCTATCTAAGTCAGGCCTGAGCCTTTCTACTTAAAATGGTTATATTTGGCCTTTCAATCTAGTTTTTTTTTTTTTTTTTTTTTTTTTTTTATTTCAAGGTAGGGTCTTCCTCTAGCCCAGCCTAAATGCACTATGTAGTCTCAAGATGGCCTTGAACTCACAGCAATCCTCCTACCTCTGCCTCCCGAGTGCTGGGATTAAAGGTGTGCACCACCACGCCCTGCACGTATATAGCATTTTTTGAGGTAGGGTCTCACTCTAGCCCAGGCTGACCTGGAATTCACTATGGAGTCTCAGGGTGGCCTTGAACTCGCAGTGATCCTCCTTCCTCCGCCTCCCAGTGCTGGGATTAAAGGCGTGCGCCACCATGCGCGGCTCTTTATTTATTTATTTATTTATTTTTGATGTAGGGTGTTTCTCTAGCCCAGGGTGAACTGGAACTCACTCTAGTCCCAGGCTGGCCTTGAGCTCACAGAGATCCTCCTACATGCTGAAATTAAAGGCGTGCACCACCATAGTGCTAAATGGATGGTTGTTTTCATCAGGCTTCTTGGGGGAGAGCCAGAGTAGAGGCAGATACAAGAGGTGCAGGGTCAGCCTGCTCGCCTGGCTGAACTTCTCTGCGCTTTCTGATCTCAGACACAAAGCTTGGCTGTGTTTGAACTCCTGTGGATTCACAGAGGTGCTGTGCAGATTGAAAGCTCATAGGATTTGCCGCTTCTAGCACCCTTGGTGACACTTTACCTAAGCTGCCAAGTGACGTCACCAATACTGTCACCGTCGGCCATAATTCTCAGTCACTGGAGCCAAATCTTGTTGTGACTCTACCACTGAAAAATACATTTGTTTGATAAACATTTATATTAGTGAGAATGACTAAGGCTCAGAAATGGGACAACGGTGAATTCTAGCTCTGAACCTTCTAATTTGTAGCTCACGTGAGTCTGCTCCTTACTCCTAAAACTGTTTGCATCCACTCTACTGAACTAGAATTCCATATTCTTGCAGTAACATTTTGGTTCTCTAACCCCTATAAGCGCACATCTCTCACTTTCAGAGACTGAAGCTAATTTTCCCAAGCACATAGATCATTGTCTCCACTCCTCTCTCCTGCTCACCCCTCACTCCCTGCACCTCCTGTGTGCTCAGCTTCAGCACTTCACTTAGAAGCCTGACCATCATTCAAGACTACCTGGCAGCACAGTAGGTACTGAGTGGGGGTGAGGTTTCCCTGGATGAAAATTCTATATACAAAGGGTGCGGTGGTTTGATTCAGATGTCCCCATAAACTTAGGTGTTCTGAATGCCAGGTTCCCAGCTGATGGAGATTTGGGAATTAATGCCTCCTGGAGGCAGTGTATTGTTGGGCGCAGGCTTATGGGTGTTATAGCCCGTTTTCCCTTGCAAGTGTTTGTCACACTCTCCTGTTCCTGTTGTCCACCTGGTGTTGGCCAGGAGGTGATGTTCAGCCTCTGCTCATGCCATCTTTTTCCCCTGCCATGATGGAGCTTCCCCTTGAGCCTATAAGCCAAAATAAACCCTTTCTTCACAAAAGCTGCTCTTGGTTGGGTGATTTCTACTAGCAATGAGAACCTGACTGCAACAGTAAAGTTGGTACTGAGAGTGGGGTCATTTGCTTCTAGATACCTGACTGTGTGGCTTTGGCCTTTTAGAGCAAATTTTCAAGAGGAATGTGGAAGGATTTGAAATCTTGGCCTAAGAGATGTCTTGCAGTGCTGTAATTACAGCTTGATGGACTATTTTGGTCAGAGTTGAAAGACCTGAATGCAGTAAGAACTATGAACTGTGAGGTTTGGCTGATGGGGCTAAGAGTGAGCTTTGCCTGGACTGGTCTAGAAGCAGATGGACTGAATATATTGCATTTTACATCGTGGATGGTTATCAGTTAAGGGGGGCTGGGGGTGGAATGTGGCACCTGAATCAAACCACCGCATTCCACCCCTAGCCCCCCTGAATGTTAGGTTCCCAGCTGATGGACATTTGGGAATTAACACCTCCTGGAGGCAGTATATTGTTGGGGGGGGGCTTATGGGTGTTATAGCCAGTGGCATCTTGTCAACACTCTCAGGAGAGTGTTTTGAGAGTGTGTCTCAGGAGAGAGTTTGGCACACTGTCCTGTTGCTGTGGTCCACCTGATGTTGGCCAGGAGGTGATGTTCAGTCTCTGCTCATGCCATCGCTTTCACCTGCCATTGTGGAGCTTCCCCTTGAGTCTGTAAGCCAAAATAAACCCCTTTTTCTCAAAAGCTGCTCTTGGTCAGGTGATTTCTGCCAGCAATGTGAACATGCCTGCAACAGAGGGGATGCACTCTGATTTTGCCCATGGTGCCCAGCCACGGAAGCAAACTCCATGTGCACATTTTTCCTGCATGCCCTTTTTAGTATTTCATGGGTATCCCAGCTGGTACTGTACCCACATTTAAGAAGGAATCCCAGCCTTGAACAAAAGCCCGAAGGATCTTCTTTCAAAGCTGAATTGCAACAACAGTGGGCTAGATAGCTTTTACTCCGTGAACATGAATAGCATGTGATTTGGAAGCTATGTTTTAGAGATAATTTAGAGTACTTGATAAGCACTGAGAAATAGTGATGTACCTAGATGATAAAAGAAGGAAACTGAGTGAGGAATTATGTACTTTAATCTGAACAATCTGCCCTCTTGAGTATTTATACAATGACTTATCTTTTCACTTCCTTCATAGGCAACTCAAAGGAACAAAGACACCGAATAAGTAGTTCTTTGCTGATTTATGAAGCATGATGTGCACTTGGAGCCATCTATAATCTTATAAGCTTATAAAAGGGCTTCAGTTTGCTGAGCAAATGCCTAGAAAAACATGCAGTTTGTGATAGTTATTACTGATTGTCAATGTGACAGGGTCTAGAGTTACCTAGGAAACAAACCTCGGCATACCTGTGAGGGGTTACTTGAGATGGGAAGATCCCCCCAACAGTAAATGATCTCATACCGTGGGCTTGGGTCACAGACTGAAGGTAGATGACATCATCAATGTGGATGACATCACACGGTCGACACAAAAGGCCCAGCTCTCAGCTCAAAGGGGAGAAGAGATAGTTTATTCTGGAGCCAAATATGAGTGACCATGGCCCGGGAACAGATTTAGGCTACTCCCACTCTATGTTCCAATGTGTTAACAATTTCATGACAGTTTTATAGTTACAGAACAAAAGAAAATCATAAATCAAGGCACTTTTCAAATATATTGGCGGATGTGGTGGTTTGATTCAGGTGTCCCCCATAAACTTAGATATTCTGAATGCTAGTCTCCCCAGTTGATGGCAACTGGAAATTAAAGCCTCCTGGAGGCAGTGTATCGTTGGGGGAGGGCTTATGGGTGTTATAGCCAGTTTCCCCTTGCCAGTGTTTGGCACACTCTCCTGTTCCTGTTGTCCACCTGATGTTGGCCAGGGGGTGATGTCCACCCTCTGCTCATGCCATCGTTTTCCCTTGCCGTTGTGGAGTTTCCCCTCGAGCCTGTAAGCCAAAATAAACCTCTTTTTCCCACAAATTTCCTGAGCCCTGGGTGAGTTTTTAATCTACTTCAGTGATGAGCTCTTAGAAGCCTCTGGATCTCTGCTTTGGTAGATGTCGAGTGTCCTCAGAGTCTGTCTCCTTCACCCTGTCACTGATTGTCAGGCTCACCATGGGAGCAGCACTCTTGCTCATCTCCCCACTTCCTCTGGGGTTTCACCTGGGGCTTGGCTGAGATGCGAGGGGTGGTTGATCTCCTCTGCTCTCTCTACCTTCAGCCTGAGCACACAGGTCCTTACACTGTTTTTGTGAATATTTTGTCACAATAACCAGACAAGTAACTATTTCAGGCACTCTTCATGGTTTTTCCTGACCAATCTTATCTCTTATGCCTTTTATTCACACCCTCTTTCTTTTTAATTTATTTGTTTTTTATTTTATTTATTTATTTATTTATTTTTGGTTTTTCGAGGTAGGGTCTCACTCTAGCCCAGGTTGACCTGGAATTCACTATGGAGTCTCAGGGTGGCCTTGAACTTACGGCAATCCTCCTACCTCTGCCTCCCAAGTGCTGGGATTAAAGGCGTGCGCCACCACGCCCGGCTTTCACACCCTCTTTAACCTCATGAGGATTTGAAGAACTTCAAGATGTGCTTATTGGTCAAAGGTGATTTTTTTTTTCTATCACTGACTGAAGCCCCTTTATTTTACTCATTTTCTCCTTCATCCTAGCCCAAAACTACAGGCGTAAAATTTATGTTCCATTTTCTTTCTATTTTAAAGCCAATTGAACCAGTGGCTATAAAACTCCTGAAGCAGAGGTTATTTTGAGATAAATAAACAGAAAAATACTTTCCTCAAATGTGTGTTATGATTACTAAAATCAGAGACTGGAAAAACAGGACTTGCTTGCCCCGCCCCCATGGTAAGTCTGACTTTCCGGAGCATAGTGCTTGCTGTTCCTTTCCCACCGCGGGTACTCTCTCCACAAATAATAATAGAATCTAGAAGGTCATGTGCTTATCTTCGTGCCCCGATCCTGGAGGGGACAAACATGCTGCTGGTGGTCAGGGACCAGGATCTGCTCAGGAGCAGCAGTCGCGGTGCTGTGGGTAGAGGAGGTTGGCTTAGGGGCCATTGGAGGAAGAGCCGCACCTCCTGTTTCCCTGGTAACATGACAAAGAGAAGAGCCATTCCCCCAGAGGGACGAGCAGCGTGTCTGGCCCTGGAGGAGCCTGCCAATCACTCATCTGGTCAAGGGACCAGCCCCCACCTACAGACATGCCAGGGAGGTGTGAGGAATAGTTACCCCCTTAAGGAGGTAATGCACTAGACCCCCAACAAGCCCCTCTCTCCATATAGCTGTCCACAGACTACTCTCACTGTGGAGCCTGCTCTGTTTACTGAGTTCTAATTCAAAAAGCTTAACTTTTCTTTTCCCTTTCTCTTCTTTTGACGCCGGTAGAAAACGTGTTAGGTTGGGACAGGCTCCCAAAATGGAATCACCATGTAGCGACAGAGACATAAGGAAGTGGGTCATCCACATTCCTCAAGAAACTGCCCAGCCATTATCCCTTCCTTGCCTAGCAATGCCCCCGGCCCCCCAGGCCTAGGTTTCCTGCCCCCTTATCTTATAAGGTCACTGTCCGGGTGTCACATGCTGGCTATCTTAGATCTCCCCTAGAGAAACCTTTTGTATTCAACTTTTCCCTTCCTCGCCTTCCCTGACTGAAGAGCCCTCTAAAGCCCACTGTCTGGAATCTCAGGTTTGCTGTGCTCCGCTCTTGAGAGTCAGTCCTGGCAGCTCGTGCTTTTCCCTGGACAAAAGCTTCCATCTTTGCCTCGGAGGCCCCGTGGTCTTGGCCCGCGTGGTCTTGGCCCACATGGTCTCAGCCCACGTGTTCTTGGTCACTCCCAAGCCTCACACTAGGTGGCCTGCCCTGGCGCTTTGGCTCTTCCACCTCTGCGTTTTGCTTCTTCTTGCCCCTCTTCATCTCTCTCTTTTTTTCTTCATATCTCTCTTTTTTTCAATTTTATTTTTTTGGTTTTCCAAGGTAGGGTCTCACTCTAGCTCAGGCTGACCTGGAATTCACTATGTAGTCTCAGGCTGGCCTCGAACTCTTGGCAATCCTCTTACCTCTGCCTCCCGAGTGCTGGGATTAGAGGCGTGCACTACCACGCCCGGCCTCTCTTCATCTCTTGCATCCTTCCTCCTGGACGCGCGTCTTTATCCACTCTAGCACACGTGGATTTTCACCCAGGGAGGAGTCTTCACTCTTCTGGCTCCTCAGTGACCTCTAGACCTTGTCAAAGCAAAAGCCATGGCTCTCACCTCAGAGGGGAGAAGAGGTAGTTTATTCTGGAGCCAAATATGAGTGACCATGGCCCGGGAACACAGATTTAGGTTACCCCAAATTCCATGTTCCAATGTGTTAACAATTTCATGAAAGTCGTATATTTACAAAAGAAAAGAAAGTCAGATCAAGGCACTTTTCAAATACACTGGCTGAGCATCAGGTAGGTGGATTAGCAAGGGGGGGGGGGATCTCCACCATAGGCCTCAGATGCTGTCTGAAGACATTCTTAGCCCTTGGGTTGGTGGAAGCAGGGTCTGTTCTTGCATTCCAAAAAGGATTACACCTGATCAACTGATAGTCACCAGGATGTTAGTTCTGACACACAGGTGGGCAATAAATGGCTATTCTGGGGCTAAAGGCAGCCCAAGGAAATTTGGCTGGGACTTGCAACATTCCGTTTCTCCGTGATCACAAGGGGGTGCAGCAGAATCAGTGCTTTTCTGGGAACTTTAGTTCAGAAGCTGTCCATGTGACTCCGGGTTTCTGAATGCACAAGGGACGAAAATTCAAAATCAAATAAATTATGAATCCAAGTTGTTTCTCCAGTACCCGCCTGTGTCGCCTCACATGACTTCAGCACAGCCTTGGGTCCTGAGCACACAAGCTCACTGTCCATCACACGTGCCTTAAGGCCAACACGCCAAAGCCTCGCAGAACACCTCTGCGCAGGTTCAAGGCCACTGTAGCTGCTGAACTGGAATCTTTTCACTGTACATGCCAAGTTTTCTGCTCCTAGGGAAATATGCTTCAGCTATGGAAAGCAAAGGCTTCTAGTATTTTCCTAGTGTCATTTCTCAGCTTATAAGTATCAAATTAGTATATATCTTTGGATTGGATTAATAATGTTTGAATTTTTAAAAAAATTACTGTTTGAGTTGCTGGCTTGAGTTTTGTAAGAAAAATTGTTAAGTGAATTTTGCCTTAGAATTAGGACAGAATTCCCAAAACTTTCTGAAATGGCTCTAAATATGCATATGTTTGTACTCTCTATATCTATATCTATATCTATATCTATATCTATATCTATATCTATATCTATATCTATCTATCTTTCTTTCTTTCTTTCTTTCTTTCTTTTTTTTTTGTTTGTTCAAGGTAGGTTCTCACTCTGGTCCAGGCTGACCTGGAATCTGCTCTATAGTCTCAGGGTGGCCTTGAACTCACAGCGATCCTCCTACCTCTGCTTCCTGAGTACTGGGATTAAAGGCGTGCGCCACCATGCCCGACTGTTTGTACTGTATTTTTATGTGAAATGGCATTCTCAGTATTAGTGGCTAAAGCTGATATTTTATTAATCCACAGAAAATTTGTGAAGATGCTGTGGTAGTTTGAATGTGTGTCCCCCATAGACTCAGGTGTTTAATTAAGGCTCGTGATTTGTGTCTCCAGCCACCTGGCTGCAGGAGGTGTCCCTGGGGGTGGGTCCTGGGGTCCAGCCCTAAGGTGTCTATCTATGGGGCAGATCTGCTTTCCAGCCCAGAGGTGTGCACAGGGGTGCGAGCTCTGCCCAGGTCCCTGCTCTTGCTGCCGGCTGTGCTTGTATTTTGGTGACTGCTGGCTGGTGATGGTTCTCTCTGGATGGATGGAAACAGCTTCTTTGATCCCTGGTGGAACTTCCCCCTGATCTGTGGGCTGAAACACACTCCTTCCTCCCATAAACTGTGCCTGGTTTGGATGTTCATCCCAGCATTGTGGAGCTGTCTCCTACAGATGGTCTGTGTCCTACAGCGCCAGCTAGTCAGCAAGATTTAATTCTCTATGTCAAAATAAGCACATCTTGGCCGGATGTGGTGGCGCACGCCTTTAATCCCAGCACTTGAAAGCAGAGGTAGGAGGATTGCCATGAGCTCAAGGCTGAGACTACAGAGTGAATTCCAGGTCAGCCTGGAATAGAGTGAGACCCTACCTTGAAAAAAAAAAAAGCACATCCATCTCATCAGCTTTTACCTTTAATAACTAAAATTATATGTATACCAAAGAATTGTTTTCAAATGACTTCTTTATGAGTTATTCTCAACAATGGCTTAATTTGTGATTTGACTTGTAAAAATTTCTCAGGCAAAAAGGGGTTGTGAGTGGAAAGAGCTCAGGCAGCCCTGGTCTAGCTAGTGCTCTGTTGAAATATAAACTGCAGCCAAGGCAGCGGGTTCACATCTTGGTGAGTACAAAGTCAAACGAGGCATAGCCAGGATGAAAGTCTGGGAAAGTTCTTACCTTCAGCAGGCCAGGACAGCATGGGAGTCGTCTCCAGAGCAGCGCTCTCTCCAACACAAGGAAGCAAGGACACTTTTATTTTGTTGGTTTCTGGTTTTTCGAGGTAGGGTCTCCCTCTAGTCCAGGCTGACATGTAATTCATTCTGTAGTCTCAGGGTGGACTCGAACTCACGGCGATTCTCCTACCTCTGCCTCCTGAGTGCTGGGATTAAAGACGTGTGCCACCAGCTCTAAGGACATTTTTGTTTATGGTGCCTATATATCATATTCCTATACATGTGGCCCCATTTTTAAAATCATGCTCAGTTGAGGTTGTAATTTAATTTTAAAAAGATCATAGACACATTTTTGTGCATATTGAATCTTAGAGCACATATGGAAAAGATTAAAATGATGGACAGTGGGCTGGGGAGATGGTTCAGTGGTTAGACACTTGCTTTCAAAGCCTGATGGCCTGGGTTTGATTCCCCAGTACCCACGTAAAACCAAATGCACAAAGTGGCGTGTGTGTCTGGAGTTTGTTTGCAGTGGCAGGAGGCCCTGACACACTCATGCTCGCTCTTTCTCTCTCCTCATAAGTAAAGAAATAATAAATAGATAAAATGATGGACAGAAATGTATGTTCAGTTTGTACTGTAAAGTTTTAGCTAAAAATAAAGAAAAGGATTTTTTAAAATTTTATTTGTTTGTTTGCAAGGAGAGAGAGAGAGAGAGAAAGAGAAAGAGCTAGGGTATCTTGCCACTGCAAATGAACTCCAGATGCATGCACCACTTTGTGCATCTGGCTCTACATGGGTACTGGGGAATCAAACCTGGGTCACTGGGCATTGCAAGCAAGCACCTTAATGGCTGAGCCATCTCTCCAGCTCAAAGGAAAAGATATTTTGGAGGCTCATTAACACAGGAGTCTGTCCCAGAAGGTGCGTGTCTTGCTTAGTCACTAACAAATCCACATCCAAAGTCCATGGAGATGAGCAGAAAGGAATGCATAAAGCCTTGTATTTCTCTCCATGCTAGAGTCATCCATCAGATACCGCTGCAGAAATACAGTACAAGCATTCCTTCATTCTTCCCAACAATATAGTAAATATTCTCTCGGTCACCTTCTTTGTGCGTGTCATATTTCTAGGCACTTGGGAAACATCAGTGAAGAAAATGGTTGAACATCCTTGTCCTCAGAATTTTCTCTTCTCAGAGCCTTGCTGTGTAGCTCAGTCTTGTCTGGAGCATTATGCAGGCCAGGCTGGTCTTGAACTTGCTGTCCTCCTGTCTCAGTCTCCCAAATGCTGGTATCACCCCAGAGTTGATTTGGCAGGGTGTTGTGGAAACACAAACACACATGCAGTATGTGTGTTGGATGGTGCTGCTGGCTATGTTAAGCAGAGAAGAGAAGGTGACTGGCAGTTCTGGGGGTGCGGAGTGCTCAAGAGGGCAGTGTGTGGTGCTTTATAAGATGACCAGGGTGGGCCTTGGTGAGAGTCAGAGGAAGCAGGTGCTGGAGGACCTGAGCCAGGTACCAGTTTGGTACATTCAAAGATGATCCCAGATGCATCCGCAACTGGGTGGAGGAGAGGGCGAGGGCTCTAGGCTACACAATCAGTGGGGGGTGGAGGGCCGGGTGCCACACACGCGTGTGGGCCTGAATAGAGTATAGCTTTGACTGAGAATGCAGACTCTGGTGGATTCTGCCTGATGAAAGTTTCAGGGCATGTTTGCATGGGCTCAGAATAGGCTGGGGGATACCAGGGTGTAAGAAAGGAGACCTCTGGGAGGCTGTCACTCAGATTGGAGTAGTGGCAGTGGGGATAGTGAAATGAAATTGCAAGGAATCAATTTGTAATGTTGGAAACACTTAAAACAATGGCTACAGTGGGGAAAAAAAAAACACAACAGACAAAAACCCCACCACCACAAAAAAACCCGCAGCCTGGTTCGGACCAGTAATTTCCACCTGAGCTTGGATGGAGTTGTCTCCCTTTCTTTGGTGATTTTAGGTCCATCCTGTTCTGACATAGCTTCTTTTGAGCTTTCAATGTTACACGTATTCCTGTTACTTAAAAAATACTTTATTTACTTATTTATACGAGAGAGAGAAAGGGGGGGGGGGAGAGAGAGAGAGAGAGAGAGAGAGAGAGAATGGGTGCATCAGGGCCTCTAGCCACTGCAAACAAACACCAGATGTATGCGCCACTTTGTGCATCTGGCTTTACATGGGCACTGGGGAACCAAACCACTAGTCCTTAGGCTTTGTAGGCAAGTGCCCTAACCACTGGGCAACATCAAGTGAAAAACTGAAAAATAAAAGGTGAATTAAACCAACTTGGACTAAGCAAAATCACCAATACGGTCAACTAATTTAAAATGATAGAATGTTATGAATGTGAAAGTTATTTTCAATCCCAGAGTACATGAAAATGTTCTCTTTGAAACCAAGATCATTATAGGACACGATAGAGTTTTAAAGTTCCATATATATCTCTATCTCTCTATATCTATCTATCTATCTATCTATCTATCTATCTATCTATCTATCTATATGTGGAGTTCAACTTCATTTGCATCAAGAGACAAAGCACTCCTCCTGGTGGCCTGGGTTTGACCGCCATCTGTTGGCCAGTGTGCAGTACCGGTTTGGCTGAAGGCTGGAGTTGGGATCACCATCCAGTGCCCAGCCTTTAAGATGGGAGGTTGACATACTTGACTTGGCAATCAAGGTCAAGGCAGAAAAACAAGCATTTTCCACAGCAAAACTCCCAGGAGCATTGAGGGAAGCTGGTGGGCTGTTGGTACAGTGAGATTTAGAAACATGTCACCCTCTTCACACAGCCGAATCGGTCCCGTGAGCTCCAAAATCCCACCTCTCACTGTGTCTACGTGGGAACAGTGAACCGTTGGCACAGAGTTCCAGTGCCTCACTTCTCTGCCCATGCCACCCGTCGGGGTGTGCACCTCGGTATGGAAGGTGCCCGGGACACTGCCTGTGGGCTCCTTCAACACTGGACGCTCTCTCGTGTCCTCCATGCAGCTGAGACTGTGTCACCATGTGCTTTAGACCACAACGTCCAGTGGTCTCTGCCCGGCTTCCTTCTTTGCCAGATAGGGGAACCAGGGGACCACGAGGTTACTTCCATGCCACCCTCACTGGCCTGACCACGGCCCTGGGCTCAAGTGCATTTCTCTGAGCCCTGCTTCATTTCTGAACTCGACTTTCCTCTCCTTTCTTTCGGCTGGAATCTCTCCTGCATGGAGTTTTCTTCTTAGGAACTGCATCGTTCATTCAAGGTGAGAGACTGGAAAAGGACTGCCTTGTATTCAAGCCTCACCCATCAGAAGTGAGACGGGACCCTGCTAGCTATGGATACAGTTCATTTCTTTAGTAGCACTGTGAATCATGAGCAACATCCCAGTCTCCATCCATCTTTTGGGAGCCTTTGCTCCACGTTGAACACGAAGACACTGTGTGACTGAACCCTTCTCAATTCTGTCCTTGCTCAACTGCCCACTGGAGCCCCCTCTAGACCTCACTGGGTTCCTCTGAGTCTGTCTCAGACCAGAGGATTAATTCAGGACCAGTTGCCACTATCTTGTTTACATTTCTTCGAGGTCGGGTCTCACTCTCGCCTAGGCTGACCTAGAACTCACTCTGTAGTCCCAGTCTGGCCTCAAACTCACAGCGATTCTCCTACCTCTGTCTTTTGCATGCTGGGATTAAAGGTGTGCGCCATCACTCCCAGTGCTGAATAAAGACTTAAAAAAAAATTTATTTATTTGCAAGGACAGAGTGGGCATGCCAGGGCCTCTAGCCAGTGCAAACAAACTCCAGATACATGCCCATTTTGTGCATTTCGTTTTATGTGGTTACTGGGGAATTGAACCTGAGTCATTAGGCTTTGCAAGCAAGCACTTTACCCACTGAACCATCTCGCCAGCCCCAATATCTCATGTATTTAAGGGACAGAAACCCCAATGGTAGGGTCATGTAGCATGGTAAAATAGTAAAGATAGATTATTGGATAAATATGCTATTTTTGATGCCCTGTATTTTCATTTTGGAAGAAACACCCATACTTTTGTTGGTACTTGTAAGTTGGATTGAAGTTCCATTTTCTAAAGATGCATGATGGATTTTTTATATAAAAATATTTGAAATATTTGGAGAAAAATAGATCCATGTTCTACCACAGACACGCCCAAGATCTCCTTTCCTGGTGGTTCTTATTTCTCAAAGCCTCACCAGCGCCATCTGTTGTTTTCGTCTTCTTCCTTCTTTGAGCATCACATGCAGTCGTGCCTACAGCCGTGAGGAGAGAAGACTGTCTGAATGGACTGGTAGTGGTTTCCTTTATGCTGATGTCTTCCAAGAAGTGAGCGTTGCCTACATCAAAATAGACTAAAAATGACTCCAGAGACTGGTGCCCTTGTGATGGTTTTATCAGGAAGGCTATGGCCCAGAATGCACCGGGCCTTGATTGCTAAAGAGAATGAAACATCTCTTTTGAATTGTGCTGGAATTGAAAATATTAAGAAGGTACATGTTAGCCGGGCATGGTGGTGCACGCCTTTAATCCCAGCACTCTGGAGGCAGAGGTAGGAGGATTGCCATGAGTTCGAGGCCAGTCTGAGACTACTACATAGTGAATTCCAGGTCAGCCTGGGCCAGAGTGATACTATTCTACCTCGAAAAACAAACAACCAACACAAAAACCAAAATGGAAATTAGGTGGGATCAGAACAATCTTTTGACCTAACATACAGCTCATCAATGTCTCTTCCAAAGAAGTACACTTTTTTTTTAATACGTGAAGGAAAAGTGAGTTTAGTTTTTTAAGAATTACAGAAGGATCATCACTCATTCAAGGTAAGAAGGTGAAAATGGACTATGATGCATATAAACATTTGAAGTGAGAGCTGGAGAGATGGCTTAGCAGTTAAGGCGCTTGCCTACAAAGCTAAAGGACCCAGGTTCGATTCCCCAGTACCCATGTAAAGCCAGAGGCACAAGGTGGCTCATGCATCTGGAGTTCGTTTACAGTGGGGAGAGGCCCTGGCATGCCCATTCTCTCTATATCTGCTATCTCTTTTTCTCTTTCTCTCTTGAATAAATAAATAAGTACATTTTAACAAGATGTCCGCAGTGTGAGTGTGCAATCACCTCAAGCCGGTTCATGAGGACTCACTCTGCTCACGCTGTCCCAAAGCACAAGCCCAGGCACGTAAGGGACAGGGCCTTCGCTTGCTGTTAGGGTTTGAAGCCCAAATGCCCCCATTGGCTCATGTGTTTGAACACCCAGTTACCAGCTGGTGGTGCTACTTTGGGAGGTTTTGGAACCTTTAGGAAGTGGAGCCTAGTGGGAGGAAATGGGTCACTAGGGGACGGGCTTTGAGGTTTACAGTCGGCCCCCACCCTCACAGCCTGAGTTCTCTGCTTCCTGGTCCACTAAGATGTGAGCTGGTCAGCTGCAAGCTTCTACCACCGTGGGCCCAGAGCCCGCCCTGCCACAGGAGCTGAATTCTCTGAACTATGAGCCCAAGTAAACCGTTCCTCCCTTTAGTCGTTTCTCCATCAGATATGATGTCCCAGTGATGAGAAAAGTCACACAGGAATCAGGGTTCTCCAGAGGAACGGAGCAGAGAGAATGCATTATATCATCCAGAGGGCTTATTAGACTGGTTTACATAGAACGGGCTGGGCAGTCCCGCAATGGCTGTCTGCAGGCTGGAGAATCTGAGGCCCTCGTAGCCTCCCAGCAAGATCCTTGGAGAGATGCCGGTCTTCAGTCCTTGTGAGAGGCTAAAGAAGTCTTCAGAAGATGGCAGTAACAAGGCGGGTGTCCTCGCTAGCAAGCAGCAAGGCAGCCAAGCAAAGTGGAGCTACTTTTCTCGGAAGTTCTTTGCTTCTAGGCTGCCACTGGAAGGGCTGTCCACGCTGGAGGAAGGTCTTTCTCCCTTAGCTAATTCTTTCTAGAAATGCGTTCACAGACATGCCCAAGAGACATGCCCCTACTTGACTACTGGCTGATCCAACCAAGTTGACAGTAGAAATGAACCATCACAAGCCCACCCCTTGTCAACGTGACACCCAAGCCCATCTCCTAGACATGTTTAATTTCCAAGTAAAGACAGTAACAAGGTCACAATTCTGCCTGACATAATATGACTATACCATGAACAACTGGAAACACACAGCAATTTCCCCTGAAGTACATGACAATATCCCTTCCAGAATTCTTAGACTTTTGGTATCTCATAATTTAAGTATGATAATATAGATTTAACAATGCTTAACTTCTGATATTAGGTCAAGCAGTATTACATAACATGGTAAAGAAGCAGAGGAAAGAAAACACGGGTATCTTAACAAAATAGGACAGAAACACTCATGAAAATTACAATCTCTGTTTCTGTAACTTGGTCCCCAGCGGGTGGCACTTTGGGAAGACTGTGGGACCTCTGGGAGGTGGCGTCTTGCCGGAGTCCATGTGTCACTGGGGCTGGACCTAGTGGTATATCAGCCCAGCCCCCGGCTGTTCAAGAGGAGCTTACATTGTTGATTCCTGTCAGTGACGAATGTGACGCCCTGGCTGTCTGCTCTGTGATGAAACTTCCGCTTGTTACTGGCCATCCAGAAGAAGTCCTTTCCCATCAGAAGCTGCTCTGGTCAGGTGTTTTGTTCCAACAACGAGAACATAACTGCTGTGTCCATTGACCTTGATCACAGGACATTGTGACACCAAGAAGCACCCTAAACGATCTCCTGCACTACTGACATACTCTTCCCTACCTCCACAGCAGAGGAGCAGCCCAATTTCCCCCTGCTGGTCTGGTTAAAACACCCCTGCAAAGCCAGGCGTGGTGGCGCACGCCTTTAATCCCAGCCCTTGGGAGGCAGAGGTGGGAGGATCACTGTGAGTTAGAGGCCACCCTGAGACTACATAGTGAATTCCAGGTCAGCCTGGACTAGAGTGAGACCCTACCTTGAAAAACCAAAGCAAGCAAACAAACAAACAAAAACCCCAAAGACACCCCTGCAAGCACTGTGACTCCTTTCTCAGCCTGTTGACTCAGGAGCCCGAAGTGGCCAGGGGGACATCTTGGCTTCTAGTTCAGTGGAATGTTTGTTGTGGCTCCTGGCAAAAGCTCTCCCTACTCTGGAACCAAGACCTCTAGGCCAGCAGAGCACAGGATTGTGAAAACAGGAAGCAAAAATTTGCTCTTAGGCCAGCAGAGCATGAGGTCATGGGAACAAGAAACAAAAATTTGCTAGCGGGTCACCAGGCGCGATGGAGAGTGGGACCAGACCTATTTTGACCATATGACAACTTTTTTTTTTTTTTTTGAGCCTTGTTTCTGTCCCTGTAACCGTGTCTCTCTGAATTGAATACTGTCACCTTCCTCTTGCAAAGAAGCTTGTGAGGATAATCTCATTCAACTCCTGGACTTGAGCACATCTTCAAAACACATGTCAGAGCAGCACGTCCTCGGGTTGGGAAATGGGGCCGGAATTCAACCTACCGCCCTAGCATCTGAGCTTGTTCCCTACGTGGCCAGGCAGCCTGGAGCGCGTCTCCAGCTGGAGGGTGGACAGAGCGGGATCAGAGCCTGGGGGAGTCGAGGGCTGCAACTCCGAAGGCGTGCAGACCCTCAGCGGCCAGCGCTCAGAACGTACCAGCCACTTCGTGTTGCTGATGACGGGATGAAAGGTCTATTTTGGCCTACAGAGTCGAGGGGAAGCTCCATGGTGGAAGATGGTATAGGCTGGACATTCACAGTCTTGCCACAGTCAGTGGAAAATAGCAGCAGGAGAGTGAGCTGGTTTCTGGCAAGGGGGAATTGTTTCTAACACCCCCAGCCTGCCCCCGACAGCACATCTCCTCCAGAAGGTTCCACCTCTCAAATTGCCATCTGCTGGGGACCAAACAGTCAGAACCCAAGAGTGTATGGGGGACATCCGACTCAAACCGTCACACCTGGTCTCTGATTTCAGTGCGGTACCCATTCATCAGTGAACCTCGTTTCCTACAACCCCGAGACTCTGTTTCACAAAACGAGCTGTCAGATTTCTATTTCCCGGGGCACACAGGGCAAGGAGACACGGGGGCCTCAGCACCCTCCTTGTTCTCGCGTCCTTCCTCGACTCCCGGGGCTAGAGGCTTCCGGGCTTCCACCTGGCGTCTGGTGAGGACTGTCAGGTCCCAGTCACGCTCAGGACTCTCAGGCTTCCCGAGTGGGTTTTGTTACTTACCTCTTGTCAGCATGCCCAGCAGTTTCCAGAACTTTAGTTCTGCTGTCCCCTCTCCTAATCGGTCCGTATTTGTGGGCTTATGTTTTTTTTTTTAGGTAGGGTCTCATTCTAGTCCAAGCTGACCTGGAATTCACTATGGAGTCTCAGGCTGGCCTTGAACTCATGGGGATCCTCCTACCTCTGCCTCCTGAATGCTGGGATTAAAGGCATGCGCCACCATGCCCGGCTGGGCTTATGTTTTTGAAACTACATTTTATATAAACTCAGTGTGATTTTTTTAAGGCAGGAGTGAAATTGAAGGAAATCTGTGTTTGTATTTTCATTTTAACCCTGTAAAAGCAATTTTTTTTTGTTTTTTTTTTGAGGTAGGGTCTCACTCTAGCCCAGACTGACCTGGAATTCACTATGTAGTCTCAGGGTGGCCTCGAACTCATGGCGATCCTCCTACCTCTGTCTCCAGAGTGCTGGGATTAAAAGCGTGCGCCACCATGCCTGGCTTTGTAAAAGCATTTTTTATTGGAATTTTTTTGGATTAGGTTCTTTGGATCAGGTATAGTGTTCCTTTTCTTCTTTTTAAATGGACACACCACAGTCTCCAGCTACTGCAAACAAACTCCAGACACATGTGCCATCTTGTTTATCTGGCGTTATGTGGGTACTGGGGAATTGAACCTGAGTCCTTTGGCTTTTCTAGCAAACACTTTAACCACTAAGCCATCTTTCCAGCCCATGGTGTTATTTTTGACCTGGAATGCTATTGAAGAACTGAACAACAAATTAATAATCTGGCCTAGTGAATCCTGCACCTGTTTGAAGAAAACCTACTTTTCCTTTTGGAGAAAAGGTCTCATGAAGCCTCGACTGCCCTTGAACTCACTATGTAGCTCAAGATGACCTTGGGTTCCTGATACTCTTGCCTTCACCTCCCAAGTGCTGGGTTTACAGATGTGGGCTACCACCATGCCTGGCAGTAATATACCTAAAAGGTATACATGGAAAATTTATAAATTCCTAAAAAAGATTCTTAAATTATTTTGAATTTATGTGCATACTGTGCATGTGAAATTTTACATTTTTAAAATATCAGAAGCATTTAGATCACTTTCTTTGAATATAATACAATTAAATCAGATATTAATAATGTAAAATAACAAAACCTTCATATATTTGGGACTCTTAAAGAACATTATTTCATTCTCTTTTTTCTTTTAATATTTTATATTTTTACTTATTTATTTGAAAGAGGGAAAGAGAGAGAGAGAGAGAGAGAATGGGTACGCCAAGTCTTCCAGCCACTGCAAACAAACTCCAGATGCATGCTCCATCTTGTGCATGTGACTGATGTGGGTACTAGGGAATTGAACTGAGGTCCTTTGGCTTTGCAGGCAAGTGCCTTGACCACTAAGCCATCTCTCTAGCCCAAGAACAATATTTTAAAACCTCATGGATCAAAAGAAAGATCATGACTTCACTTCACCGTGAAGATGGTGTTGGGCAGTGGCGAAGGGTTAAGGCCCACACGGCTCTGTGGTGGAGACAGAGGCGTCTTGGAGAGCAGCGGGCCGGCCTGAACGTTGAGGACTGTGTGCCAGCTGCTGTGTGCCAGGCCCCATACATGACATACACACACACACACAGAGAGAGAGAGAGAGAGAAACAAACACACACACAGAAAAAAAAAAACCCAAAACCCAAAACCCAGGTCCCTGGTCTTCACCAGGGTGTCTGACTGCTAGGGCCTGAGTGAGCCTAAGCGTTGGCATTTGTAAGTCCCCAGGTGGAGAATGGCTTATTACCATCGTCTTCAAAGGTGTATTCCCAGCCACCGTGGGTGCGGCAGTACGGGCCCTGGATGAGACCCTGAGCAGAAATGGCCAGGCAGTAGCCAGAGGCTGCTTTCCAAGGGCAGACAAGAGAACTGACAGCAGAGTCTAAACGAAACACAGAGGGGGATTGTGGAAAAATCATCAGATGGGAGCCTTCCCTTGCCCTTCCATGCCCACTGCAGACTGTGTAATGCCAAACATCCACATACAACTAACTTAATACAAACTGATCAGATTTTAACAACATATTTATAAATGAATTTTTGCTTGCCATCACATGGGGAACCAGATAGTTCACTGAAATTTTTCCTTTTTTGTGGTTTTTTTGAAGCAGAGTCTCACTCTAGCCCAGGCTGACTTGGGATTCACTATGTAGTCTCGCGCTGGCCTCAAACTCAAGGCGATCCTCCTACCTCTGTCTCCTGAGTGCTGGGATTAAAGGTGTGTGCCACCACGCCCAGCTTTGTTATGGAATTTTTGGCAGCAAAATAATGATGGCCTCTAATGGAATACAGAGAATGCATGTGACCAATCAACCCATGGTGGCTTGTTAATGACCTGTTATTTCCCAGGGTGGGCGATTATTTTCTGAGAATATCAACCTATGATCTCTGTTTGTCTTCTGTGAAGATAACACTTTAATAGGTTCACCTATACAGATGTGGGGGATATTGGGTATTAGCCAAGATGTGTATATTCACACTCACATAAGGAAAGACCAAAGGGGAGGGAAATGTCTCCTTGCAGCAGAAAATACGCAGTACGCAGAAGCAGCTGGGCGCGGTAGTCAGGGCTGCGAGTCGGTGGACGCGTTGGTCTTTCAGAGGAGCAAGGGAAGGAAGTCGAAGACCAAACTGCCATGACGTTAGTCTTGGGAAAGTAGAGCTGACCAGACACAATGAAGCCTTTGGTCCCACAGAGCATGTGCAGTGGGTCTTGAGCGCCAGACCCAGGAGCCTCAATGGCATCCTTCTCCTCCGCAAGAGACTTTTGTCTCTACAACAGCTCGTTAAACTTTTTGACTCAGGCTGGAGAGGTGCCTCAGCACTCAAGGCACTTACCTGAAAAGTCTAGCAACCAGGGCTCGATTCCCCAGTACTCAGTAAGCCAGATGCACAAGGTGGCACATGTGTCTGGAGTTCATTTGCAGTGGCTAGAGGCCCTGGTGCACCCATTCTCTCTGTCTCCTCCACTATCTCTCTCTGCTTGCAAATAATTAAATAAAAATATAAATTTTTTAGGGATCAAGAGATGGTTTAGCAGTTAAGGTGCTTGCCTGTGAAGCCTAAGGACCCGTGTCTGACTCCCCAGATCCCAGGTAGGCCAGACGCACAAGGTGATGCAAATTTGCAAGGTTGCACATGCACACAAGGTGGCACACGTGTCTGGTGGTCTATTGCAGCAGCTAGAGGCCCTGGTACGCCAATTCTCTCTCTCCCTCTCTCTCACTGTCATAAAAAGTATGAAAATTTTAACTCTACAAAATTTTGCAAGTATGTTGTAATGAATCACTGTATAACTTTATCTAGATTCACTTAGTATTTATATCTTACTATATTTTGCTCTCTTTGTATGGATACATGCATATGCATGTATGTATATATCTATATACACACAAATTTATTTACACATTTGTTGCTGAATCACTTGAAAATGAGTTTCCAGGCATTGTATAGTCTGACATGACTAAATGAATGAGTATTCACCTCTACTAAGGATAAAAACCTTCAGTTCTTTTGTGACTTCTTGGTAAAAGATTCAAAGAAAGTTTATTATATACAAGGTCATGTCTCTTTCATTTCCTTTATTTTTTATTTTTATTTGAGAGAGAAAAAGGCAGAGAGAGAGAGAAGGGTAAAGAGAGAGAGAGAGAGAGAATGGGCGCACCAGAGCCTTCAGCTGCTGCAGACTAACTCCAGAAGCATGCACCACCTTCTGCATCTGGCTTATGTGGGTACTGGGGAATCGAACCTGGATCTTTAGGCTTCACAGGCAAGTGCCTTAACTGCTAAGCCATCTCTCCAGCTCTGCTTCTATCTTTTGATATCATTGTGGATTCATTGATAATATAGATAAATGTGCTATCATTCATAACTGCTATTATCATTTTAGGCACCTAGAAGATCCAAATTTGGTCAGTGTGGGCACCTGTGTTGGTCAATTCTTGGGCCTTTTGACAAACTCTACCATGTTCTGAGTATTTCCTTGGTGTCTGCTATCCCAGGCTCACTGTAAACTGAGAGATCTGCTTTTCTAACAAGTCCTGAAACTGGTTTTTGAGTAAAGACGTGACCTGAATAAGATGAACTCTCGGGAGGTTTCTCTGGTAGTGATAGCCCACAGGCAGGAAGGGAAAGAGGCCAGCAGTAAGGATTCTGTGTGGAGACAAGTTCAAGTCGACATACACTGGTGGTTGGATTTAGGTGGCCCCCATAAACTTATGTGTTTGGAATGCTAGGTCCTCAGCCGATGGCAATTTGGGAATTGGAGCTTCCTGGAGGCGGTGCATTGTTGGGGGCAGGCTTATGGGTGTTATAGACAGCTTGCCCTTGCCAGTGTTTGGCACACTTTCCTGCTGCTGTTGTCCACCCGATGTTGGCCAGGAGGTGATGTCCACCCTCTGCTCATGTCACCATTTCCCCTGCCACATGGAGCTTCCCCTCGAGCCTGTAAGCCAGAATAAACCCTTTTTTTTTTTTTTTTCCAAAAGCTGCTTTTGGTCGGGTGCTTTGTGCAGCAGCAAGAAGGTGACCGTGACACACACTGTGGAAAACACACTAAAGCACAAATAAGTGGCTGGAGATCCACTGAGAAAAATTTTCCAGGGTTAGGCTTTGAGAAGGAGACAGAAAAGGAAATGGTGAGAAGGATGTTTGGTTTTGAAAAGCATTTATTTTTAGAAATGCTGATTTGAAGGCAAAAGCGGGGCAGACAAAACAGGCACAGGAAGCAGCTAGTTAATAAATCCACAGGCAGAGGCCAAAAAAAAAAAAAAGAAGGTGAGGATTGAACCGAGGGTCTCACACACACAGGCAAGCAATGCTGACAACCCGCCTCCTACTTTTTATTTTGAAAGCAGGTCTCAGC
This sequence comes from Dipus sagitta, assembly GCA_036346955.1. Classification (NCBI taxonomy): domain Eukaryota; kingdom Metazoa; phylum Chordata; class Mammalia; order Rodentia; family Dipodidae; genus Dipus; species Dipus sagitta. The sequence continues at coordinate 104,822,541 of CM070783.1, forward strand.
CAGCTGCCCAGGCAGGCCTTGAATGTATGATCCTCTTGCCTCAGCCCCCTGAGTGGTTGGGAGTCCAGGCCTGCACCATCAGACCCAACTCAAACCTGGTCTTGAGAAATGAGAATTATCTCACGTTATGGTTTAAGATTACTTCACGGAACTAGAAAGGAAATCAACGAGAGAGAAGGAAAAGATCTTAAGCAAGAGGGGGAAGTAGGGCAATGGGACACCCATATGTGGCATGAAAGCAGAGGGGGAAGCTAGGGGAAGGAAGGGGACCGGCCAGAGGGGGACAGGACGTATAGAGAAAGGCGATGGAGAGGAGAGGCAGTGAGGACAAAGCACAATGATGAGGTTGTATGAAAATGTCACAATGTAACCCATTACTTTGTATAGAATATTATTTTATTTTTAAATTCTTTTTGAATTTATTTATTTGCAAACAGACAGAGAAATAGGGACAGACAGAAGAGAGACAGACAGAGAAATGGGCACACGAGGGCCTCTAGCCACTGCAAATGAACTCCAGAAATATGTGCCACTTTACACATCTGGCTTTATGTGGGTACTGGGGAATTGAACCCGGGTCGTTAGACTTTGCAGGCAAGTGCCTTAACAGCTGAGCCATCTCTCTAGCCCTAAAATTTTATTTTAAAAAGATTATTTCACTAATTTTGACATTAATATGTCCTCATGAAAAACTGGAGAAACATTTTAATAGCACAAAGAAAACAGAAAAAAATCCTGTTTTTGTCTTTGATGTCATTTTTATTGATGATTTTACATGTTAAATGTTCTTTGAAATTCTATTTGTCATATTCCTTTTGTTGTTGTTTTGTTGCTTTGAAAGCATGTACCTTTAAGCACTGAGCAACTGCTCCACCCCCCACCAGTCCTAACACTTTCTAGCTATATAAACCTAAAAGTCATCTTTAAAATGGGTGTTGAAAAAGCGCCTCATTGTGCTGTTAGCAGGTAACATGTGAGTTTAATGCCTGATTCATAGTGACTGGAGAAGACTAGCTGTATGATAATAATTAGCCACATTAGCTAGATAATAATGATGTTAGCTGTATAATCATAATGCATCCATATGATAATTTATTGTATAACAAGGTTTATTGTTCACAATAAACAAAAGATGATGGTTAAGGAGGAGCGGATGGTATGGACATGTGACTACTACTCTGGGCAGAAAAACTGGATTTTTCACAGACTCACTTGTAGAGAACAAAGGAAATGCATTGGGCAGATTTTCAGTTTCCTGCTTCTCTCTATTTACTGCCCTCTGGGAAGGAGGTGAGAGGCATGGCTTGGCTGAAACTGTATCACTCTATGTAATTCAGTTTCCCATTCACTTGTGTCTCAGCAGACGGTCAGTACTTTGAAAAGAACACAAATTTGTTTGCTGCTATAATTTTCTGATTAAGACAGATATGGATCATAGCTAATGGGAAGGTCTCCATCCAGTTTTTGACACTAAGCCCTGAATTTGATTTCACTCTTTTTTTTTTTTTTTTTGAGGTAGGGTCTCACTCTAGCCCAGGCTGATCTGGAATTCACTATGGTGTCTCAGGGTGACCTTGAACTCACGGTGATCCTCCTACTTCTGCCTCCCGAGTGCTAGGATTAAAGGCGTGTGCCACCATGCTCGGCTTGATTTCCCTCTTATTTGACTCTTTGTAGGCAATATTTGTGATTTCCCAATTTCTTCAGCTTTCATTTCTTTCTCTGTACATTTAACTGCTTACATTTCCCCCTTTCTCTTAAGAGGATTTGATGCAGTTACAATAATATTTCAATACAAATAACATTTCAATTTTATTTTCCTAAAAAAAGATTCTTTTTCTGCTTTTAAAATATTTTAGCCAGGTGTAATAGCACACGCCTTTAATCCCACAATCGGGAGGCAGAGGTGAGTTCGAAGCCAGCCTGAGACGGCATAGTGAATTCCAGGTCAGCCTGGGCTAAAGTGAAACCCTACTTCAAAAACAAAACAAAATAAAATTATTTATTATTTGCAAGCAGAGAGAGACAGAGAGAATGGGCATGCCAGGGCTTCCAGCTGCAGCAAATGAACTCCAGATGCATGCGCCACCTCGTGTATCTGGCTTTAAGTGGGTCCTGGGGAATCGAACTGAGGTTGCCAGGATTTACAGGCAAGTGCCTTAACCATGTGCCATCTCTCCAGCCACTTTTTCTACTTTTAAATTTTATCTAGACTGTAAGCTAAGTAGCCCAATACCGTTAGTTATTACAGATATTAATAGAGTGCTGCCCAATCTTATTTAGACCTTGCAGTTCCTCCACTTACTGCAACCACGTCCTGAGGGAAACACTGATAGAAGGTTGAAGTACAGCGACCAGTCTTGTCACAACACTGGCAAGAGTAATTAGCCTGACTCCGGAGTCCTCCTGCGCAGGCCACAGTTGAGAGAGGTTACTTTCTTTGTCTGCTTTCAAACACAACTGTACTAGAGAGGAATCATGTACAATGGAAGAAAATTACCCATAGTGCCACCCCTCGCATTTCTTAAAGATTTTTTAAAAATTTTGTTTATTTGTAAGGGGGAGAGAGAGAGAGAGAGAGAGAGAGAGAGAGAATGGGCATGTCAGGGCCTCCAGCTGTCACAAACAAACTCCAGATGCTGCATGTGCCACTTGAGCATCGGGCTTTATGTGGGCACTGGGGAATTGAACCTGGCTCATTAGACTTTGAAGGCAAGCACCTTAACCACTGAGCAATCTCTTTCTCATTTCTGTTCTCTCAAATTCATGTAACAATAAAAAAATTACTCAATTTTATTGTATTTTCTACTTCATAAGAAATGAGATGCATTTTGTGTTCTTTTATATGTTCATAATTACTTTTTTTTTTTTTTTTTTTGGTTTTTCGAGGTAGGGTCTCACTCTAGCCCAGGCTGACCTGGAATTCACTATGGAGTCTCAGGGTGGCCTCGAACTCACCGATCCTCCTACCTCTGCCTCCTGAGTGCTGGGATTAAAGGCGTGCGCCACCACGCCCTGCTTTCTTTCTTTTTTTTTTTTTTTTTTGCATAATTACATTTTTTCATCACAGTATGAACAGAAGGCACTACAGTTTATTTTTAGCTAATTCACTGCTAGGATGCTTCTCCTAGTTGTTTTCCGTTGTAAATGACACTGTCACAAGTATCTGTCCATACAGCTCTTTCCCTTAGGTGATCTTAGAATGAAGGAAGAGATTTATTGGGTCAAGATGTATGTATTTCCTTGAATCTGATATGTCCTACCACACACTTTTATTTGTAGTTCTATTACCAGCATTCAATTCAACATCAATAGCAGTGTGAAATAATATTGTAAAGTTTAATAATTCAATATGCAAAAAGCAAAACAAAGTCAAAAGTAAATGAAAACTGCTTTCCCACGTAACTATTCTAATATTACCAAACTTAGATGCTCATAAAGATAGATTATAAGGAATCTCCTTCAACATTATTTGGGGACCTAGGAAGACTACAGAGCAGTGTACTATGGTGGGGAATGAGATGACCAGGAAAAGTGTCTTTTCCTCTGCATTGACAGCATGACTCACCATCAGCTTGTTTATTTTGAAAGATCATGAAACCTCCAGGAAAGCATTCTTTAACACGGATCATTTGATTTCATACTGAAAACCACTGTCCTTTATTAGAGATATAGCACATGACTGCTTAATGATGGCATGACTCATTTTTTAATATATATACTTATTTATTGACAACTTCTATACTTACAGACAACAAACCATATATTCCCTTCCCTCCCCCACTTTCCCCTTCATAATTCTGCTCTCCGTCACATCCCCTCCCTCTCTCCAGTAGTTTCTCTTTTGATGTCATCATCTTTTTCTCCTATTATGAGGGGCATGACTTATTTTTAATAAGTACTTATCATGATAACAGTTTTTGGCTATCAACTATATGCCAGTCTTTGACCTGTGAACTTTAGGCGATTTTATTTAATCTCTACAATTACTTTGAAAAATAAATGTCATTATTCACATTCTGAAAACGAGGACATTGAAGTTTATTGAGCAACAAATGACCAAGCTTAGATTTGAAGGCAGGGCCGTCTGAATTTCTAAGGTCTCCTAATGCTGCCCCACCCCTTAGGGTGGCGAAATCATGCGTGCAGACAGGAAAATGTGTTCTGGAAAACGGTCATGCCACTGGAGATTAAGTAGCTTAAGCTGATACACGGGGCTCATGACGTTTCCCAGCATAATATTTTTATAGGCCACTGTCCCACATATTTTTATTAGATCTAATTTCCTGCACTGCTTAAACTACATTGCTGAGATTATTAAAATCAAAGCGACACCTTAAATCCTGAAGAAATATCTTCGCCTCTGCCCCCACTCGTCTTCCAAACTCAGGGTTAGCACAGCGACTTTTCCCTGATCTATTAAGCACAAGGCGATCCTTAATGACAGCTTGCATTCCGCAATTCAGTTCTCCAAAGTCACACTTACCATGAGACCCGAGAAACGGATTCCTTCAAAATAACACATGTAGTTGGTGAGCCTACTGCTGGATGCATAGGAGGTTTGCCCATTCGGGAAATATAGTAATATATTCACAATTATGCTCCGAAGCGCAAGCGGAATCAGTAGACAACTGAGGCAGCCCCCACGCTTCTCCCCATCTTGCCCTGCTTAGAACCTGCAGATTTCAAGAGCACAGAATCACATAAAGCTTGCTTTTCTCAGTACCTGTCTTTTGTTTTCTTTGAGATCACCTACCACTTTCTGGACAGGAGCCCTTCCCTCTATCATCAGGAGAAGCTGGGGGAGACTTGGGCTGGGAGTGCGGCTGGCTGACAGGCTCAGGGTGAGAGCGGGTTACTGTTTGGAGAACAACAGGCAATGATTCAGGGCTGAAGAGCTGAGCTGCTGGTCATCCTGTGCCAAAGGAATGCGGTGTTTTCCATCGCTTCTGAAAATAAGTCATTTTCCTTTGGATTAAAGACAAGACAGAGTGTGTTTTAAGAAGGAAGTTGGGGTGGGAGCTGGAATTGAGTCCAGCAAGCTCTATCCAACAATGGAGAGACAGTTGAAGAAGATCTGGCCACAAACGCTTGTACTGGAATGTGTGTGCTTGTCAAAAACAGCCCGGGGCTCTCGCTCTGTCTCTTTCTCTCAAAGAAATAAATAAAATATTTTTTAAAAAGGGGCTGAAGAGATGGCTTAGCTGTTAAGGCACTTGCCTGTGAAGCTTAAGGACCCAGGCTCAATTCCCCAGGACCCACATAAGCCAGATGCACAAGGTGATGGATGTGTCTGGAGTTCATTTGCAGTGACTGGAGGCCCTGGCGTGCCCATTCTCTCTCTATAGCTGTCTCTTCCTCTTTCTCTCTCAAATAAATAAATACATAAAATATATTTAAAAATTTTTTGTTTATTTTTATTTATTTATTTAAGAGTGACAGACCGAGAGAGAAAGAGCCAGAGAGAGAGAGAGAGAGAGAGAGAGGGAATGGGTACACCAGGGCCTCCAGCCGCTGCAAACGAACTCCAGACACATGCACCCCCTTGTGCATCTGGCTAACGTGGGTCCTGGGGAATTGAGCCTCGAACCTGGGTCCTTAGGCTTCACAGGCAAGCGCTTAACTGCTAAGCCATCTCTCCAGCCCTAATATATATATATATATATATATATATATATATTTTTTTTAATCCTGAGGTTGGCTTTTTTTTGTTTTTTACATTTATGCCTTTCTCTCTCAGTGTGCTTCATGACTGCATGAAAGGGACAGATGAGGGGGGGAGACAAGATATCACAGCTAACGACTTGATTGCTGCAAGACCAGAACGGCTCTCCTCCCCAGCACTGCACCTCCCTGAGAAATCATCCCATAAATGCGTGTCTTTCTTACTGTTGAGGAAAAAGAGATGAAACAAGGGGTAATTTCATGAAACCTTGTGTGAGCAATGAATTTGAAGCAAGGATTGAGAATTCACTCTTCCAAAGTGCTGCCCTTAATTTAAAAAGCCACAGATTTGCTTTAGTTATGATGATATGGGGACAGAATGAAGGACTGGAGCCTTGGCACTAGTATCCTAAAGACAGCATAGACGGCAGTGGAGAGGCGACAAGGTTTGCCTGACCAGCCTTCCACTCTTTTCTGGTGGGAGTCGCTTTGACTCTGTATCCTTATGTCTCAACTCCCTAAGCTGTGAGATGAGAATAAAAACAAAAATAGGGCTGAGGAGATGGCTCAGTGGTTAAAGGTGCTTTTTTGTAAAGCCTGACACCCCAGCTTTGAATTCCCCGTACTCACATAAAGCCAGATGCCCAAAGTTCATCTGTAGTTGAAGGGTCCCTGACCACTCATGCATTCTCTCTCTGTCTGCCTTTTTCTCTGTCTGCCTGTCTCAAGTAAATAAATAATAAATATATTTAAGTAATAATTCCTTCTCCCAAAGTATAATGTAAGAATTAAATAAAATGACGTGTGCAAAACAGTTTAGGATTGGTATAGACAGTCAGCAATAAATGTGAGCCACCATTAGCTTTTCTTTCCTGTGGTGCTGGGAACAGAAGCCAGGGCCTCATGAATGACGGGCAAATGCTGCCCTGCTGAGAGCCGCTCCCAGCACCAGAGCCATCACCAACAGCAAAAAGGGGATTTAAAAGAACACAGTTGTTAAAACTGTAGAGAACTCATGTTAATCCTCCTACCTCTGCCTCCTGAATTTCAGGTCAGGCTGGGCTAGAGAGAAACCCTACCTTGAAAAACCAAAAAAAAAAAAAAGTTTGATTTGGCTTTGTTTCCTTCACCTTTGAAACCTGCTGTTCATGGCTGTTATAACAGGCACTGAGGGGATGAGCAGGAAAGGAAAACGAAGGGGACTGGAACAATCACTGAACAAGGTCACTGGCTTCCAGTAACCCCCCACTCTGAGATCCAATACCTAACTGTAATGCTCTAATAAGGCGCAGCTCAGCTGAGATTTCATAAAAGGCTTTTATTGCCAATGTTCTATACCCTGGGGAGGAGTGACTAAGAATACTTTGTTCATGCTTGTAGGGGACTGAGTCCTTGAGTATTTTCGGTCTTGTAAAAATGCCTGGCTTTCAGGAATTTTCCATGGCAGTGAGGTGAGCTGTCACTCCCAGCCAGCATCTCCTTTAGAGGAAACAGACAGGCTAGTGTCTTCCACGTGCCCCAGGCTGCGCTAGAGGTTCTCACAAGTACTGAAAGTGAGGACAACACCCTCCCAGTTAATTCCTACAGTGACACCAGAACAGAGCCACTATCAACCCTATTTTAGGTGCATACAAGACAACAGATCGAAAACAATTTTTCTTTCACTTGCTCAGGAGCGGAAGGGAAACCTGAGATTGCCGTATCACACTTGCTCCTCACAGTGGCCGGGTGCTGGGCTGTTTGGGAGGCCTGCTAGCTTTAGTGGGAGGGATATTCATTTGGGCCACAGAGATTACCTACATAGATAAGTGATGTCTACCTTGGAAGTGGGGTCAGGGAAGGACAATATGCAGGACCAGCATCCCCCAGTCACGGTCAATCCCAAAACGGTGTATCTCATGCTGGTTTTTGTGTCACAGGTAGTTATGAAGACTAGAGGGGACAGGCATGGCAGCTGTCATTTGGAACAACAGAAAGGAATGAACAGGCTATAACAAACTGAAAATGTTCATCAAGTTGTGAAAAGGGAAATTGAGCAATTCCCTTGTCTTTGGTTCTTCCCGTTAGTGTGAAGGTACCTAATGAAGTCTTTCCAGAGGACAATTTTGCTCAATTCAGTTCCTAAAAACTAACCTGCCTCTGAATCAAAAAGTGTGCTTATGTTATAACTAACATCTGTGAAGCTAGCGTTTGCCTCCAGTAATCTCCCAAGTTTTTTTTTTTTTTTTTTTTTTTTTTTTGCCAAGGAATTCTTACTAAATTGGGATTTTTCTTACTGGCCTCCAGTAACTGGGTAGTCACTGGGAAGCTTATTGGCTGGCCATTTCTGTTCCCTGCTTCCTGTTCTCTACAGCCACGCGGAGGAAATCCGCAGGACGCCAGCTCCCCAGGGACTTGGTGACTCCGGAGGAAACGCTCCACCTGAAATTGCCTGATGCGCAGCCTCTGAGTCACGCGGGGCCGTGGTCCTGGGGTTCACCCCTCAGGTGATGGGAAACAGGCAAGAAGGAAGCATCTGAAGTGAGTTTTTGTCAGAACAGCAGAAAAGGCTAATGTTTCCCTGAAAAATTTCGTGCTGAGAGTTCAGCATAGATGGACTGTGACTTCCTCCCCTGGCCATGGGCACAAAGGCCTGGTCAGGGTGCAGTTCAGGGACATGTGGACAGTGAATGTTTGTATAAAAACAGCCCAAAAGCCCTGGTAGAGCAGCTGTGTAAATAGACCTAGACTGTGGGGACATGGTCTTCCTGATTTTTGTGTTTATAATTATTTCTCTACAATTATCTGGCCCCAAATGTCACACTGCCCACACACTGTAGGTGTATCTCTTAACTAACAGTAAACATGTCGCTTTTTGTCTCCTGAGAGGGGAACTCGGTGTAGATAGGAACTACATCTCCCTTGGCAGAATTCTATAATTGGAAGGGCCTCTCAGCTGTTCCCAGATCCACCTTCATTCTCCTGCATCTGGAGTCTAACTTTCCAGAGAGTCCAACTCTTCCTTCACGTTGTTCACAGAGAAGGCCTGAGACCAGAGGTCCCGGGCTGTGGTGCTCTATGCCCATCAGGTGTCTGCACAAAGTTCAACATCCCAGGACTGGGGACCACCAGGGTGCCCAAGGAGGGATGAACCAGCTCTTGAAGGAAAGAGAGCCGGTCAAAAGACAAAGCTCTGAGACAGAAGTCAGGTCACTGATCACCAGGGGCTGCTGTGGAACTTTCCTGAAAAGATCACTCCAACGCCAGCACAAGTGAAAGCAGAGGAGTTTATTTCCTGGGGACCAAAGCTGGGAGCACCCCCAAAGTGACTTTGGCACTAAGCTGAGATTTTACTTTTATTTTACAGTACTCATAGCCGAGGCGGGGGCGGGCGGGCAAGCGGGCGGCTGGTTGACAGGAGCAGGGTGTGACCGTCAGCTTGTGCAGTCTGTGTGATTCAAAACAACAGTCTTTCACAACATACATATAAATCAACATGCATATGAATCACGCGGTCGGGTCGCCCTAACCACGAGCTCTGTTTTACTCTATTTTAGTCTAAACTGTCCTTCCCTCTCACCGTCCGCCTGGGTCCCCCTAGACAGTTAGTTCTCTCTTTGGGACTCCTTCAGCTGCTGACAGAGATGAGTCCAGCTCTTCAGCAGAGAGCTCTTACAGCGACTTCGTGCATCCACACGCCTTTCGGCTTCTTTTCCTCTACAGCTGGAGCGGGGAAGGTGGGAATTCACTACAAAGGGGCGCACAGAACTTTTTACGGGGGTGGATATATGTGCACGATTTCCATTGTGGCAAGGATCACACAACAGGGTATATTCATCAAAACTGTAAACCTCGGGCTGGAGAGATGGCTTAGCAGTTAAAGCACTTGCCTGCAAAGCCAAAGGACTTGGGTTCGATTCCTCAGGACCCACGTATGCCAGATGCATAAGGTGGTGCATATGTCTGGAGTTCATTTGCAGTGTCTGGAGGCCATTTTCTCTCTCTCTCTCTCATTCTCCCTGTGTCTTTCTCTCTCTCTCTCTCTCTCAAATAAATAAATAAAAATAAAATATTAAAAACTATATATCTACAAAGTATGGATTTTATTGTAGAGGAATTATTACATTTCCAAGATTTCTTTGTTAATATCTTATTTAGTTGCAAAGGGAGAGAGAGAGAGAAGAGAGAATGGGCATGCCAGGACCTCCAGCCACTGCAAAGGAACTCCAACCAGATAAATGCGCCTCTTTGTTCATCTGGCTTTACCTGCATACTGGGAAATTGAACCCAGGTCATTAGGCTTTGCAGGCAAGTACCTTAACTGCTGAACCATCTCTCCAGCCCACCTCCCTTTCCCAAGATTTCTATTTGTTGTGTTTTTTTTTCTCTCAAAATCTCAATTTCTGTGTCAATTTTTTTCTTCCATGTTGTCTTTCTCACCATATTGAGGAATTTCTCATCTGCATTGCTGATTTTCCTCACGAGGTCCTGGTTTGAATTCTACTTATTTATTATATCCTATTTTCATGAGTAAGCCTTTGATAGCTTCACTTGGCATTTTACCTATTTCAGTATCTTTGAATTTAATAGATGAGAAATTATGATCTTTTGGCTTCATGCTACCTTGACTTTTTATGTTTCTTGTGTTTCTAAGTGGTATTTATGTTATCTGTTGGTTTGGATTTCTCTTCTGTTGTTTTATTTATTTATGTATTTATTTTTGCATATTTATTTATAAGCAGAGAAACAGAGGGGAGAGAGAGAGAGAGAGCACACCAGGGCCTCTAGCAACTGCAAACGAACTCCAGATGCATGGGCCGCTTTGTGCATCTGGCTTTTTGTGGTTACTGGGGAATTGAACCTGGGTTGTTAGGCTTTACAGGCACATGCCTTAACTGCTGAGCCATCTCTCCAGCCTTCTGGTATGTGTGTGGGGGGGGGTGCTTTTGGACAACTTTGGTGTCAGTCCTCACCTTCCGCCTTGTGCAAGGAGGGTCTCTCCTTGTTCACCGCTGACTATGTCAGGTCAGCCAGCCCGCGAACTTTCAGATGATTTTCCTCTCTTCCTCCCATCCCACTCTAGACACACTGAGATTAGAGAGGGTTGTGCTACAGTCTCTGGATTTACGTGAGTTCTGGGGATCCAAACTCAGATATCCAGCTTGTCCGGCACTAAGCCATCTCTTCTGCCCTATTGGGGGGCTCTTCTTATTAAGTAGTCTACTCTTTTTAAAAACCATTTTATTGAAAATTTTCATATGTGTACATATTTTGGCATAATACCCTTCTATTACCTTCTCTTATCTCTCCCTCTCTACCCCCTCCCTCCCTCCCTCCCTCCGTCCCTCTGTCCCTCCTTCCCTCCCTCCACCAGAAGTAGCATGGCTGAACCCTGTTTGGGTTGGCCGGCTCCTTTTTACTACATGACCCTTATTTTCTTCCTTGGCACTTTTCAGCCGTCCTGTCACACTACCTTTGTGAATTTCTGAAGCTCTTCCTCTTTGGAATGAAGTCTATTTTTTCTGATTTTGACTTTTCTCCTTCACTGTGTCTCATGGAGGTGACTCCCAGGCTACAACGTCACCTGGAAGTCTCCTGAGTTCTAAATAAAACATTGTATACAGTTACCATTTACATAACAAAAGAAGCATGATAAAATATGCATGTACACATTTGCATAGGCACAGATGTTCTGGAAGATTATGCCAAGAAGCTATTGGGTCAGCCAGAAATCATATAACAATTTGAGTAGAGAAGGTTTGACAAAAAGGATGACTAATTATTGACTGTGCATTTATGAACCGGGAGAAAGGAATTCTGTAGAATATTCTAGGGCTGACAGAATACCCAAGAAAGTAGTGATTTGGGATGGGGCACTCTTCAATCTGGTATCAGACTTCCTGGCGGAGAGCAGGTTCTTGCCCGGTGAAGGCTTTTGCTGGGTTACCCCAGGTCAGAGCTGATCTACAGTTGACAAGCTTGGGTTGGCAAGTTGGAAAATCTTCCACCGGAGAACCAGCAGACTGACTGAAGCCGGTAGGCAGGAGGTCACTTCCTGAGAGGGGCTAGCAAAACTCATGGAAAGCTGTCTTTCTGGGTTTGTAGCTAGACTCACCCGAAAGCTTCCAGGAGGCCTACAGGACTGTCTCGGGAGAAATCACTGAGGTATTTATGAGACTTACTGGGGTCCACCCCATCACTGTGTCTCCCTCACACCAACCAGCCCAGCCTCCCAGGAGCAAGAAGAGAAATTGGTCAGGAGAATCCCTTTTCTTCCAGAGTCTCTCTACTGGCCTCTACTGGCAAAGCTTAACCTAGATCAGCTGGGCTGGAAAGGTGCTTTGTTATCACAAGCAGAGGAATGAAGGAATTAAGGAAATAAGTTTATAAATGCCACCATTTGTGACAATTGGATATGGGGATTAAAACTAGTTGCTGGAGCTCAGATATAAGAGATAAGCTTGTCACTGTTTGAGGAAGGAACACCGAGACATTAGTGTGTTTCTTACTCTGTTTTGTTTTGCCATGATTGAATATCACAGAGTGGATAATTTATCTTTTAATCTTTTAAATATATTTAATTTATTTATTTCAAAAAGAGATACACACAACAGAGAGAGAGAAAGAGAGAGAGAGGGAGGAAGAGAATGGGCACACCAGGTTCTTCAGCCGCTGCAAAAGAATTTCAGATGCATGTATTACCTTGTACATCTGGCTTATGTCGGTCCTGGAGAATTGAACCTGGGTCCTTTGGCTTTACAGGCAACCACCTTAACCACTAAGCCATCTCTCCAGCCCGATAATTTATTTTAAAATAAACTTACTTGGTTGATAGTTCTGGAAGCTACGAAGTCCAAGAGCCTATTGCTGGAAACTTCTTCACTTAATCTAAAATATCCCCCCTAGGCTCATGTTTTGAATGTTCCCTAACTAGTGGTACTGGGACCATTAGAAGGCGGAACCTAGTTGGTAGAAATGGGCCTTAGGGCTGGAGAGATGGTTCAGTGGTTAAGGCACTTTCCTGCCAAGCCAAAGGACCCAGGTAAGCCAGATGCACAAGGTGGAGTATGCATCTGGAGTTCATTTGCAGTGGCTAAAGGCCCTGGTATGCCCCCCCCAAAAAAAGCCAGGCATGGTTGCGCATGCCTTTAATCCCAGAACTTGGGAGGCAGAAGTAGGAGGATCACCATGAATTCAAGGCCACCCTGAGAATACAGAGGGAATTCCAGGCCAGCTTGGACTAGAGTGAAACCCTACCTCAAAAAAACAAAACAAAAATGAGAAAAAAAGAAATGGGCCTTAGAAGGTTGTGGCTCAGTCCTGGTTTTGGTCATTTTCCCTGCTTCCTGGTCCACTACCCTACACACAACTTCTGCCACATGCCCTTGCCACCATGGCTGAGACTCTCCATCCACCATGTCTTTCTGCAAGAGGGACTGGAGTCAGCTGCAATTGTGCCAGAAGAAGCAGCTTCTCCATGAAGTCATTCATGTCAGGTATCTTGGTTACCTAATGGCTTTTATTCTTAATTTCTTTGCTGCCGGTCTTGGTCGGCTTCACGTTGCTGGGATGAACCTCCAAACCAGGCACAGTTTATGGGAGGAATGGCATTTATTTCAGGCGTACAGGTCCAGGGGAAGGTCCACAATGGCAGAAGACGCTGGTCCCCTGCACGTCCGCAGAGGGAGAAGGAGCCACACCAGCACCTCCAGGAGCCCCAGGCGCAGCTCCAGCACTCTCCATCCGCTAGGCCGGAACTCGGGGCTACCCCAGCTAACACTTTAGGGCCGGACCCCAGGAGCCACCCACAGTGCCACTTCTTCCAGCCAGGCAGCTGGAAATCCCAAGTTATAGCTTTCATAAAACACTTCAGTCGATTGGGGACATAAGTTCAAAGTACCCTGCCCCAGCCATCACTCCCGCTGCGTACTCCAGGCTCCGAGACTCTGCGCGCGCCGTACTTTTCCTTGTGTTGCAGTCCATTGTGTTCAAATAGAATGCAACAAATTATTTTAATTGTCCTAATATTTGTTAAGACTTGTTTTGTGTCCTTTAAAAATATTTAATTTAATCAATTAATTTATTTGACAGAGAAAGAGGGAGAGAGAGAGAGAGAGAATGGGTGCGCCAGGGCCCCTAGCCACTGCAAACGAACTCCAGCCCGTTTGTGTCCTTTTATATGACCTATTTTTTTTTTTTAGAAAGTCCCGGGGACTGCTGAGAACAATATGTATTCTACAGTATTTTGCTTAGAATGTGCTGCAGATGACTGCTAGATTCATTGGATCTATGGTGTCGTCTAACTCAGTTATTTCTCTTTATCTGTTGCTGGGGTGACCTATCTGTTGGTGAGAGTGGGGTGCGACACCCACTATTATTGTGTCGGGGCTAATGTGTGTCTTTTCATCTGATGGTGTTTGTTGTATGACATTGGGTGCGTCAGAGTTCACTACTGTCAGGTTTAGAATTGTAATGTCCTCCTGACAGATTATTCCCTTAACCATTATAACCCATCATCCTCTCTTCCCACTAATTTTGTCAGGTATTAGAACAGAACCTTCTGCTTGCTCTCTAGTTCCATTTGCTTGTAATATATTTTGGTATGTTTTATTTTATTATTATTATTTTTTTGAGGTAGGCTTTCACTCTAGCTGAGACTGACCTGGAATTCACTATGTAGTCTCAGGGGCCCTTGAACTCACTATGATCCTCCTACTTCTGCCTCCTGAGTGCTGGGATTAAAGGCACACGCCACCACACCCGGCTTATATTTTATTTTACTTACTTGAGAGAGAAACAGGCAGAGAGAGAAAGAGAGAGAGAGAGAGAGAAAGAGAGGGAGAATGGATACGCCAGGGCCTCTAGCAACTGCAAATGAACTCCAGATGTGTGTGCCACATTGTGCATCTGGCTTACATGGGTACTGAGGAATTGAACCTGGATCCTTAGGCTTCATAGGCAGGCACCTTAACCACTGGACTAAGCCATCTCCCCAGCTGTAACATATTTTTACATCCTTTATCCATAAGGCTTTATTTGTCTTTTATAGTAAGACATTTCTTGGAGGCAACAAATAGATGGGAACTGATTTTTATTCAAGGCTGCATATTTGATAGGAGAATTTAATCCATTATTATTCAAAATTATTTTTAAATGTTTTATTTATTTTATTTCAGAGAGAGAGAGAGAGAGAGAGAAAATGTGCATACCAGAGTGTCTAGCCACTGCAAGCAAACTCCAGATGCATACACCACCTTGTGCATCTGGCTTGTGTGGGTACTAGAGAATTGAACCTGAGTCCTTAGGCTTCATAGGCAAGTACCTTACCTGCTAAGCCATCTCTCTAGGCCCCAAAATTATTTTTGAGAAGTGTGTATTAATTCCTGCTATTTTGTAGTGCTTGCTGTCTTGCTATTCCTATTTTTAAAAAATATTTTACTTATTTGCAAGGAGAGAGAGAGAATGGGCACATCAGGGCCCTCCAGCTGCTGCAAATAAACTCCAGGTGCATGTGCCACTTTGTGCGTCTGACTTTGTGTGGGTCCTGAGGAATCGAACCCCAGCTGTTAGGTTTTGTAGGCAAGAGCCTTTAAGTGCTGAGTCACCTCCCCAGCCCACTCTTTTTTTTTTTTTTTTTTTTTTTTTTTGATTTTTTGGTAGGGTCTCACTCTAGTCTAGGCTGACCTGGAATTCACTATGGAGTCGCAGGGTGGCCTCGAACTCATGGTAATCCTCCTACCTCTGCCTCCCAAGTGCTGGGATTAAAGGCGTGCGCCACCACGCCCGGCTCCCCAGCCCGCTCTTCTTATTTTTAGCTACTTTTATAGTATGATTTATTCTTTCCTTTATGCTCATGAATATGTTTATTTTTTTCTCGTTAATGTGAAGGATTCCTTCAAGTATTTTCTTTGGAGCTGACTTAGTGGCCATGAAGCCCTTTAGTTTGTTGTTGTTGTTATTTTTATCATGGCAAGTTCTTTCTCCTTTGATTGTGACAGACAGTTTTACTGTATTTACCGCCCTGCGTTGGCATTCATTGTGAGTCAGCGCTTGGAGCGCATCGTTCCATGCTGTCCCGGCTTCACGGGGTCCGCTGAGAAATCTGCTATCAGGCTGATGGGCTTTTCCTTTATGTATGAGTTGGTTTTTCTCCTATGCAATGTTGGCTATTTTCTCTTGCTTCTCAATGTTGAATATTTTAATTATAATTTAATTGTAATATGATGTGGAGAGTTCTGTTTTGTCGTTGTCTGTTTGGTGCTCAAAATGCTCCCTGAATCTAGATCCTTCATTTCTCTAGATTCTGCTATGATTTTGTTGTTTATGTCTGCAGCCTGAAGTTCTTCTCCTTCTATTTGCATTTTCATAAATCTGTTCTTTTTAATGGTGTCCCATAGGACTAGCATGTTCTGTTCATACTTTCTTATTATTTTGCCTTTATTGATGTCTGAATGTTCTAATTGATCTGCCTTGTCTTCTAACCTAACATTCTCCCTTCTGTTTGATTCTGTTGATGAAGCTTCCTACTAGTCGGTTGTTGTTGTTTGACTTACTGAGTTTTCATTTCTGAAATCTCAATTGGATTTTTTTCAGTATTTTATCTCTTTATTTAATTCCTGTTTCATATCGTATACCAAATTCCTTGCTTTATTCAGTTGTTTATTGGCATTCTCTTTGAATTCATTGTGGTCTGCAGATTTTAAAGGTAATCATAGCTATCGAAGGTTGTAGCTGGAAATTTTCGTAAAAATAAGAGGGGATAGGGAAGAGAGAAGGAGGAAAAGAGGTGGATGTGAGAGGGGAAGTGTCTGAGTTGTGTGTAGGAAGAATATTAGAGCACATAGTAGCAGGATGGGTTGAGAAACACGTGGGATGACAAAAGTTAACCAAGTACACCAGTTACTTTCTTGTCACTGGAACAAAATCCTTGACCAGAAGCAGCTTAAGGAAGGAATGGGTTTGTTTTCCACTTGGCTTCCAGTCTGAGGAGGAGGTTCCATCATGGCATGGAAGGTATGGTGGAAGCAGGAAGCTGGGGTACATCACCACATCGGCAGGAAGGAAGTGGAGAGAGACTGAATGCGGCTGTGCTACAACACTTCAAGGCCTGTCACATTAGCACACTTCCTTCAGCACGGCTCCACAGCCTAAAGGTTCCATGACTCGACTTTCCAAAACAGCATGTCCATCTGGGGAGTAAGTGTTCACACACATAAGGCTATTGGTGACATTTGTCATCCAAACCATCATACCAATAATGTACAAAGTAAAGCAAGATGAGATACATACACAAGAGTGAAGATTAAAAATCTTTGGGGCTGAAAAGAGAGTGCTTGCTTGTAAAGCCTGATGGCCTGGGTTTGATTCCCCAATACCCACATAAAGCCAGATGCACAAAGTGTTGCATGCATCTAGAATTCGTTTGCAGTGGCAGGAGGTCCTGGTGGACCTATCCCCCTTCTCTCTCATAAATAAATAAATAAATAAATAAATAAATAAATAAATACTTTTTAAAAATCTTTAAAATATGCACAAGTGAAAAGCCAGGCATGGTGGCGCACGCCTTTAATCCCAGCACTCGGGAGGCAGAGGTAGGAGGATCACCGTGAGTTCGAGGCCACCCTGAGACTTCATAGTGAATTCCAGGTCAGCCTGGGCTAGAGTGAGACCCTACCTTGAATAGCCAAAAGAAAAAAAAAAAATATATATATATATATATATATGCACGAGTCAGTATTTTTCCCTTGGTGGGAGGGGTTTTGAAAATTTTCCCTCTCTGTGACGTTTCATGTAACAGACTGCTTTGATGGGGGAGGTGTGATTTATAATTCTATTTTAGATCCATGAAATCAGATTTGGGGCATGTTTTGCCCTGCATGAGTTTAGACCACTTGCCTTTCTGAGGGAATCTCTTCCAGACCTGTGATGAGGTGAGCCGCATAGTCCTCATTACCTTCTTGATGCTGACTGATGGTGGTGTTGTGAGGGGAGGAGGGTGAGAACCCTTGCAGAAGGTTCCCGCTGCCCTCAGCAGCAGCCTTGCCTTACAGACTGTCATCATGACTCACTTCAACCCTAACCTCCATACTTGGCATGCTTCTCCTCTTTTCATGACAGAGGTGTACTGAGCTCTTAGTCCTACCCTTCTCTGAGCTCTAACACAGCTCTTTTCTCAGACAATCTGTGGCCAGTGTGTGGGTGAAAGGAGGGTGATAGCCATTGTTTGATGTTTCCTAATTACCTCAAAAGAAGCTTGTTATAGTCACCAACAGGGATGAGCATTCAAACAAACACAGTTTTATGGGAGGAGGGATTGATTTCAAGCTTACAGATCCAGGGTAAGAAGAGAGAGAAAACACCACTAAACATCCAGCAAACACTAAAAGCACAAAGCAAGCACAGCCAGAGCTCAAAACTGCTCTCCACACACCTTTGGGCTGGAACTCTTTGAGAGAGGAAATAGAGAGAATGGGATGCCAGGGCCTCTTGCCACTGCAAACTCCAGATGCATACACCACTTTGTTCATTTGGCTTTACATGAGTACTGGGGAATTGAACCAAGGCCATCAGGCTTTGCAAACAAGTGTCTTTTACCATTGACTCATCTCTCCAGGACCCCAGCTTCAGTTCTTGACTTGACCATGCTCTGATGACTGATTGACCCCAGAATTATTTTATTTTTTTAGAGCTTTACTATATGAACATACAGTAATTTGACCATATTCCCATCCTTTTATCTTTTTTTTTGTCCCCTCACCCCTCACTCCTCAGAACATCCTTTTTCAAGGTCATCTTTCCTCTGTTTTGTTGTCTGATTCCTTTTGTTCTCCTCCATCCAAAATGTTAAAATGTGTATGGGCTCAGAACAGTGCAGGTCTCGTGGGGGTAACTACTACAGGGTCATGAATGCACCAGTCAGTTCATATTGAGAGGACAGTGCCCCAAAGTATGCCTGTGCACCCTGTGGCTCTCACATTCTTTCTGCTCCTCTTCGACAATGTTCCCTGAGCCCCAGAGGGCATAGCAGAAATCTCTTTTAGTGTTGAGCTCAGCAGCTTTTGATTTTCTGCTTCGATGAGTCTTGAGTCTCCTCAGTGTCTACCGCCATCTCCACAGGGACAGTTCTCTGGAGAACAGCACTCACATCCTTTCCATGACGATCTGTGCACTGTTCCCTGAGCCCTGGCAACTGTGATAGAGATCCCTCATCCAGCGCAGAGCCCTGAGCTTTCTCTTTTTGTCATTTTGATGAGTCTTGGGTCTCCCCGCATTTGCCATCATCCACATGTGGGTCCTGGGCCCACATGCTGCCTGGCGCTTTCTAAATGGTTCCCTGGCTGGTGCTGATCTGAACATTTTTGAGTCATCACCGTTATTAGGGTGTGGCTCAGTCTGTAATGCCCTGCTGAGCAATGCACTCACCAGTATTATATAACTTAAACCTTCCTGGAGGTGACAGTCTCACTAGCTCTCAGGTAAAGATGCTGGGACACTCAGGGTGACCTGCAGAGATCACACAACTGCTAAGGGGTGATACAGGATTGACAGCCAAGTAGCCTTGACTCCAAAACCTGACACACTCAAGTTCTTAGACACACATCCTCCAGGAGAATCATTGATTCTCCAGGCTGCCTCTTTCTTGGGTTGATGATAGTTGTCTATGCCTGTATGCCTCTCAGGATCAGTGTGGACAACTAAAGCTCTCAGATCTTCCTCCTCTAAGGACTTTAAAGTAGACTGTGATTCCTTCTGGCCAATATAAATCTTCAAGGGAGAGGCTATGTTCATCTCTATGAACTATGTCTTCCATGCCCAGAAAATGTCTGACATCTAGTGGGCCTGGTGCTCTAAACCATAGGAATTATATCCATCTGACTAACTTTGCACAGTATATTCCCATGAATTAATAAATACTTTAAGGGCTTGAAAAAAATGGCTTAGCAGATAAGTTGCTTGCCTGCAAAGCCAAAGGACCCAGGTTTGATTCTCCAGGACCTATGTAAGCCAGATGCACAAGATGGTGCATGTGTCTGAAGACCCTACCATGCCCATTCTCTCTTTCTCTATCTGCTGCTTTCTCTCTCTCTCTCTCTTGTTCTCTCAAACAAACAAATAAAGAAATTAAAATACATAGCAAATGTAATAATAGTACAGCAAAAATATAAAAAAATACTTAAAGAATACTTATGTTCACCTGGAATGAAATAAGACATTTTATCAACTAGAAGTTCATGGTGATGGACATGAATAACTCTCCTGGAAAATCCCTAAAAGATGAAAATATTCCATAAACAACTGTAGGCTTTTGAGCTGAAAGGTACCTTAGAGAAAATGTTATAACCCCACTGTAGTTTTATTTTATCTGATAGTGAAAACATGACCCTTCCTCTCTTTTTATAAAACAAGTTGGAGTACATGAGGTGAGAGAAGAGATGAAGCCAAGCTTATGGAGTGGCCTGAGGCCTTGTTCAGAGGCTCTTGTGAGCCTGTGCAAGTTGGTATTATGTACTTAACAGTTTTCAGAAATGTAAGGTTGATTTATACCATTTGTTTTAGAATAAATGCAAGCTATGTGAACTGCTTTAAGGACTTAAGGTACAAGAATTGAAAAACAAAATAGTTCCTATATAACTTAATAACAAAAAGGTGTTTCCCCTGGAAGTACACCACCTCAGACTGCTCAAACGTGCATTCATAGCAGGACTCCAGGGAAGATGCTGTCCAGCCGCTGTCTTTACTTCTCTCCGCCACATGGTGTCGCTGCTAAAGACGTGTTTGCTCGCCTAATAAAATGCTTCCTTTGCAGTGAGTAGCCCAGGTGGGGTTGCCAGTTCCTTCTGGAGCCCCAAGGGCCCTTCAAGGAGACATGGCTTCCCTCAACCCTCAGCTCTGCCAGGGGCTCCACGGTGGCAGCCCTGTAATCCAGGATCCCTCAGTTTATGGGCCTCTAGACCTGGCCCAGGAACTTGCTTTTAGAAGTCCTTGCTTTCTAGTGAGGGACTGGGGCTGGGGTAACACTGTTAATCCCAGCATACAATTGTTCTCCACATAACCTGGGCCACTTTGCCTTCACTGTGTCTTCTGAGGCTTAATTGTGTCCTTTATATTTATTTGTTTATTTGAGAGAGAGATTGCGAGAGAGAGAATGGGTGTGCCAGGCCCTGTAGCCACTACAAACGAACTCCAGATGCATGCACCACCTTGTGCATCTGGCTTACATAAGTCCCAGGGAATTGAACCAGGATCCTTTGGCTTTCCAGGCAAACGCCTTAACTGCTAAGCCATCCCTCCTTTTAAGGAAAATCTCTATTCGGGAATCTACGAAGTTATTTTCCATTCTGCCTGTTGAGGAAAAGTCATATACTTCTCTCATTAAAGTAATAACGAGACAAGGTTACTCTTGTCTTGTTAGGTTACAGTAAAATTATAGCAAAATATAGTCTTATTACTTTTTTTTTTTTTTTTTTTTTTTTTTTTTTTTTTTTGGTTTTTAGAGATAGGGTCTCGCTCTAGCCCAGGCTGACCTGGAATTCACTATGTAGTCTCAGGGTGGCCTCGAACTCATGGCGATCCTCCTACCTCTGCCTCCCGAGTGCTGGGATTAAAGGCGTGCGCCACCACGCCCAGATTTAGTCCCCTTCTTCTATGTTTATTTTTAAGTGGTTATAGATGTATGATATAATATTAAGGCTATAAATATATCCAGCCTACTAATAGTATTAAAAAAAACTTTATTTGCAAGCAGAGAGAGACAGAAAGAACAGAGACAGAGAGAATGGGCATGCCAGGCCCTCCAGCCACTGCAAATGAACTCCAGATGCATTTACCACTATGCATCTGGCTTGACGTGGGTACTGGGGAATCGAACCTGGGATGCAAACAAGCGCCTTAACTGCTGAGCCACCTCTCCAGCCCTCCTAGTAGTATTTTGACCTTCCATTTCTCCCTCCCCCAGCCCTGCCCATACTTTCACCATAGTCTGTTTAAATATCATATGGATCAACCCACATGTATGGGAAGGAGAGACCCTGGAATGTGACCCAAGCCTGAATTTCTGTTGCCAGAGATACGGCTAAGCTGAAAAGAGCAAGAAGTTCCAGAGGGGCTGGCGCTGGAAATGAGCCATAGTGGGTGTGGGTGGTCAACACAGCCCCTTGGGGTCTGTCCTGGTCGTGTATGTTACCATGGAGCACACACACCTCTGACCAGGGAGCCCTGGGACTACACTGCTGCTGCTCGTGCTGAGCTCTGGTCTCCCTTTTCCATGTCCCTCTCTCCATCTCAGGCACTAAGCATCCTCATGGGGAGGCTTCCATCAAATCCATTCATAGCACCCATGGGTTATTGCTTTGGCTCAACCCTTTTTCCCCTTTTCTTTGTGATTCTGGTGCATTTGTAAATGATAATGGTCTGTCCTATCCACTGCAGTAGATACATGGTCTGTACCTGGAGTGTCAAAATATACTAATTCTGGGGCCATGGTGAGTTGGTCTTGAAACTGGTCCATTGTGCTACTGTAAAATAAAAAAAAAAAAAACAGGTTGGGTAATTTATAAAGAATAGAAATTTGTTTCTTTCCACTTTGGAGTCTGGAAAGACCAAGGTTAAGGCACTGGTGTTCAGTGGCTATGGTGGTCATTCTTTCTGAGTTCTCACACGACAAAAGGGGCGCAGTGATGTCCTCTCAAGATAAGAGGCAGAAGGGCACAAGGTGGCCCAAGCTACTTTCTGTCAACAGCAAGATGCCCCATTAATTCTATGAACTATTTAGATTTAAAAACAAACGCTGCCAACTACAGTATAATCCCCCTTCATGTTCTTGTTTTGTGTTCGTTTGAGGGCTATTTTGCTTGGTGTGGAAGGGGTTGGCAAGGCGTCGCTCTAAAGACGAAGCGGGACTTAAGGTAGTCGTCCCCTTGCCTGAGCCTCCTGGGTGCTGGGATTACCCGTGTGGACCACACTCCCAGCAGTGCTTCCAGATTGAAGACACAAGCCAGGTTCAGAAATGTTACAGAGTGACAGAAAGATACACCTTAGAAATGGTTGACCTTGGGGCCTGCGTTTTGTTGTGGACTTCTTCTCATCTTAGAAATGGTTCACCATGGGATCTGCAGTGGTTATGGATATCTGCTCGCCCACTGGAGCAACTGAGGCGTTGTTCTTCAGTCTCCTACTGAGCTGGGTGAGGACCCAGCATATGTTTGTGCAGAGGTTTTGCTTTGAATCGACAGGACTTATGTCAGGATGGATCTAACCTGACTTTTGGGGTAAATCTGGGCTCAGCATAAATCTTGTTCTTAGCTATCAATGCACATGGGAATTTTTTTGATAACATAAGTCTATTTAATTCTTTTTAAAATTTTTATTTATTTACTTATTTGTGAGAAAGAGGCAGAGAGAGAGAGGGATAGAGAGAGGGAGAGAATGGGCGCATCAGGGCCTCCACCCACTGCAAACGAATTCCAGACATATGCACCACCTTGTGCTTCTGCTTATGTGGGTACTGGGGAATCAAACCTGGGTCCTTAGGCATTGCAAGCAAGTGCCTTAACCGCTAAGCCATCTCTCCAGCCCAAGTCCTTCTAATTCTTGTATGAGTTGGAGGAAGGCTCTTTTCCAGATTCCTAATCAGGACTGTGCTCAACACTTTCAATAGCATAAATGTGAATGAGCTCTGCAAAGTCAACCCGAGGCAGCTCTCGGCTTCTCAGCATAGCTGACGCTGGGCTCTGGGTCACACAAAAGTGACCCTCACATACGTGATGTCAGGCAGACATTTCCTGCCCCACTGGACAAGTGAGGAGAGACGGGGAGACATGGAGAGCTTTGTTTCAGGTAATGAACTTGGAATTAGCATCTGTTTTCTGTGCTGCTGCACCCTTGCATGTTTTCTAGAGGCAGATGGCACGGTCTTGTCCCTGGCCTTCGAGGTTGGCCACAGCAAAGCAAAAAGGCAGTCAACTCCTTAAAGTTTCCAGAGCCCCTAAATGGGACTGTTGCATGAATAACGTGCAGTCTTATATCGTGGGAACACTGCGAGTTTTGTAAACATTATCTCACTAGTCCTCCTAACAGCAGACATTTTCAAACAGATGAGTTAATGTTTGTAGGGAGTCCTTGAGATCTGAAGATTGCACACACGGCAGGCCAGGCGAATGCGTCATGTCCTGCAGCCCCAGCATGTCTTGGGGTCACTGCCTGGGAGCGCTCTCCCAGGGAAATGTCGGACCACGGTGGTGACAGTAGAAACGGAGTCAGGTTTGGAGAGAGGGACTTCTGAAGAGGAGGCAGCCGGGGACACAGCGGTTCCACGGTTGTTGATCAGTTCCCAGGGCCTGCGACAGGGCGTGGAGAAGGCCAGTGTCCTGCGGGCTCACCGGGAAAGCGTCACCACGTGTGCCATGGGTCCGGCTCTGGCATCTGTTCCAGGAATTTCTCATTCCGGGGACCAGTGATTCTGTAGATCAGAGTCATTCAAAGAGCTTTAGGTTTTGGTGTTTGGTATGGCAGGCATGTATGCGCGTGTGGTGTGTGCGTTACGTGTACGTGTGTGGGCAGGCGCATGTGCCCCACGCTTATGGGCCCAGGCCAGAGGAAGATGGAGGGTTCTCCTCTACTGCTCTCCTACTTCAGTTCCTGGAGACGGGGTCTCTCACTGAACCCACAGTTGCCATCTTTGGTCAGACTGGCTGACAGCACACCCCAGCGCCTCTCCTGTCTCTGTCCCCACAGGACTGGGGTCACAGTGAGCACGGCCACACCCGGGTTTGCATGTGGATACTGGGGATTGAATTCACTCAGGTCCTCTAACCTGCTGAGCCATCCCTGCAGCCCCCCAAGGAGCATTTTATTTTATTAATTTATATGTTTGAGAGGGAGAAAGAAGCAGAGAACATGGCAGGGCCTCCAGCCGCTGTAAACGAACTCTAGATGCATGCGTCCCCTTGTGCATCTGGCTTACATGGGTCCTGGAGTGTTGAACCAGGATCCTCTGGCTTTGTAGGCAAACGCCTTTACCACTAAGCCATCTCTCCAGCCTTCCCTGCCACCCAGGATCATTTTAAACTACTAGTATAAAGTAAAGTGGTGTGCCAGAGTAACTGAGTCATAGTTTCAGTGAGTGATGCTGTTTAGATTTTTTAAAATTAATTAATTTATTTATTTTACTGTACTTATTTGGGAGAGAGAGAGAGAGAGAGACAATAGGCACGGAAGGGCCACCAGCCAGTGCAAACAACTCCAGATGCATGCATCACCTTGTGCATCTGGCTTTCGTGGGTTCTGAGGAATCGAACCAGGGTCCTTTGGCTTTGCAGGCAAGTTCCTTAATTGCTAAACCATCTCCCCAGCCCCTTTTTTGGTTTTTTGAGATGAAGTCTCACTCTAGCCCAGGCTGACCTGGAATTCACTATGTAGTCTCAGGGTGGCCTTGAACTCTCAGCAATCCTCTTCCCTCTGCCTCCCGAATGCTGGAATTAAAGGTGTCCGCCACGACGCCCGGCCTGTTTGGATTTTTGTTTAGTAGTTTGGTCACAATCCTCTCCCATTGACTTCTCTTGTCCTCCGTCTCCATCTGCTGAAGCCCTTTGTCTTTCCGACTGATGTTTTGTCCCCACCATCCATGCTGATGAGC
This sequence comes from Dipus sagitta, assembly GCA_036346955.1. Lineage (NCBI taxonomy): Eukaryota > Metazoa > Chordata > Mammalia > Rodentia > Dipodidae > Dipus > Dipus sagitta. The sequence goes on from CM070783.1 coordinate 104,847,817, forward strand.
CCAGCGTTGTCCAGGACTTGTGCAGGTGACGGTAGCCACCGTGAGGTCATGACAGCAATGCCACTTCAAATGTGGAGGAGAACATTCCAGAACATTCTTTCCTATCCTCTGGCTCTTACATTTTTCCCTGAAATGTTCCCTGAATCCTGGAGGGGGAGGCATGTATGTCTCATTTAGTGCCAAGCACTGAACGAACGGTCACTTGTTCTCAGCAGTTTGACAAGTTTTGAGTCGCTCCAGTAGTCACTGCCAATTGAAAAAAAAAAAAAAAAAAAAAAAGCAGTTTCTCTGACCAAAGGTGAGAGCAGCACTAATCTATTGGCATGAAAATCAGTATTTAGAGGAAGATTTGATGGATACGCCAAACGACAGTAGTAATTTCCCCTGTAGGACCTATAACCTTCCCCGCCATGGGCTTTGGACGTACGTCCAGTGGCAGGCGTGAATTCCCTCCGTTTACAGCCACTTCTCGTGACTGGGACAGGGCACGTGACGGAAAGCAGCTGTGAGGAGGAAAGGATTTCTCACAGGGAAGCTTCACGATGGCAGAGGAGTGCATGACACCGGCAGAGGCTGGAGTCAGTCCTCGTGACGGCAGCAAAGGAGCAAGCTGAATTCTGGCAAGGGCAGCGGCTGTAACGCCCACCCTCAGGAACGCACCTCTTCCAGCAAGGCTCCACCTCCCCACACTGCCAGCAGCACTCAGCACACCTGAGTTTACGGTGCACATCTGACTCAAACCACACCTCCCGCAGAGCAGGTCTCACATCCAAGCAGGGAGCAGTTGCTTACGCCCTTAACAGCGCCACCCTGCTGTGGCAGTGGGCACGTCTTTCCCTGCTGGTCAGCTGGGTGGCTCCCAGGATTTACTGCCGGGCTCAGCCTGTTGATGACTTTTCTCCCCAGCCTCAGAGCCCTTCCCAGCGCTGTGACAGCCGGCACAGAGGCTTCCACTCAGTTCCAGCCTGATTTCCCAGTGTCCTAAACCAACGTACGTGGTGTTTTTGGCAATAGAGTCTTATGCCCCGGAGATCTTAACTGACACTTGTAATCTAGCCTTGGTTGACAAAAGGGCAGCTGACATGGCACGGGACGTGTAAAATACTTACGCTGAGAGCAGCCATGCCCTCACGTCCTCATGTGATTGGTCTTGGCTTTAGTTCAGGCACTGGGGCTTTTGAAAACTGCTGGGTAGTTTTTAAAATAGAAACTGGCTCTTGGAGCTGTTTAAGGTTCTTAGCAAGCGTGAACGGACAGTGTGGAGTCCAACTGGGACGCGCCTCCCCTCCCGTGCACAGACACTCCTGCCCGCACACAACGTCTCCTGCTACCTACCGGGAATTTTGCAGATATGTGGAAATTAAACAACACACTCCCGAACAGCCAGTGGGCTTAATAATAAGCCAAAGAGGAAGTTAAAAAAGTCTCAGAACAAAGAAAAATGAAAACACAATATGCCAGAACATCGGGATTCAGCAACATGGATTCCAAGAGGAAAGTGGATAACAAAAATGGCAATATTAGAGAAAAACTTAGAATACTTTAATGAAATTAAAGAACAAAAAAACAAAAATAGACAGAAACTAAGCCAAAAGTTGCTGAAAGAAAGAAAGAATGCAGATATGGGCAGAAGGGAATGTGTCTGGAGATGATGCGCAGTGCCCTGGCCGGCGCCGGGAGGATAGCGGAGGTCGGCACCCTTCCTCTCCGCTCACCTGCGTGTCTCCTAGAGGTGGGCCTCCCTCGGGGGAACACCAGGGTCCCAAGGGTTCTCCATCTCCGCTCCCCACAGGTCTGGGTTTGCAGACATGTGTGGCCACGCCCAGCTCTTCATGTGAGTCTTAGGTAATCAAACTCAGATAGTTTCAGGCCTTCTCAGATCTCATCAAACCAATGATTTTTCACAACAAAGGAAACAATATAGACAAAATTCATAGGCAGCTTAAAGAATGGGAGGAAATATGTGCCAGCCATATATCTGATAAGGGATTGATATAGAAGGAAATTTACACAACTCCACGGTAAACAAGATAACAACCCAAAGTAAGCCAGTGTCCAAATGGACAAAGGAACGGAGTAGACTTTTTTCCAAAAGGAGTCATACAAATTGCCAACATTTGAATATGAAAACCTGCTCAGTATCATTAGTCAGCAGGAAATGCAAATCAAAATACCATGAGGGATCACCCAGTTCGGTCAGAACCACGAGTATCCTGGACACTAGAGATGTGATTAGATAAGGTGGAACCGGGCACCACGGCCACCCACACGGCGGGTGCCACGTAAGCATGGTGTTGCCGCCGGGGAGAAGAGTGTCCTCAAACCATTAAAAATAGAACCCACATGATCCAACAACCCCACTTCTGAGTGTTTATTCAAAGAAAGTGCAATCAGTGTCTCAAGGAGATTTCTGCACCCTTCTGTCAATTGAGCCTCATTTAAATAGCAGAGACAGAAGCATCTGTGGTGTCCATAGTGAGTGAATGGATTTTACGTAACGAATATTAACATCATGATATATATATAAAGAAGACAATCCTGCCATCTGCAAACACACACAGGCATCTGGAGGACATATGCTGAGTTAAATAAGTCAGAAACAAAAAACAAAAAGAAAAATACGGGGACTAAAGAGATGGCTCAGCAGTTCAAGTGCTTGCTTATAAGGTCTATTGGCCCAGGTTCGATTCCCCAGTACCCTTGTAAAGCCAGATGCACAAATTGGTGCATCTGGTGTTGGTTTAATCTGCAATGGCGAGAGGCTCTGGCATGCCCATATTCTCTGTCTGTCTCACACACATACATAAATAAATGTTTGTTTTCAAAAAAGAAAAAATACTGAATTAACTCTTAGACATATTAACCACTGTGGTGGTTTGATTCAGGTGTCCCCCATAAACTTAGGTGTTCTGAATGCTAGGTCCCCAGCTGATGGATATTTGGGAATTAATGCCTCCTGGAGGGAGTGTATCGTTGGGGGTGGGCCTATGGGTGTTATAGCCAGTTTCCCCATGCCAGTGTTTGGCACACTCTCCTGTTGCTATTGTCCACCTTATGTTGGCCAGGGGGTGATGTCCACCCTCTGCTCATGCCATCATTTTCCCCTGCCATTGTGGAGCTTCCCTTGAGCCTGTAAGCCAAAATAAATCTCTTTTTTCCCAGAAGCTGCTCTTGGTTGGGTGATTTCTACCAGCAATGCGAACCAAACTGCAACAGTAAAGTGGTACCAAGGAGTGGGATTGCTGCTAGACACCTGACTGTGTGGCTTTGCTTTTTGGAGCTGACTTCAAGAGGAATGTGGGAGGATTTGAGACCTTGGCCTAAGAGATGACTTAGCAGTGCTGTAAGTACAGCTTGATGGACTATTCTGGTCTGAGCTGCAAGACCTGAAGAACGATGGACTGTGAGGTTTGGCTTATGAGGGTGAGAAAGAGCTTTGCTTGGACTGGGCTAGCAGTTTGTGTGAGAAGCTTGCTCTTATGCCCGTGTCCTGAGAAGTTGTGCAGGGTTGCTTTGCGTAGAAATGAACTGGTGTGAGTAGAGGGATATGGCACAGCAAGAAAAATCTTTGGGTGAACTGTTGCCTGTTCAGCTGCAACTAAGAGATTACAACCTTTGAGATTGGGCCAGCTGACCTGCGTTGGGGCAATAGGAAGAATGTTGATTCTTTTGAAGGGCCTGAGTGCTCAAGGAGTGTCCTGTTCTTCAAAGTCTACTTTATTCCCCCCTGGATTAACAAATTGGCACCATACCTGGTATCGTGGAGTATAAGAAATGCTGGAAAGAGGGTCATTGAGTTTGCAACATGGTCTTGTGTTTTGGAAATGGCCATGGGCAGTGAGAAGCAGGTTTGCTGGTTGCCTGCATGGAGACCCGATGGGGCCATGAGGATGAACCGTGTATTGCAGTGGAGACCCCGTGGAGATGCCAGGACCACGAGATGGCTGCCAAGGACAGCTGCCGGCCCTGATGAAGTTTTCCAGGATTGTGAGTAGCCTAGCTGGAGGGGTGGAATTGGAATGCCAGAGACTTATTGCTGGTTAGAATTTTGGGATTTGGAGATCTGTCACTGGCTAGAGTTGTTGGACTTGAAGCTACAGAGTTTGATATTTGCCCTGGTTATTTTAAATCTTGTATTGATTGAATGTGTCTTTGCTATGCCATCTTTTGCAGTGTGAATATTTATTTTGTGCCATTATGGGCTTTTTGAGGTTATTTTTTGGTATTATGGCTCAGAAGATCTTGGACTATGGGGATGTATGTACATCATTGGAATTGATAAAAACTATGGGACTTTTAAAGTTAGATGAATGCATTGCATTTTACATCATGTATGGTTATCAGTTTATGGGGGCCAGGGGTGGAATGTGGTGGTTTGATTCAGGTGTCTCTCATAAACTTAGGTGTTCTGAATGCTAGGTCCCCAGCTGATGGATATTTGGGAATTAATGCCTCCTGGATAGAGTGTATTGTTGGGGGCGGGCTTATGGGTTTTATAGCCAGTGTCCCCTTGCTAGTGTTTGGCACACTCTCCTGTTGCTATTGTCCACCTTATGTTGGCCAGGGGGTGATGTCCACCCTCTGCTCATGCCATTGTTTTCCCCTTCCATTGTGGAGCTTCCCCTCGAGCCTGTAAGCCAAAATAAACCTCTTTTTCCCAGAAGCTGCTCTTGGTTGGGTGATTTCTACCAGCAATGCGAACCAAACTGCAACAACCACTTTTCCCTGTGCTGGGACAAAATACCTGACAAAAAGTCAGTGCATTCTCGCTGAGAAGCCATGATGACAGGAAGCAGCTGGTCACATTGTATTCACTGTCAGGAAGAGAAGACATCAACGCCACTGCTCACCCCAGCATCTCCTTTTTATTTAGACTGGAAGCCCAGCGCAAGGAACAGTGCCACCCACCATGAGGGTGGGCATGCCCTCTTCAGTGAACCTGGTCTACAAAATCCCTTACAGACATAGAGTGTAAGTGCCCACTTGAATTAACCTAGTCTACAAAATCGACAGACATTCCCAGGGACTTTTTTCCTGGGTGAGTCTAAATCTTGTCAAGTTGACAACCAGAGATTAGCCATCACAAGTCCACCCTTGTCAATTTGACTTTTTAAAAAAATAAATTATTTATTTATTTGCAAGCAGGCATGGGGGGAGAGAAAGAGAGAATAGGTGCACTGGGTCCTCTAGCCAGTACAAATGAACTCCAGACGCATGCGCCACCTTGTGCATATGGCTTATGTGGGTCCTGGGGAATTGAACCTGGGTCCTTAGGTTGTGCAGGCAAGTGCTTCAACCACTAACCCATCTCTCCAGCCCCAACTTGACTTTTTTTTTTTTTTGAGATAGGGTCTTGCTCTAGCCCAGGCTGACCTGGAATTCACTATATATTCTCAGGGTGGCCTTGAAAGCACTGTGATCCTCCTACCTCTGCCTCCCAAGTGCTGGGATAAAGGTGTGTACCACCACGCCCAGCCCCAACTTCAAATATACAATCCCAACACTGTTCAAAAGTGTAAGGGTGGACTCTTCTGAGAGTCAGCCCATCTCTTATCTTTGAGCTCCAGTACGTCTAAAAACAAATCCCATACTTCCAACCACATTCATGAAGTCCAAACTGTGATGAAGGTAGCATTGTACCCCTGTTCTTACTTTTGACTTATGAGATTGCTTTATGGGGTACACTTGGTAACAACTGACACGCACAGCCCATGTGTGCTAGCCAAGCCATTCGGCTTCTACAGTGACTTTTATTGTGTGTGTTGCCAGGCAACAATGAGCTATTTTGGTACAATTCCCAAGGGGGTTTCCAGCTAGAATATTCCAGACCCTAGAGCATAGGTTAGAAGCAGAATTTAACAAAGATAATGGGTAACTTGGGCGAACTATTTCCTCTGTGCAATGGTAATGTCTAATATTAAAGAATTTACAAATGAGGGGAAGCTATGAGTCACTCCCATTTGGGGACCGGGAAAGGGTGATAAGACAGTCACAGGGGCTTGTCAGAGCCCCTGCTTGGTGGTGGGAGTGGCCGGCGTCCAGCATGGTGTAGGGAGAAGGCTGAGCACTGGGCAGGGGTGACAGAGAGGAGGGAGAGGCAATGTGTAGGGAAGACATGGATTGGGTCTTCCTGTACAGCTGACCTGAGTTCAGATGATAGCTTTCTGTTTGATAAAAATGTGAGCTTGGAAGCCGGGCATAGTGGCGTTTAATCCCAGCACTGGGGAGGCAGAGGTAGGAGGATCGCCATGAGTTCAAGGCCACCCTGAGACTCCATAGTGAATTCTAGGTCAGCTTGGGCTAGAGTGAGATCCTACCTCAAAAAAAAAACAAACAAACAAACAAACAAAAAAAGATGTGAGCTTGGCAAAAGTTCTTTAATCTTATCAAGTCTGGGTGGTCAAATAGGTAAAGTGCTACATCTAGGACTGTTGAGGCATTTTAGTTAAAAAAATGTGTAAAGACCATTTATAATAATTGGCACTGTCGTAGTTCCGCTCACGTTGCTAGGACAAAAACCCAACCAGAAGCAAGTGCTGAGAGGAACAGATTTATTTTCACTCACAGTCTCGAGGGGACGCTCCATGCTGGCAGGGGAAAGGATGGCATGAGCAGAGGCTGGGCGTCACCTCAGTGCCACAGCAGGTGGCAAACACCAGCAGGAGGCCCTGGCATGCCCATGCTCCCTGTTTCTGTCTAAATAAATAAATCCAAATTCTACATATGAAAGGAAACATGACTGATATTTGTCTTTCTGAGCCTGGTTTATTTTGCTTCACCTAATGATCTCTAGTTCCATCCATTTTCGTGCAAATATCATGCTTTTGTCATTCTTTATGGCCAGATAAAATTCCAATGTGTATCAGGCACCACACTTTCTTTATTCATCTGTAGATACATATGTAGGGCGGATCACAATCGTAGTTATTCTGAATAACACTACAATAAGCCTGTTGTGCAGGCATCTTTGTGGCATGCTGGCTTAGCGCTTCTAGGTGCACCCCGGGAATGTGACAGATGGGTGACACTGTACTCCTAGCGTGTGTGCTTTGAAGCACCCGCAGTCTGGTTTCCCTGGTAGCCGTACCAGCTTCCATTACCAATGGCAGTGTATAAGGGTGCCTCTTTCCCCACACCCTTGCCAGCATGTGGTGTCATTTGTTTTCATGATGACAGCCGTTCTGACCAGCATGGGACGGAATCTCAACAAAGCTGTGGGCAATGACCACTACCGGTGTTGCTTTGGGGACCTCTGGGACTTCCTTAAACAGCAACTCCTAGGGAGGTATCCCACACAGGGCCCTGGGATTTTCACTGAATAATCTATGGCTTCTGAGAGCAGCACTATCCATCCATGCAGGGCTCTTCCCTTCAAGCTTTATTTTTCTTCTAAATAGCTTACAAAATAGCAGGTTTACATGGAGCTTTTCCATAAGTACTTGATTTTGGTTAATTCTCTCCCCTCTTCTTTTCTCCTGCATTCCTCCACCCTCACCCCTGCTTAAACTTTTCCACCTCTTGTATTTCCCCCTTTCTACTTTCATCCCATCCCCATGAGGTCGTTTCCCCCCTCCTCTGGTTTCTTTCTAGTTTCATGGCCATTAATAAATTCTTGCCTTTTATTTCCTGAGTTATTGGAGTCCTTTTCAGAAAGTCTTTGCCTACACTTGCATCTTGAAGTGCTTTGCCCACGTCTCCTTCTAATAGCTTTGATCTCAGGTCTTACATTAAGGTCTTTGATTCACTTTGGTCTGTGTGCAGGGTGTGACGTATGGATCTAGTTTCATTCTGTTATGCATGGGTATCCAGTTTGTCCAGCACCATTGATTTGTTGGAGAGACTGTCTTTCTCTAATGCTGTTCTTGACACCTTTGTCAAAGCTTTGGTGACTGTAGCTGTGTGGATTTATTTCTGTGTCCTCTATTTAATGCCATTTGGTCTACATGTCTTTTGTTGTGCCAGTACCATGCTGTTTTTGTGACTATAGCTAGGAAGTATAATTTGAGGGTATTATGATACCTTCAGCATTGTTTTTTTCTGCTTACGATTGTTCTGACAATTCAGGGTCTTTTGTGCTTCCAAGTGAATTTTAGGATTGATTTTTCTAGTTCTTTTTCTTTTGTGTACTTTGGCTAGGGGGTTGTTAAATGTATTTATGTTTTCTATAAATCAACTCTTTATTTGACTCAATGTATTGTTATTTTTGTCTCCTTTTCGTTAATCTCTGCCCTGACCTTTGGTATTTTTTTTCTTTTGAATTTGACTTGTTCCTTTTTTTTTCTAATATCTTGAGGTTTGTCAGTATTGAGACATTTCTTTTAGACTCCCTAATCTTATAATATGAGAACTTATAACTGTAAACCCTCCTCTTAAAACCTCTTCAGCTCTGTCCCTAAAAGTTGTGATAAGTTGGGCTTTTTTGTATCAGTTATTTTCTTATTGCTGAGAAAAGTACCCAACCAGAAGCAGCTTATGGAAGAAAAAGGATTTAATTCAGTTCCAGAGGGTAGAGTCCATCATGGTTGGGGAAGCATGGCAGGGGCAGGAAGCCAGTGTCCTATCCTCACATGTCATGGAGGGAATAGACAGTGATGTACGGTGCTGCTCAGTCAGCTCTCTCCATTCCCACAGTCCAGGACCCCAGTTCATGGGATGATGCCACCCACAGTTAAGGTGAGTCTTCCCATATCAACCTAATTTAGATAATTCTTTACAGGTGATTCTAGGTCCTGTCTATAGATGCTAACAATAAAACCATCACAGAGTGTCTTTTTTTAATTTGTGTATATGGTGGGGAACAATTGCTGTGTCATATGAGTGTAGGTCAGAGCACAACCTCAAGGTATCTGGGCTCTTCTTCCACCTTCTTTGAGTGTCTCTTTCTCTCTCTCTTTGTTTTTGTCAAGGTAGCCCAGGCTGACCTGCAACTCTATAGTCCCAGGCTGGCCTTAAACTTACAGTGGTCTTCCTACCTCTGTCTCCTGAGTGCTAGGATTAGAGGTGTGCACCATTACACCTGCTCAAGACAGTCTCTTGCTGCTACAAATACACATCAGAGTGGTTGGCCTGTGAGCTTTGGATTCTCCTGGCTCTGCCTCCCATTGTTGTAGATATGTTGGGATTACAGACACATGTGCCAATTTTTAAAAAATATTTTATTCATTATTTATTTATTTGAGAGCAACATACAGAGGGAGAAAGAGGCAGATATATATGTATGTGTATATATATATATATATATATAGAGAGAGAGAGAGAGAGAGAGAAAGAGAGAGAGAGAATGGACATGCCAGGGTCTCCAGCCACTGCAAATGAACTCCAGATGCATGCGCCCCCTTGTGCATCTGGCTAATGTGGGTCCTGGGGAATCAAACCTGAGTCCTTTGGCTTTGCAGGCAAACACCTTAATTGCTAAGCCATCCCTCTAGCCCTACTTTGAAGTTTTTTCAGTGCTGGCTTGGTGGTCTTAAAATATCTTAGTTTGTGCTTGTCTTGAAATGTCTTTATATCTCTGTTAATTTTAAAAGATAGTTTTGCTGGATAAAAAAATTTTGATGGGCAGTTGTCGACTATTAATGCTTAAAATATATCTTTCCATGCTTTCCCAGAATTTAGGGTTGCTGATGTTATGCTTGTCTTTATAAATGAGTTGGCAAGTAGAAAATATTATAGCATCAGTCAGCATTTCTTCCTAGCTGGGATGAACATGGTTTCTTTCACCCCTTCAGTTGTCTTAAAAAACAAAAAACACTTTTATTTATTTGCAAGGAGTGGGAGATAGGCACACCGGGCCCTCTGGCCAGTGCGAACAAACTCCAGACACATGCGCCACTTTGTGCATTTGGCTTTATGTGGGTACTGGGGAATTGAACCTGGGCCAATTAGGCTATTCAGGCAAGAACTTTTAATCACTAAGCCATCTCTCCAGCCTTTTGGTTATTTTTTGTAACTGGCTTCATTAGTGGGTGGGTGGAGGGCTGTCAGTGTTAGTAATTCAAAATATTCAGATCAGAACCTCCACTTCTTACAGAGGGACGTCTCTGTGTGAGACTCAGTTCTCTGTAGTAGTTTCCTATTCCGAGGGCAAGATGCTGCCTTTAGTGTCGTACCCCTGCCTGCCAAGTACAGCCTTCCCTCTCACGTGTGGGGAGCATACCTCTCACATGCAGCTTCCAGTGGGCGAAGTTCTAAGGGAGTGTGGAAGGCATGTCTCCCTGGGTGTTTACTCTCTTCCTGCCTGGGTTCTTAATGCTTTTATTTATTTATTTATTATTTATTTAGTTTGCCAGTTTCCCCTGGGCTTTGCTTGAGAGTATCTGTGTCTGCCCTTGACAATGGGTCAGGCTGTTGAAAGATTTTGAGAGCAGTAGACTTTCTCAGCCCAGATAGGCTAGACTCGAGTGGGTAAGTCTGTCAAGTTCGTGGTGCAGGTGATACCTGGTCTCTAGTCCCTTCTTCAGTCACTTCTCTGTTCACCGTGAGGTAACTGGCCTCTTCCTCCATGTGCTATCACCACCAACATGGTCTGCTTCACCAAAGGCCCAGAACCGCCGGAGCCAGGGATGGGCACCTCTGAAGCTATGAGCAAAACAAGTAAACTCCCTTTAAAAATTGGATAGGTATTTTGGTCACAGCTATGTGTAGTTTCGAAGATCATTTCTAGGTTCTTATGTTCTAGGACAAAGAACTGTACCAGGAGGACTGGAGAGATGGCTCAGGGTACAGCCAGGCATGGGGGTACATACCTTTAATCTCAGCACTCAGGAGGCAGAGGTAGCAGAAAGAATCACCATGATTTTGAAGTCAGCATGAGACTACATGGTGAATTCCAGGTCAGCCTGGCCTAGAGCAAGACCCTACCTTGAAAAAAAACAAACAAACAAACAAAAAAAGCACTTTACTTGCAAAACATGAAAGCCCAGGTTTGATTCCCCAGTATCCACAAAAAAACCAGATGCACAAAGTGGTGTGCTTGTCTTGGTGAACCCATTCTCTCTCTCCATCTCCATCTCTTTCTTAAATAAATAAATATCTTTTCTTTTTCTTTTTTTTTTTTTTTTTGTTTTTTTGAGGTAGGGTCTCACTCTAGCCCAGGCTGACCTGGAATTCCCTATGATGTCTCAGGGTCTCCTCAAACTCACGGCAATCCTCCTACCTCTGCCTTCCGAGTGCTGGGATTAAAGGTATGCACCACCATGCCCAGCTAAATAAATATCTTTTTAAAAGAATAATTATACCAGGGACACATGGTAAGGCAAGAGAACTAGACTTTACCAAGAATGGGAGGGTCTAGTGAACTGGGGACACCCACGTGCTCTGAAGATCTGGGCAGCAAGTGTCCTGGCCCTTTACAGGTCATTCGCGGGGCACCCACCTCTCTTGTGTTTGCATATGCGGGGAGGAGGAGTTGTGCTTTCTCTGTTGCTTGGAGTGTAGGTGAGAAAGGATTTTCGCTCCTCTGTCAACTGGTTTGTTTCATGTGTTAATCTTGATGCCTTTCTCTCCAAGTCTCTAGTATACACACGCACGCACGCACGCACGCACACTCTATACAGTAAGAGAGAAAACATGTTAACCCTATTGAGGAGTCTGAGGCCTGGCACACATGCAGGAAGGGTACTATTGAGCGGATGGCCTCGGTGGGCACCACAGCCGTGAGAAGCATGTAGAGAGAGAGCAGAGCGATGGAAACCCCTCACGGCAGAGACGACAGGACAGAGAGAACAAAGCAGGAGCTGCGGTCAGGAAAGCTAAACCCAGCTCTGGGGGCTGTAGAGGTGCCTTCATGGTTAAGGCGCATGCCTGCCAAGTCTGAGGACCCACGTTTATTTGACTCCCCAGAACCCACGTAATAAGCCACACGCACAAGGGAGCACATGGGTCTGGAGTTCATTTCCAGTGGCTGGAGGCCCTGGCATGCCCATTCCCTCCCTCTCTCTAGTAAATGAATGAAATAAAATAAAAATATTTTAAGGCTGGGCATGGTGGTGCACACTTAATTCAAGTACTCGGGAGTCAGAGGTAGGTGGATTGCCGTGAGTTTGAGGCCACCCTGAGACTACATAGTGAATTCTAGCTCAGCCTGGGCTAGATGGAAACCCTACCTTGAAAAACTAACTAACTAACTAACTAAATAATTAAATACAATAAAAATTAAAAAATACTCATATATATTAAGACCAACTATGAAATGGTAGTGAACACTTTATTTGATGGTTAACAAGCAAGTCTGGGGGCATTTCCTTGTGGCTCTTCTGCTGTTCTCTCCTTCCCCCATTTTCCCATGATGGCAGCCAGCTGTTTTATTCCATTTCCCGTTGGTCTTCGTGTCTGAGGATCCTGGCCCGTCTCTCTTTACAAGCGGAGTCCTCCTCCTTGAAGGGAGCAGAGCCTCTCCCATGTTAGAAAAGTCTGGGCTCCGGCAGTCCACCAAGCAAAGAGCAGCACTGCACTTTTCCATTCATTTATCTGGGTAAGAGCGTCCTCAGCCGGTCCTTCAAACCCACCATGAGTTTTTTCCTCTCAGAACACAGTAGTCCAAAGGCCTCTTGTGGAAATTTGTAGGCACACAAATGGGAAACACCATATAAACAGTGAAAGTCATCTTTTCAGGTTTTTGGGTTTGCCTCCATCCTAGTTTTAAGAGAGGCAACTCAACATCTTTCATTTTTTAAAAAAGACATACATATATGTACAATGGTAATTAGACCGTTGTTTTCATCCTAAGCATTGCAGAGTTTATCTCAGATGTGCTGAGGAGTCAGTCGGTCTGTCATTTACCTCCAGAGCACAGCTCACAGTCTCCTTCCTTAAAACAAAGTCTGCTAAATTCAAACACTAGCATCCACATGAAGATACCAGTCTATTCCTTTACAAAAGCAAAATATGTGGGATTACGACACACAGGTACAAAGTTTGACAATAATACAAGTAAATACATACATATATATATAAATAGAAGAAGTGTGTGGCTCTGTCTTGTGGTTCTTTTAGCAGTCATATTGCTGTAAAGGAAATTAACATTAAGTTATGATTAGTGTAAACACATGATGACATTTGCGTCCTATTTAAAGCAAACATAAAATAGAGTGATCTCAACTTGGGTAGCACTTTAGCCATTCACGCTTAGGACTTGGACAATGCTCACAATGTGTTTCCTAAACAAAGCAGACCCACTCTCTTTCCCAGTAAAAGCCGCAGAAAGCGCTCTGGAGGCTGTGGGATCCTGATGCCGGACTGATTTTAAGTGTGTTTGGACGGGGTCTTTACTCTTGAGTATTTAAAAGACAACCGTAAGAGTTTCCCAGTGGTGTGAGCTCGCTGTGGATGACCTTCTGAATTAAATGCTACCAATTTGGGAACTAATTCTCCTGCATTACAAGCCCTGCCCTTTGAAAACATCTTTGTCTTATAAATAAAGGTATCAGATGTACTTGCCCAGCTGGGACAAAAAGGCGACCTCGACTATAGCAACTCCGGTGAGAACCGTGCCTCTGCCTCCAAGAGGGCTGTTTCTGCCAGAAAAACTACGGCCACGACAGTTTTATCAAGCTGACTTCCTATGCCTGCCCCCCTCCCCGCCCTGGGCATCGGTACTGAAGCCCAGAGAAGACTCGCTCAATTTAAACTCTGCCTCGTCTAAAACCCGAGGATCAACAGAGGTTTGCATTTAGTGTCCCAGAGGGTTTATTATCTGCTCTTTCCCAACCATGTTGCCTGAAAACAACGCCATTTTTCCCATTCTCTTGTTTTCCTGGAAATTTGGCGGGATCCCAAAGAAATTATTAATCTTGCTGTACTTGCCTGATAAAGAAAGCTAGGCCTTTATTTTAACTTCCTCTTCAAAATTATAGAAACTTTCCATATGCGTACAGCAGAGTTTTTTGTGGTAGCAAGGAACTTTTTGTTCCTATTGGGTTTTTTTTAAAACGTATTTAAAGGAAAGTTAAGAGTCCTGAAATCTCAGAAATAAATGACTTGGGATTGAAAATATAAATTAAATATGCTTGTTTACTTAATCTTGCTTCATAAGATGAAACATAAAACAACCACCTCCCAAAACTGGACCGAAGCAGAACTTCCATCTATTCATTAATGCATTTCTTTTAGGAGGATATAGAAACAAGAACTTTCCCTGCCACAAACAAATGCATATTTCTCTCCCAAATCATATCCTGAGGAAACAAATGCTTCCTGGTTTTCTTCCACAAGAGAAAGGCTTTTTTTTTTGCAGCTGCTATTCAAATGCTGTTACTTACTCTGCAGGCTTACTACTGAGGCATTTGTTAGGCCAGATTAGAAAAAAAAAAATACAAAAAAGAAAATCGTACAGAACAGTCAGTGTAGCACAGTTAAGCACAAGGCTTTGGTATGAACTGACCCAGGGTTGACGTCTGCTTCCGCCTGACTAGGTGATCGCAGACATCTTGTATAATGCTTGAGACAGGGACACATCTGAAGAACGGGTTTACCATAGAACCTGCTGTACTGACTATTGGCTATTGTTCATGAGTAGCTGTAACCAGAGCAGGGCTTGTGAAAGAGGCAATGGGTTTGACCCTGAAGGGGGCTGTCTACGGACAACATGTTCCCATGCACAGAGCCATCCACAAAGAAGCAAGATAAAGGAGAGCCTGTGAGACTTAGGGAAACAGTACCGTGGCCAAAACTACATGCAATAAACACCTTGCCGCAGAAGTGAAACGAGAACTGCGTTACAGATTGAACATGTTTGGTTTTGCCCTCTCTCCTGGGTGAGAATGGTGCATTGTGGGATCGGACGCTCCAGAGCCAGGCTATGACGGCTACACACACACACACACACACACACACACACACACACACAGGTTCTTACCTGCTGGCGGGAGCAGCAGTAGCCGCATATGCCTCCGAGCACTCCGTTTATGACTTGTATGAGACACAAGATGAATTCAATTCCACTGAGAGCCAGGAGGATGGAGAACAGAGTCACATTCCACTCCACGATGTGCTTGGGTTCATGACATTGGGACCACGTGGAGGTATCCAGCAGGTACCTGCAGACAGAAAGAGGGATTTTTGACATATGCCCACACCTTTGGAATGTCTCACAATCTACTTTTTGGTATAGTAGTTGTTCTTCAGAAACAACGAAATGAACTAACAATACCGTGTGCTGTGCTATATTCTCCCACAACACGCCACCGCACCGAATGGAACAATTTAGCCCAGATCTTGTTACAATAAAAAAATTAAATTAATACTTATAATATCTTACTCCTGATCTAGGATCATGTTATTGTCATCATTCTAGAAGATTTTTTATGTTCTCTAAGACACATATGAATCATTATGAAGAAAAATGAAAATGCAAAGTTATATTTACACCAAGTTTAAAGCTCAGAAAATTCATGTGGATATGAGCTAAAAGCAGTTGCAGAAAAATGAAAATAGTTCATGTGGTTAGAAAGTAGAACTATAGAGAATATTTTTCATCTGTTTTCTAATTTTATGGTTGCCTGATTAATATCTGTATGAAAAATAGGACTTTAGAGCCAATAAACATTTTGAAAATATAATATTTCACATTAGTTTTATGTTGGGACTTTTAAAGAATTAATTTAAAAATAATTTTATTGAAATACCAATTTCTTCCTTTTGGAAATTATGCAAAGTCTGCCAAGTTTATGAATTCAATTATGCCAGCATTTTCAGTTGAAAACTTTGGAATATTTTTTGAGCTATAAATTAATCAAAATCAGAAAGTACAAGAACTGGATCCAACTAACTTGATACCTCCACCTTACTAGGCCCCACGCCCTTCTAACAGCAGGCAGTACCTTGCATTCACGCATTCAGCTAGGATTACTGAGCTCTGTGTGTGAGTTCAAAGCTGACCTAGAGCTCAGAATATGATGATGGATAAGACAGGGACTCTGCTGGAAGAACATGGGCTCTGAGGGAAGAGACAGATATTAGGAGCCTCTGTGCCAAGGACACTGGTTGGTAAACAAAGTATGAAAGGCCACAGAGGAGGGTCAGCTATCTTAGTCCAGGGAGGACACCATGTTTGAGCCTATTCAACAAGAGTGAGCTCCACGTGGGTAGGAATCAGATGCGTTCATCGTTTTCATACCAGCCATCAGAATGTATCTGGTATGTGGCAGGCACTCTTAAAAGTTGTTGAGTGATAAATAACACCCTAAACTCACTTTATGAAATATCAGCAAATAGTGCAAAAGTTATTATGCGCCTTTATACACATATAAATCAAGAGATTTCCTAAATACCCTGACATTCGTCCTGTCTGAAAAAAAATATACATACCTTGGGTTACTTTCCTGGAATTTCAGCCCTTGCTACATTACAGAGTACTTGAGTCTTACTGAAAGAGTATTCAATCTTGTGGGAACATCAAGGACTGACTTCAGTACACAAAGAGACTTTCTCCCCATCACTTCTTTCTGCTGCAGCAGAACAAAGGGACTTGGAACGAGACACCTATCTTTGGAGCAGTAAATCGAGCCAACCAGATACTGAATTTGTTCATTTAAAACAAACTAACAACAACCAAAAATCCCACTGGCCTTCTGGCCCTTGCCATTCTGTTTATCAGCAGTGCAGAAGTTTGTGTTTCAGGTTACAAAGTCAAAACTTTCTTTGGCTCTATTTGGCTATTGGGCAACTAATCAGCAGTTTGGAACTGTTATTCCCCATATTAAAATCTCTAACCAGGTTCAAATGATGAACAATGTAGAAGGTTTCTTGTTGAAGCTGAGTGGCTGATGGGAGAGGCATAGAAACAGCTCTAAAATCTGATATTTCCACTGCTTCTTGCCTCCCAGCTGCAAGCACTGTGGCTGTTTAGAGGGAATTTCATGCAGTAGTTTTTCATGTCTGTTCATATGTGAGTCACCATTTTCTACTGGCACATTATGTTCTGGGCAAAGATGAGTCACGGTTGGTGGCAACTTTGAAGACCAAAACTTCCATCTCCTGTAAGCACTCACCTTTCTTCAAATGTGTTTATGATGAGCTTGTGGATAACAGCAGGCCACAGTGGCAGTGCGCAGATTGTGTCTCCCCTCAGGAGCACAGGTCACATGTGTCGTGTCATTCATGCTCAGGACAACTGCCATTGGATGGTTTCATTTTTACAGGTGACGTCATTGAGCGGCAGAGAGATGAATGAATTGTTTCCTGTTCTCAGAGAGTGAGTGCACAGCTAGACTGAACCCTAGCCTAACTAGTTCCAAGTCCCTGGTCTTATGAAAAAAGTGTGTGTGTGTGTTATAAAATCTCCATGTCCTTGCAATATCCTGTACTACTGATGCAATTCAAATTTGCCAATTATTGAGCAATTCAAATTCATTACTATTGTCATTCACGACTCTCCAAACTGGACCTTTCAAAAGTCAACCTTAAGAAATGAAAGGGGTAACTCTAGCTCAACAACATATGGGACTCATTCATTACCACATAGATCCGTTTACATCACCTTTTCTGATTCTTTCTTCTCCAGTTCCATCCTCCAGAACTACTTAAAAAATATATACCAACATAAAACCATGGGCCCTCTCTTAAACTACCCAGAAGTTAAAACTGTGAATAAGTGTTATGTGGTGTAATAATTTAAAATAAAGAGTGTACTGTACATAGTTCTGATGTTACACGTGAATGAGCATATGCTTGTGTGTGTGTGTGTGGGCATGCATTATTTGTCCTGGGCGTTGATTAAATACATATGGCTGCCATCCTTATTAGCTAAGGATATTATAATACTTTCTTATAAAAGAGGAAAAAGTATTACATTCAACCTGCCAGTTGTTCTGGTTTAATATCTGAGCACCAGCTCTTCAGGCAGGCTACCTAGGTTCAAACCCTCACTGGTCCTTTCTAGCAATGTGACCTTGGAGGATGACATCATCATTCTGTGCCTCCTTTTTCTTATCCCTAACAGAGGAGAAATAGTGGAAGTAATCCCGTAGAGCTCTTGTGAGGACAGAGTCAGTGAGTTTCTTAAAGAGCACTGAGAATCTGTCCAGGTGAGGAACTGCCTATCCATCCTTAGACATCGAGGAGCCTACTCTACAGGACTTGTGAAGAAACAGTGGCTGGATGAGTGGGTGTATGAGTCAGTGTGACGTGTCACTCGACGTGTGCTGCGTGGGGATGTGTTTCCAGGCATGGAACAATTACGTACTGTCCCTCGGTGTTGGCAAAGGTGTAGTTCCACCGGCCGTGGGCGTCGCTGCACAGCGGTCCTTCTGCCAAGCCCACGGCGGCCACGATGACGCAGTAGCCGACCCCGCGATTCCAATGAGAGCGGCCAGCACGGAGGAGAACATCTGGGGAGAGGGGCAGCGAGGGGTGAGCGCTGGGCAGCGGCCGGCGGAGCCCCCCGCGCTGCCCGGCGCCCCGACCTACCGCGCATCTCTTGCCGCAGCTCTCCTGCCCGCAGCAGCCGCAGCAGTCGTCCTGCTCCAGCCCGAGGAACACAAAGGTGGGCAGCAGCATCTGCGCGGGGGGGGGAAGCGAAGGTCAGCGTCCTTCCCCGGGCCGCGTGCGCCCGGCCCAGCGCCTTTTGGTCAAACGCTTATTTCTGATGGTGCCGACCAGGCTTGCTTACACTGGCAAGTTTCACAGGGAGCGTAAGTGTCTGAGGAGAAGCGGAATTCTTGGGGTTTTGCATAATGTGCCCCGAGCATTCTTGAGGGCGAGGAGGCAAGTGGAAGGGGCAAAGCCCCACCCTGGAAGTGTGCGCGCCTTACGAGGCTGCAGGACAGAGTCCCAGATGCCCGCTCTGCTGCCCAGCTGTTAAGCCCTGCCTTTAAGTCGGCTTTCCCCGCCCGTCAAACAGAAGACAATCGCAACTTTTGAGTAGAATGACTGAAACTCTCTTAGTAAGAAGAAAAGATTAGTTATCCACTGAAATATGATCTTCCTCTTTGAAAGGACTATTTTAGCTTCACAATAATGTTGTTTAAGTAACTACTTGTAGTTCAGAGTCTACAGAAACGCACACTATGGATGTAATGTTAAATAATTATGGACATGTTAACTTAGATAATGGCACTTATATTAATGATCTGGACAAGATCACCATGCTTACGTTCAAAGTGTATTTGCCATACCATAGTTAGCATATTAGGTTTGAAACTTTTAATGTCTTTTAGTTCTCAAAGAAAATAACATTCTCTAGGATATTACCAATTCCATCAAAGTTTCTCTTTCAACTGCTCAAGCCCAGTCTTAAAGTAGCCAACTCGAGTTTGTCCGCATTCTTTCTGTGCTGACATTGAAGCTAATACTCTCAGCTCCCAGGGCAGGCAAATTCCTCCCTTCAACTAAAAACAAACCTTGGAAGAAACAACATTCCAGTGAAAAATATCTCACACACTGACCGGTGGCTAACTGGAGTCGGTTTTCTAGACTCTAACCCCCCGCCCCAGAGAAAGTCTACCATTCTTTGAAAATGCCAGTGTGATCGGTTATTTTTTTTTTCCTGTCATAGTTGCCTGAAAATAAACAGCAGAGAATTTAGATGCAGAACTGGATTTGCAGCCTGCCAGTCCCTTCCAGTTCCCCAGAGTAAAAGCTGAATGCTTTCCCCTTCCTGGAACTGGAAACCTGAGAGTCGCTTCAGTCTGCTTTAAAAGCCAGTACCTGTTCACCTGGACAATTTAATAGAGTTTAGAAAAAGTTCACTTCTTCTTGAAGGACTTTGTAAAGCATCTAAGAGAATCACCCCAGAGGCTACACAACTTTCGTCCGTTCTGCTTTCAAGAGCACAAGCACTGGAAGTGCACCGGGTCTGGAAGTGGACATGACCACAAGGCTCGCGTGAAAGCGGCGCACACTTGCAGCGAGGCCGAGAGAGGTTTGCAAGGCGACAGTGGGAATGACTTACCAGCACGCCCCCGCCCACGATGCCGGAGAAGTACCAGACGTAATGGCTGAGGTGGTTCTCCACGGCGTACTTCGTCTCCCCGTTGGGAAAGTACAGCAAGATGTTGGCCACGATGCAGAGGACAGCCAGCCCCACCAGAGAGTGGCCGATGCATCTCGCACATTTGCCGTAGCACATGGTGACCGCAGGGACCCTGGAGGCTCAGGTCGGGTGAGGGGGTTGGGGAAAGCAAAAGCGACTCTCAGCCCATGCCTGCTGCCTCTTAAATAGTGCCAGCTCTTAGTCACCGGGCGGATGGGCTGGTCACTGTGCAGATGCAGCTCCAGCTGCAGGGGAGGGGGGAGGGAAGGCCCCGCCCTCAAATGAGCTCCTTGGGACAGCGAAACCAGGAGAAGGATGTGAGAAACCGCCTCGGAGGCACCAGAGAACATGATTAACATGGTTAGCCCTCCACAAGGAGTCCACTGTGCTCCTTCCCGAGAGAGAAGGCTGACGGCAGAGTCTAACGCACCTGCAGTCACCGCCAGGTGCCTGTGGCGGGGTGCTTGCAGGCACCGAGCCCCTGGCACTGTGGCTTTGCTCTGGCATCTGCGGCCACCGCTTCCTCTCTCAGGCTGCCTGGGTTTGCTTCGACCCAGGCACTTGATTAATTTGTCACCTGGGGCAAGTTTCCTGACCTCTGAGCTCATTTCCTTGTCTACTCAAGACAAGGTGTCCAGGCTGTCACCCACAGAGTGGAGGAGGTTGTTGGGAAAATTATAGAGGAGCCTTTTTTTTCACCCCCTCTGCCTGCCGCAAGTCTTTGAAGGACAGGTTCCCACAGTTTCCCGGGATGCCTGCTTCTGAGACAAAGCCACAGCCGGCTAGGTGGCATCTGTCAAGGCCATAGGTCAGGCACCTTTCCCACCTGAGCGGTGCTGTTCTGCAAAGTATCACTGTAGCAGGCCCGTGGCACAGTGCAGGAAGAAAATAAAGCATGAGGAGGAGGAGGAGGCGGCGGGCAGGGCTTATGTCCCTGTGAGTCCACAAGTGGAAGTAAGTAAGGCTGATGCATTGGAAGACTCTGGCTTAGGCCACATTGATTCCAGTGCTACAGGGTAGGATCCGTACTAAATTTAAAGAGACCAGTTGAGATTGGTGACGTGGGAAGTGAACCCAGCAGGATGTGTGACCTGAGCACAGTCACGGGTGAGGTCGCAATCTGGAAGGGACTGAGGAAGTACTTCCATGGACACAGGCCACAGTGAGGGGAGGCTGGAGCTGCCCAGCGGTGGGCGGGCAAGTCCTCACAGGAGCACGGCTCCATCGCCAGCACACATCCCACAGGGCACGGGGCACTCTGCTTGATCCTAGGTCCTGTTTAGAGATGACATCCCACAGCTGATAGGACCTGGGGTGACAGTATAGATGAATGACAGATCCTTTTATGCCAAACACTTAGAAATTGCTTTCACTACAAATAACTAATATAAGGTAGAATAAATTGACTAATTACTTAGGGCTATGAGGTAACAGGATAAAGCCTGACATCTCAACCCTCATCTAACACCTGTCTCCTTCACTTTGGGTGATGACCTCTTACCTCTGTGCTTGGGCGTGCAAATCACTCAAGGAGTGTCGCTCTACAAAGTAGTGATAGCTAAACTCGCTCGTTCCCTTCCAAGGCTGAAGGCAAGACAAATAAGAGTAATAGACATCTTACTGTTTTGTTTTTTGTTTTTTTGTTTTTTTTTTTTTTTTTACAAATGTCCCATTCTAGCCAAATTCTCTCCCCCCCCACAAGGCATCTATCTCACGTTCTCGATCACCCTAAGCCTGCTTGGATTCCAGGGACAGCTGAGCCCCTCAGGACAGCCCATCCTCGCCCCACCCCTCAGCTGAGAGCAATTGCACGCAGCGGGCCTCTGCACACTGGAGTGGTCATCTGCTGAGAACCAGCCAGTATTCACAAGCAATAAAGATTTCTTCAGACCCTTTTGCAGAACCTGAGCTGAGATTGTGGTCAACTGCTTCATTGCACAAACCTCTGCCCCAGTTCTTTCTCTTTTTAAACCTAAAGCTCATGTCAGTCCCCTGAAGATGAACTTGAGGTCACTGGACAACACAATGACTACATTTCCTCTTTCTTCCATTACTCACCTTCTTATGGGGCATATTGGGTGGGGTTACTGAGCCTAGCCTGTGAAAGCTGGGGCTTTTGCCCTAAATCTCCAAGTACAGTTAAAAAAAGATTTTATTTATTTCTTTGAAAGAGAGGGAGAAAGAAAGAATGGGTGTGCCAGGGCCTCTGGCCACTACAAGCGAACTCCAGACGCATGTACCACTTTGAGCATCTGGCTTATGTGGGTCCTGAGGAATCGAACCTGGGTCCTTAGGCTTTGCAGGCAAGTGCCTTATCTGCTAAACCATCTCTCCAGCCCTCCAGTTACATATTGTTGGGATGTTTTCATTCTAGTCCTCCACTTTACTGATCTGTCCCATTAAGGATCAAGATGGGAGAAAATGACCATTTGAGGGTCTGGCTCCCAAGTACTTACATGCCTTCCTTCTTTCCTGTGTTAGCAAGGCAGGGAGTCACGAGTGAGGGTGCTGGACAGAGAAACTCTGGAGCAAGACCCAAGGTCTGCTGCCCCAGGTCTGTGGACGCAGGCAAATCACTTAGACAAGCGCAGATTGGACAAAGGGCATCCGATCAGTGGCTCAGGGGTTCTTAACAAATTCCTGAGCATGTTGCTATAATATTGGCCCTCTCCCCAGAAAAAGAAGTGTCCTGGTATATAAGCAAACACACTTTGTTTTCATTCCATTCCTGGAGGTTCACAAGCACCCTGAAGCTAACCATGGATCCTTTCTTATTCCTCAAGGTGTAGCCAGTCTAGGGATTACTTTAACCACACAGGAAGATTTTGGTTCCACCCTCAGCATAATGAACAAGAATTTCTAGGTGGGGCCCAGCAATAAGCAATTTTATACTCTAAATGAATCATGTGTTCTCTCAAGTGTGAGGCTCACAGCCCCAAGGGAGGTATCTTTTGCAGGTCCAAGTCAAGCTCCTGGCTCCTTGGCTATAGCTATCTTGTGCTGGGAATACAAATTGTGGGGGGGGGGGAATCTGAGGTTAGATGGAAGGCATTTTTAGATTTTAAAAATACTGACAAAATTGTATTGCTGCAGTGACACATGGGTACAGGGGCTACGATGTGGGTTCGTGGCATGTGCAAGGCTGGGGACATTGGGTGTAATACCCAGTCTGGAAAAAACAAGCAAAACTAAAGGGGAACTAAAAATATGTGCTGGTAAAATTAGCTCCAGGCCTGCTGATCCGGATTCAATTTCCCAGTTCCCATGTAAAGCCGGATACACAAAGTGATGCACGCATCTAGAGTTTGTTTGCAGTGGCTAGAGGTGCTAGAGTACCTAGGTGTTCTTTCTCTCTCTCTAAAATAAATAAATAAATATTTTAAAATAAAATTATCTTCAAGCTTCATGTATTGTGCTGTTATGTATATATAAAATATAAATGAATTTCATGTTTAGACATGGGTCCTATCCCCAGTGCATTTCATTTTGTATATGCAAACTTTCCAAAATCTGAAATAAAAAAATGAAAGAAATATAGAACATTCTGGCTCCAAGTGTTTTGAACAAAGGATCCTCGCCCTGTGTGATTTTGTCAGCGGCCGCTCTGGTGGCCCACCTCATGTCCCGCCCTCATCACGGCACGTCGTCACCTTGTTTTGTGATCATCACACATTTAACACCCCTGAACTTGCCTTGTGCGTTCACTCGCTTCCTCTCCTGCTGCCCCTGCCCTCCAGCCCACCTCCACGGGCTGCAGGGACCTTCTGCCTTGTCCACCACTGTTTCCAGCCTTGGAATAATGCCTGGTGCTTCACAGCTGCCCAGTATTTGAATGTATAAAATAAGTGATACAGTGCTTTTTAAGTCTCTCCTTCCCAAGGTCCCTCTACTCTCCATTCTCTTGTGCCTCTCTGTGAGCTCTGGATCCCATTTACAATGCCTTCTTAGCTACCCACGCCGTTGCTCCCAGGCCCGCCACTGCCTACCTGTGTGGTTTGCTGCAAATTATCTGTACCTCATTTTTTTAAATCATTCATCCATCCCCCAATATTTTTGAGCCCTTACTGTGTTTTCTAATAGCTGTGGTCAAAGCAGTAAACAAAGCACAGTGAGATTTCTGCCCTTCACGAGTGTCCCTTCTAATGAAGAGACAACTTTCAAAAGCGGAATACAGTGTCTAAGGCAATGATGAAGAAGGGGGACGAGCAGGGGGTGGACAGGGCATCTCAGAGACAGAGCAATAATAGAACTCACCCATGGAGTGGTGACGGACAGAGGTGAGTCAGTGCGTACAGAGCTTGAGGCATGTGGCGCTTAGCCACCTCACTGTCCGTGCTACTCGTTCTGACTTGCTAATTTCATCCACCCACTCTCTCAGGTGTGACGTCTGCACTTCATTGATGGTTCGTCTAAGATTCTATCGCTCTGCTGTAGGTTGAATCCCTTTATTATCTGTACTGATAAATAATTGTTAAGCACTAGACTTCCAACAGTTCTGGCTCATGTCTAGCTCATCCCCTCCGGATTCAAATCCATAGCTCCCTGTGGAAGGAGCAATGGTTACTGTACTTCAGAACTGCAGATTCTAGAGTACTGGTCATGGGTTCTCAACCCCCTGTTTTAGGTCTGCCATCCCTACTGCCAAAAAGGCCCCGTTTCTCCTGGCCCCCACGCCCCACCCTGGCTTACTCCCCCAGCAGAACTCATGGCTTCTTCCATGGCTCCACTCCCCTCTTCCAAGGAGCTCATGATTCTGTGCTTGACACAACACAACCACATGGTGGCACTCATCAGACCATAACACCTGAACGTGGGTCTTCCTATAGCACCATGCCAAGGCAGCATGGTAGGGTCTGAAGATAGACGAGAGGGAGAGAGAGAGGAGAGAGAGAGAGAGAGATCCCAAGAACTTTGTGGAGGAAAGGGCTATATCTGGACACAGACTACTTAAAAGAAGTTACAGAGCCTACGGGAGAAGAGAGTGGCCTCCGGTCCTTCAAGGTGTCCCAGGAAGATGGACTATTTTGTACTGCCCTGCTCATGCACAGGACCCAACGCCATAGCTTAGGTGGCCTTGGGTTCCCAGAGCAACTGGGAACTGGTTTTGTTTTCTACCCTGACCCAGGTCCTGGGCCTTTTAAAGTGAGCACATCTAGGTTCTAACAGTCCACAGTAACATTTCAGAGTTCCTGGGGAGTGTTTACCCAGTTTCTGTGCATTCAGCAGAAGAGAGTGCCAGCCATGCCCGCGCTGGTAACTGAACTCCAGAGAGGGAGCCGAGGCTCACAGGTGTTCAGCGCAAGCCCGGTCACAAGGCTGGCAGGTGGCAGTCTGGGTTCTTCTCGCTGTCTCCCCGATTCAGAGCCAGGGTCCTTTCTGCACGTGCCTGACTCATTTTTGCAACTTCACACATCTGATGAAAACACGTTTGGTCAGACTTCTTCACTGGCACGTCTAAAAATCACCTGAATTCTTTTTTAACTAGATAAATGATTTTATACTTAAAGTGGAATCTTTCAAGCAAGTGTTAGAGTCTCAGAGGGCCCCTCCCACTACCTACTGGCCAAAACTGAGGTATTCAAAGGTCTCATTCCCCCCAAAAGGCTTGTTCAATGAGGGATCTAGCCAGCCTTCTCCTGAGCACCAACACCAACCTCCCCCCCGCCCCAAAGCCCTTCTCCCACTAGGCAAGTCTCCAAGCCCCAGGGGCATGAACAGAAAAGGCCAGAGGCCTTTCGACCTCTCTCTGATTCCTGGACTCTTTCTTGACATAAGGTGCACATGTCTTAATTTTTCTCTGTCTTCCTATCTCAGCTGCTTGGCTGCTCCTCACCCCTCCCCTTTGCCTAAAACTCCCACCCTGAGCTGTTACTAAACTCCCCATTCCCAGCAGCGTGGGCTCAGTCCTGTCTTTAAATCTCTTAGCAGGAAGAGGCTCTGCCAATGTGGGCTGGATGGTCTGAAATCTGCCAGACAACTTGGAAGTCAAACGAAGGCTAGGTTTCCGTAGCTTGGTTTTACTGTGCAATGTAGAACTGTTAACAAATAAGAGCTGCACAATCGAAAACCAATAACCCCTCCTAGCTTCAGTAGGGGCAGAAGTAATCAAGCCCCAGCCAGGCGTGCGGCTGCAGGCCTGGGTGCTCAGCTCTTTGGAGGTGGAAGTAGGAGACTCACAAGTTCAAGGACACTCTGGACTAGATAGCTAGTTTGAGGCTAGCCTGGGCTCCATAACCACTCTCCAGCTCCAATAAAAGAGAGAGAGGGCTGGGCGTGGTGGTGCACGCCTTTAATCCCAGCACTTGGGAGGCAGAGGTAGGAGGATCACCATGAGTTCAAGGCCAGCCTGAGACTACATGGTGAATTCCAAGTCAGTCTGGGCTAGAGTGAGACTCTACCTCGAAAAAGCAAAAACAAAAACAAGAAAGAGAAAAGAGGAAGGGAGGGTGGAACTCTTTCATTCCCCACCTGTCATGGTCCACTTGTCCTTTTGTCCTTAGACAATAATGTGTTTATTTTTTCTGGCAAGGATGGGGGTTTACTTGTTCCCAGTTAATAAGGCACGGGCATAAAGAGTGAAGGTGACGATAGGCCCCACTTTCCAGGGATCTCTAGTGACAGGCACTTTTTTCTTCTTTTTTTGATGAATGGAAAGGCTTCCTACTGTCCATTTGTTTCATTGTTTCTCTGACCTCAGAGTTCTCAGAAACTTCCAGTGCAGCAGAGAACTGAGAGGCAGCGAGAGCTCTCCCAGGAGCCGCTCTGTCCGTGAGTCCAGATTCCACGGGAACCTCCCGGCGGTGCTGCTCAGCCAGAGGGCTTCGGTGGCTGCCGCACAGACATGGCAAATTTCCCACTGATGCCAAATAAGCTGAAAACTCAGGTTACTGGCTGATATTGCCGCAGGGAATTTTATCAAGAACAGCCAGCCAGTAGTGGAGGTAGAGGGGTGTGTGTGCATGTGCATGTGTGTGTGTGCATGTGTGTGTGTGCGTGTGAGCGCACGCTTACTGACACGTAGTCGCCAAGGAGCAGTGACAGACTTGGACTGGCTGTGAGATTAGCTGAGGGCAATGCCAACAGTTGGCTTGCTTTGCCACCTCTGTCTTCACCAACCCAGCTTGCTCGGATGCAGGAGACCGGATTCTAGGCAGGCCTTGCCCTAGCTTCTAACGTAAGCAGCCAGGCCTCAGATTTCCTAGGGAGCTGGGATTCTAAACAGCTGAATCATCCAGCCACAGCCCCCTGCATTGTGCTGGCCGACAAACACACACGGCATTACTATGGAAACCGTAATGGGAAATCCATCTGGTTTTCGGGCTGAACCCTTAGTTAGCCTGGCGTGCTTCAGATGGCGAGATTCCACAGAACCCATGGGGTGTCACCAGTGCCTTCATGGTGATTTGCAAGTTAGTCTTTCAGACTTGGGAGGGGAGGGAAACTCTAGCAAGAGTTTCAAAATACCAATTTGAACTGGGCGTGGTGAGCACACTCAGGAGGCTGAGGGACGAGGGTCACTGCGCGCCACCACCGCCGCCACGCCGGGCTGGCTGGCTTTCTTGAAAGTGACGTGGAGCCCGCTTTTCCTCATGTTTTCATTCTTCAGCCAGAGGTTTTGATCAGTGTGAGGTTCATTCATTCAACACACACTTCCAAGCAATCTCTGTGAGCTAGGTGTACGTGTAAGGTTCTTGCATTTTTTAATATTTTTATTTATTTATTTGTTTGACAGGGAAAGAGGGAGAGACAGAGAATGGGCACCCCAGGGCCTCCAGCCATTGCAGATGAACTCCAGGCGCGTGCACTCCCTTGTGCATCTGGCTAACGTGGGTCCTGGGGAACCGAACCTGGGTCCTTTGGCTTTGCAGGCAAATGCCTTAACCACTGAGGAATCCCTCCATCCCTTCTTGCATATTTTTATTAAAAGGTTTCAAAGAAACCTTTTGAGGTAGACCCTGTAATCATCACATCAACAGACGACATGACTTCCATAGCTTGAGTGACATTCCCAAGGCCTCACAATGTGTCCATGTGG
Source organism: Dipus sagitta (assembly GCA_036346955.1). NCBI lineage: Eukaryota > Metazoa > Chordata > Mammalia > Rodentia > Dipodidae > Dipus > Dipus sagitta. Next base: position 104,875,821 of record CM070783.1, read on the forward strand.
GCCAGTATATATGTTGCCTCCCGACATGATCAGAAATGTGAGTACTATTACGTAGAAGGAAAATATACCTGGAACCCAGATATTAGTTTTTCAACATAACCTTACCCAGTAAAATGAACCAAAGTTCTATAACAGGGTGCTTGAGGTCCAGAAAAGTCCTTGAACCCCAAACCCTAGGTTTGTTTCTAATTTTAATCAAAGAATTAAAAAAAAAATGACTGAGGGGCTGGAGAGATGGTTTAGCAGTTAAGCGCTTGCCTGTGAAGCCTAAGGACCCCAGTTCAAGGCTCTATTCCCCAGGACCCACATAAGCCAGATGCATAAGGTGGCTCATGCATCTGGAGTTCATTTGCAGTGGCTGGAGGCCCTGATGCACCCCTTCTTCTCTCTCTCTCTCTCTCTCTCTCTCTCTCTCTTCCTCTTTCTCTGTCAAATATATATATATATATATATATATATATATATATATATATATATATATACTGACTAACATATACACTTGGTCAGGAAAGGGCCACACAAGGAGAAGCCGGACAGGCTCAAGATGATGAACTGTATCATCATCCCAGTCCTAGGGACAGGAGGCAGGGCACCCACGCACAGACCCATGGGGACTTGCCAGTGTACAGAGTGAGAGACAACTTTGGCTGTGGCCTTAATAAGAGTTCCCACTGAAGGGGCTGGAGAGATGGCTCAGCTGTTAAGGTGCTTGCCTGCAAAACCTAATGACCTGAGTTCAATTCCCCAGTACCCATGTAAACCTAGATGCACAAAGTGGTGCGTGCGTCTGGAATTTGTTTGCAGTGGCTAGAGGCCCTGGTGCAACCATTCACCCCCACCCTGCACTCTGTCTCTCTGTGGCTGTCTCCACTTGCAAATAAATTATATATATATATATTGGTTTTCCAACGTAGGATCTCGCTCTAGCTCAGGGTGACCTGGAATTCACTATGAAAGTCTCAGGGTGGCCTCGAACTCATGGTGATCCTCCTACCTCTGCCTCCCGAGTGTTGGGATTAAAGGCGTGCGGCACCGCGCCCGGCATAAATAAAAATTTTTTTTTAAAGTTCCCACTGAAAAAGTGGTGCTGCATGGAGTTTAGGAGGGGAAGTTGAATAATTCCAAGAGGTTCTAAACGACGGAGGTGGTTCTTGGTGGCCTGGTGCTATGGCGAAGGCGGAGGAGAGCTGTTGGTGGGGCTGCGCGGGAGAGCCGGGGAGGTGAGAGCCTGGCTTGGCTAGGTTGGACTAGGCGAGCCTTTTTCTCTCATTTAAAAACAGAAGAGCTCCAGCAAGGGCCTTAAAATATCATAATTAAACAATTAAACAACAATTAAAACTATCAACCATACAGTCAGAAACCAGGGAATCCTCAGAGAGTGTTAAAAGGACTACAGCCAACTTCAAAGTGTTTCCTTGGGCCAAATTTAGGACAATTTGAACATAGTCATAGATTATAATTCACTGGGTAAAATAAAAATTGATAGATTAATCAATATTAGCTAATTAAAACTTTAAGAGAGGGCTGTAGAGGTGGCGCAAGTTCGATTCCCCAATATCCACATTAGGTCAGATGAACAGTGATGCATGCATCTACAATTCATCTGCAGTAGCAGGAGGCCCTGACATCCATATTCATTCTCTCTCACTCTGTCTGCCTCTTTCTCTCTGTGTCTCTCTCCCTCTCATCTGTCTGTCTCTCAAATAAATAAATAAAAATATTAAAAAAAATCAAAAAGTAAACGTATGATAGACATATAATCCAGTATTATCCCAAGGTATCTACTTAGAAAATACTATTTGCAAAGGAGAAAAGAGTAATTTTTGCATTGGCACTATCCGTAGGACTTTTTAGTGAGTCCAGAGACTGTTTTAAGATAAAAAGAGAGAATATAATGTTAGCTTTCACCTTTATAATTGTACTGGAAATAATTCAAGGAGACCTTTTGGTACTTTGGGAATGCTGGGGCTGTGACGTAGAAAGCACTCATTTTGTCACATAAATAACGTGACATATCCGTGTCAAGGTGTATGAGTGACATGTCACCTTTTATCACTTTATATGGGTTTGCTGTGCTGTCAGGAATTTGAAGTAAAAACTTGCTGGTTATGAGTAATCTCTTTGTGCTGTTTACCTAGGACCAGTCACCTTGGGCTTGGCGAGCAGGAAGGTGGTGTGATGTGTGTTATGGGATATGCTGCGGGGCACTGTTCGAAGACCTTCCAGCCCCGGCCTTCCACTCCCCATCTGCTGACCGTGCGCTGGGAGGCACGTGAGTCACCCCTAGCCAGGACTCTGTGGGCTTTTCCCTTGGCCTAAGCAAGCTGCTTCGCCCACGTCAGTGCCTGCGCCTTGAAGACAGTCCACTTCTAAGTGCTGCTGAGGAAACAAACCCACACTTAGACTCAGACGGGACAGCCTGCAAGGGCCACCCAGCCGCAGAGATTTCTGGCAGGCTGGGACTTCACCACAGGTCACCGTCTGCTGGGGTGACCCTGCCTTCTGCAGGCGCTGTACCTCCAGATCATTTCACAAGACTACCACAAGTTCCTCACCACCCCGAATCTGTTTCCCAGGAAGCTGACCTCAGCCTTCAGCTTCTCCACGGCCCCAGCCTCTTGACCACGAGGCTGCCTGACTACGGGGCTGTTACTTCCTATGAAACGCAGGCAGCAAACATTCCACGAGGAATGTGAATTTAATTTAATTTAAAATTTTGTTTTGTTTTTTAAATATTTCATTTATTTATTTATTTGTTTTAGAGAGAGAGGAAGAAAGAGGCAAATAGAGAGAGAGAATGGACACCCCAGGGCCTCTAGCCACTGTAAACGAACTCCAGACATATGAGCCGCCTTGTGCATCTGGCTTACTTGGGTACTGGGGAACTGAACCTGGGTCCTAAGGCTTCGCAGGAAAGTGCTTTAACTGCTAAGCCATCTCTCCAGCCCAGGAATGTGGATTTTAAAATTCTTTAACAAACAAAAGATAAAGAAGCAGTGGGACTGAACAGAAATGAAATAACTCAGCTGTTCTCATGCTACAATGTCCTCATTCAGAACAAACTGATCTTTAATGATTGTACTTTAAGTATACACATTTATTTATTTACAAGCAGAGAAAGACAGATGGAGAATGGGCATGCCAAGGCCTCCAGCCACTGCAAACAAACTCCAGACGCATGCATCACCTTGTGCATCTGCCTTTACATGAGTACTAGGGAACTGAACTCAGCTCACTGGGTTTTGCAGGCAAGTGCCTTGACTGCTGAGCTATCTCTCCAGCTCTGATTTTACTTTGAAATATGAAACATAAGCCAAATTAGAATAATGTATAAAGACTCACAGATCCCTCACCTAGATTCTACAGTTATCCAAGGCCAACACCTCAATTACTTACTCTCATGTTATTTGAAGCAAATTCCAGATAGTATTACTCCATCCGTAAGTTCTCATTATGTAGCCTGAGAGAATGCAATTTTAGACGAGCTGGAAGAGGGGGAGGTGGCAGGCAAGAGGATACTTGTGACATGTAAGCAGAAGGAAAGAAAATAAAGTGGGGAGGGAACTGGGAGTAAGAGGAGGGGACAGGCAGAGGGACAGGAATCCGCCAAAACAAATTGTATTTGGACGTAAACTTAAAATTTAAATAAAATACTTTTTAAAAAAGAATGGCTCTGGCTGGAGAGATGGCTTAGCAATTAAGGTGCTTGCCTGCAAAGCCAAAGGACCCCAGTTTGATTCCCCAGGACCCACATAAGCCAGATGCACAGTGGGCTCATGCATCTGGAGTTTGTTTGCAGTGGCTAGAGGCCCTGGAGCACCCACTCTCTAGCTGTCTTTCTTTCTGTCTCTCAAATAAATAAATAAAGTATTTTTTAAAGAGAATGGCTCTTTTAAAACATAACTACAATTGTATGTAAAATATTACAAATTACTAAAAATATTTTAATATATTTTTCATTTATTTGCAGAGAGAGAGAGAGAGATGGGTGCACCAGGGCCTCTTTCCACTGCAAACGAACCCCAGATGCATGTGCCACTTTGTGCATCTATCTTTATGTACGTACTGAGGAATCGAGTTCATCCCATCAGATTTGGCAAGCAAGCACCTTTATAACCACTGAGCAATCTCTCCAGCCCAACTAGAAATTTTTTCATGTCATTGTTCAACAGCCTCTCAGAGCTTACAGTCCCACCTGTCTTTTGAATGTTGTAAACACTGCTCGGCTTTCATTTATATGGTGTGTATGTTCGAATCAAAGTCCAGGTAAGGTCTGTGTCTTAGGATTGGTGGTACGTCTCTGGAGAGTCTCTTGTCCACCTCTTTCCCCTTCCCTTCCAGTGTCTTTGTTGAAGAAAACCCTCGTGTTTCCCACAGTCTAGACACCTGAGGTATTGGTCAGTGCCTGTGTGTGCTGCTACAAATCGGTATTTGCACTTTGAGTTTTCATCACATGTAGATTTATGTTTCTTTCTGATGTTTTATTATATGCATGGGTATCTGCATGCATGTGTAGATATGAATGGTGTGTGTGGGGGGGGGTGTACATGTGTCATGGCACACCTTGGGATATCTGAGGACCTTGAGGTGTTTTGTTCTTGACACTTCTGCACTCCAATCTAGCTGGCTGTGAGCTACGGATTCTCCTAGCTCCATCTACCATCTCCATAGGGATGATGGGATCACAGACTTGCATGCTATTTTGCATCCAGCTTTACGTGGGTGCTGGGGACCGAACTCAGGCCAGCGGGCTTGCCAGAGCACCTTGAGCCGTGGAGTCATCTCTCCAGCCTCTTGGGTTCCTTTCTTTTTATTGTTTGGCAAGACAACTTTAAAAAAATGCTTATTAATGCCAGGTATGGTGGGACATGCCTTTAATCCCAGCACTCGAGAGGCAGAGGTAGGAGGATCACCAAGAGTTTGAAGCCACCCTGAGGCTACAGAGTGAATTCCAGGTCAGCCTGGGCTAGAGCGAGACCCTACCTCAAAAAACAAAAACATAAAACAAACAACAACAACAAAAAACCAAAACAAACGTATTAATGCATCTGTGTGGTGTGTATTGTGTATTCCTGTGTGTGTGTGCATGTGCAGATGTGCATGCCGTGCACACGTGTGGAGGCCACAGGGAGTATGTCTGTATCCTCTTCCTTTTGTTCATCTCTGTTTCCTTAAGTCTCTCACTGAACCTAGAACTACTGTTTTTGTTTTGTTTTGTTTTCTTTTTAAAAGAATATATTTCTTTACTTCTTTGGTTTTTTAAAAATATTTTTATTGCCAACTTCCATAATTAATAAACAATATCCCATGGTAATTCCCTTCCTTCCCCCACTTTCCCCTTTGAAACTCCACTCCATGATATCCTCTCCCCCTGTCAATCAGTCTTTTATTTTGATGTCATGATCTTTTCTTCCTATTACGATGGTCTTGTGTAGGTAGTGTCAGGCACCGTAAGGTCATGGATATCCAGTTGTGTCTGGAGGAGCACGTCGTAAGGCATCCTACCCTTCCTTTGGCTCTTACATTCTTTCTGCCACCTCTTCCTCAATGGACCCTGAGCCATGGAAGGTATTATAGAGATATTTCAGTGCTGAGCACTCTCTGTCACTTCTTCTCAGCACCATGGTGCCTTCTGAGTCATCCCAAGATTGCTGCCATCTGAAAAGAGAAGGTTCTCTAGCCAAAAGTGAGAGTAGCATTAATATATGTGTATGAACATTAAGAGAAGTGCTTACTGGGCAGTTTGATGACATAATATATACTTTTAGCCAGACAGCAGCTGACATTACACTCCTAGGGCTCATGACTACCCCTGTTGTAGGTTTCCAGTATCTGGGATATATTCCCTCCCATGGAGTGGGCCACCAGTCAAATTAGAGGGCAGTTGGTTTCCACCATAACAGATGTGCCACTATTGCATCCATTGGCTCATTTGGCCTTGCTGGCCAAATATAAGGCTTGCAGTGTCCACTGTTGAGTATCTCCACTGGTGATTTCTCTTTCTCCCATTGAACTGCATGCAGAATGGCTTCTTCCAGCTTTCTGTCAGCTGGTCTACATGGAGGAGGTTATCAGCTCAGTTCCAGCAGGATTTCTCAGTGGCCTTGCAGCCCAAGTATGTGGAGTCTTCAGCAATAGGGTCTTGCCATCTATTCCTGGTGGGAAACCAAGGGCCTCAGCAATGGCCTGTAACGTTTTGGGAGCATCAGGGACCTCTGTGGCCAACAACTCACTGGAAGGTATCCCATCCCTGGCACTGAACATTTTCTAGTGACAATCTATGGCTCCTGTGTAGAACTGCTGCTTTGCATTCAGGCTGGCTGACCAGTGAGCCCCAGGGCCTCTGCCATTTCCATTCCCCACAGAACTGGGGTTACAGACGTGAGTGGCCACGCCCAGCCATTTACCTGTGTGCTGAGGAACCAAACTCAGGGCAACCCAGGCCCTTGTGATGGTCAGCAAATACTTGTAACCCACTGGGCCATCCCCCAGCCCCAACAAGTCAACCTCTTACATGGGGCTGTGTTCTTCCCTGTGAGACATCTGACTGTGACCACCTGATTTCCTCTTGGAAATAGTTGCTGCTGTGACCAGTGTCTAGATCCAGTCACTTGTAAGTAGTTACAAATGGCACACATCTTAACTCATTTGCCGGACGACTGTTTGTAAAAGAACTTTCTCATTGACTATTATTCGGGGAACCAAAGACATAGACTGGAGAAGAAAGCTAAAGTAACTGTTAAGTTCTAGGGGCTGGGGATATAGCTCAGTGGTGGAGAGCTTGCTTAGCATGCATGCACAAGACCCTTGCTTTAATTCTAAGTATTGCCAGTTTTTAACGCGGGGGGGGGGGGGGACAAAATCACGAAGATGCTGAGAAGTGACGGCGGAGTGTCCAGCACTACATGAGACATTTCTATCAACACCCTCCAATGGGGACCACTGAAGAGGTGACAGAAAGAATGTAAGAGCCAAGGGTTGGGGAACATTGCTTTAGAATGGTGTCTCCTAGACACAAAGCAGCGAGCATGTGCGTTAGCTGTTGAGCCATCTCTCCAGCCCTCTTCCAGTCACAAAGGGGTGGTTGTACCAATGGCCTCATAGAGGCTGTCATTACCAAAGACATCAAAGGAGAGGGACTAGGTGGAAAGGAGAAAGGGTTCATGGAGGGGGCTGAGGGACAAGGGACAAGGAAGGGTAGTGGGAGGGGATTATGATCAGGGTACAGGGTGCATACGTATGGAGAGTGTCATTACATTTTTATAAAAGAAATACAATAGAATAAAGCCCTACCCACAGAAGGGGGGACCGTGGGATCAGGTTCGCACTGCTGGCAGAAAACACCAGACCAAGAAGAGCTTGTGGGGAAAAAAAATGGCTTATTTTGGATTTCAGACTCAATGGGAAGCTCCACGATAGCAGGGGGAAACGATGGCATAAGCAGAGGGTGGACATCACCTCCTGGCCAACATCAGGTGGACAACAGGAACAGCACAGTGTGCCAACCACTGGCGAGGGGAAGCTGGCTATTAACACCCATGAGCCCGCGCCCAACTACACACTGCCTCCAGGAGGCGCTAATTCCCAAATCTCCATCAGCTGGGAACCTGGCATTCAGAACACCTATTGATGGGGGACACCTGGATCAAACCACCACATTCCCATAACCCTGCCCCCAACAATACACTGCCTCCAGGAGGCGCTAATTCCCAAATCTCCATCAGCTGGGAACCTGGCATTCAGAACACCTAAGTTGATGGAGGACACCTGAATCAAACCAACACATTCCCATAACCCCGCCCCCAACATCACACTGCCTCCAGGAGGCGCTAATCCCCAAATCTCCATCAGCTGGGAACCTGGCATTCAGAACAAACACCTAAGTTGATGGAGGACACCTGAATCAAACCACCACATTCCCATAACCCCGCCCCCAACAATGCACCACCTCCAGGAGACATTAATTCCCAAAGCTCCATCAGCTGGGAACCTGGCATTCAGAACACCTAAGTTGATGGGGGACACCTGAATCACACCACCACATTCCCATAACCCTGCCCCCAACAATACACTGCCCCAGGAGGTGCTAATTCCCAAATCTCCATCAGCTGGGAACCTGGCATTCAGAACACCTAAGTTGATGGGGGACACCTGAATCAAACCACCACAGGGACAGATCTTGGGTTTTGTAAGCTACTGCTATTTGTAAGTGGATGTCACTATGTTGGTATTAGTCCACTGAGACACTTCTTCCTCTCAGGAATATCATACCATTCCCAAGTTTCAGCATAATATAACAATAATCATCTTTGTCTAAAATACATCTTTGGCACTCTAAGGTATATTTATTTGTTTTTGTTATTTTTTTTTTTTTTTTTTGAGGTAGGATCTCTGTCTAGCCCAGGCTGACCTGGAACTCACTCTGTAGTCTCTGGCTGGCCTTGAACTCACAACATTTCTTCTATCTCTGCCTCCCAAGTGTTGGGGTTTATAGGCTTAGGCCACCACTGCTGACATCTGAGGTGTATTTAAACTACCAAGGTGAAGTATTTGGAGGAAAATACTAATGCTAAGTTGTGAGCAACAATACTATTATGAGTAATTATTACGGAATTTGTGCGAGTTGCAAAACAACTGGTAGGAAGGGCTTATAGATATGTCTGCAGCTTCATTATAGCGAGCGCAGACTCCTGTGAGTTAGTTCCACAGTCAGAAGCCTGCTTCATACCCCATTTAGAAGCAGACTAAGGCTTTTGTGTACCATAAACAAAACCGTAGCCAGGTCTTGTTAGAAGAACTCACGTGATCAAATCACTTGAAATTAAAATGTTAACCTTTTTTTGTTTTTACAGTAGACTCTGGGAAAATATTTGAGCTCCCAAATGTTTTGGAGTGAAAATGTGGGATTGTTTTTTGGAGTCTTGAACAAGACGAAGAAAGCTGGGACAGCTGCCAAGGTTTCATGCTTTGGGAATCTCCAGGCTGCAGAAAGAAACAATGGCTGGGACTTCAGAGAAATTCAAGGCCACCTCTAAATTGGGAAGGAGGATTTGGAGAGAGGAGGCTTCACAACTCCTGTTAGGTTTCAGAGATGGCTCAGCAGTTAACAGTGCTTGTTTGCAAAGCCTGACAGCCTGGGTTTGATTCCTTAGTACCCTCATAAAGCCAGATGCTCAAAGTGGCACATGCATCTGGAGTTTATTTGCAGTGGCAAGAGGCCCTTGCACTCCCATACTTCCCCACCCCTCTCCTCAAATAAGTAAAAAAGTATGAAAACCTCCTGTTATCTAAAGAGCTATACAATAAGGTGTTAGTCAAAAAGAAATCATGACTATTTTCAGCTCCATTCCCTATCCATTTCCCAAAGTTTCTCCAGATTGCGTTCCCCAAGGGAGGTACAAAGCAGTTAGGACTCTATGGTTCTAGGTCCAGGTTGTACTGAATGGACAAAGGAGCTGGGTTCTTTTCAACCAGTGCCTGGGGAGCAGTCACAGGCAGCTGGCATGTCTCTTGATAGATCTAGGTTCCCTAATGTGTAAGCAAAAGTGACAATAGCATTAGTGTATGAATAACTTTATTTTTTAAGTTTCTTATTACTGAGAGAGATTGAGAATGGGCACACCAGAGCCTCTAGCCACTGCAAACAAACTCCAGACACATGCGTCACCACGTGCACCTGGTTTACATGGGCTCTGGATAATCAAACCTGTGTCCTTAGGCTTCACAGGCAAGCTCCTTAACTGCTGAGCCATCTCTCCAGACCAAATAACTTTATGTTTAATTCTGGACACGTAAAACTCATTTTTGTAGTAGGAAAAGTCAAGCATGCCCCAAAGTAGAAAGAATGTAGAATAAAAACTTCACGATAATACTTATGTCTATGTCCATATACTAATGCTACTCTCACTTTTATTTAGAGAAGTTTCTCTTTTCAGATGGCAGCAACCACTGGGGAAACTTAAAACTCAATTAAAATGCTGGGAAGAAGCGACAGTGGAGTGGTCAGCACTGTCTAAACACATCTCTCCCACACTCTCCAAAGCTCAGGGACGGCTGTGGAAGAGGTGGCTGTGGTGCTCATGGCCTCACAGTATATGGACATAAACATAAGTACTGACCTGGGGTTTTATTCTACATTCTTTCTACTTTGGAGCATCTTTGGCTTTTCCTACATAAAATGAGTTTTACGTGTCCAGAAATAAAACTAAAGTTATTCCAGATTTGTGTTAACTAAATGAACTTGACTCAAGAAGAATTGCTTTACCAAAACAATTAGTTTGGGCTGGAGATATGGCTTAGCAGTTAAGGCACTTACCTGCAAAACCTAAGGACCCATGTTCGACTCTCCAGATCCCACATTAGCCAGACACACAAAGATGAGGCAAGTGCAAGGTCGCACATGCCCACTAGGTGGTGCAATTGTCTGCCATTCGACTGTAGTGGCTGAGGCCCTGGGGACCAATTTGTTTTCTCTCTCTCTAAAATAAAATTTAAAAAAGATTAGTTCAATGAGGTTGACTAGAAATGAGTAATGTGCACCCTAATTTGTTCTAGTCTCTTTTTACAGCTATCTTAGCCCTTATGTAACAGACAATAATCAGCACTATGATAGTCAAGGAAACACAGGATGCATACATTTTCTAACTTGAATGAGATGATTGACAGCAGGAATGCCTCCAGTCATATCTGTTCAGACATATGCTGGTTTTTATGATTTAAAAAGCCTCAGAATACCCCTGCTGTTCTATTTTGTGGGTGCATAGAGGTGATTGAAAGGTAATAAAGTTTAAGGGCCCTCTACATACTGGGTAGTATACAGCCACTTAAACTCACCACGAGGACCCAGTCACTACGGAGTGGTTGAGAAAGCCACCGTATCTCCAGTGCATGAGACACGTATGGCAGCCTGGGTACAAAGATGCCCATTGATCACTAGTCACAGGTGAGTCACAGCTTGAGATAATAAACCTCCATGTAAATAATTTACCGCTTTATCTTACAGTCAAGCTGCAGGCCCATATTGGAATAGTTTATCTCATAAGACTATGAAACACACGATTACAGTTTGTTAAGGGAACAGTGTAGAATGGCAGTGACACGCACATAGAAAGAGGTTTTCTTGGTGTGATGCGTGTAGTGTGTGCGCGTGTGCATGTGCGTGTGCATGCACACGGGCACGCACATGCCATGGCATGCTTGTGGGGGTCAGAGGGCAACTTCAGGTGTCAGTCCCCCCACTTCTGCTCACTTAGGGCAGGGTCTCTCATTTCTGTCCACCACTGCGTTCTCTAGACTAGCAGGTCTGTGAGCTTCCAGGAGAGTCTCGGGCCTCCACGTTACATAGAGAAGAATTAAACTAGAACCCCCAAAACTGAGCAGAGGCCCCCACATCATTGCTGTGACCAAATACCTGAGAGATCAACTTAAGGGAGGCTTGCTTCTGCAGTGTGAGGTTCCAGACAGCGACTGCAGCTGGTGGTCACCTTCCGTCCGCAGTGCGGCAGCCGAGGACCACAGTGCTGCAGCTCTGCCAGCTCTGTCCCTTTGAGACAGTCCCCGACCCCAGCCTGTGGGCTGGTGCTGTCCATGGTCAGGGTGCGTCCTCGCACCTCAGTTAATTCAATCTAGAAAAATCTCTCACAGACATGCCCAGAGATTTTTATTGTCTAACTCATCGTAAATCCCGTCAAGTTGACAACAGATATTAACCATTATACTCCTGTAAGAGTTCGTGTTCCTGGAGACCCCAAGACCCCAAAACGCTGTGGGCTGTTCCCATTGCTCTTGGTCATTCATCAGAGCCAGACAGTTAGACCCTACTGCTGAACACACCACATGCTTTGGGTGTGTAACATAAAGAAAACAAGGTGGGGTGGCTCAAAAGTCACTATGGGGCTAAGAAGTGACAGAGGAGTGCTCAGCACGGGGACATCTCTATCACACCCTCCAAGGCTCAGGGTCCATTGGGGAAGAGGTGGTGGAAAGAGCGTAAGAGCCAAAGGAAGGGCAAGACTGCTTACTATGCAATCATCCAGACACAGAATGGCCTGGATATCCATGACCTCGCAGCGCCTGACACTACCTACACAGGACCCTCATAAGAGGAGGAAAAGATGACGACACCAACACAGAAGAGATACTAACTGGAAAGAAGAGGGGGTTCAATAGAGGGGATTTGAGAGGGGGAGGATGGGGACAGGAATTACTGTGGTTTATTGTCTAATCTTATGGGTGCTGTTAATAAAAAGTTATTTAAAAAAGGAAAGAGAGAAAATTGGAACTGGGCTTGAAGCTTCCTTCCTGGTTGTCAGCTTTCATAGTGCTGGAGTGTGGGGAAGGGTGCTCAATGGTTAGAGGCATTTGTTTGTAGGCCCTGTTGGCCCAGGCTCAGGTCCCAGGCTACCCGTGTGGGTCAGACAAAAAAAAACTGGCGCAAGTGTCTGGTGTTCATTTGCAGCAACAGGAGACCTTGTTGTGCTCATGCATACACACACACACACACACACACACACAGAGAGAGAGAGAGAGAGATAAATTTTTTTTTAAGCCTTGGTGCTAGAATGTGTTAGCAGGCTGCTGGGGGGAGAAAAGTCGTCAATTATCTTACCCAACTATGAACCCCAGGTGCTAAAACACTGACCTTCCAGATGAGATGCGCCCACTCACATAACAGTGGCGTTATTGTCATGGGGGTAACCAATCACTTTTCACAGAGGTAGTTCTTGCCTGCCACTATAAACCTAGTCCAAGGCTCATGGCTGGTAAAGTCACAGGCCTTTGGTGGAGAACAGACTGCTGCTGTTTTGTTAATGCACATGCTGTCAAGCTGCCTTCTAAATATTCATGTTTATGCTGCTAGACTAGAGGGACTATCAGCCTGGATCAGAGCTTCTTCAGTGAGCAGCTGTTAGTGCAGAGACTCGTAACTAGTCAAGGTGCTGAGGATAAGTGACTGTTGAGTACCCAGTGCTAACAGGATATCTGTATCATCCCAACCCCGGCTCTAAGAACATCATGGAAGAAAAGAGCATTCAGAAGGAATGTAAGAGTGGGAGGATGGGGAGGAGTACTGTGACATGCTGTCTTGGGACATGACATGGTCACTACACTCATAAATTCACAGCAGCTGTGGTCACCTGGACAAGACCGGGCCCATCAACATTCCGTCATGGAAGGGGAAGGGACTCGTGAGGCCCAACCCTCTCTGAGGAATTATTGGCATTGAATGGTAGCTGGGAGGGGGATTCATTTGTTCAGTGGTATAGCCACTGGTAAGTCGTACATAAACTCCAGTAACACCTAATCCACACTTATGCAAGGAACCCTAATTAAAGTCACAGATTCTTGCACAAAAAAAGTCACGAGGGCTGGAGAGATGGCTCAGTGGTTAAGACATATGCCTGCAAAACCTAACGACCCAGGTTCGATTCCCCAGTACCCACGTAAAGCCAGACGCATCTGGAGTTTGTTTGCAGTGGCTAGATGCCCTGAAATGCCCACATACCTCTCTCCCCCCTCTATTCTCTGCTTGCAAATAAATAAAATATTTTTATAAAAGACATGAAAGTAGTTGTGAAGAAGAGAGAATTCATCAGGAGTGGGAAGGGGAAAGGAGAGTGTAATGTGGGTGAGTATGATCAAAAAAATAAAACATTTTAAAAGTAAGGCAAAACCTCAGGAGGAATGAGGTAGATCCATGTATTCTTTACTGAGAGTATCTCTACTCACATAGACCTTTATGATATTCATAGCCCGTCTTTATAACCAAAAAAAGCAGAAAAATAGACTGTATTGTAACTCTAATGACCAGAATCTAGCTATTTCATTTTGTTCAAAACAGTGTTAAGAGGGCTGGAGAGATGGCTCAGTGGGTAAGGAATTTGCCTAAAAAGCCTAACAACCCAGGTTTGATTGCCCAGTACCCACATAAAGCCAGATGCACACAGTGGCATATGTACCTGGAGTTTGTTTGCAGTGGCTAGAGGCCCTGACATGCCCATTCTCTCTCCACCCCCTTCTCTCTCTCTGCTTGCAAATAAATAAAATGTTTAAAATAATAGTGTTAAAGACTAGAGAGATGGCTTAGATATTAAGGCACTTAACCACAAAGCCAAAAGAACCAGGTCCAATTCCACAGGACCCACACAAGCCAAATGCACAAGGTGGCACATGTGTCTGGAGTTCATTTGCAGTGGCTGGAGGCCCTGGTGTGCCCATTCTCTCTCTCAATCTGACTCTTTTCCTCTCTCTCTTAAATAAATAAATAAAATAAATATTAAAATGTTTATTTTAAAAATAGTGTTAAGATACAGACAGGGGGCTGAAGAGATAGTGGTTAAGGCACTTGCCTGCAAAGCCAAAGGACCCAGGTTTGATTCCCCAGTATCCACATAAGCCAGATGCACAAAGTGGTGCATGCATCTGGAGTTCATTAGCAGTGGCTTGAGGCTCTGGCATGCCCATTGTCTCTCTCTTTCTCCAATAAATAAATAAAATATTTTCAAAAAATATACAGACAGGGAAAATATTATTATTACTATTTTGTAGTTAGGAAAACTTAGACTCTGAGAGGTCAGGGTCACAGAAAAAGTGGCAGGTCTAAAATACAATCTATTTCCCCTGGATTCTAGCCCCTTAACCCACGCCCCACCCCTCGACATACCACACACTAAGATTGTTACAAATAGAGACTGACCTTAATCACATGTTCACCCTTGGGAAGTGTTTTCCTCCCACACCCCCAGCTGCCTGGCACCAGCCTCTGACCAGGCTCTGGGAGTCACGATTAGCAGGAAGGGAGCAGGTGGCCTTGGCCATCTGTCATGCAGAAAGAATGGATGCTCCTTTTGGTTAAAGGGGGTCCCAGGCTCAGGTTTGTGGGTACCTGAAAACAGAGAGAAAACAAATCTGCCTCTGAAGCAAATGGAAAAATCAGCACCAAAGTCAGTATTTAGTCTTCCAAATGAAAAACATTATTGCAAAGATAATTGGTTGTTATTTTTAGAAAGGGAGAATGGTCCCGTTCCACGGACTACAGCCTAAGCCAATGGGACACTGGAGCAGAAGCAAGCTTGTCCAAAGTCTGTAGTTCCTATATGACCAGGTAATGCTTAAATAAATAATTCATCCCCATTATACAACTCGCTGTTTAGCCAAGCCCAAACAGAGTGCTGCCAACATTTTAAAGTCAACACTGATATCTAAAATAAACACAGGCTGGCTAACAGTGGTACTTTCATGAAAATGGATTACAAAACAGCCTCTCACCAGTAGAAGTTTTTGGGTCTTTCTCTGGGTAACAGTTGATTACTCAGAAGAATGTCGAGTCTTTAAACATATACATATTTAATTTGTCCATTCACCAACATTTTTGTTGTTTGTTTGGAGCTCTTACTTTGAAGGACTGTGAAGGATTTGAGATCTTACCAAACTCTGCAGCTACTGAACCAGCCCACCACCAGCTCATAAGGAGCTGGCAAGAGGAATGTAATTCTTGGGTCGGTGACAAAACACATTAAGACTTATAGCGACTGCAGTAGCCAGGGCTCAGGAGAATCTGGTGTTTCACATAGAGCAGGAAGCTAACTGCTCATCTTTCTTGAACAGGCATTTCTCAGTCTACCAAGGCAGTTTGCTGTATCAACATTCTTTGAAAATATGCTGGGCATGGTGACACCCACTTTTAACACCAGCACTCGGGGGGCAGAGGTAGGAGGATTGCCATGGTTAGAAAGTCTGCTTTTACAGATGACAGAAAATAGCATGAAGACCCAAGACCCATCACTATGACAAGAAAACAAAGCTGGCAGCCGAGCAAGGGACAAGTTACATCTGTCACACCCACCAAGGCTGAGGGAGCGTTACAGAGCAGAACAGTTAGCTCTAGTAAATGAATCAGTTATAAATACCTCCATAATATAATTTAGAGGTGGAGTTCTTTTCTTTTTAAAAATTAATTTTGCTTGTTTACTTGAGAGAGAGAGAGAAAAGTATAGGCACACCAGGGCCTCTTGTCACTATAAACGAACTCCAGACACACACATCACATTGTGCATCTGGCTTTACAGGGTTACTGGGGCATTGAGTCCCAGCCAGGAAGCATTGTAAGCAAGTGCCTCTAACCACTGAGCATACCCCAGCCCATATTGGTGAATTTTCTATGGGAATATGAGCATGATCACCAGAATGTATAAAAAAGAGAATTTTTAGAATTCTGCTAAAAATACACTGGGGAGCTGGTTGTGGTGGCACACACCTTTGATCCCAGCACCCAGGAGGCTGAGGTAGGAGGATCACTATGAATTTGAGGCCAGCCTGGGACTAGAGTCAGTCTAGGTCTAGCCTGGGCTAGAGTGAGACCCTACCTTGAAAAAAAAAGCCAGAAATATATATCTAGTTAGCCCCTGAAAAGGTTACAATTGTATCCAAATCAGTTCAACTTCATTTGATTTTCTGTGCTATTGCACCTCTTTTTATTCCTATCTAACAACAGTTAAGGCACTTGCCTGCAAAACCTGATAACCCGAGTTCAATTTCCCAATACCCACATAAAGCCAGATGCACAAAGCGGTGCATACATCTGGAGTTTGTTTGCAGTGGCTAGAGGACCTGGTGCGCCCATTCTCTCTGTCTCTCTCTCTCCTCTCTCTCTCTCTGCTACAAATAAATAACTAAATAAATTTTTAGATTATTTTTTTGAGCGAGACAGAGAGACAAAGAGGTAGAGAGAGAGAATGAGTGCATCAGGGCCTCCAGCCACTGCAAACGAACTCCAGATACATGCACCACCTTGTGCATCTGCCTTTTGTGGGTCCTGGGGAATTGAGCCTCAAACCAGGATCCTTTGGCTTCATAGGCAAGCACTTAACCACTAAGCCATCTCTCCAGCCCCACTAAATATTTTTTTAAAAGAATGTCTTCAAATTATTTTTTCTTTTTTTGGAAAAGTAATTATTTATTATGACAAAATAAAACTGTGGCCTGAAAGCAAATGAACGTTATTCTGTAGCGCACCATGACTGCGAATGAGCCAAAGCCTGTCTAAAAGATGAGCATTCCAGAGCAAACTGAGTCTTTCTCCTTGGGGAAGTCGGCCTGCGAACAACTCATTAGACCGTAACTGTATAAATAAAATCATGAGAACAAGCAACTTGAACTTAACACAGAAAAGAAGCATTTCATGACAGACAAGATTTAAAATTCTAACAAATTATTTTTTCATGATTATGACAGAAGCGGAACTAAAAGATTTAGACCAAATTGAAGCAATTGTCGTTTTCACTTTATCTATTTCATTTTAACATACATAAAATTACTCATTAACACAGTGCTATCTTATGTTAATATATGTATCATATGTTTAAACTAGGTTGGACTTACCTCTTCAAACATCACTTTTACATGGTTAAAACTTTTGAAATCCTGTCTTCTAGCTTTGGGTTTATCTTTTGTAGATGTCAAAATATGTTTATTTGATTTTTATAAGCTGTATCACAAAGTTTAAAAATACCAACAAACTAAGACATTTGCAGAGCAGAAATGTAGAAAAAATGGATCATTTATCAAATAATGCAAATAAAGCTATCAATGGTTTGATATCTTATGAAAACAACAAATCTTGAATTGAATAAAATCATTTCAACCATCTGTTCAAAAATCACAGTTCCCAGCAGGGCATGGTAGCACACCCCTTTAATCCCAGCACTCGAGAGACAGAGGTAGGAGGATCACCATGAGTTCGAGGTCAGCCTGGGACTACAGAATGAATGCCAGGTCAGCCTGGGCTAGAGTGAGATCCTATCTTGAAGACAAAAACAAAATCATCACAGTTCCATGCAAGACCAAGTTCGTAAGGGTCTAAAGCTGAAGGAGTTTTACCAGCTGAAATACCTAGTGACTGGCAGTTTCTGAACTCAGCAGCTGTGAAGGATGTTGCATAACCCCATCTGAGGAAGTGGGGTGTTCACAGCCCAGTCCTGCCCCATGCTACCCAGTTGGATGGGCTGGAAGGTGCTTCTGTAGTGAGTAGAACACTCTTTACTTAAAGTTATTGTAAGGGTGGGAAGATGGCTTAGCGGTTAAAGGTGCTTGCCTTTGAAGCCTAGGGATCCAGATTCGATTGCCAAGTACCCATGTAAACTAGATGCACAAGGTGGTGAATGGTCTGGAGTTTGTTTGCAGTGGCTAGAGACCCTGGCGTGCCCATTCTCTCTCTCTTTCTCTCTCTCTCTCCCCCTCTCTGTCTTGTCTGTGTAGTGGCACATGCCTTTAATCCCAGCACTCAGGAAGCAAAGGTAGGAGGATCCCCGTGAGTTTGAGGCTACCCTTCAAGGTTCAGGGACCATTGTGGAAGAGGTGGTGGGAAGAATGTAGAGCCAAAGGAGGGGGAGAACTGCTTACAATACTGGAAGGCTTTGATAGTCATTACCTCACAGTGGTTAATACTACCTATACAAAACCTGTCTAATAGGAGGGGAAAAATGATGACCTCAATATAGAAAAGAAACTGGTGGAAAGAAGAAGGGATTCAGTGGAGGGGGGATTCAGGAGAGGCAAAAGGGCGGGTGGTGAGCAGGGATCATAATCATGGTATATTGTCCATATGTATGGAAGTTGCCAATAAAAAGAATTTGTTGAGGGCTGGAGAGATTGCTAAGTGGTTAAGGAGCTTGCCCATAAAGTCAAAGGACCCAGGTTCAATTCCCTAGGACCCATGTAAACCAGATGCACATGGTGGCTTATACATCTGGAGTTCATTTGCAGAGGCTGGAGGCCCTGGCACACCCATATGCATTCTTTCTCTCCTTCTTTCTCTGCCTGCCTCTCTCTCTCTCTCAAATAAATAAATATAAATATATTTAAAAATTTTTGTTCAGGCTGGGCATGGCACGTGCCTTTAATCCCAGCAGTGGGGAGGCAGAGGTAGAAGGATCGCTGTGACTTCGAGGCCACCCTGAGACTATGTAGTGAGTTTCAGATCAGCCTGGGCTAAAGCAAGACCCTACCTCAAAAAACAACGAAATATTATTGATCACTTACTCTATGTTAGAGCTATGAATGCACCCATACATTCTGTTTACCCATACACCTATTTACCCATACACACATACCTATTTACCCATACACCACCCATATGAGGAGATACAACTACCACAACCTTTGCAAGAGAAGAAACCGAGCTGTAGAGACATGCAGTAATTTCCCATCAGTGTCAGAGCTAGTGAAGGTCTACGTCTCGCTTTGCCTTGCTATGAAGCCTTGTTCTTCCCTGTCTACTAAAGGTAGATACCCCTACTACCACTGGAGTCAAATTATAAGTCAGAGCCAGAGATAATGACATGCAAATGAATATTTGTGTTAGCTTGCCCACAGAGAGACTGCTCAGAGAGAAGAGTGTTGAACCAAAGATGGAGTCCTGGCTGTGTTTGAAAAGATGGACAGAAGATGAGAGAAGCTTGAGGGCCAGAGAAGATTCCAGGAGGACCAGGAGATGCGTGTTTTATAAGTAAAGTGAGTCGCATCAGCAGAAAGAGTGAATGTGAACTCAGCAGACTGAGTCCTACTGGCTCTGGAAATGGGGTTCTTCACGTTGCTCAGGAAGGTGGGGAGAGAAGCTCAGTCTGCTAGATGAAGAAATAGAGTGTCACAGGAGAAAACAACAATCCCATGATACTCGTGACAACCTGGGAAGGCAGCCTGGTTTGGGGGTATAGGGATGACTACAGCGGTGCCCTAGTGGAGAGGAGAGATGAGCCCGTGCCAAGCACAGCACGAACAAGGGGGCGTTTCCATCACCAAAACAGTGTCGTCTTATAATGCCACTTCCTGCTTCATACCATTTGTCATGCCATTAAATATTACTTTAGGATAATATTTAGTGCCTACTCATCTCTTAGGCAGATATTGCACTTTTAGAGCATATAAGCTGATTTTTGGATTACTCCATAGAAAAATTATATTCATTTCTTTTCCATTAGACATGTATCAGTCCACCTTTACCACACTCTCACTACTTGTAATCCTTATCAATTTTTTTCCATCATTGACAATTTGAGAGGGAAAACAGGGTGTACAGCCATAGGTCTTAATTTGCATTACTTTGGTTTGTTGGTTGCCTATATTCCCGTTTGAAATGTTCTCATCTTGTATCTTTTGTCTCTGATGATAATTCTGTTTCAGATAATTTTAATATTACTGTCATCTCGATCAACTTTCGTCACGTTTTAGCTGTTAGAGGCATGGCCAGTCCTCTGACTGTCATGGCACAGGCGTTGAGAAGTGATGATTGACAACACAAGTGTGTGCATATGTGCTTTTCTGTTGACTACATGCTTTGAATGCCAGCATTCGCCAACCTCATCATCCTTAACCTCATGGCCACACTTCAACATGTGCTGTGACATTCTTGACCTTTACTGGAGAGAGATTTTCCACCATCGTCATTGTTTGATGCTTCACTAATCCAATCAGAGTCGGGCTTCTTATTTCAGAAGTGGTGGACTTCATGTGAGAGCTGCTCTCACTGCTAGCCTGAGAACCTCCTCCAGGGAGTTATGGGTAGACACTGAGGAGACTCAAAACTCCCTACAGCAGAAAACCAGAGGCTGCTTAGAACTCAGCACTAAAGGAAACTTGTAACATCAGAGAACATTGTGGAAGGGGGGGAAAAAAGAATGTAAGAGCCATAGAGTGTGAAGGCATACAGTGAGGCATCGTCCTCCCTACAGGAACTGACTGACGCTTTAGTGACCCCATAGTGATTACCTATCACCCCACCAAGGAGAGCCCTCAGTGGAATAGGGGCCAGGGAAGAGAGAACATCAACTGGTAATCCAATGGAATATGACCAATTTATAATGTGTTCAGATATTAAAGTTCCCAATAAAAATTTTTTTCAAAAAAAATTGGGTTTCTTTCCTTAATATCCAGTGTTGAAAAGTGGTCAGCAGATGGGCTGAAGTGATTTTCTAAGGAAAATCTAAACTTGGACTGGAGAGATGGCTTAGTGGTTAAGGTACTTGCCTGCAAAGCCAAAGGACCTAGGTTCAATTTCCCAGGACTCACATAAGCCAGATGCATAAGGTGGTGCATGTGTCTGGAGTTTGTTTGCAGCGGCTGGAGACCCTGGCATTCTCTCTCTCTCTCTTTCTCAAATACATAAAAAATAAATAAATAAGTCAGGTATGGTGGAGCATGCCTTTAATCCCAGCACTCGGAAGGCAGAGGTAGGAGGATCACAGTGAGTTTGAGGCCACCCTGAGACTCCACAGTGAATTCCAGGTCAATCTTGGCTAGAGTGAGACCCTACCTCAAAAAAGCCAAAACTAAATAAATAAATGAAAAGGAAAGTCTAAACTTTCAATGATCTCCAATGAAGGGAATGAAAAGAGTGTTTCACAGTGATGAGGAGTGGCTCCCACTTTGGGGTCAGAAAGCTCTCACTTCTTCCTGAATAGCTGTCAATCCATTCATGGATGACCTTCCTCTCTGACTTCCAGGTCCTTTCTCCATAGAATGGATACACTCAGTCTTGCAGGATGTCTGTGAGCGACATAGGAGAGAATGAATGGAGTGTTTGGTTCCACCTGAGCCTCACTTGGTGTCTTCTCTGCGGTTCGGCTCCTTCAGCATTGTTCCAAAATCCCTACAACTAACAGCCTCCTGGAGATCTGTTTGATATACACTTAACTTGGATCCTTTTATTGAACTATAATAAAGCAATATAAAGAGAACATGCACATTATTTTCTGGTCATCCTAGTGACAGCTTTTCTGATAAAGAACTTGGAAAAGTGATTAAGATACCCATTGAATAGCTTTAAAAAAAAAAAACAGATATTGCTGTGATAAATTAGTACTTGCATGAAGAAGTTGCAGATATTTGAAGATGCTGAGGAACTCACATGTTGGATGGGTATGGGAAAGTAAACAGAAAATGAAACAGTTGCTTTCACCTGAAGGAGACTCCTCCTGAGACCCTCAGCACCCACTGAGGAATGAAGGCGGCTTTCTCCCTGTAAGAAGCGAACAGCCCGTGTCTCATGGGACACGAGGGTTGCTTCAAACACACAAAAACATAGTAACCAGATGGTGATTAGAAGTTTGATTTAAATTCTTTCAAAGAATCAAAATTTGTTTTGGAGGGTAAGACAATACTTATTCTCCTCTGTCAACTTTTGAAACTTTAAGACAAAAATAACTGCTTTCTGGTTTTCTTGTTTTTCTGAATCTAGAAAATGGAAGAGGTAAAATCTGGGTCTTTCTTCTTGTTTAAATTAATTAAGTTATTTATTAAGAAAGAGAGAGAGAGAGAGGATGGGTGCAGCAGGGTTTCCTGCCACTGCAAAGGAACTCCAGATGCATGTGCCACTTAGTACATACGGTTTTATGTGGGTACTGGGGACTCAAACACGGGTCCTTAGGCTTTGTAGGCAAATGCCTTAACTGCAGAGCCATCTCTCCAGCCCCAAATCTGGGTCTTTCTGAAAAAAACGAAGTCAAAAGCTCCCTTCCTAGTTTCTCCACACAAGCTCCAAGCCTGGTCCATGTTGCTGCCATCTCGCACAGACCATCTCCTGTCAGGAGCCTTCGCTGAGTATACTACGTCAGCCTGTGACTTCGCGTTTCCTCCACACGCCCTGCATGATCCCATTGTTGGACACCTCTTCCCTGGGCTGTGACCTGCCCTTGCCCCGTCTTCTCCCCTGAGAAAGGAAACTCCGTGGAGGAAGGGCACCTGCCTCAACTTCATGCACCTGGCCAGGCACCGGTGCCCACCATCACCCCTCTGTGATGGTTCATATTGTTGACCTATCAGGACCCAGACTCACGTAGGAAATGAACCTCTGGGCATGCCTGCCAGGGACTCTCTTGATTGGGGTGAGGTGGGAAGACCCATCTCAAGTGTGGGCCGCACCATGAGCTGAGGTCCTGGGCTGGGCAGAAAGGAACGGTGACTGCTGGCATCCATGGCTCTCCACGGCCTGCCTGCAGACTCAGTGTGACCAGCTGCTTCCTGCTTCTACCGCTGTGTCTTTCTGGCTGTGACGGGCTGTCAGCTGAAACAAGGCCTTCGTCCCTTACGTTGCTTCCAGCCAGGTATTCAGTAAGTAAGACACCACCCGTCCACATTTGTTCACTAAGAGATCTGCAAAGAAAACAGTTCGGATGCACGTCCTCCATGGTGACTTCCCTCATTCCCTCTGGTTCCTCTTTGCATTTAGTGGAGCAATAGACTTGAAATTCCTCCAAACACAATTAGCTCAGTCTCTTATCAATTCTCTTAATCTTTATTGACTATTTCTCATGGGTTCCAGGGAGGCAAATAAAACCCCAAGGAGAAATGTCCTTATCCTATAATGGAATTTGCCCAGAAAATTAGAAAATCCTGAGTTGAACAAGGGTACCCTCATCTCAACAGAGAACAAGCTAAAGATAATAAAAAGAACAATAACCACACCAAACCAAGCCAACCCTTGTCCCTCACACTGCCTTCCCTTATAAATACCGAGATTTTCCTGTCTCCCACGCCAGCCTCAAGAGCCTGGATTGTTTTCCAGGTAATACAGCTAATAAAAACTCATAGTTAGGTAGGATCACAGTAGCACATGGCAAACCTAGAGAATGTCACTCCTGTGCACTGACATCACCGATGTCCCACAAGGAGCAGACAGCCACCATCAGCTTCCTGCCACATCCTTCCAGAAGGTGTTTGTTTGTTTGTTTGTATCCACTTATTTATCTCTGTCAGGACAGAAATAGCGGTGATGCATTTTTCCAAAGGAAACAACTTTAATCATTTTAAAAAAATATTTAATTAATTTATTTATTTATTAGAGACAGAGAGAGAGAGAGAGAGAGAGAGAGAGAGAGAGAATGGGCATGCCAGGGCCTCCAGCCACTGCAAACAAACTCCAGACATATGCGCCACCTTGTGCATCTGGCTTATGTGGGTACTGGGGAATCGAACCTGGGTCCTTTGGCTTTGCAGGCAAGCACTTTAACTGCTAAGCCTTCTCTCCCCAGCCCACAACTTTAATCTTCCACAAACATCTACTTTTTTGAAAACATAGTAAAGGTTTTGTTATGCTAAGAGGGAAATAATAGTTGCTTGGTTTGGTCTAGCTAACATCAGTGCTTCTAACCACATTTGTTTCAATGGGTGGATGTAAATGACATCACTCTGTTAACTGAGAAAGCTGTTCTATATTGAAAATCTATTTGTTTATGCATGTTTCTTTCCTTGAGTAACATTTCCCTGTGTGCAACCTTTGGGCAGTTCTTCAAAACAAATTATGCACTACTGTTCAGGGAGATTTTTTTAAAGTAGCTTGGGGCTAAAGAGATGGCTCAGTGGTTCAATGCATTTGCTTGCAAAGTCTAATGGCCTGAGTTCAATTCCTCAGTACCCACATAAAGTCAGATACACAAAGTGGCACATGCATTTAGAGTTTGTAGTGATAGGAGGTCCTAGAGTACTCATTTTCTCTCCTCTCTCTCTCTCAAAAATAAATAATTAAGGGCTGGGCGTGGTGGCACCCACCTTTAATCCCAGCACTCGGAAGGCAGAGGTAGGAGGATCGCCATGAGTTCGAGGCCACCCTGAGACTACATAGTGAATTCCAGGTCAGCCTGGACTGGAGTGAGACCCTAACTCAAAAAATAAAAAACAAACAAATAATAAACAAAACAAAATAAAATTAAAATTAGTTTGGGGTCTTTATGATAAGCATCTCCAGGATCTTTGCTTACATGGAAATAATTAAAAAGGCCAATCAATAGTGAGTACAGGGCTGGATAGATGGCTTAGCAGTTAAGATACTTGCCTGCAAAGCCAAAGGACCCAGGTTCGATTCCCCAGGACCCACATAAGACAGATGCACAAGATGGCACATGCATCTGGAGTTCATTTGCAGTGGCTGAAGGTCCTGGTGCACCCATTCTCTCTCTTTCTCTCACTCTGTCAAACAAATAAAATAAAAATTAAATTTAAATTTAAAAAAATACTCAGTCCAGATCCTCGCTTATTCAGAAATTGGTAAATCCTTAGTTTCTAATCTGGTCAGAAGATGATGTAACAAGAAGCTGTCATTTGAAGCTGCAGAGGAAAAATGTATTTTATTTCCTTCTACCCTTTTAAGTTTTCTACCAGGGTCACTGTAACTAGATACGGGTTAAGAAAATAGGCTTAGCAAAGAAAAAAAAGCAGAAGTATATCGGCATGCATATCTTAAATACACAAAGGAGAACTCCAGGAAATTCAGGCTTAATGGCCATCAGATGCAGGAAGAAAGTGCAGCCTTACTGATGTTTGAGCGGTACCAGAGCTGAACAAAATATCGCGTCTCCTACCATCACCTAAAGCGTCTTCATTTATTTATTTGCCAGAAGAAAGAGACACACAGACAGAAAACAGATACGCCAGAGCCTCTTGCTGCTGAAAACAAACTCCAGATACATATTCCACTTTGTGCATCTATCTGGCTTTACGCAGGTACTGGGGAGTCCAATCCAAGCCACCAGGCTTTGCAAGCAAGTGCCTTTAACCACTGAGCCATCTCTCCAGTTCCACCTGTACAGTTTCTACCAAAAAGAAAAATATATGCTTAGCCAGATCCCAAATGAAAGTATTCTGAGCAGACTCAAAAAATGAGGCAGCATATTTATGTGAACCCCCGGAACTGTAACTGACTAGAGAAAGGGGCTTTTCTCCTATTTCCCCTTATTTCTGTTGCCTAGATTCTGAAGCGAGCTGGCCAGAAGCTAGGTTCTTGTGCTCTGGAAGCCAAACATAATCCAGGGCACAGCAAGGTCCCATTCATTACCTAATTACAGAAATGTCTCCTTGATTAAAATCTGTTGACATTATTACTTTAGAACAGAGGCTAGAGAGAGCATCCTCAGATCATTAATTCCTGAGCAAATGTAATAAAAGCCGGATTCATGCTGTGTGCAACTTGAAAGGTTATTTCTTCTTCTTCTTTTTTAACTCCTGACTGCTGAACTCTCTAAGGCACTTAGTACAACATATCGACACCTCTCCAGTCTTTCTGTCAGTTCTGCAATGGAGAAGGGCTCTAGCCATTTATTTGTGTGGGGGTGGGGGGAGGAAGGGTTAATTCTGGAACACTTTACCACCACAAGTCTGAATGGAGAAGAGAGCTGGAGGCACTTCCCTCTTCCGTTCCCCATGCTGCAGTCTTGACATTCAGAAGCAGGACCAAGGACGGGAGCTCAGTTCGTCACTGAATTGAGCTTAGCAGATTTTTATGTGTTAAGCAGTTCAACCAATAGCTATTGAATTCCTTTTGCATTTGAGAATTCAGGAAGACACAAGAAGAGGAGAATGGAGATCACTGATGGGCGAGGGCAGTCATTGAGAAAGCAATGATTACTTAATTGATTACGTAGAGCTGAGAAAGTGACCGCAGGTGGCAGTACTAGAAAGTGCCCGTGACAGCATATACCACAGGGACAACTGAAAGACCTCCCTAGGGAACATTATTTTTATTATTTATTTATTTATTTATTTGAGAAGGAGAGAAAGAGAAAGAGAGAGAGAGAGAGCTGGGTGTGGTTACACATGCCTTTAATTGTAGCACTCTGGAGGCAGAGGTAGGAGGATTACTGTGAGTTCAAGGCCAGCTTGAGACTACATAGTGAATTCCAGGCCAGCCTGGGCTAGAGTGAGACCCTGGCTCATGAAAACAAAGAGAGAAAGAGAGAGAAGAGGCTCAGGCCTGGGCCTCCTGCCACTGCAAAGGAACTCCAGATGCAATGAGCCACTTTGTGCATGTGGCTTTATGTGGGCACTGGGGATCTGAACCCAGGACAGCAGGCTTTGCAAAAGTGCCACTAACCACTGAGCCATCTCTCCAGCCCCTAAGAAGCAGAGTTCTGAGGTAGAGGCAGAAAATGACCAGAGGAGAATGGGGGGGAGGGGCTGGGCGACAATGTGATCACAGAGCACTTAGTGTCAGCTTGTTTGAACAAAGCTTTTGGAGTAAGTAAACAATTAAATTCTCATAGGTTTAGGACACCAACTAGCTCTAGATTCCCAGAATAATTATTAGCCTACCAATTAAGCGCTTTTGCTTTACTGTTTTGGTTGTCATGTATATATAATTATTTAGAATATTAACTGTTTTGGCTGTCATGTATATATTATTATTTAGAATATTTGTATCTCAACTGTTTATCACTTTACTTGAAGTAAAACTAGATTTTGGGAACTTCAAAGTAGTCATTAGAGTTTTGAAAACTAACCCCTATGGTTTTTGTAGCCCAGGCTGACCTAGAACTCACTATGTAGTCAAGCTGGCCTTGAACTCACAGCAATCTCCCTATCTTAGCCTCTGAGTGATGGCATTAAAGGTGTGTGCCACCACACCTGGCTAAACTGTTTTTTGGTTTGTTTTTTTTTTACAAAAAGAGGAGAAAGAGCCGGGCGTGGTGGTGCACGCCTTTAATCCTAGCACTCCGGAGGCAGAGGTAGGAGGATCACTGTGAGTTCAAGGCCACCCTGAGACTACAGAGTGAATTCCAGGTCAGCCTGGGCTAGAGTGAGACCCTACTTCAAAAAACCAAAAAAAAAAAAAAAAAAATAGGAAAGAGAGAGGGAGAGAATGGGCCCACCAGGGCCTCCAACCACTGCAAACCAACTCCAGATGCATGCACCACCTTGTGCATCTGGCTTATGTGGGTCCTAGGGAATTGAACCTCGGTCCTTTCGCTTTGCAGGCAAACACCTTAACCCTCCAGCCCTAAACTGCTTTTTAAAGTGAAAAAATTTATTCTCAGCAATCATGTCCACGACTGATTGCTCATCAAACCTTGATCAAAATTGATATTATTTTTTATTCTGACCATGAACAACTTAATAAATGAACAATGGTGTCTTCTTGATGCTTGAATTTGCATTCTCTTACCAGTGTAGTTGGGCGTTTCCCCATCAGCTTATGAGTCATTTATATTCCCCTCCTTTGTACTCTGCTCCTAGTCTTTCTGTCTTTGCCAAGGGGCCATCTGGCTTCTGTTTGAACATTTCATGTAATTGTTAGAAAATGCTTAATATTGAACCAGAGTTGGTATATTAAATTTAGTTCCTTATGTCTCGTTCATCCTAAGGTAGCA
Source organism: Dipus sagitta (assembly GCA_036346955.1). Taxonomy (NCBI): domain Eukaryota; kingdom Metazoa; phylum Chordata; class Mammalia; order Rodentia; family Dipodidae; genus Dipus; species Dipus sagitta. Next base: position 104,903,951 of record CM070783.1, read on the forward strand.
TGTCTTTAGAGTGAGGTGGGTCTCTTGGAGAAAGATGATAGATGAATCTTACCTTTTAATCTAACCTTACCTTTTAATCTAATTGTTGTTCTTGTTGTTTATGGGGGGTAGGGTCTCACTCTAGCCCAGGCTGACCTGGAACTCACTCTGTAGTCCCAGGCTGGTGGCAAACTCACATTGATTCACCTACCTCTGCCTCCCCAGTGCCCTGTGGAATCCTACCTTTTAATCTAATCAGCTAGTTTATGTCATTTGAATGAGGAATTGAGATGGTTAATATTCAGGGTTATTATGGAAAGATACATAGTACTTCCTGTCATTGTATTGACTTTGTAGTGTTTGGAGTTTTCCTATTCCTCTCTTGTTTCTGCCCAGTCATGATGCGGCCTCATAGATATGTTTCTTTCTTTAGTCTGGAGAATTCCTTTGCCTGTCTTCTGCAGAGCTGGCTTAGTGGTCAACTTGAACCTGTTTTATTATAGGATGTTTTCCTTGCTACTTCAAAGGGGGACATGTATCTGGAGTTCATTTGCAGAGAAAGCCAGGGCTTTCAGAGGACATACGGTTCTGCCACAATAAGTGGTCACCCCCACCTTAAATAACAATTAAAGGGCAGCTGCTTCATAAAACTGAACTTTCTACTTAGTCTTCTTATCTAAGAATCAAACCATCCCAGTTCTCTAATTTTTATGGATGTTGCCCATTCAATTTTCCCTTTTGCTCATCCCTAGTTTTGTATATGTTCTTTAAAATGAAGAGTGGCTGAAGACATGGCCTAGTGGTTAAGTTACTTGCCTGCAAAGCCTAAGGACTCGGGTTTGATTCCCCAGTACTCAAGTAAAGTCAAATGCACAAGATGGCACATGCATCTGGAGTTTGCAGTGGCTAGAGGCCCTGGCATGCCCATAATATCTGCCCCTCCCATCTGCCTCTTTCTCTCAAATAAACAAATAAATACACAAAATATAAATAAATGTTAAAAATAAATAAAACAAAGAGAACTCCACATTGGATGGGGACACCAGCTACCTCCCCTTTCAAACCATACATTGTCTTTACAAGTACAGAAAAAAAAGTGAGAGTCACTTTCCAAGGTCACATGTAATCCCACTGTTACCTTCGCAAACAATCATGCTCACAAAATCTCAGCCTTGGCTGCATCAGACTCTCATTTCTTGAAGTTATGATTTAATATTGGTCTATAAACAGGTACATGATTAGCTTCCAATAACCCTATGCTACATACAGTTCAAATCTGCACACAACACCTCTCTACACACACACACACACACACACACACACACACACACACACATTTTTCTGAAAATACTATAAATACACTGTAGGAATTCAACATGCTTACTTTTTTGATGAATATAACCACGATTTTCCTACATTTTAACTTTCCATGAATTTTTCTTTGGAAGTGACACAGAATACATACGATAAGATCTTGGGGCTGGAAAGGTGGCTCAGTGGTTGCAAAGCCCGGCGGCCCTGACTGTGATCCCCAGCGAAGCCACACGTACAAAGTGGCCTCTAGAGTTTCTTTGCAGTGGCAAGAGACCCTGGCACGCTTACTTCCTCTCTCTCTCTCTCTTCCTCTGTGTCTCTGCTGGAAAATAAATAAATAAATAAATAAAATATGTAAATAAATAATACTTGTAAAAAAGAGCTACAACTGAAAAATAAAAAGTGAAAAATAATCCTACTAAATATCACATTCAAACTTCTGAGCTACAAGTGGTTCAAAGAGAATTCAGGGTTCAATCAAAAGGCAATACCGCTGTGCCCTACCGCTGTGCCCTACCTCTGTGCCCTACCGCTGTGCCCTACCTCTGTGCCCTACCGCTGTGCCCTACCGCTGTGCCCTACCTCTGTGCCCTACCGCTGTGCCCTACCTCTGTGCCCTACCGCTGTGCCCTACCGCTGTGCCCTACCGCCGTGCCCTACCGCCGTGCCCTACCTCTGTGCCCTACCTCTGTGCCCTACCGCTGTGCCCTACCGCTGTGCCCTACCTCTGTGCCCTACCGCTGTGCCCTACCGCTGTGCCCTACCTCTGTGCCCTATCGCTGTGCCCTACCGCTGTGCCCTACCTCTGTGCCCTACCGCTGTGCCCTACCGCTGTGCCCTACCTCTGTGCCCTACCGCTGTGCCCTACCTCTGTGCCCTACCGCTGTGCCCTACCTCTGTGCCCTACCGCTGTGCCCTACCGCTGTGCCCTACCTCTGTGCCCTACCGCTGTGCCCTACCGCTGTGCCCTACCGCTGTGCCCTACCTCTGTGCCCTACCGCTGTGCCCTACCTGTGCCCTACCGCTGTGCCCTACCGCCGTGCCCTACCGCCGTGCCCTACCGCCGTGCCCTACCGCTATGCCCTCATCAAGACTTTAGCTTCTGTAACTGGTACAAGAGGCCTAACAATCTAGTGATGGCTGCCCCGTACAGTGCTTTGGGATCTGAAAGCGGCCCGTTGTGCCTCCTGATACCTTAGGCACACTTCTCTCTGAGGTCTTCATTAGAGTCCCTTCATTCAGGCCACACTTATTTCATGTGACACACTTAAGCAGCCAACCCCCATGACATTTTTACCTCCAACCTTCAGGAATACATGGAGACTACAAAAATACATCAGCAATTAAAGAGAAGGAAGCAATTAATTTTTTATTAGAGTATGCTGGGATGATTAGACTCCTTGGTTGCCTGTAATCCAGAGGCGTGGCTCACTCTACTTATTTTTAGCAGCAATAAAACCGTCATCTCTTCCTACATTGTCTTGTGTGCGCTCATAGACCTGACTGGTGCTTAAAGAATCTTCCACGTGAAACAAATAAATAAAAATAAAATATTGAAAATGGGCTGGAGAGATGGCTTAGCCATTAAGGCTCTTGTGTACAAAGCCAAAGGACCCAGGTTCAACTCCCTAGGACCCATGTAAGCCAGATGCACAAGGTGGCATATACATCTGGAGTCCATTTGCAGCAGCTGGAGGTCCTGACATGCCCATTCTCTCTCTCTGCCTCTCTCTCTCTCTCTCTCTCTCTCCCTCCCTCTTTCTTAAACAAATAAATAATGATAATTTTTTTTTCAAAACAAAGAATCTTCCACATGGAGAAAGGAGTAAGGCAGGGCCAGTGATGCAGCCTGAGCATCTTGAGCAAATGGCCATGGGTTTGTCCACGTGGGTCCCCTCCACACTGCAATGGACGATGTGATGCACACTTTGAGGACCTGGGTTCCAACCTTCCTGTGCGGTAACAGCCAGCGACTACCGCCTGGATGCCGCTGGCCTTGTCTTCTCGGGTGCTGAGTGCCGCAAACCCAGCAAATTTAACGTGCGTTTCCCATGGACTGAGCTCTTGTGGCATATAAAACAGCACTTTGCTTACAAAACACTTGTCATAGGTTCTTATCAGAGTGGGTGTTTTTTTTTTTTAATCCTGCTGTAAATGTAAAGAATGGAACAAGGGTCACAGGAAATGTGACGTGATACTGAGCCCTTAATTACCACACCAGGCTCCAAACGCGATTGTGCAGTGACTAACCCCCTCTCTGATAACTCTGCTCCAGGCACCGGGATCTCCTGGTAGGACACGGGGCACTCCCAGTGGTGACCAGCCTCCTGCTGACCTGTGAGGTGGCCAGGGCTCCCTCCCTGGGTGTCAGCTCCTGGGGACAGACAGGCTCACCGTGGGCCAGCGGGAAGAGACTTACTGAAGTCAAGGAAGAGCCGCGAGGTGGTGACGCTGCCACCTCCGCGGGGTGACATTCAAGCCAGGGCTCTGGGGTTCGGGACGCCGCGTGGACCGTGAGCTGGTGAAGCCAGTAGGGTGACGCTTCATGGGAGAGAGACAGTGACCATTTCCTTCTGGGTTCCCTAAGGCTCTCCTCAGAGTCCCAGTGCACTCTGCTGGGGTTGGTAGCTTTGTCCCAAAGCTACCAGTTTAGGTTCTGGAGCATCTCTGAGAACTATGTGGGCTAAGCTGGATCTGATACCACATTGAGAAGCCCTACACGCATGCATGTGTGCACACACACGCACTCACACACACATCTGAAGCTGACATATGACAAAGATAGCAACCATAGTCAACCCAGGCGGCACGTCATGTGACTTGAGGAAAATTCTAATGGACCTTTCCTTGAACACCTCACAGTTCCTGAGTGATCACTACCCTGGTAGAGAAGACACTGAGAAAGCACACGATCTGTCGGGCAATTCCTAGACTAGAGATGAGATTATTTCTTTAAAGTTGCAGTTCCTCCGTTTTGTTCCCTGAATGAGCACAAGGGTGCCCCTGGAAATGCCAATGTAGTACTTCAAGGTCACTTTATGGTAGACCCCTGGCAAAATGAAAGTCGGAATTTTCTATGTGTTGTTTGAACATGATTGTTGTTAAATAAAATAAATCAAAGTGAACATAGGCGTTAGGAAGGCCCGAGAAGTTGCTCTATGGAGATGGCGGTAAACACTGAGGAGACTCAACGCTCAACAAAGGGGCTGGAGAGATGACTCAGTGGTTAAGGCTTGCCTGCAAAGCCTAATGACCCAGGTTCAATTCCCCAGTACCCATGTAAAGCCAGGTACACAAAGTGGCACATGCATCTGGAATTTGATTGCAGTGGCTAGAGGCCCTGGCACCCATTCTCTCTCTCTCTCCTTGTAAATAAATCAATAAATCAATAACATTTTTAAAAAATAACTCAACAAAGCTGAAAGTAAGAGGCTATTGAGAGCTCAACACTAAAAAAAGATATCTCTGCCACATCTTCCAAGGTTCAGGGAACATTGTGGAAGGGAGGTAGACAGAATGTAAGGGCACAGGGTGGCAAGAACTACAGAATTCTGAGCCCATCGACATTTTGACATAGGGGAGAGATGAGGACAGAAATAATGAGACAGAAAAGCAGAAGGAGCACTTGGAAAGAGGGGGGCTTGGTAGAGTAGGGGTGTGGAAGGGGGCAGAGTGTCATAGAGTGGAAATATGATCAAATGAACAAAGCTCATGGATGAACATCCTCAATAAAAACGTGTTTCACAAGAAGAAAGAAACACCCCGCCTCATCCTCTTCAGGTAGCTCCAACGAAATGAGGTTGCTCTGCATCCAGTCCATGTGGGAAATCTCCACAGCTGACTTACAAACTAAAAACCCTAGAGGAGACCTACAAAGCCACTCTTGAAGCTAAAATTATATTTTTATTTTTTATTTGAATCTATTATTCAATTGCAAGGAGAGAGAGAGAGATGGAAAGAAAGATAGAGAGAGAGAGAGAGTGAGAAAGAATGGGCACACCAGGCCCACTTGACCTTCCAAACAAACCCCAGACACATGTGCCACTTTGTGCCTCTGGCTTGATGTGGGTCTGAGGAATCAAACCTGGCCAGCAGGTTTTGCAAGCAAGTGCCTTTAACTGCTGAGCCATCTTTCCAGCCCCCTGAAATTATACATTTAACTGAAAAAGATGTTTTCCCTATTTTCTGTAGTAATTATTAAATGTGTAATTCCTCAACTTTATTTTAAATTAAAGAAAACATTTATATAATTAAATACTGCTTTATATGTTGTAAAATACTCCTTATATATATTTAATTTTAACCATTTAACACATGGGAAAATTGAGGATGGAGAGGGCTTCGCTATCTAAGGACAACAAACTGGATAAAACTTAAAGCAGACTCTAAACCTAGAGTTCTTTTTGCTCTGCTTGGCACTTGTAGCCATCATTTCCCTACATACTTCATCTTCACAGACTTTCTTAAGTTCAGGTCCAGTGGAAATACAGCCAAACCTTACATTCTTTCCCCAACAGTTCTCATTTCAATTTCCACGTTTGCTAAATTCAGGGAGAACTACACAGTGGCTCACTCTGCATTGGTTAGGGAAGTCTGGGTAGTGTGGCAGGTGGAAGGGTCTGGAAACAGACTACCCAGGCTTCGATTTCAGCTCACCACTTCCTTCCCCCCATCTGTACACAGGTCACGATAATGTTACCTACTGCATATGGTTGCTATGGGAGCAAAATGACACTGCTCACTTGACGCCCTGGGGAAGGATGACTGACACTGACTAAGAACCAGATGTGTTCAAGTTAACGTCGTGTGGAAGAACAAAGGCCTGTGGTGACCATGGCTACACAAACAACTACTTGAAATGCACACAGCTCCATGGCCTGAAGGAGGCTGGAAAGATGCATTAGCCAGGTATTGCTATGGTTACATCTGGGAAGGCAGGAGCCCCCAAGGAGGCTGTTTGAGGAGGTCCACTATAGCCAAGGACTGTAGAGGTTACAACAAATAGAGACACTGGGATTTCCAAAGATGAGTAAAATTAGCATTTGGTGGCCTGGATATCCATGGCCTCACAGTGCCTGACACTACCTGCATAAGACCATCATAAGAGGAGGAAAAGATCAAGACATCAAAAGTAAAAGAGAGACTGAGATGGGGAGGGGGTATGATGGAGAGTGGAGTTTCAAAGGGGTAAGTGGGGGGAGGGCAGGTATTACCATTGGGTATTTTTTATAATCATGAAAATTGTTAATAAAAAATTTTTTTAAATTAAAAAAAAAACAAAAAAATTAGCATTTGATTTGATGACTGTTTAAGACAATGCAAACTCCAGTGGATGCTTTAGGAATAAGGCATAGAATTCACGGGCATGCACACCTTCCCGGTCCTTCACCCCAGCCAAGCCCCTGACCTGAAGAGCTGAACTTCTCATCCAGCTACTGTATGGATGTCACCAGGCTTCCAGGACATAAATAGAGCACTCTCTGGGATGGTGAACGCTCCCAGGACAGTCTAATCTGCCACTCTGACTTACCAAAGTCACACAGCTCCCCAGAGGCCCTCTCCTCCTCTTTAGATCTCTCCCTCCTTCCTTTACCATAATATTCCAAGTCATGTTTTCCCAAAGAATGACTAAAGCACATGCCGTCATTTTGTAAAAATACAAAATACCCTGAGGTTTAATGACAACTTAGCCAGAAATAAAAATCAAGCCAACATTAGCATAACTATCATAATCTTTGTGTGAACTAACTTACTCAACCATTTCATGCATCCCTCGAATCATGCCTCAGCCCCCGAGGCTTGATACTGTTTAATAGGAGTAAACTGTGACATAGAAGCGGTTGTCCAGAGACAAGGCCGTGAGTCAGCGGCGGGGGTGGTGGCAGGCTGGCCCGTGGCTGGATTAGCAGCCCACAGGTGCCTTCCCCACACTTCGGCCTGAGACTGTCCTTTTATGAGCTATAGTGGCTCAGGGGCCAAACTGTTTTTAAGGGTCTTAAAAGCTAAATTATAGAAAGAGCTCAATAGCCACATGTTAATACTCTGCAAGTCCTCCAGGTTTAGTGACAGTAACTGTGTCCTTCAAACTGTCCCAAAACATGTATGTGTGTGTGTTTGTATACACACATATATGACTTCCATCTTAGACCCATGCAATTTAGTAATGACATGACTTCATCACAAATAAATAAAAGATCTGAACAGATGTTACCCCTCAAAAGCCATTTACATATAAGCACAATAACAGATGCGTAAACTAGAAATACAAATTCAAAAAAGACAAGCGAGGGGCTGGGAAGATGGCTCAGTGGTTAAAGGAAGTTGCTTACAAAGCCTGCTGGTTTAGGTTCAATTCCCCACTACCACGTAATGGCAGAGATGTCTGGGATTCATTTGCAGTGACATGAGGCCCTCCACACATACAAATAAATATTTTTTTAAAAAAGAAATATAAACTAAAACCATAATATACCATTTTGCATTGATTAAAATAGCTGAACAGGGCTGGAGAGATGACTTAGTGGTTAAGACACTTGCCTGCAAAGCCTAAGCACCCATGTTCGACTTCCCAGATCCCACATCTGGCTTATACCAGATGCACAAGGTGACACATGTACAGGGTCACACCTGCACACGAGGTGGTGCATGCCTATGGAGTTCGGTTACAATGGCTGGAGGCCCTGTTGCGCCAATTCTCTCTCTTTCTTTTTCATGCTCACTCTCTTGTTTAAGAAAAAGGGGGGAAGTCTGTTGAGCTTGCCAAAAAAAAAAAAAAAAATAGCTGAACAATGCAGATGGTCCCTGACTTGACCATGGTTCAGCTTAATGACGTTTTGACTCTACAATGGTGCAAAAGCAAAAATCATTTGAGAGAAACTTTACAAGGCTCATATGATTTTTTTTTTTTCAAGGTAGGGTCTCGTTCCAGCACAAGCTGGCCTGGAATTCACTATGCTGTCTCAGACTGGCCTTGAACTCAAAGCAGTCCTCCTACCTCTGGCCTCCCAAGCGCAGGGATTAATGGCATGGCCATCATTCCCAGCTTAAGTGCATTTTTTAAAAATCTATGATATTTTCAAATTGTGACAGGGCTAAGGATAGAATTCTGTTAGTCAAAGAGCATCGATAGTAGGTGTCCTCAGGCTTGTAGACCAACTGAAAATTTCATACATTGTGAATGGGAGAGTAACATGATGTCACTGCTGGAGAAAACAGTTTGACAACTTTTTATAAAGAGAAAGAAAGAGAACTGGGTGCACACCTTTAATCCCAGCACTTGGGAGGCAGAAGTAGGAGGATCACCATGAGTTTGAGGCCACCCTGAGACTACATAGTGAATTCCAGGTCAGCCTGGGCTAGAGTGAGACCCTACCTCAAAAAAAAAAAAAAAAAAAAAAAAGAGAGAGAGAGAGAGAGAGAGGAAGAAGACAAAGTATGACCTAGTAGTTCCACTCCTACATAGTCACCTAGGAGAAATGACAGTGTTTGTATTAGTCAGCTTTCTGTCACTCTGATGAAATACCCGGGACAATGAACTCATCAGGAGAAAGGTGGAGCTTGTGACCCGTGTTTGTGGTGGCAGAGGTTGAATTCCCATGTCTCAACAGGGCTAGTCAAGTGCCTTACCATTGAGCTACACTTCCAGCTCAAGGAAGAAAAGTACATTTTGTCTCATGGCTCTAGCCCAATGTCACTAGCCCCATCTCTTGAGCCTCTGTCAAGGGTAGCCCATCATGGAGGAACACAGGAAAAGAGAAGAAACCACGATCTCACCATCTCTGGAAGGCACACACCCCATGATGTAAGGATGTTCTCCAGACTGCATCTTCTGCTCGTTCTACCACCTCTCAATACGTCTACCCTGGAATCAAACCTCTAACACATCTGTTCAGAGCAGTCATTCCCTATGACCAGAAGTCGTGCATTTGCATGAAACCCTCCTCTTGAGTGTGGGTGACTACCTCTAACAAAGAGACTATGACGAAAGTGATGAGTTGTGACTTCTGAAATCAAATTACAAAAAGACAGTGATCTTCATAGTGTTTGATCTCTTGGCGTTTTGCTCATTGGCTTTCATGAAGCTGGTAGACAGGCATGTTGTGAGCTTCTTGAAACAGGTTCACATACCAAGTAACTGACAGTTACTCTTGGCCAAGAGCCATAAAGAGAACTGAAACCCTTATTGTTAGGACCAGGCAGCTCAGGAACCACTTCCCTTACAGACTAGGGGACACTGAGGGTGCAGCGGGGGGATTGGAATCCTTTAGTAGCAAGGTGGTCCAGCTCAGGCCACTTCAGGAAGGTGAGCACTGAACAGGTGCTTTGGGCCATTCCAGGGAAGTGATAATTGGGATGGGTGGTCTAGGTCACTCTTGGGAAACAGAATTATAATGAAATGGCCATCACCATCCAAAAAATGGAGACATTTGGTGCTAACACTTATTCCAAAAGATCCCAAGAAAATGAACCCTACTCATACTAACTGTGTGGGAATGTGGCCCTCAGAAAACACTGTGCTTGATGGCAGTGACCTTGGGATGACTCAGAAGGCATCATGGTGCTGGAAAGAAGTAACAGAAGTGCTCAGTACTGAAACATCTCTATCACACCTTCCAAGGCTCAGGGTCTATTGTGGAAGAGGTGGCAGAAAGAATGTAAGAGCCAAAGGAAGGGTAGGACTCCTTACAACGTGCTCCTCCAGACACAAGATGGCCTGGATATCCATGACCTCACAGTGCCTGACACTACCTACACAAGACCCTCATAATAGGAGGAAAAGATCATGACATCAAAATAAAAGAGAGACTGATTGAGAGGGGGAGGGGATATGATGGAGAATGGAGTTTCAAAGGGGAAAGCGGGGGAGGGAGGGCATTACCATGGGATATTTTTTTTATAATCATGGAAGTTGTTAATTAAAAAAATGTGAAAAAAAATGCTGTGCTTGCAGCTCTGTGAGAGCCCATGGGGCAGAAGCGCCCAGCTAGGCTTCTCATGGGGAGAATTTAAAGAGAAGAGTTCAAGTTTGCTGACTCAGATACCTAACTGTCTTCATCACCTGGAAAGAGATGTCAAGCTATCGAGAGTGTTCCTAACGCATCTGAACTGATGCTTATTGCTTATTGTCAGTAGATTTTATGGTGGTCTGTTATGCAGCAGCAAATAGTTCATACTCATAGCAGTCAAAACATTGAAAATATGAGAATGATAAGCCTGTGGAGGTGTAGCCACAGTGGACCACTACTCACAACGAGAAGAGAAAACTTCTGGTACCATAACAGAAGAATCCAAAATCATTAAACACATAAAAGAGAGAATGAAGAAAGATTCTGTCCACCTAGGGTCCAGAAATGACAGATGTAAAGTGACGGGGAGCAGATAAGGGTCTCCAGGACCGGGAGTCAGAGCAGACAAGAGAGGAGCACATCAGCTTCTGGGGGTAAGAGAGATCGCTGTCTTGCGCGTGCTTATGTGGAAACACCCGTGTGGATGCCTGTGTCACAACTCGCTGTGACATATACATGTTACACCTATATGCTTAACATAGGCAAATAAGCATATTGTATTATGTAGAAGTTATGCCTCAAGACTGGTTTACAAAGTCAAACCCAACCATAAAGCAAATACTAACTATAAGCAGCAAATTGGTCCAAGAAAAATGTAACTCACAGATATTGAGTCTAAAAAGCAGAAACCCTAAAGATACAGTGACTATATGTTATAGAGTATAACATATCTGGACTCTCACCTGAGGTTCATTATTTGAATCTTTGTTCCACATCTGACAGTGCTACCGTGTGGAAGCTGTGGGGCCTTTAAGAGGTGGGCCCTGCAGAGATGGCTCAGCCATTGAAAGCACTTGCTTGGCAACCATGATGGTCCAGGTTCGAGTCTCCAGTACCTATGTCAAGCCAAATGCACACAGTGCTGCATGTACTTGGAATTTGTTTGCAGGGGCAAAAGGTCCTGCTGTGCACGTTCTGTCCAAATAAGTAAATAAACACAACTTAAAAAATAAAATAAACCCGGGCATGGTGGCGCACACCTTTAATCCCAGCACTTGGGAGGCAGAGGTAGGAGGATCGCCATGAGTTCAAGGCCACCCTGAGAATACACAGTGAGTTCCAGGTCAACCTGGACTAAAGTGAGACCCCACCTCAAAAAAACAAAAATAAATAAATAAATAAATAAAATAAAATAAATTTATCTTGCATAGAATAATATTGAGGGTAAAGAAAATGGTTCAATACTAGTTTCCTTGGTGTGTGGGGTGTTGGGGGTGGTTAAACATTGTCAATTGCTTTACTTCTCTTTCCAGGTAATGAACATAGTTATTTATTTGAGTCAACAAACTTGAATTCTTCTGTTTTTAAAATTCTTCCCCAGGAGAAGATACACCTAAAATCAAGAACAAGGTTAAGCCTTCAGAAATGAAAACTGGGAAGCCTCTGCCCAGGGTGGAGTCTGGGCTACCAGGGAGGTAAGGGAGTGGTATTCAGAGAATGTGGTCCCCTGCCAGCCTGGAGTTCGAAAGAATGTGGCAGGTCAGTGTTTTGCTGGCTTCTTCCCTTCTCCCTAATTGTGTCTCTTAATCTCTTCCAATATCTGGGAGTGACCAAGGCTCCGTGCTGTGGCTGGAGCCTCCCACCGCTCTGCCTTGGATAATAGGGACTGCCAAGGAGCAGAGCTGTCACCGTGGGTGGTAAGGTGACATCAGCTTCAGTGCTGAGCCAAGTGAGTGCAAGTGAATTCCAATCCCATAGAGCGAATGTGGTCTTCATCTTCAAATTCCCTCTCCCCACACTCCCAGGAGGGACAGCGGACATCAAAGGCAAGGCAGGCTCCAGAAGACTCTGTCATTGCTTCAGGAGCCTTTCAGTAGTTTCTCTTGGAGACACGTGGAATTTACCTCTCCGACCTTCTAGGCGAGGTCATTGGCCATTGAAATCATTCATCGGCCAGGCTCGATTACTCAGTGAATTTATAGCTTCACTTTTCTTGCCTCATAATGGGGATATTACAACATGGGGCCCCCTCAGAAACTAAGACCCTAAAATCATTGAGGTGGTAAGTGGTGACTCTAGGCTAAGCAAGGTATAGAGGGGTTCCAGGATCTCCACTCTTGTTGACTTTCAGGCCTTAGAGGACAATCAAAGGGGACCCCAGGCAGATGGAATTAGATTGTTGCAGAACCATCTGAGGGTGAATTCACTGTCACTGAGGAGATACAATTGCACTAGGCCTACAGATTAATAATAGGACAGCTGGGAGAAGCATGGGGCTTTTCAATCTATGTTCTCTTGGACCTGTGTCTGTAAGGACTCTATCACTACCAACCTGCTCAGATGCAAGAAACTGTAGGGTTAGACTTCAGGTCTCTCCAAGGTTATATAGAATGTATATGGGATGTATGTTCTTCCCATGACAGGAATTGATGGTGAGCAAATTCCAAATTTTCTATCTTCCTTCTTTTGGGGTTTCTGAAAATGATCCTTGAAGGGCAAATGTTTGCATCAGCTCACTATGTCTTCCTTTTAAAAAAATGATTTTTTTATTGGTTGATTTATTTGCAAGCAGAAAGAGATGGGGAGAGAGAATGGGCACAGCAGGACCTGTAGCCACTGCAAATGAACTCCAGATGCATGTGCCACCTTGAGCTTCACATGGCTTTACATGGGTACTGAGGAACTGAACCCTGGTCATTAGACATTGCGGGCAAGTGCGGTAACTGCTGAGCCATCTCTCCAGCCCACTGTCTTCCTTTTGGCTAAGATGGCTTTGGGCCTTGAGCTACAGATTTCATCCTCTGTGAGATCACGTCGTTTGTAACTCACCGCTCTGCATGCACAGAAAGCTGAGGCTTAGGACCAGTCAGACCACTGCCCGCTGTCAGCCCCTTGTGATGCTACAGTTTCCTTGTTCCCAGTAACCCTGACTCCCATCACTCCCTGCGGGAATGAGGCACGTGCTTTGGTAGCTCCACACACTTCTTCAAAGTTCTCACCTCAGTTTGTGAAGTGACTGCGCTGGTTTCTGTCTTCCTCAGCAGGCCTCCAGGTCTACATGTTAGGCCTGTTTGTCTTATCTAGTCCATATGAAATGGGGTGTTAAGGATTTAGGAAAGTCCTTGAACCCCGAACCCTGGGTTCGTGTTTGCATTTGACCAATGAATTGGGCAAATCGAACTGAGAAGGATAATTATTAAATCATTATATTTATTGAGGGAAGTGCAGAACCAGGGGAAGAAAAATGAATACAACCATATGGCCTGAAAAAACCATAAAAGAGAGTCAAATAGGAAGGAAAAGAAAGCACAAAGAGCTCCTCCGCGTGGAGGGCGGAAGTAGGGTTCAGGGGTTCTCACAAGAGCTTGGAGGCTCAGGCGTAGGCAGCAGCCCGGAGGGCGAGCTCTCCGCTCGCAATTGTGGTGCGGGCTCTACCTTCAGACTCAGGTGAGCCAGAGAGACAGCGGATTGGTCTGGCTAGGGCTGGCTCAGGAGAGGCTAGCCAGGATGCCAAGCTCTGCGGGCTGAATTTGACTGACCACAATGTTAGAATTAAATCCTAGGAAAGATGTCCCTCCAAGGAGGGGCCCAGATGTAGGGAAGAGACCAGAAGTCCCATGATGCCTTGATCTCTAGCAGAGTGGAGACAGCAAGGCTACTTTCTGGGCCCCAGTCGCCCTCACTGCCTGGCAGAGCCACCGGACTCCCCCTCACATACTTGATGCTCAGTAAGACCCTCTGAATACGTGAATTGTTCCTTTTCACCAGCACTACTCACTGCTAAAAAGTCAATTCCATTACAATGGAAAGAAATCTTAAGAATTCATTTTCAAAAGCCAGAGGTGGTGGTGCACGCCTTTAATCCCAGCACTTGGGAGGCAGAAGTTGGAGGATTGCCTTGAGTTCCGAGCCACCTTGGAACTACATAGTGAATTCTAGGTCAGCCTGAGCTGGAGTGAGACCCTACGTCAAAAATCAAAAAGGGTCGGGTGTGGTGGCGCACACCTTTAATCCCAGCCCTCGGAAGGCAGAGGTAGGAGGATCGCTGTGACTTCAAGGCTACCCTGAGACTATATAGTGAACTCCAGGTCAGCCTGGGCTAGAGTGAGACCCTACCTCAAAAAAAACAAAAAGATAAAAAAGGATGGAGGAGGAGGAGAAAGAGGAGGAAGAGAAGGAGAAGGAAGAGGAGGAGGAGGAAAGAGGAGGAGAAAGGAGGAAGAGAAGAGGAGGGGGAAGAGGAGGAGGAAGGAGGAAGAGAATGAGGAGGAAGGAAAAGGAGGAGGAAGAGGAGGATGAAGAGAAGGAGGAGAAGGAAGAGGAGGAGGAAGAAGAGGAGAAGGAGGAGAAGAAAGAGAAGAAGGAAGAAGAGGAGGAGGAGAAGAAGAAGGAGGAGGAAGAGGAGAAGAAATGCATTTTCAGGGCTGGGAAGAGGGCTCAGCAGTTAGAGGGGTTTGCTTGCAAAGTCTGCCATCCTGGGTTCAATTCCCAAGCCACCTACATAAACTAGATTTTAAAAAAATAGTGCAAGCATCTGGTGATTGTTTGCTGCAGAAAGTGGCCATGGTGCGCCCATAAACACACACATTAATTAATTAATTTTAAAAATAATTTCTTTTCACAAATATGTTTGATTTTCAAGCATCAGGCTTTAGAAAACTTGATAGTTTAGTTGAAAACAGAGAATTGTTTGATTTTGAAGTAATTCTTTGCATGTGTCTGCTTTATAGCAGCAGACCTGACCTCGGGCAGGCCAGGCTCCAGGAAGGAATCTTCCAGTGCTCACCTCCTACTCACCATTCCAGGTCTTCCCCCTGTTTTCCAGCGCACATTCCTTCACAGCTGACTAATATCTGGTTGCCCAACCTCTTCAGATGGCTTCTACAGACAGAGTGTCCAACTGACTAAAAATGTCTCCCTGAGGGGCTGGGGAGATGGTTCAGAGGTTAAAGGCACTTTCTTGCAAAGCCTACAGGCCTGGGTTCAAGTCCTCAGTGCCCACGTGAAGGCAGATGCACACAGTGGTGTTTGCATCTAGAGTTCATTTGTCGTCACAAGAGGTCCTCTCTCTCCCTCTCTCTCTCTGCTTGCAAATAAATAAAAATATTTTTAAAAAAGTCTCCCTGAGCCAGGCATGGTGGTACACACCTTTCATCCCAGCTCTTGGGAGGCAGAGGTAGGAGGATCGTTGTGAGATCAAGGCCACCCTGAGAATACAGACTGAATTCCAGGTCACCCTGGGCTAAAGAGAGACCCTACCTCGAACCCCCCCCCCAAAATCTCCCTGAACTTGGGCTGGAGAGATGGTTTAGCGGTGGAGGTGCTTGTCTGCAAAGCCAAAGGACTAAGGTTCAATTCCCCAGGACCCACGTAAGCCAGATGCACAAGGTGGCACATGCATCTGGAGTTCGTTTACAGTGACTGAAGTCCCTGGCACACCCATTCTCTATCTGCCTCTCAAATAAAACAAATAACTAGTGTCCCTGAGCTCCATGCACCTTTGCTGTTAGACTTTTCAGAATCCTGCCCTATCTCAGCTCCACACATGCCTCTGGAACCCTCCATTAAATCCCAGCATCCTGTTTCTCAACATATTCAGATGCAGCCTCCTTTAGCGCTGCTGTTCCCCAAAGTGGAAATACTCCTGAGCAACTGGACTCTGAGAATCTTTTTATTCACATGTGTTATTATGGAAAAGTTTTCAAGCAAAGAACACTATCATAAACTTTGGCAATACTCATCACCCAGCTCTAAATTATGACCGGTCCTGTTTCTCCCATACTCCAACCCATTTTCCATCTCCCCTGAATAATTACCAGACAAGTGCCAGGGATCATATGATTGTACGCACATGTGCTTAAAGCATCTCCCAAAGAGAAATATAGTCAACGCTGCTCATCCACATTCTGCACTCGTGGATTCAGCCCAAATCCTGAAGTTTAAACCAAAAAAAAAGAAGTTAGAAAAAAAAAAGTGTGCTGGGAACTGGCAAGATGGCTCAGCCATTAAGGCACTTGCCTGCAAAGCCTAAAGATCCAGGTTCAAGTCCCTAGTGCCCATGTAAAGCCAGATGCACAAACTGGTGTACGCATCTAGGAGTTTGTTTGCAGCAGCTGGAGGGCCTGGTGCCCCCATTCTCTATCTGTCTCCCTCTCTCTCTCTTTCTGTCTCTGATTGCAAATTAATTAATTAATTAAAACAAGTGACTCATGCATCTGGAGTTTGTTTGCAGTGGCTAGAGGCCCGTAGTGCACCCATTCTGTCTCTTTCTTTCTCCTCTCCTTGCAAAGATATATGTATTATATATATATGCAAATATATGTACATATATGTATTTATATCATCTAGAAGCTTCTATCATTGTGTTCAGGATGGCTAGTAATGGAAAGCACACACACTGTGGGGAATCATAGAATGTTTCAAAAGGAGGACTTGGATGAGTAACTTGGGGGAGAATCTAAGGACGGTCTAGGGCTAAGGTGGGCACTTGTTTAGAAAGCCTAATGATCTGGGTTCAGTTCCCCAGTACCCACATAAAGCCAGATACACAAAGTGGTACATGTATCTGGAGTTCATTTGCAATGGCAGAAGACCCTGTCTTGCCCATTTTCTTCCTCCCTCTCTTTCTCTCTCTCTTTTCTCTCCTCTCTCCTTACAAATGTAGAAAAAAACCATATATTGAATATGTGTATTATAAATAAAGCACATGCATCTGTTATCCATTTTTGTTTACAAAGTTATAGCTTTAAATGTAGGTACATTTTTTTTTCCATTTTGACCTGAATAAACCAGACATTCTTCTCTTGACCTACATTCCTATTGAGATCCCAGGGAACACAGTTGTTCAAAAATAGTTTTCAACATTTGGTGATTGTAAAATTATGTTGCATGAGTCAGGAAAGGTTAAGGAATGCAGTCTAATATGACCCTGATAAAGCAGGCATTGGATTCTAAAGAAGGGAGGTCAGGGCTTGCATTATGCAAGGCACCATCTCACCGAGCCTATCTTATCTCCTCTAAAATATTTGGGCTAGATGACTGTGGTGGTTTGATTCAGGTGTCCCCCATAAACTTAGGTGTTCTGAATCCTAGGTTCCCAGCTGATGGAGATTTGAGAATTAATGCCTCCTGGAGGCAGCATATTGTTGGGAGTAGGCTTATGGGTGTTATAGCCAGTTTTCTCTTGCCAGTGTTTGGCACACTCTCTTGTTGCTATTGTCCACCTTATGTTGGCCAGGGGGTGATGTCCACCCTCTGATCATGCCATCGTTTTCCCCTGCCATCATGGAGCTTCCCCTTGAGTCTGTAAGCCAAAATAAACCATTTTTTCCCCACAAGCTGCTCTTGGTTGGATGATTTCTACCAGCAATGCGAACCTGACTGCAACAGTAAAGTGGTACTGAGGAGTGGGATTGCTGCTAGACATCTGAATGTGTGGCTTTGGCCTTTTTGGAGCTGATTTTCAAGAGGAATGTGGAAGGATTTGAAACCTTGGCCTCAGAGATGCCTTGCAGTGCTGTAAGTGCAGCTTGATGGACTAATTATGGTCAGAGTTGAAAGACCTGAATACAGTAAGAACTATGGACTGGGAGATTTGGCTTATGAGGTTTGGCTGTACTGGACTGGGCTAGCGTTTGTGTGGAAGTGACTGTTATGCATGGGTCCTGAGAAGTTGGCAGGGTTGCTTTGTGTAGAAATGAACTGGTGTGCGCAGAGGGATATGGACAGAAGGAAATCTTTGGGTGAACTGCTGCCTGTTGAGCTGCCAACTGAGAGATAACAACCTTTTGAGACTGGGCCCAGCTGACCTGCATTGGGGCAACAGAAGAATGTAGTTCTTTTGAGGGCCTAAGTGCTCAAGGGTGTCTAAAGTCTGCTTTCTCCCCCCCACCCCCACCCTGGATTAACAAATTGGCACCCCTACCTGGTATTGTGGAGTATAAGAAATGCAGGAAAGAGGAGGTGTCACTGAGTTTGCAACACTGGTCTTGTGTTTTGGAAATGGCCATGGGCAATGTGAAGCAGGTTTGCTGGATGCCTGCATGGAGCCGTGAGGATGAACCGTGGGTTGCAATGGAGACCCAGTGGAGATTCCAGGACCATGAGGTGGCTGCCAAGGAAAGCTGTCAGCCCCGGATGAAGCTTTCCAGGACTGTGAGTAGCCTAGTTGGAGGGGCAGAATTGGAGTTCCAGAGACTTATGGCTGGTTAGAATTATCGGACTTGGAGCTTTGTCACTAACTAGAGTTGTTGGACTTGAAGCTACAGAGTTTGATGTTTGTTCTGGTTGTTTTAAATCTCGAATTAGCTGAATGTGTCTTTGCTATGCCCAGTGGCATTTTTTGCAGTGTGAATATTTATTCTGTGCCACTATGGGTTTTCTGAGGATTTTTTTTTTTTGGTATTATGGCTCAGTTAAAAGATCTTGGACTATAGGGATGTTTGAACATCACTAGGATTGATAAAAACTATAGCGACTTTTAAAGTTAGATGAATGCATTGCATTTTACATCATGCATGGTTATCAGTTTATGGGGGCCAGGGGTGGAATGTAGTGGTTTGATTCAGCTGTCCCCCATAAACTTAGCTGTTCTGAATGCTAGGTTCCCAGCTGATGGAGATTTGAGAATTAATGCCTCCTGGAGGCAGTGTATTGTTGGGGACAGGCTTATGGGTGTTATAGCCAGTTTCCCCATGCCAGTGTTTGGCACACTCTCCTGTTGTTATTGTCCATCTTATGTTGTCCAGGGGGTGATGTCCACCCTCTGCTCATGCTGTCGTTGTCTCCTGCCATCGTGGAGCTTCCCCTCAAGTCTGTAAGCCAAAATAAACCTCTTTTTCCCTACAAGCTGCTCTTGGTTGGATGATTTCTACCAGCAATGCGAACCTGACTGCAACAATGACCTCATGGCACTACTGGTCTTTGATTCAAGAACATAAAATTGACTCATTAGATAAAGATAGATAAGTAGATAGATAGATAGATTGATTGATTGATTGATAGATGATAGATAGATAGACAGGTAACAGTGGTGGTTTGAATTTAAAATTTTCCCCCATAGTCTCATGTTTTGAATACTTAATCCCCAGTGGGTGGCGCTGTTCAGAACCTTGTGGAACCTTTAGGAGGTGGAGCCTTGTGGGAGCGGGCCTTGTCCCTGCTCATGTTATAGTGGAATCCAGCTTCCTGCCCCTGCCATCTTCCCTGCCATCCTGGACTTTCCATCACATCTGTAAGCTGTAACGACCCTTTCCTTCCCTAAGCTGCCTCTGCTCAGGTATTTTGTCCCAGCAACGAGAAAGTAACTGAGATAGATGATAGATAAATACATGATTGATAGGTAGATGATAGACAGATGGCAGATTAGATAGGTGATACTAGATAGATGATAGATAGATAAATAGACAGATAATAGATTCTTCAGCATGGCTTCCCTTGGTCACCATCTCTTGCAGTGTCTCAGTACCCACCCACAAGCAGCAACTATTTCATTTTATTTATTTATTTTTACAATTTTTTAAAAGATTTTATTTTCATTTACTTATTAGAGACAGAGAGAGGGAGACAGAGGGAGAGAGGAGAATGGGCACGCCAGGGCTCTAGCCACTGCAAACGAACTCCAGACGCGTGTACAACCATGTGCATCTGGCTTACATAGGACCTGGAGAATCGAACCTGGGTCCTTAGGCTTTACAGGCATGTGCCTTAACTGGTGCACCACAATGTCGCACTTGTTCATACATAGAAATTTACAATGCAAGAGATTTTATTGAACAGTATGACTACAGAGAGTTTTAGAACACAGATGTGAACTTAAGAGGCATGATGACCAACTTCAAAGCAAATAAGAAACCAAAAGTAAAGACAGATTTTTTTTCTCAAACAGTTCTTATTATCTTAGCATTACTTTCTGTGGCCATGTGGTAGCTCTAAGGGAGACATCCATGTAAGTGGGCTGGGATGGAGGAGGTAACACAGAGCCTGTAGGCTCAGCACCAGTAGTGTAGACCACATTCTGCTTCGTCCTCCACGTCCAGAAGGCATGATCTTTTTGGCCTCCTTAGATTTGGGTTAAGCATTGAGTTTTGGGGTGGCTTGTTATGCAGCCATCACTAAGCAATACAAAAGAAAATACAGAAGCTGGGAGAGACATCTCTGTCATGCCCTGGCAGGCTCGGGAAACATTGCAGAAGGAATAGAAAGAATGTGAGGGGCACAGGGTGGGATGGACTACCTTGGGGCACTGTTCTCTAGACATGAACTGACTGGTGCATTTATGACCTCACGGTGGCTGTCATCACACCCACAAGACCTGCACTGTTCTGAGCCCATCGACATTTTGACATAGAGGACCGAGGAGGGCAAAAAGAATGAGACATCCGAACGGAAGAAGGAGCACTTGGAAAGAGGAAGAGCTCGGTGGAACTGGAGTGTGTGTGGGGGGGAACAAAAGAGGATAATAGGATGAGAATAAAATTAAATTACAGCATGTGAGTTTATTAAAATTCTCAATAAAAATACTAAAAAAAAAAAAATCCAGGTGTGGCAGCTAACGTCTTTAAACCCAACATTTGGGAGGCAGAGGTAGGAGGATTTCTGAGAGTTCAAGGCCAGCCAGGAACTACAGAGTGAGTTCTAGGTCAGCCTGGAGCTAGAGTGAGATGCTACCTCGAAACAACAAACAATGTGTGAATGTGTGACTTTGTATGTTTTATATACTTGTAATGCAGATTGTCTCCTGGTATTACATAATATTCTTTCAGCAAAATAACCATTTAACACATACAATAATCAGGCATTTAGACACTTCTTCAATTTTCTTTTACCTGAGGTGGATGAAAAGGGGGGGGAAAAGAAAGGTTGCTGAGTAGGTGGGAAGTGTGCCTGGTATGTTTCATAAGGTCACTGGGGACCACAGGCTGGAAGGCTTTCTCATCAGGGCATTCTGCCCTTCTCTGCCTGGCAGCAGCCCAAGCCTTCGCCTGGGCATCAGACGGTACTCACTCTAATTCTGGTTCTGCCACTTGCTGGATATTTGACAGCTCTATGGGTTTCTCTGGCCTGGCCCTCTCTCCCTCCCCAAGCAGCTGACTGGACTGAGTGAAGTGATGGTATGAGCAAGCCTCAAAGACTGAACCATTGTCATGTTCATTCATGGCCCAGAAATGACTGATGATGTGTCCAGAAGCCTCCACCGATCTTGCCATGGCTTTGTCTGGGTTATTCACCATGTCTGATAAAACTGTCCAC
Organism: Dipus sagitta; assembly: GCA_036346955.1. Taxonomy (NCBI): domain Eukaryota; kingdom Metazoa; phylum Chordata; class Mammalia; order Rodentia; family Dipodidae; genus Dipus; species Dipus sagitta. The sequence continues at coordinate 104,925,499 of CM070783.1, forward strand.
ATTTTAAAAAAAGTCAGATCTAAGAGGATGTAAATAATCATATGGAAACCTACTTTTTTGGACAATGGAACACTCAGAAGCCATAGATTGTTAGTAGAAAATTTTCAGGGCCAGGGATGGGATACCTTGCAGTGAGTTGTTGGCCAGGGAGGTCACTGATATGCCCAAAAAATTACAGGCCATTGCTGAGGCCCTTGGTTTCCCACTAGGAGTAGATGGTAAGACCCTATTGCTGAAGACTCCATGTGCTTGGGCTGCAAGATCACTGAGAAAACCTGCTGAAGCTCAGCTGAAAACCTCCTCCATGTAGACCAGCTGACAGAAAACTAGAAAAAGCCATGCTGCACACAGTCAATGGGAGAGAGTGAGAAATCACCAGTAAAGATACCAAACAGTGGACACTGTAAGCCTTATATTTGGCCAGCCAGGCCAAATGAGCCAACTGGTGCAATAGTGGCATGTCTGTTATGGGGGAAACCAACCTCTTTCTAATTTGACTGTAGGCCTGCTCCATGGGAGGGAGTACATCCCTGATACTGAAAACCTACCACAGGGGTAGTCATGAGCCCTAGGGATGTAATGTCTGCTGGTATCTGGCTAAATATATATACTATGTTTACCAAACTGCCCAGTAAGCACTTCTCTTAATATCATACCCATATATTAGTGCTACTCTCACTTTTGGTTAGAGAAGCTTCACTTTTCAGATGGTAATGACCTTGGGATGACTCAGAAGGCACCATGGTGCTGAGAAGAAGTGACAGAGGAGTGCTCAGCACTGAAACATCTTTATCACACCTTCCAAGTCTCAGGATCCATTGGGGAAGAGGTGGTAGAAAGAATGTAAGAGCCAAAGGAAGGGTAGGACTCCTTACAACGTGCTCCCCCCAGACACCAAATGGCCTGAATATCCATGACCTCACAGTGCCTGACACTACCTACACAAGACCATCATAATAGGAGGAAAAGATGATGACATCAAAATAAAAGAGAGACTGATCGAGAGGGGGAGGGGATATGATGGAGAGTGGAGTTTCAAAGGGGCAAGTGGGGAGAGTGGGAGGGAAATATGATGGGATATTGTTTACAGTCATGGAACTTGTCAATTAAAAAAAAGTTAAAGAAAATTGCTGGGCAGAGTAAATTCCAGGTCAGCCTGGGCTAGAGCAAGACCCTACCTTAAAAAAAACAAAAATAAACAACAACAACAAAAAAAAAATCAAAACTTCAAATGAGAAGAATGCTAAATGTTTATGTACGCTCGAAACATATATGGCGAATTACTAATTTTGATTCTTGTTGCCTGTTTGAATATGCCATTAGTATTGGCTCAATATTATGTTACTTAAGTAAATATTTTGAGAAAAGGTTATGAGTTACTGCTGCTGTAGGGTTTGGGTCGTGTTCAATGACCTCATTATCAGCATGTGCGCATTGTTGTGTAACACACCGCAACTCTCTTATGTGATTTCACTTTCTACTGTTTCAGTCAACTACAGTCAGTGAGTAAAGGAAAGCTTAATTCTAGTTATGGAATAGAAAATTTCAGAAATAAACACACAAGTTTTGAATTAAAAGGAGAAAAGTCGGGGCAGGGGAGACGGCTCTGCAGGTGAAAGTGCTTCTGTGGAAGCAAGAGCACCCGAGGTCCCCACGCACACCCGCTAGACAACTAGACATGGCCTCACATGCCTGCACCTCCAGCACTGCGTGGAGCAGAGACAGGCCCTCGAGTCGCCCTGCTCAGCCAGACTGACCAATCAACAGGGAGCTCTAGGTTCCCTGAGAGAGTCTCTCTCAGGTAAGGAAGGCAGAAAAGCAATAGTAGAGTACATCCCAAATCTGTCCTCAGCATGCATGTGCATGGGGCATGCACATCTGCACACACATGTGCATAAACCACGCACACACACCAAAAAAAAACTCAGAGTGGAGGCAGAGACAAGAGGATCAAAAGTTCAGAGGCCCCCTGGGCTACAGAGCAAGATCAAACCCAGGATGTGTAACTAGCAAGACCCCACCTCAAAATCAAAACTGGAGAAGGCATGGGGGTGTAGCTACCTGGTGGAGCACACACATACGATGAGCAAAGCCCCGGGTTCAAACCTGGAGACGGGCACGGTGGTGCACCCCTATGGTCCCAGCACACGAGAGACTGAGGCAGAAGGATCGCAAAGTTGAGGTCAGCCTGAGCTACCCAGCAAGACTCTGTCTCGAAAAAACAAAAACAAAATAGATCTTGATCAGCATGATGTCAAATACCCGTATTTTATTTTATAAGTGAGTTGTATGAATTGTAATGTATATAATCATTGCACTTAATTGATTTGTAATCGGCCAACCCTAAATAATTATTCCACATCGCAGGTGAAGTGGCTGAAATTCTAAGGGGCTAAAATCACAAGGACCGCAGCAAGCAGCACGGATACGTGGGACACTTTCCACTGTTTTCCAGCAAGACTTCTCAAGAGAAGTCGAAGGAGGCCGGCCTCAAAGGCACACCTGCACACGCACTCTGACAGGCGGCTTCATTTGCAACAGTGACCAGGCATCTTTATAATGTTTTTGAGATTTTTAACTTTCATTGAAAACTTCCATAAGCATAGGCAATATACTGTGGTCATAAGCCCCTCCCACAACCCCCACTTCCACCTCCTGAACCCCCTCCACTGAACCCCTTCTTCTTTCCTTTCCAGTTAGACTCTTCCGTGTGACGTCATCAGGTGTTTCTGCTCCTCCTGTGAGGCAGGTCTTTGCGTAGGTAGTGCCAACCACGGTGAGGTCTTGAATGTCAAGGCCATTTATGTCTGGAAGACAGCATGGCAAAGCACTCCTCCCTTCCTTTGCTCTCGCATTCTTTCTGCCACCTCTTCCAAAGTGAGCCCTGAGCCTTTGGAGGGTGTGACAGAGATGTCGCCTTTCGTGCTGAATAGTCCTCTATCACTTCCTCTCAGCATTACGATGGGTTTTGAGTCACCCCTGTGGTCACTGTCATCTGCAAAGAGAAGCTTCTCGAATGCAAAGTGAGAGTAGCCTTTGTATGTGAGCATAAACATACGTGTTTAGAGGTGGGTGGGCATCGTATACACATTTAGCCAGACAATAGCAGTAGTTCTCCCCAGGCCTTCTGACCCTTCCTGCCATGGCTGTGGACTAGGTTTTCAGAACCTCCAGTATCATCAGAGATCAGCTGGCTTCCTCCATACCAGACATGCCACCATTGAACCACTTGGCACATTTGGCATGGCTGGCCAGCTATGAGGCTTATAGGGTCCAGTGCTGAGTGAAATTGTTGATGGCCTCTCTTCCTCAAAAGGCTGCAGGCAGCATAGCTTATTCCAGCATTCTTTTTTGAAAGCATTTTATTTTTATTTATTTGACAGAGAAGGAGGGGGGAGGGAGAGGGGGAGAGAGAGAGAGAGAGAGAGAGAGAGAGAGAGAATGAGAATGGGCACACCAGGACCTCCAGCCACTGCAAATGAACTCCAGATGCATGCGCCCCCTTGTGCATCTGGCTAATGTGGGTCCTAGAGAATCGAACCTGGGTCCTTTGGCTTTGCAGGGAAACACCTTAACCATTAAGCTATTCCTCTAGCCCAACATCCCAGCATTCTGATAGCTAGTCAACAAGGAAGAGGCTTCCAGCTCAGCTCCAGTTTGATTTCGCAGTGACCTGCAGCCAACCGTGTGGAGTGACCAGGTGGTTTGGCAAGGACAAAGGAGAAAGTTCAGAGGACAAATCCCTTCAGCCAGAGAGCTTCAACAGATCTTCCTGCTTCCCTCCTTTGCTTATTACAAAGCTGGTGGATGAACCAGGAGCCCAGCAGGCAGCTTTTGGCAGCATTGGGGGCTGAATTCACAGGCAGCAAATCATAGATGTGTCCTGGGTTTGGCGGATGGTGAGCTCAAGTCTCATGGTGGCTATAAGATGGTGCTCACTTGGGGTCTGTCAGCCAGTGTGTGCACGTGGCAGAAGGAACTGGACAGAGCTTCCAGAACATCACACCTCTGTCTAAAGTATAATTGTCTGGACTATTTGCCAGACAGTGTTCCAGTCAACATCATTTATTTGATTTTTTTTCTTTCTGGGCTGGAGAGATGGCTTAGCAGTTAAGGCACTCACCTGCAAAGCCAAAGGACCCAGGTTTGATTCCCTGGGACCCATATAAACCAGATACACAAAGTGGTGCATGGATCTGGAGTTCATTTGCAGTGGGGCTGGAGGCCCTGGTGTGCCCGTTCTCTCTCTTTCTAAGAAATCAATAAAAAAAAATTGTAAAAAGATTATTTTTTCTGGTAATGAGAAGGAATATTGTGTTTGAACTAAGGAGACTAACCTCTCCTTTCTTATCATCTCTCTTCCTACCCCACCAGTAGCCTCACAGTTGTGTCCCTGAAAGGCTCTCAATTCCATTGTGAACAAGTAATGGGTATTCTTGCATTAGCTGAAATCTAAAAACACATTCAAGGGCTGGAGATATGGCTCAGTGGTTAATGCTGCTTGCTTGCAAAGCCTGACAGCCTGGGTCTGATTCCCCAGTGTCCACAGAAGGCCAGATGCACGAAGTGGCGCAGGCGTCTGACGTTCACTTGCGGTGACAAGAGGCCCTGGCATGCCCATGGACTCTCTCCCTCCTTTTCCCTTTCTCTCTCAAAACATAAGGAAAGAAAGGAAGGAAGGGAGGGAGAGAGAGAGGGAGGAAGGAAGAAAGAAAGAAAGGAAGAAAGGAAGAAAGAAAGAAAGAAATTCAAAATTACATTGGACTCACAAAAACAAACATATTTCCGCCTGGGAAATTTGGGTTGTTAGATGTAAAAGAGATCAAAACTAAAGGTTCAAGGAGTTGACAAATGATTGTATCTGCATTTTCCACAACCTAGTTTTATAGTTGTGCATAAATGATAGCTCCTATCATCGCCATCGCCATTATCAGGAAATATTTTATGGTGCCTTCATTAAGTGAAGGGCACTACACTAGGTACAGTTAAGGACTTTACCTTTCCATAAGATACCACCATGGAGTCTAAGGAGTGTCCCATATCCACCTCTAGGGCAGAGGTAAGATTAAGGGTTTTGACATCATGATCCGTTTGAAGCACTGGAAATCCCAGAGTAAGACTTGGAGGGTTCACTTCCAAAGTCCTTGGTGGAAAGCTCATGTTCATTCGGCTGCCCAGGGAGCACTGTCTGAGGAGTGCCGGACTGCACCAGAGAAGAGAGAACGAATTCAGCAACGCACGCTGGCGTGGGTGGACTTTCCGTAGTGGGACCTGAGGGACACTAGGTGCCCAGGGCTTAGCAAAGGAGCGTAGGTCAGGAACTAGAGAGGGGCTTAGTTGCAAAAGAAAATCAAAGCACAAGATGGCCATTGAGAGAAGGATCAGGTCCCCCCCCCCAAAAAAAAGTATGAAATAAGTAAAGGCAGATTTTGATCATTGCTGAAGTTAGTTGATGGGAATTCATTATATAATTCTTACTATTTGGCAGGTATCTGTTTTTATGTCTTTGATATTAACTTAGGAAACGAAGGGTAGAAACGGAGCATGTGAGAGGAGAGAGAAGTGGACAGAAGGAGAGGACTGGCTGTACAAGAGAGTAGCGATAACTGGTGACGGTCTCAGAGGTGGAGGGGATGTGACAACAAGGGCTGTGGAAAGAATTAACCCGCTGAGGTAAGAACCAACCTACAAATAAATGAAGGCCAGAGGGGCTGGAGAGATGGTTTAGCCGTTAAGGCATTTGCCTGCAAGGCCTAAGGACCCAGGTTCAGTTACCTAGTCACACGTAAAGCCAGACGCACAAACTGTTACATGTATCTGGAGTTCACTTGCAGTGGCTAGAGGCCCTGGTGCAACCATTCTCACTCTGTCTCTCTCTCTTTCTGTCTGTCGTTAGTTGCAAATTAACTAATTTAGTAAAAGAATTTGTTTTTAACTGAAAGAGTTGGGCATGATGGCACATGCCTTTAATCCTAGCACTTGGGAGGCAGAGGCAGGAGGATCACCTTGAGTTTGAGGCCAGCCTTGAGACTACATAGTGAATTCCAGGTCAGCCTGGGCCAGAGTGAAACCCTATCTCAAAAAAAAAAAAAAAAAAAAATTGTATGACTAAAATGTGCGCTAAGAAGGAAGGGAATGAAATACTAGAGATGGCTTCAATTCCCCAATAGTCATGTAAAAACCAGATGCACAAAGTGGTTCACACATCTGGAGTTTGTTTACAGTGGCTGGAGGCCCTGGCGCACCCATTCTCATTCTCTCTCCCTCTGTCTCTCCCCACTTGCAAATGAATAAAAATTAAAATTAATAAAATAAAAATAAATAAAATAAAACTGAAAGGATGACAGAAGGAAGATCCAGGCTTCTGTTTCAGCAGAGAGAGAAGGAATGGTGACCTGCGTTGTGAGGGGGGCCGAGGGGTACGAGAAGGTTTGGGGTAACAGCGATGGGCAGACAGAACCGCTGCGGGGTGGCAGGCAGGGGAGGTCAGCATGCACTGCGCGCTATGACCCCCGCCTCGAGGCACAGAAAAAGCACCGAGGCAGAGGGGTGCAAGCTCTCGCCCAACCCCAGGGCCTCCTCAGATCCCCAAGTGTAGCAACCATCCCAAGAGTTCCCAAGTTCGCCTAGAGCGCGCCGCGGGCCTCGCAGGCATCCTCAAAGGGCAAAGGGGGAAGCCAAAAGAGACATCCATGTGGCCCAGAAGCAACTACATAAACACGGGGAGCATCGTTTTCTGGTCCAAGGGCTGCAGAATCACCTGGAAGCTTGTTCCAGATGTCATGTCTGGGCCCACCCCAGGCCTTCCAAGGCCGTTTGAATTTTAACAAGATTGCAAATGATTCATTGGTTAGTCAGCTTCCTGTCACTAAAACGAATATCTAGACAGTGAACTGAACAAGAGACCAGCTTAATTTTGACTCGCACTTTAGAGGCTTTCATCCACCGTTGGTTGGTCTCGGTGCTCTTGGGTCTGTGGAAGGCATCACCTCTTAGAAGGGAATTATGGGTTAGAACAAAGCCTCCTCTCAGGGCTGGCACATGACAAGACAGAGGGCGGAGCAGGGACCCCATGATCCCCTTCAAGGGTCACCTCCTCCTGCTAGACCCCACCTTATGAAATCATTATCACCTCCCAATAGCCCCAAGATAGAAGCCAAATTGTGTGTGTGTGTGTGTGTGTGTGTGTGTGTGTGTGTGTGTGTGTATTGGCAAGTAGAGAGAGGAGAGAGAGTAGGGGTGCGCCAGGGCCTCCAGTCATCACATGCACTCCAGAGGCATGTGCCACTCTGTACATCTGGCTTAAGTGGGTAATTGAACTTAGGGAATTGAACCAGGGTTGTTAGGCTTGGCAGGTAAGCACCTTAACCATCGAGCCCTCTCTCCAACATGAAGCCCAGTTTTTAATGCTTTGGTCTTTGGGGACCATTTAAGATCCAAACTGTTGTGATTCATACACACATGCCCCATTCAGATTTGAAGAGTCCTAAGTAATGACTTTGGCCCACACTTTGATGTGCTTATAGGGAATGACAAGAATGCTGATCTCAATCAGACACTACCAACCCCAACCCTCTAGCGTACGCCTTGAGCTGGGCACTGTAAAGTCCCCATCTCCTAATATGTGCATTGTTGTAGTTATCTCCCTTTCTTCCTTTCTTTTCCTTCTTTCTTTCTTTCTTTTTTTTTTTTTTAAGAGGTAGGAGGATCATTTTGAGTTTGAGGCCACCCTGAGACTATATAGTGAATTCCAGGTCACCCTGGGTTAGAGTGAAACCCAACCTCAAAAAAAGCAAAATCAAGCCGGGCGTGGTGGCGCACGCCTTTAATCCCAGCACTCGGGAGGCAGAGGTAGGAGGATCGCCGTGAGTTCGAGGCCACCCTGAGACTCCATAGTGAATTCCAGGTCAGCCTGGGCTAGAGTGAGACCCTACCTCAAAAAACCAAAAAAAAAAAAAAAAAAAAAAAAGCAAAATCACTGTAACGCCACACGGGATTTTCTAAGCTTCGCCTCCTTCGAGAGCCGTGAGTGTGTGTCAGGGGCTTCAGCTCGTGCGGCCTCCCACAGCGCGGAAACGGAGTCCGTTCTTTCTGAGAGTTCACTTTTCACCTATAGCCATGGCAACGTGGAGAATGCCACAACAATCAATATTTGAGCAGGTTACTTGTGACAGTGCTGTCAGTCAATACTCATGCCTCTGAGAGGTCACCACTGTGGCCTTTTGTACTGAGATTAGAGCTAGGGATCACACAACCCCCCTTCTCTTTGAGCCATCAGGCAGGGCTGGCCTTGTATTTGTGAATTCCAAATTTTAAAACCAACTGGGGATGCTGACTGGGGCATAGATGGTGCCTGCTAGATCCTGTAGTCCACACCCCAGCTCAGACTGCGTCCATGCACACAAAATAGGCAAAGTCCCATCCTGTTACCTACGGCCCCTTCCCTTCCAAGGAGTCCCTTATTCTCTCCAACTAGCCTCTCTTCTACTTTGACATGTTAAAAAAAAAATATTGCTGGGCGTGGTGGCGCATGTCTTTAATCCCAGCACTGGGGAGGCAGAGGTAGGAGGATCACCATGAGTTTGAGGCCACCCTGAGATTACATAGTAAATTCCAGGTCAGCCTGAGCTAGAGTGAAACCATAACTCGGAAAAAAAAAAAAATTATTTGAAGCCAGGAGCGGTGGCACACACCTTTAATCCCAGCACTCGGGAGGCAGAGGTAGGAGGATTGCTGTGAGTTTGAGGGCAACCTGAGACTACACAGTGAATTCCAGGTCAGCCTGGGCTAGAGTGAGACCCTACCTCAAAAAAAAAAAACAAAACAAAACAAATTATTTGGCACTGAAGGGATGGCTTAGCAGTTAAGGCACTTGCCTGCAAAGCCTAAGGACTCAGGACCCATGTAAAGCTACATGCACAAGGTGGTGCGTGCGTCTGGAGTTGGTTTACAGTGGCTAGAGGCTCTGGCATGCCCATTCTCTCTCTGCTTCTTTCTCTCTCAAATAAATAAAGTATTTTTAAAAAATTATTTATTTGCAAACACAGAGAGAAAGGTATAGAGGGAGAAGGAAAGAGAGAATGGGTGTGCCAGGGCCTCTAGCCACTGCAAATGAACTCCAGACACATGTGCTATTTTGTGCATCTGGCTTTTCATAGGTGCTGGGAAATAGAACCTGGGTCATCAGACATTGAAAGCAAGCGCCTTAACTACTAAGCCATCTCTCCAGCTCTGACATCTTTTTGTCTTGTTTTGCTTTTTGCCCTCTTCCACCCCCCATGACAAAATGTCGATGGGTCTAATACTGTGCAGGTGTTCTGCAGGCAAACACAGCCTCTGTGAGGTCATGACCACAACAGCCACTCGTGTCCAAAAGACAGCATCCCAAAGCACTCCTCCGTGTCTTCTGGCCCCTACGTTCTTTCCATATCATCTCCCGCAGTGTTTCCTGATCCTTCGAGAATGAGATAGAGAAGTCTCGTCTAGACCTGAGCACCCAACAGTCGCTTATTCTCAGCACTTTGAAGAGTTTTGAGTCTCCCTGTCGTCACCTCCATCTTCAGAAAGAAGCTTCTCCGAGAAAGGGGAGAGCAGCTCCAATCTCTGGGCAGAAACACAAACATTTAGAGAGCAACCTAGATGGGCACAACCTATCTACTTCGTAGCTGGCCAACTCTAGAATGTAAATTCTTGTTAAATAACAGAGCTACATTCTTCTTTATTTGATTCGAGTTATCCATTTATTTCCAAGGAGAGAGACAGGGCGGGAGAGAGGGAGGGAGAATGGGCGCACCGGGTCTCCAGCCACTGCAGATGAACTCCAGACGCATGCGCAACTTTGTGCATCTGGCTTTACGTGGATCCTGGGAAATCGAACCTGGGTTGTTAGGCCTTGCAGGTGTCTTAGCTGCTGAGCCAGCTCTCCAGCCCATGATTACATTTTTCAAAGACCATCAAAGAAGAAGATAAACTTTACAAACAGTAAAATCTGTGTTTTGTTCTTTGCTATGCCTACAATAATGCTCGGCTAATAGTGATGAGCCCAATATTTGTTGAATGAGTGAATTCACATTGATGTTGCTGAGTATTCAAGTTACAGGCAGTGTAAAAAATATAGCTTGTCTTCAAGCTTAATACAATAGTAGCTGAAAAAAGAAGCAAGTTCGAAACATACCATGCTATTTAGGGGAGCTCAAGAGTTCAAAAGAAATTAAGAGCTAACATCCAGGAAACAAAATATGCAGTCAATACAGCCACTATATGCTTCCTCTATGGCTGTACCAACCTGTCCGTCATGACATCTTTTCATAAGTCGTAATATATAATTTAAATATGCTTGAACCAATACCTTATGGACTATAGCTTGTGTGTAATGTCTGTGTTATCTAGAATCTCTTGGCAATCTGAGAGCACTGTTTCTTCTTTCAAAATCTTCCTCTCCCTTTTGAGTAATTTTGAGGCAAAAGAGTAGCACAGAAAATGAGGTCAAAATGAGTTCAGGAAAGAAATCAGTTGGCAGAGAAGAGTGGAAACTCCTCCCCACCAAGCCCAACTTTTAATGGATAAAACATGTGCCGGAATGTGTAATGCTCTCTGTTCATTTACTTAGTCAGTCTCATCCCTACGGGTATGGATTTAGTCTCCCAGATAGTAAGAATTGGGTCCAGGAAAGGAAAAAAAAAAAACTGCCTATTTATACTTTTAAACTTGGAAATCTGGAAAAAGGCCCCAGCTGTTTATGCAAGGAAGTCTCTTCTCAGAACCTAGCAGCTTGGGCCTTTTCAGACCTCCTTAACACAGTGACCTTAAACCAACGAGGCAGAAAAGTGATCTCAGATGTCCATAGCAAAGACTTACATCACAGTATTGTGAAACATGGTTCTAGGAGAAAAAAACACAAGCAGTTGATGGGAATCCCAGTCTGGGCATAGGGAAGCCCAGAAGAGTTCTAAGTTCAAACCAGTGTCTAGCCCTCCTGTAGGCTCATTTGCCAAGGGATGCCTGGTCACGTGACATGATTTAGAGAGTCCCCATCTCATTGGGTCATCTTAAGGACATGAGATGAATGCCTCCCCCAGTGTAGAAACCCTTGTTTCTTGTTTCTTCCCTTCAAAAATACTGAGGTTCCCTTCTGTGGTAGTTTGATTCAAGTGTCCCCCATAAATTTAGGTGTTCTGAATGCTAGGTCCCCAGCTGATGGTAATTTGGGAATTAAATCCTCCTGGAGGCAGTGTATTATTGGGGCATTATAGCCAGTTTCCCCTTGCCAGTGTTTGGCACACTCTCCTATTGCTTTTGTCCACCTGATGTTTGCCAGGTGGTGGTGTCTACCCTCTGCTAATATCATCATTTCCTCTGCCATCATGGAGCTTCTCCTCCAGTCTGTAAGCCAAAATAAAAACTTTTTCCCCACAAGCTGCTCTTGGTTGGGTGTTTTCTGCCAGGAATGTGAACCTGACTGCAACAGTAAAATTGGTACAAAGAAGTGGGATCATTGCTGCTAGACGCCTGACAGCGTGGCTCTTGGCCTTTTGGAGCTGATTTTTGAGGAAGGAATGTGGAAGGATCTGAAACCTCAGCCTAAGAGACGTCTTGCAGTGCTGTAATTACAGCTTGATGGACTATTCTGGTCAGAGTTGAAAGACCTGAACGCAGTAAGAACTATGGACTGTGAGGTTTGGCTTATGAGGGTGAGAAAGAGCTTTGCTTGGACTGGGCCAGAGGCAGTTTGTGTGAAAGGCTTGCTGTTATGCCCACATCCTGAGGACTTGTGCAGGGATGTGGCACAGAAACAATGAAATCTTTGGGCCCAAACTGCTACCCACTGAGCTGCAACTGTTTAAGACATTACAACCATTAAGATTTGGGCCAGCTGATCTGTATTAGGGCAACAGAAAGAATGCAGAGTTTTTTGAATGGGCTGAATGCTGAGTGTCCTGTTCTTCCAAGTCTGCTTCATCTCCCCTCCCCAGCCAGATTAATAAACTGGCAGCCCACCTGGTATTATGGATCATAGCAACTTCAGGAAGGAGAGGGTCATTGAATTTGCAGCACGGTTTTGTAGTTTGGAAATGGCTATGGGCAGTGTGAAGCAGTCTTGTTGGGTTACCTGCATGGAGACCCGATGGAGCCACATGGATAGACTGTGGGTTGCAATGGAGACCCAGTGGAGATGTTAGGACTATGGGATGGCTGCCAAGGAGAGCTGCCAACCCTGGATGAAGTTTTCCAGGAGTGTGAGTAGCCTAGCTGGAGGGGCGGCATTGGAACTCCAGAGACTTATCACGGGTTAGAATTATTGGACTTGGAGATTTGTCACTGACTAGAGTTGTTAGACTTGGAGCTAAAGAGTTTGATGTTTGGCCTGGTTATTTTATTTTATTTATTTATTTTTGCCCTGGTTATTTTAAATCTTGTATTGGTTGAATATTTCTCCACTCTGCCCAATGCCATCTTTTGCAGTGTGAATGCTTATTCTGTGTCATTATGGGGTTTTTGGAAGACTTTTTGGTATTATGGCTCAGTTAAAAGGCCTTGATGGACTGTGTTAGGACACTGTCTTAGTTGGTGTGGTGACTATTGCATTTAAGCTACAGAGTGAGTTTCAGATCAGCCAAAGTGACCTTGCTTCAACTCCCCTCACCACAAAAATAAAACCAAAATAGTGAACCTTCTATTGCCTGAGTTGCAGATGAACAGGGTTCTTTGGATCTCACTAGAGATTTTCTTCTTGTTGAAATCAAAACATGTGCTGTGTGGAAGACAGTGGTTCTCAACTAGTGGTGATTTTGCTACATATTAAGGCTGGATTACATGAGACCTTATCTATAAAATTAGAAGAAGAAGTTGGTGCCAAATTGTTAATCTGGGGGGGCGAGGGTGGAAATAGCAGACTTTGAAGAACAGGACACTCCTTGAGCACTCAGGCCCCTTCAAAAGAGTCTACATTCTTCCTGTTGCCCCAGTGCAGGTCAGCTGGCCCAATCTCAAAGGTTGTAATCTCTCAGTTGCAGATGAACAGGCAGCAGTTCACCCAAAGATTTCATTTTTGTGTGTGTGTGTGTCATATCCCTCTGCTCACAGCAGTCCATTTCTATGCAATGCAACCCTGCACAACTTCTCAGAACATGGGCATGACAGCAAGTTTCTTACACAAACTGCTTCAAGACCAATCCAAGCAAAGCTCTTTCTCACCCTCAGAAGCCAAACCTTACAGTCCATAGTTCTTACTGCATTCAGGTCTTTCAATTCTGACCATAACAGTCCATCAATCTGTACTTACAGCACTGCAAGGTGTCTCCTAGGACAAGGTTTTCAAAAGCTTCCACATTCTTCTTAATACTTAGCTCCAAAAGGCCAAAGCCGCACAGTCAGGTGTCTAGTAGCAAATGACACCACTCCTCAGTATCAACAGTGGTATACTGTCTATGTGTATGGAGGTTATCAATAAAAAGTTAAAATTAAAAAATATGAAAAAGAAATGAGTTCCATAAAAAATAAGCCCCACTCCAGTGACTTCAGATGGCCACCAAGGTGCCTCAAGTACAAAATCTAAATTTCTTTGCAATATCAGGATTTTGTTCTCTTCTGAACAGGTAACTCAGCAATCCTTTCTAAGTAAACTTGTGTTGTGACCAGTATGGATAGAAATGCCAAAAAGCCAAAGGAAATACTGTTCTTAGCCCCAGCCTTGGAAATCGCCTTATCCGTGGCTCACCAACAAGGCATAAGTCTGGGGAGTTCTCACCTAAAGGTCAGGGGACACCTCCAGTTCTTCTCTGGTTGGATTCTATAACATGTGCATGTATGGGACACTGGTGGAAAACATCAAGCCACTGCTTTTCCTCCATGCTCCAAACAAGAATGGACAATTAGCGGGGCGTGGTGGCACACACTTTCAATCCCAGCACTAGGGAGGCAGAAGCAGGAGGATCACTGTGAGTTCAAAGCCATCCTGAGACTACAGGGTGAATTCTAGGCCAGCTTGGACTAGAGTGAAACCTTATCTCTGAAAACAGGAAAAAAAAAAAAAAAAAAGCAAGGAGGGGGAACAATTGGATTTTACTCACACTTTTTTTTTTTTTTTTTTTTTTTTGGTTTTTCAAGGTAGGGTCTCACTCTGGTCCAGGCTGACCTGCAATTAACTATGTAGTCTCAGGGTAACCTCGAACTCACAGTGATCCTCCTACCTCTGCCTCCCTAGGCGTGCTCTACCACGCCCAGCTACTCACACTTTTTTTAAAAAGCTCTTACATTCTTTTTTTTTTTTTTTTTGGACAACTTCCATAAGTGTAGACAATAACCCACGGTAATTCCTCCCTTCCCCCCCCCCCACTTTCCCCTTTGAAACTCCACTCTCCATCAAACACCTTCCCCTTCTCAATCAGTCTCTCTTTTATTTTGATGTCATGATCTTTTCCTCCTATTATGAGGGTCTTGTGTAGGTAGTGTCAGGCACTGTGGGGTCATAGATATCCAGGCCATTTTGTGTCTGGAGGAGCATGTTGTAAGGAGTCCTACCCTTCCTTTGACTCTTACATTCTTTCTGCCAGCTCTTCCCCAATGGACCCTGAGCCTTGGAAGGTGTGATAGAGATTTTCAGTGCTGAGCACTCCTCTGTCACTTCTTCTCACCACCATGATGCCTTCTGAGTCATCCCAAGGTCACCACCATCTGAAAAGAGAAGCTTCTGTAACCAAAAGTAAGAGTAGCATTGATACATGGGTGTGAGCGTTAAGAGAAGTGCTTAGATTTTACTCACACTTCTTTAGAGAGGATATAAGGTCTTCTGAAGTTTGTTGACACTTCGTTAGGGTCCATAGAGGATTACCCCCACCCAGACTAAAAGAACACAGAGTTACTCCCTAGAAGAAAACCTTCTCCTTTGGATCTCCATGGTGTCGGGAGCATCTTAAAGACAAGGCCACTTACACCTGTAAACTATTAAAAGACAACATTCTTCTCAGACAATAAAAGGCTGTCTTGCCTCCTTAAATGCAGAAATAGGTTCTATTTGTAATCTAGCTATATATGGTGTAATCTTACATTATGTTTGAGTTTTCTTATTTTAACCTCAGCTGGTAAACTGTATTCTCAAAGATGACAGCCTCCTTTTAATCTATTTCACTATTGGGGTCCTTCTTAAAATCACTTTTCTACTTTGCCATGTTTTTCTCTACATATCGCGTTTTGGGGTTTTCTTAAAAAAAAAAAAAAAAAGGATCCAAGGAGTCCACAACGAAGATGGCATTCCTGGGCGGTCATGGTCGTGGCTTTCCTGGGCTCTTGTCCTTTGGTTGCTACAATTGTTAGAGCTCATGTTTTTGTTTCCTTGCAAAATTTGTGTCTTCAAGAATGTAGGAATTTCCGACGAACCTCCTTGTGATACAGGAATTTCAGCAAATTCCCATATACGGATCCAAACTTCTCCAGTGAATGGATGTCTCGGCCGGGGCCATACCCCTGGGACCCAAACCTCTCCAATGAATGGATGCGTCTTGGGCGGGGCCACACCCCTGGGATCCAAACCTCTCCAGTGAATGGATGTCTGGGCGGGGCCACACCCTGGGACCCAAACCTCTCCAATGAATGGATGCGTCTTGGGCGGGGCCACACCCCTGGGATCCAAACCTCTCCAATGAATGGATGTCTCAGGCGGGGCCACACCCCTGGGATCCAAACCTCTCCAATGAATGGGTGTCTAGGCGGGGCCACACCCTGGGACCCAAACCTCTCCGATGAATGGATGTCTGGGCGGGGCCACACCCTGGGACCCAAACCTCTCCAATGAATGGATGCGTCTTGGGCGGGGCCACACCCCTGGGACCCAAACCTCTCCAATGAATGGATGCGTCTTGGGCGGGGCCACACCCCTGGGATCCAAACCTCTCCTATGAAGGGATGCGTCTCAGCGGGGCCACCCCCTGCTCAGAGTGGAAGAAGAGGTGTCAAAAGAGTCGGAGCGATGTCTTTCAGCTCCACAAAACCATTTCTGGGCCTGCCATCCTCGGTGGGCAGCAGGGAGTGAGGCAGGAGAATGGCAAGTCAAAGTTAGGATATGAAAGAAGCCAGTTGCCAGGGAGAAAGATCAGAAACTCCTTCCCATCAAGGCTGTTATGTGCTGTGAGAATGACCCAGTAACATAGTGCGTGGCAGCGGAATATAAAATTCCCAGCCCTGGACTAGACAGACTGCTCAGTGTACTTTTAAGGTACTTGCCTGCAAAGCTTGAAGGCCTGGGTTCAATTCCCCACTACCCACATAAAGCCAGACGCACAGTGTCGGAAGCATCTGAAGTTCAACTGCAGTGACAGGAGGCCCTGGCACTTTGGAATCAAGGGCCTCCCTGTTGTCCTCCCCGACCCCACACCATCAAGCAAGGGTAGGGTAACAGTGACTCCCAGAATGTCACACAACTTTCCCTCGTGCCTCCAGCAGTCTGTGAGTGACTCCCCTCCACACACACACACACTTCTGCGTGTGAATTCCTCTAAGCCTCCCCTCCTCTCACCGTCCGTTCTCTCCAGATTTGGCATTCTACTTCCTGCCTGAAGGTCTGAAAGCACAATTAATACTTAGACAGTTAATGAGTTAGTCACCGTTCAAATGCAGGGAGTCTGCATTCGTCAGAGCATTCCAGAAGGATGACTGTCTGTCAGGATCTCTCCACTACATGGGAAATAAAATGTTACTCATGAACCACGTCCTAAAAATCCTGCAAGAAGACTGAAGTGTAGTACACAATCTCCCTTTGACTTATCCACTCAAAGAGCTTCCTATTCCTGGGGCTGGAGAGATGGCTTAGCAGTTAAGCTGTTTGCCTGCAAAGCCAAAGGATCCCAGTTCGACTCTCCAGGACCCATATAAACCAAATGCACAAGGGGGCGCATGCATCTGGAGTTCATTTGCGGTGGCTGGAGGCCCAGCATGCCCATTCTCTCTCCTTCCCTCCCTCTCTCTCTCTCTCTCTTTCTCTCTCAACTAAATAAATCAAATATATTTTTTTAAAAAAAAGAGGTTCCTCTTCCTGTATGAAGAAGTAGCTGAACACATTTATGAGAAAAATAGTTTTTGCTAATCCCACGACATGTTGGGAGGAACATGGAACTTAATTACTTAATTAACAAGTAAAGAAATAAAACAATTGGGCTGGAGAGATGGTTTAGCAGTTAAGGCACTTGCCTGCTAAGCCTAAGGATCCAGGTTCTATTCTCCAGGTCCCACATAAACCATATGCACACGGTGGCACATGCATCTGGAGTTCGTTTTCAGTGGCTGGAGGCCCTGGCACACACATTCTCTCTTTCTCTCTGTCGACTCTCTCTGTCTGTCTCCCTCCCTCCCTCCCTCCCTCCTCCCTCCCTCCCTCCCTCTGTGTCTCTAATAAATAAAATAAAAATAAATCTTTTCTAAAAAAATAAAAATATTGCTTAAAGAACAAGTAAAGAAACAAGCAATACAAAGAAGTTATTCTGATTTTCTCCTTTAAAAAGTAAAATATCAGGCCTGAACATAACAATATCAAATTAGACTAAATCACTTTCATCCTGAAGAAAACAGAAGCCTTTCTGGATAACCCTGCATTCCAAGCTTTCAGCAGAAAAGTCCAAAGATCCTCACGGCCGGCCATTAAGTCCTTGGGAGACATGGCATTAATTAGCGTGTTACTCAATTATAAGAGTGATTTATGAAGAGCCTGGGGGCATCTTTCTTTATTTGAGCAGGGGCATTGTCATATTAAAAGGGCAATGGTTCTAAATGCTGCTTGCCCCAGCCTTCCTTTCGATCGCAAGGACGTATCTGCCTGCTGGTGGATTATTAACAGAGGTTATTGGTCTCCATGGCAAAACAATTGAACGAGAGCACTGAATGTAATCTCATTTATGGGATGCAAAAAAAAAAAAAAAAAGACTTGAGGTCAAGGGGGATATATAAGTGCTCATCACCATCAAGGGCTTGCTATCATTGGGAGTCAACCCAGCTGCAAGGATACAATTCGAAGAGATCTGCTTCCTGGTCACAAAATTCGTACTGAACTGGGGAAGGCCACTGGGTCGCTCTGCCAAAAAGCCCTGAAGAGACCTGTGAAAGGGGTGGTGAGGCGCATCTGATCTCTGGGCTTCCCCGTGTCACCCCAGCATGTGCACCGCGGCCTGTGCCAAGTGCCTGGGGGGCACCCTCATTCCCCTGGCTGTGTTTGGCTTCCTGGCCAACGTCCTGCTCTTCTTCCCTGGAGGAAAGGTGATCAGTAACAACGACAACCTTTCCGCAGAGGTCTGGTATTTCGGAGGAATTATAGGAAGCGGGGTCTTGGTGAGTAAGGAAACCTGAAAATCCCCCTAAAGGACACTCTCCTGGGCCTCTCCTTTTCAAATTGGTACCTAGTGAACAGGGGACTGTTTACAAGCTAACACAGCCCAAGCTTTGCTTGGTGGCGATTAGAGCCTCCATGTAATTCCTCTTTCTGCTCGTTGACAAGGACACGTCAGTTTACTAATTTATCCCCAAGTTTGGGCTAGCAATTCCCATGGGACACTTATGTCCCATGAACCAAACTGCAGGTCATGTGAATACTTTATTCCAACAGAACACTGCCTGTAAGATTTTTTTTTTAGAAAAAAAAAAAAACAACATTTTATGACAAGTGGATTGAATTAAATCCAAGAGATGCAGCTGCCAATAGCGTCCTGTCCCCACAGGTGCTTGTGACGTCTTCGTCTTGTTTCTAAGCCAGTTGGGACCCTCTGGGTTGCAGTCGGGGAGGGGGCTCGCTATGGATGGCAACTGAGGACACGTTTCTTATCCTCGGCCTACTCCACCATCCAAATGGAAAGTGAGGGGTGCCACACCTTGAAATCCTCCTTGCTGTGGTTGAGCTGCCAGGCCAAATGGAACGTTAATGGTCATAGCTTGAGTCTACCCCATGGGCCATATGACGTACCAGGTTTTTTTGTTTTTTGGGGGGTTTCTTTGAGGTAGGGTCTCGCTGCAGCCCAGGCTGACCTGGGATTCATTCTGTAGTCTCCAGCTCACAGCGATCCTGCTAGTCCCTGGGTTAGTAGTTGTTGGTAGCCCCCCGCCCCCGGCCCCCCGAGACGTGGGCTGTGCGGGCCAGAGCCCCTGAGCGCCTGTTCTCCGGCAGATGATCTTCCCTGCGCTCGTGTTCTTGGGCCTGAAGAACAACGACTGCTGCGGCTGCTGCGGGAACGAGGGCTGCGGGAAGCGGTTCGCCGTGAGTTACCCCAGGGCCGGGACTCGTCGGGGTGCACCGTCCACTGGTGCTGGGCAGTGTGGGTGGGGGCACGAGTGACCGGCCGGGGCTCGGCGGGCGGCTGGCACATGATGAAGCTCTGATGAAGCTCTTCCTGCTAGTACAAGAATAAATGTATGAAGTCCCAGAGTCCTCGTATTTAAAGCTCCAAATACCATTTTAGGCTTTGTGAAAGGGAGGAAAGGGATGTCCGAGCTGGAAAACTGGAGGCGTGCCACGCAAAGAATGCAGTCTTGGAAGGCAAAGATGGGGCGGTGGCCTCCCCTTTGCCAGAGAAGCCGTGCGACCCTGGACACATTTCCTTCCCCCTGCTCTGAGCTGCCTCAGCTGAAAGGGAACTTGGGATGGCATAAAAGACAGTAACTTCCCCTCCCCACTGGGTCACTACATTCCCATCTTTACCCAAGCGGGGTTCACCTCCCTGGGAGGCCTGTCACCTCCCACTGGCACCCAGCTTCTGCCCCAGGACTTTGTCTTTCTCTGGTTTTGTGTGGCCCTCGGTCATCTTTGGTCATCAGGATTCCAGGGGGACAAGCTGGCAGGCGGGGTCAGGTTCCAATCCTGCAGCCGGGTCACTGCCCTGCCTCCTTCACTAATGCGCGAGCTGAGGAAGCTGGACGGGTCGGGACTGCTCTGGGACGGGCCGAGGCCTGGTGGTGCGCACGCGTGTGTGTGTGTGTGTGTGTGTGTGTGTGTGTGTGTGTGTGCTGGGTCTTCAGGCAGCCAGTAGTGTTGTTCTTTTTCACGTCTTTAGATTCTGTCAAAGAAAAAAAAAAATCTTTTCATGGGAATAAGACTGTTATTCCTTTCTAAAAAATATTTAATTATTTATTTATTTGAGAGAGAGAAAGACACAGGGGGACAAGGAGAGAGAGAAAGAGAGAACGGGCGTACCAGGGCCTTCAGCCACTGCAAACAATCTCCAGACACATGCGCCACCTTGTGCAACTGGCTTACGTGGGTCCTAGGGAATCGAACCGAGGTCCTTTGGCTTTGCAGGCAAACGCCTTAACCGCTAAGCCATCTCTCCAGCCCAAGACTGTTATTGCTAACCCTTCAATATCTCCCTTCCAACAAAGAACCAGTCGAGGCTCCAGGAGAACAAGCAGTATTACATGTAAAAAAAACTTAGTGTACTTGCTAATGATTCTATTTTTTGTTTCAAGATGGTTAGATAAAAGAATAACAGAGTTTGCTTAGAAAATACTAAGCACTTGGTATATTGGTGCAGCAAAAAAAAAAAAATGAGGAAGGGGCTGAAGAGATGGCTCAGTGGTTAAGGCGTTTGCCTGCAAAGCCTAATGACAGGGGTTTGACTTCTCAGAACACTCATAAAGCCAGATGCACAGAGTGGCACATGTATCTGGTGTTTGTCTGCAGTAGCTAGAGGCTCTGGGGCGCCCATTCTCTCCCTCCCTCTCTCTCTCCCTCCTCTCTCCCCCCCCTTGCGGGTAAATAAATAAATGAAATATAAAAAAGAGGGAGGTGGGGCTGGCGTCCCCAAGCTATAAGGACGAGTACAAGTAGCCCTGCTTTATCCACCCAGGGTTCGGTTTCCTATCAAGAAGACTCCTGAACCCTCACAAGGAGCTCTCTGCCCTCACCTTCACTTCCCAAAGGTCTACCTACCTGTTCCAAAACAGAACCATACTAATTTTTTTCTCATCATTATTTCCCAAGCTATTTAAACAACAATTACTTATTAGACACATATGAAGGGCTGAGGTTGGTATACTGTGTCTATATTACAGTTTTCAATATGAGATCACATCTTCCAAAGAATTTTCACCTTCAAAACACTATCATGAGTACCAAATAGCATTGACAGTTATCTTTTAAACATTTTGTTTGTTTGTTTGTTTATGAGAGAGAGGCAGATAGAGAGAGAAAATGGGCATGCCAGAGCCTCTAGACACTACAAATGAACTCCAGACACATGTGCCACCTTCTGCATCTGGCTTAATGTGGGTACTGGGAAATCGAACATGGGTCCTTTGGCTTTGCAGGCAAGCACCTTAACCAATAAACCATCTCTCCAGCCTGACAATTGTTATTTTGATATTTAAAATGTTAACATTTACAATGGTTATAAGAAATAATCATAATTTATCTGACATAATCATATGATATATGTTTTATATATTACTAAATATTTTCATATGATTAATTATAAAGGAAAAAATATATAACTCATTTCCTGTTGGAATACAATCCCATTATAACTTGTGAGTTTTTGGAGGATAAATTGGAGGTGACAGTTTGAAAAAAATTAACAACTGAGGAATTTAGATGAAAAAAAAACCCCATATCTTAGAAATCTAGGTGGCTTAGTTCAAGGCACTTGCTTTGCAAGTCTGCTGACTGGAGATCTCTGGCCAGAGTCCCAGTCCCCAGCACCCACGTAAAGCCAGATGCAGAAGTGGCTCGTGCATCTGTAATCCCAAAGCACCTACGACAAAGGGAGGAGGAGTCAGGAGAATCCCACTAGTCTGGCCTTCCCTTGGCAAAACAACAAGAGGGAGCCTGTCTCAAACAAGATGGAAAGAGAGGACCAGCGCCCATGTACACACGCCCATCACTGTCACCGCTGTGGTCATTACACACACGCTGGCACACATAGCAAAATCAAGGAAATCTATCCCCGTTACTGACATTGAGTAGAACTGGTGGTTCCATTCTGTTAAGGTCACCGTGCCTCCTCCAAGGCACAGGTGCTAGTTCAAGACCCCTGCTTTATATATGTGCTTCCTTCTGCTCAGAGGTTAGGCATACCAAGTGAAGGTATTGATAAACAATTTTTTCACACTCAAAGGAAAGAGCTATATCATGATTTAAGCCCTGTAATGTTGAAGATCTGTCTGTAAAGGCTCAGGGCATTCGCCTACTGATGCTGAAGGGGAATCCTGCCCATAGGTATCTCTGGGGTTCTGAGAGCCCTGCCAGTAGAAAGACCCATGCGGCCAGCACAGAGGAGGCCAGGGCTGTGGGAGTAGCCTTCCTCTTAATTCTGTTATCTTGAGCCCCTCCTCCCTGTACCCCCCCCTTCTTTGTTGTTTTTCTAGAACATTCTCCAGATGTCAACTGTACCATTCTCTTCCTGCAGTAATAAAACCAGGAGTTAGATGATAAGAGAAGCAGGATGTGGTGGCTGTAGAGATAAAGTAAAACAGGAAGTGGGAAACAACTTCAAGATCATCTAATTCTTAGTTTCATACTGAACCTGAGAAAATGGAGATGGAGCTCGCTGGGTTCTCTCTCCTCTCAGGCCTCCCTCACCTCCCTCAGGCCTCTCTTTCTCCTCTTTCCCCTCAGGCCTCCCTCTGTCCTCTCTCCCCTCTCTCCTCTCTCCCACTCAGACCTCTCTCCCCCCTCAGGCCTCTCTCTCTCCCTTCAGACCTCTCTCTCCCCCCTCAGACCTCTCTCCCTCCCCTCAGACCTCTCTCTCTCCCCCTCAGACCTCTCTCTCCCCCCTCAGACCTCTCTCTCCCCCCTCAGACCTCTCTCTCCCCCCTCTCAGACCTCTCTCTCCCCCCTCTCAGACCTCTCTCTCTCCCTTCAGACCTCTCTCTCTCCCCCCTCTCAGACCTCTCTCTCTCCTCTCAGGCCTCTCTGTCTCCTTTCAAGCTTCTCTGTCTCCCTTCAGGCCTCTCTCTCTTCTCTCACTAAGAATCAAACTCAGACCTTCTGCATCCTAGGCAAGTCTTCTGCCAATTGAGCTTCATCCTGCATCCAACTAAAGCCAGCCAGGAAGCATAAAAGTGAGGTGGCTTTCAGGGTGATCTTTGAAAACCCTGACTCAGGTCACAACCTCTTCCTCCCGTGCCTGACACTGTCACCGGTTCCCTCCTAGCTGCTTGTCTGTCCAGTGCCTCCTGCCTTCTCTCCAATTCTTTCAAAAAGTTCATCTCGGCTGGATGTGGCGCGCGCCTTTAACCCCAGCACTCGGGAGGCAGAGGTAGGAAGGTCGAGGCCACCCTGAGACTACAGAGTGAATTCCAGGTCAGCCTAGGCTAGGGTGAGACCCTGCCTCAAAACAAACAAACAAAAAAGTTCATCTCTCAGGGTTCAGAGGGCCAATTAATTTTATCAACTCATTCATATTAAAGTATGTGCTTTAACGAGGGCCTTTTCCAGACCTTGGACTTGACTCAGAGTTGAGTGTCTCTAATAATGGGACGGAAAGATTGATAAAGGAGGTATTTGGAGGCATTTCAGCATCCTTAAACCACAACAGGTAAACAAATCCCTACACCCTCACCCTTTGCAGGGCATCGTGGTCATAAAGCAGTCTGGGTGCTGATGACTCAGCACTTCTTCCAGTGCCCAGCTCACTAGTGCCCCCTAGAGACAGCTCCCGGGTGAGCACGCCTGCCGCGCCCTCTTGCAGAGGCCCGAAGGTCAAACGTAATGACTCCTTTGTCTAGCTGGGCTCCTTCCCGTGACAGCCAGTTTGAAGGAAATGTGAGAAGGCAACCCTTTTGCAGGACACATGGCCTGGGAGTAAGGAATCAGAGTGCAGAGCAGTACTTCTCTTAGAACTCCTCCCTGCTGCCGGCTCGGGAGGAGACTCCCTCCGAGACTGCTTAGCCACCATGAACCCTGGGTTCAATACCCAGCACCACCAAAAATGAAGACAAACAGTAAAATCCCCTGCTGTAAAATGGGTTGTAGGGCCTGGAGAGATGGCTAAGGCTCTTGCCTGTGAAGCCTAAAGATCCAGGTTTGATTCCCCAGTACCCATGTAAACCGGATGCTGGGCCCTTGAGTCTGGAGTTTGTTTGTAGTGGCTAGAGGCTCTGGCACGCCCATTATCTCTGTCTGTCTGTCTGTCTGTCTATCTGTCTCTCTCTCTCTCTCTTTCTCTCTCTCTTTGTGTGTGTGTTTGTGTGTGTGTAAATATAAATAAATAAATAAATGGGCTATGGTATTTGCTAATTTCCAGGAGGGTGTTAAAAGAGTTGGGGAAGGGCGTGGCAAGCATTAGTGTGTCACCTAAGTGCCTGGGATCAGAAGGTCACATAGGTCCTGGATAAAAACCTCTTCAAAGAATGAAGCAAGCTTGGGCTGGAGAGATGGCTTGGCTGTTAAGGCACTTGCCTGCAAAGCCAAAGGACCCCAGCTTTGATTACCCAGGACACATGTAAGCCAGATGTACAAGGTGGTGCATGCATCTGGAGTTCGTTTGCAGTGGCTGGATGCCCTGGTACGCCCATTCTCTCTCCCCCTCTCTCTGCCTCTCTCTCTCTCTCTCTCTCTCTCTCTCAAAAAAATAATTTTTTTCAAAAGGAATGAAGTGATGAATCTCAGGAAGGATTTGGGGGAATTTTCACTCTTAAGCCTCACAATAATCTTTGAATTAAATAATAAGCTTCTCATTTTATAAATGAGGAAACTGAGGCATCTGCAAGTTAAGTTCCTGATTGTTACCACCAACACACGTGCCTTTCTCAAGCCTCGCCAAGGCAGGAAATGTGCAATAATATTTTTTTTTAAGAGAAAAAGAGCCGGACTTGTTGGCTCAGTATAAGCTCAGCACTCAGGAGGCTGAGGCAGGAGGATCATGAGTTCTGGTCCAGTCTGGGCTACACAGGGAGACTTTGGAGAAAGAAAACTGACTTCAGGTAGCCTCCATAGGCCTCTTAGAATGTTTGCCAAATAAGACTATCCATGAAGGGGAAAAAAAAAAAAAAAAACATCAACAGTTTCCACCTCAAAGGGCATAAGTGATGGTTTACTCTGGTTCCAAACGTGGGTGGCCATGGCATAGAAAGCACAAATTCAGGTTGCCCCCAAATACCATGTTCCAACCTGGTAAAGGTTGCACGAAACAGAACAAAATAAAGTCATACACTGGGCACTCTTCAAATCCACTGGTGGAAGCATGAGGTAGGCAGAGCAGGGTGAGGGTGCCGGGGAAATCTCTACTTGGGTCTCATCTGCTCCCTGATGGCAGCGTTAGCGCTGGGGTTTGTAGAAGTTGGTGCTCTGCTCCTACGTTCCGAAAGCATTTACTTAACAGTCACAGGAGGTTGGGTCACACAGAGGCACATGATAATGGCCCTTAAGGGCTGAGAGCCCAGGATCATTTGCCCGTGGACCTAAAACATCCTAAACTGTTCACAATCTTCGAACTTCGAATCAGTCAGGCTTAAAGGATGCTTGACCTCGGTGCGGCGGCTTTCCTCTGGGAGCGCAGTGTCTCACATGCTCTTCGTCACTGCCCAACTCGGAAACCTGGTCCTGAGGCCACTCACTTTTCCTTCCCTTCCCAACTCTCCATTTACTCTGGCAAATTGTAACAGCTAGGTGGCCAGAGACACACTGTGAGCAATTACAAAGCTGGGTCCTGGTGCCACCAGACCCTCACAGAAAGGTCTCAAAGGAGGGAGAAGGTGAACTTGACGGGCATGTGACCCCAGGGCCTTTGTGTCCTCTGTTTCAAGGGAAGCGTTTATCACAGGCTGCAAATGCATTTCCTTAGCAGTGTGAAGAGAAGGCGTTTGCTGAGCCACCCTGAGAGAATTAGCCTACTTGCCTTTATTTTTCTTCTCCCCAGAGTTTTGCATTTTTGTATGGATGAAAAGAAAGAAAGAATGTGTAAGGCTACAAAAAACATAGCAGGACAATATATAGCATGCTAATTTATTAAGTGTAGCTTAATATCATGAAAATTTCCCAAGGATAAAAGAGACTTCTTAGCAGATAAGTACCAGACATGATTTAGAAGCCCACTCCCACCCTAACTCAGGGGACTATCTGGGGTTTTTGTTGTTGTTGTTTGTATGGTTTTCCAAGGTAGGGGCTTGCTCTAGCCCAGGCTGGTCTGGAATTCACTATGTAGTCTCAGGCTGACCTCAAACTCACAGTGGTGCCCCTAACTTGGCCTCCCAAGTACTGGGATTAAAGGTGTGCTGGGCCACCACACCCAGCCAGTATCTGATATTCTAAAGGTGTTACTTGTCACTACCCAGCAGTTTTGCATACATTGTCAACTCTGTGACACTGGTAATTATCCTTGGGCCTTATTTGCAGGAGAAAGAATGAGACAAGTGAGATGTTGTCATTAATTTCCCAAGGTCATGGAGGAGGATCCAGTACTTAGACCCAGATCTGTCTACTTACAACTCGTGCCCTTGATCGTGACACACTATTGTTATTATTATTGGCTGTTTATTCACTTCACAAGGCAAAGCATAGGGTAGAGACACAAATAGAAAGAAAGAGCTGGAGAGATGGCTTAGCGGTTAAGCGCTTGCCTGTGAAGCCTAAGGACCCCATTTTGAGGCTCGATTCCCCAGGACCCATGTAAGCCAGATGCACATGGTGGCGCATGTATCTGGAATTTGTTTGCAGTGGCTGGAAGCCCTGATGCGCCCATTCTCTCTCTATCTCTGCCTCTTTCTCTCTTCTCTCTCTCTCTGTCTGTCACTCTCAAATAAAAAATAAATAAAATATTTTTAAAAATAGAAAGGAAGTTCCCATTCTGGACTCTAAAATCTGGCAGACAGCTCTATTCCCACAATCATCTCCTTCCAGAACTGTCCCAGGTCTTCTGCCCACTCCCTTTAAGTAATACCCACCCTGCCCTAACATACTCAAGTTGACCTCAATAATCTTCCTCTTAACATAAGTTTGGCATCAACAATTCTATAATAAATCCATCATGTTTCAGGGCTGGAGAGATGGCTTAGCAGTTAGGGCGCTTGCCTGTGAAGCCTAAGGACCCAGGTTCAGTTACCCAATACCCACATAAGCCAGATGCACAAGGTGGCACATGCATCTGGAGTTCGTTTCTAGTGGCTGGAGGTCCTGGTGCGCCCATTTTCTCTCTTTCTGCTTCTGTCTTTCTCTATTTCTATCTTTATCTCAAATAAATATATAAAATAATCGTATTTCATGCTGGTTGAAACACTGATGATATCCCACAGTAGTGAATTTTGTCCAATACTTCTCTATGTGAAGTTACTTAAAGCAACATGATATAAAATATAACTTCCTTTATGTGAATCAGTTGAGGGTATTTGTTTCATCTATTTTTTTATTTGCTAATTCTTTTTAATTTTTACTTATTTAATTATTTATTTTAAAATCTTTAAAAAATGTTTTATTTTTATTTATTTATTTGACAGAGAAAGAGGGGGAGAGAGAGAAGGAGAGAATTGGCACACTAGGGCCTCCAGTCACTGCAAAGGAACTCCAGATGCGTGCGCCCCCTTGTGCATCTGGCTAACGTGGCTCCTGGGGAATCAAACCTGGGTCCTTTGGTTTTGCAGGCAAACTCCTTAACTGCTAAGCCAACCCCCTAGCTCCTATTTATTTATTTTTAAGGTAAGGTCTCGCTCCAACCCAGCTGACCTAGAATTCACTATATAGTCTCAGGGTGGCCTTGACCTCATGGTGATCCTCCTACCTCTACCACCTGAGTGCTGGGATTAAAGGTGTGCAACACCATGTCCGGGCTTATTTGTTTATTTTTAATTTTTTTTTAAATTATTGACCTATATGAGGGAAAGGATAGGAAGAATGGAGGAGGGGAGAGAATTGGCATGCCAGGGCTTCCTGCCACTTCAAACACAGTCCAAGTGCATGCGCTCTTTCTGGCTTTACATGGGTACTGGTGAATCGAACCTGGGCCTTCAGGCTTTGCAAGCAAGTGTGTTTAACCACTGAGCCATCTCTCTAGCCTCTGTTTTATTTATTTTAAGGTAAAGTATTCCAAACTTTAATTTGAAAGTAGAATGAACTGCTTATATCACTTTATGAAATTGTAACTCAGTGCCCTATTTTCTTCAGAGATGTCTTATAAAGAAACAAGCATCACTGATTCATTCAAGAGTGACCACATTCCTTTCTGGAGTCACATTATCCTCCTAAGTATTGTTATGCACTCAGCACATACCATATCTGTGCATTTGAAAACTTTTCCCTATCAAAAATAATTTTTCAAATGACCTAAACTAATGCTGTCTCACACAGACAGCAGCTACATGTGGATACTGCATGAGATGTGGCAATTCAATATTGAGATATGCTAGCCAAGTAAAAGACATACCAGATTCCCAAGAATTCATATAAACACGTGAAATATTTGAGTCATTTTTATACTCATTACTTGCTGAAACGATAGTGGGGGTTACATTTGCCAAGTTAAAATATGTTTTTAAAAATAATTTTTAAAGCTAAAGTGTTTTCTTTTTCCTTTTGGGTTTTTTATTTATTTATTTTTTTTGATGTAATAGGTTCTTGCCCTAACCCAGGCTGGCTTGGAATTCACTATTTAGTCTCAGGCCACCCTTAAACTCACATCAGTCCTCCCACCTCTGCTTCCTGAGTGCAGGGATTAAAGGCATGCACCACCACATCCGGCTAAACCTATAATATAGATAGATAGATGATAGATAGATAGAGAGATATCATTATATTTTGATTGGTGGGTATTGGTCTGGTAGTACTTAAAAATAATGCCTTTTGGGGCTGCAGCAGAGAAACGCTAGGCTCCTAGCCATCTCCATCGCCTGGAGCAGAATGTGTCTGCCACACAACACCCCACAGTCAGGGCCTCCGCACCACGACTGGACTAGAAAACTGTGAAGGCTGCTGCTGCCAACCCCGAGATGCTCTACCTCTGTAACCGACTGGCTCTGTCCCCGGCCGGCTCTGTCCCCGGCCGGAGGCTTCGCAAGCAAGCACCTTTAACCACTAAGCAATCTCCCCAGCCGTGTGTGAATTTTACAACTTTGATTTGAAGCTGGGCATGGTGGGCTGGGCCTTTAATTTCAGCATGTGGGAGGCAGAGGTAAGAGGATCGGTGTGAGTTCCAGGCCACTCTGAGACTACAGAATGAATTCCAGGTCAGCTTGGGCTAGAGCAAGACCCTACCTCAACCCCCTCCCCCCAAAAAAGCACCTTGATTTGCGGACATTACACACCTCAATCATCTGTGAATGAGTGTCAGATATTGGAATGGGGGCTGGAGAGATGGCTTAGTGGTTAAGGTGCTTGCCTAAGGACCCAGGTTCAACTTCCCAGAACCCATGTAAGCCAAATGCACAAGGTGGCAGACACATGCATCTGGAGTTCTGTTTACAGCGACTAGAGGTCCTTGGTGCTCATTCATTCTCTCTCTCTCTCTAATAAATAAATAAAAATTTTGTTGGTGGCTTGACATTGAGTAGTGGAAGGCTGGAGAGATGACTTAGCAGTTATGGCACTTGCCTGCAAAGCCCAATGTCCCAGGTTCAACTCCCCAGGACCCACATAAGCCAGATGCACAAGGTGGTGCATGTGCCTGGAGTTTGTTTGCAGTGGCTGGAGGCCCTGATAGTCCCATTCTCTCTCTATCTGTCATTTTCTCTCTCCCTCTCTCCCTCTCTCTCTCAAATAAATAA
The DNA here is from genome assembly GCA_036346955.1 of Dipus sagitta. Taxonomy (NCBI): domain Eukaryota; kingdom Metazoa; phylum Chordata; class Mammalia; order Rodentia; family Dipodidae; genus Dipus; species Dipus sagitta. The sequence continues at coordinate 104,955,157 of CM070783.1, forward strand.
ATATAAATAAAACATTTAAAAAATATATTGGAAAGGGGTGAAAAAGAGAACACGATCCATAATACTTCATTCTGGAAGGCGCCATCCACTATAGCTGGTCCCCATCACCCCATCACCTCCTGGGGGTCGCCATGTTCAGCTCCGGGCTGGTCAGATGGGCCTAGCGGGACCCCTGCACCACCCAAGAACCCTGCTGCATCGTCTCTTTCAGATGTTCACCTCTACGATATTCGCTGTGATCGGATTCCTGGGCGCCGCGTATTCATTCGTCATCTCAGCCGTCTCCATCAACAAGGGTCCGAAGTGTCTCACGGGCAATAACACATGGGACTACCCCTTCCATAACGGGTAAGGCTCCACCCCCAATTGCCCCTGGACCACCACCCTGGGCATGGGTAGGTCTTCAAGGTGGCCTCTGAGATTTCCCAACTTGCCATGCAAAATCCACGCCTCTTTTCACTACGCCTCTTCGCGATAGAATTGACCACTGTTTTCCTCAGAAGTATTTGCTGGTGCTAGCGCTAAAGGAGCAAGTACAGTTATCTTTATGTGTCGTGAGAACAGTATTAGAGAAGCGTCTTAGAAGAGCAAAAGAAACCTGGGACTCGAGATACTCCCTGCTCACTTGCTTTGAAGTAGAACCTTCTAGATGGAGCTCCCAGCTGTGACCCTGAGCTGCTGAACAGGAAGTAGTTTGGGCAGGGTGCGGGGCGCGGGGCGCAGGGCACAGGGCGCAGGCTGGGGCTGTGTGCACGGCACAGGAATGTGGGTACTGGGGAATCGAATTGGGGTCCTTAGGCTTCGCAGGCAAGCACCTTAACTGCTAAGCATCTCTCCAGCCCTCAACTTCTTTTTAAACATATTCTTCTTGGGACTGGACAGATGGCTCAGCAGTTAAAGTCACTAGATATAAAGTCTGATGGTCTGGGTTCGATTCCCCGATACCCACATAAAGCCAGATGCGCAAGGTGGCGCATGCATCTGCAGTTCATTTACAGAGGCAGGGAGCCCTGGCATACCCATTCTCATTCTCTCTTTCCCGCTCTCATGAGAGAGAGAGAGGGAGAAAAAGAATGGGTGCACCAGGGGGCCTCCTGCCACTGCAAACTCCAGACACATGTGCCACTTTGTGCATCTGGATTTCAATGGGCACTGAAGAATCAAACTAGGATTGTGAGGGCTGAGCCATCTCCCCAGCCCAAGCGTCAACTTCTTAACCTGCAAATTGGGTATTTACTCATTCTAAGTAGACCTGAAGGTAGGTACGCCAGGCGCAAGGGCTGCACACGGTGAGGGCCTGCTGAATGACAGACAGCGGCTGCACTTAGTGAACGATTCCTGCCCTGGATCTGACGGAGCACAGCTGCAGACTCGGCCCGTGTAGGTTTATAGTTGGGAGAGGAGGCCCGCAGGTGGGCAGTGAGAGCCCAGGCTGCAGGGAGGGAAGGCCAGCAGGCGGCGGAGCTCGGAGAGTGCAGGCCCTAAGGGCAGCAGTAGCCTGTCCTGAGGACCGGGCCCGCGCCAGCCACGCGGAGCCCGCGGACCTCTGCTCCTTTGCTCGCGCTTTCTGGGGAGCACTTCTCCCTGCTCCGGAGTTAATGAGGCGCCTCCAGCTCAGGCGGACGTGCCCTTCGTCACTGTGGGCGCTTCTGCACGCCGGTGGAGCCGTTCCCAGGGGCCCCGGCGCTCTGCCGCACCGCATCCGGGACATGGTCAGTTGCTGGTTAGTTACCAGGGCCTTGCGCCCCCCTCATCCTGCGATTGGGCAACGGGGCTCAGCAATCAACCTGCACATGCACACGGGCCCTCTGAGGCTCTGGGAACCTGAGAACTCCGAGGGGAGGAGGCCTGGGGTGGTGACAGTTTGTGAGGGGTGGACAGCAGCCCGAGCAGGACCGTTTGGCAGGCACCCCGTTGCCACCCCGAGCGCTTCCCAGTCTAACCACCAGGTGGTGCTGCACTCACCGCTACACACAAACTCTCCGGAAAAGGGACCGCCAAATTTCATCACAGCGCCTTAGCCTCTTTTCCTTAAGCCCTGGGTTTCACCCCCCAGTATTCTCTCCCTCCCTCCCTCCCCCTCTCTCTCCAAGCTGCTGATCCCTTCCCTTATTCCTCTTGCTCTACACAACCTCAGAGCATCTACCATTTTGAAGAATTTCCAAAATCTTAATTTAGAAGGTATTTAAATGAACGTATAGTCTACTGGTGCGCCCAAGAACTGCTAGGAAGCAGAGGTCGTCCGAAAGGTGTAAGAACATGAAGCTGAGGTGCTAAGAGTGGAAGATATGTGCAGGAAGAGGGAGAACCTGAGAAGGAAACAACGGGGCAGCCCACAAGCCCCTGCCCACTACTCTCCCATTGCAGTGCCTTGCCGCTGCGATGAACTCTCTGTACAGATAAGATGAAGTCTAAATGCCACAGTCTCTCTTGGTTTAGTTCATATAAAATATACAATGAAAGATAACCAAAAATTTCTCTTTTTTGTTTGTTTTGTTTTTGTTTTTCCAGGTAGGGTCTCATTCTAGCCCAGGCTGACCTGGAATTCACTCTGTAGTCTCAGGGTGGCCTTGAACTCATAGCGATACTCCTACCTTTGCCTCCCCAAGTGTTAGGATTAAAGGTGTGTTCCACCACGCCCTGCTATTTCATATATATATATATATATATATATATATATATATATTTTAAAGAATATTAACTAAATCTTTCCTTATGTGGAATTCCTGTATTTTAATAAAAATATATTTGAGTCAAATTCATAATTTCAAGATTTAAATTTTTTAAATTTTATTTATTTATTAGATACAGAGAAAGGGAGTGAGAAAGAGATAGAGAGAGAATGGGCACGCCAGGGCCTCTAGCCACTGCAAACGAACCCCAGATGCATGCACCACCTTGTGCATCTGGCTTATGTGGGACCTGGAGAGTTGAACCTGTGTCCTTAGGCTTTACAGGCAAGCACCTTAACCACAAAGCCATCTCTCCAGCCCTAAACATTTTAAATTTATTTGCAAGGATAGTGAGAGAGAACATATTTTATTATTATTATTAATTTTTTTTAAGTTTTTCCAAGGTAGGGTCTCACTCTAGCCCAGGCTGGCCTGGCACGCATTCTGTAGTCCCAGGCTGGCCTCAAATTGACAGCCATACAGAGGCCTCACAAATGCTGGGATTAAAGGTGTGTGCCACTATGTCCAGGAAGAACACAATTTTAAGATGCTTTTGTAATCCTGGGAATCAAACCCAGGGCCTTACACTGCTAGACACTGAGTATAGTACTACTGAACTGTATCCCCAGGCCCTGAAAATCACAACTGGATTAAAGTAAGTCTTATTTATTTTTGGTTTTGATGGGCCGGAAGCACTCGACCTGCCGCAGTTTCCCAAGTGCTGGGGTCGCGAGTGTGAGCCACCCCGCCCAGTTTAGGCTCCTCCTATGACGTGCCCTCATGCCCACGGCTTCCTGTGGCTACTAAACTTGACAGATAGCTTGCCAAAAGTAGAAGTGGTGTCCAGTGATGATAACTAGAACAAAGACCATGTACACGTGTGACACACTCCTTTATTTTCTGCCCCTTCAGAGGCTGTGAATTTATTCACATCCTCTTGGTCACCTCAAAAATTACTGTCACTGTCATGTGAGTCATGTGGTTGGGGCAGGTCACTTAAGCTCTCACGTCATGCTCCTTATTTGTAGAATGGAAGAAAAGAGTCACGATTTTTGCGAGGAATAGATGAATGAAGATGTGTAAAGTGTTTAGACCAGGGTCCGGCATATAGGATGTACTCAATGAAACGCTGTTTGGTTTTTTTCCATTGTTATTTCAGGAGTTTTCTTATAGAGCTTATATTGTAACACCAAAAAAAAAAAAAAAAAAAAATGAGCCTAGTATGGTGGCACACACCTTTAATCCCAGAATTTGGGAGGCAGAGGTAGGAAGATCGCCATGAGTTCGAGGCCACCCTGAGACTACATAGTGAATTTCAGATCAGCCTGGACTAGAGTGAGACCCTACCTCGAAAAACAAAACAAACACACAAACAAACAAAAACTTGTTATAGTGACAGCTTGCTATGGTGACCGTTGGGTCTAGGGAGCTGCCTAAGTTTCGGATGTCTTCTTCTGCCCGCCCGGCCCGTGTGCAGGGACTACCTCAGTGACCAAGCCTTGTGGAAGAAGTGCCAAGAGCCGGCTGACGTGGTTCCCTGGAACCTGACCCTCTTCTCCATCCTGCTGGTGGTTGGAGGGATACAGATGGTTCTCTGCGCCGTGCAGGTGATCAATGGTTTCCTGGGGACGCTGTGTGGAGACAGCCAGTGCTGCGGCTGCTGCGGGGTGAGTGACAGCTCTGTTGTTTCTTCTCTGAATGAAGGCGGCAGCTCAGGCCACCAGCGCTAGTGGGATGAGGCGAGGCAAGGCTGGCCCCTGCAGGGAAGCTGGGCCAGCTGGGGGGTCCTGGCACTCCAGTCCATCAGCTCACAGAAACAGGCAAGCTGCGTAATGCCCAGGCTGGGGCTGACCACGCTCACCAACCTCACATCCAGCCGGCCATAGTCTTGAAGAAAGGGACTCCACTTATCTACCTATGAAAACTTATAATTGGAAGTCCAGATATTATTTTTAAAGTACAAACTATAAATAAATTTTCCCCAAATCATAGTAAAATTAATGTATTACCAAAAATTTGTACTTCTGGCATGGAGAGATGGCTCAGTGATTAAGTCGCCTTCCTGCAAAGCCTAATGACCCAGGTTTGATTCTCCAGTACCCACGTAAAGCCAGATGCACAAAGTGACACATGCATCTGGAGTCCGTTGGCATCGGCTAGAGGCCCTGACATGTCCATTCTCTCTCCCTCTCAGTATGGAGGATGGTGGCACACACACTCCTTTATTCTTAGCACTCAGGAGACAAAGGTAGGAAGATCGCTGTGAGTTCAAGGCCAGCCTGAGACTACATAGTGAATTCCAGGTCAGCCTGGGCTGGAGTGAGACCCTACCTCAAAAAAAAACAAAAACAAAGACGAGAGAGAGAGAGAGAGAGAGAGAGAGAGAAGAAAAGAAAAGAAAAGAAAGGAAAGGAAAGGAAAGGAAAGGAAAGGAAAGAAAGAAAAGAAAAAAAGAAATCATAATCTATTTTCTTTTTCTGCCCTCCAGGGAGATGGACCCGTCTAACCTGCAACACTGATCTAATTTATGCGCTCAGCACATGGGCAGCCTTGCCCGCGACCTGGCCTTGCCCACTGGGGTCACCCATTCCTGGATGCTTCCCCACCGACAAGGCTTGGGGAAGGTAGAAGAATCCTTTCCTCTTTCCAGACAGCTTGGCACAAGTTTGAGTTTTATTATTTTCAAATAAAAAAAAAATAGGGCGGCAATTAATTTGATATGTAAGTCCTTCCGATTAGGTCTACTTTAAAATGCAAGAACACATTCAAAGAACATTTTTCATGATTTTTCTTCCTTAAAACGTAAAATGAGTAAAGTCACCTGTCCCACAGCTCTGCCTCTTTGTGGAGAGAGATGTTCCCATCTTTGGAAACGTGATAAAAATAAGAAACCAGTTTTACCAGGATTTGTGGGTAAAGGGAAGAATGGCTGTCATAAATAACTTGTATGTCATGCTTGCTTTGCTAGCTTATCTGCGTTACTTGTGACGTGTTTTATGAGGCTGCCATCATTTGCCAGGGCTCCCTCATGCATTTCCAATTAAATCCAGGAAAGAGGAAAACATTGGATAGGTAATGCCTACTCAATCTCTTTTAAAAACTTTATATTTTTTCTTAGATTTTTTTCTTCTTTTATTTTTATTTTTAAAGAAGAGATTTGCTATGTACCCTAAGCTGCCCTTTCTGTAAACATCTTCTTGAGTGCTTGGATTAAAGGCATGCATCACAACCCCTGACCAAATGACCAATATGTTTTTTGGTTTTTTTGATCCATCAAAAAAAAAAAAAAACAGTTTAAAAAATTGATTTGGATAATAATCATTCAGCTATTTGCCAGGATTAAGAGGATAAGTAATATTAATTCTATGTGTGACACTAGACATTAACTTTTGATTTTAGAGTCAAACACTGAAACAAAGTCAAATCCATTTAGGTTCAAGCTTCAACTCAACAATGTAGCAGCTCTAGGGGTCTTGGGAAATTGACTTTCTAAGTCTCAGTTTCCCCGTCTGTGAAAGAACGATTGACAGGCATTCATCTGGGAGACTCTGAAGTCACTCAAGTACAAAACAACTTATGGACAGGGCAGGGGACCTCGAGTTCCTGGGCAGAGACCTACCTGTGTGTGTGTCAGGCACAGGCAGAGTTGGTCCTTGTGCTCACCAGGAAAGCAGTTAACAAGAGTCACCTGCTGTGTGCGGGCCACCCAGGGCACAGAGAGTCACAGGCTATGATGTAGCCCCTCTGCGATAAACCCGGTGACATAAGCCACCACAAGCGGCACCTGAAATTCTTTCTGCATGAGGAACATGGCCGGGCACATGGGCCTTTACAATCTTGTTAGAAGACTAACACACACACACACACACACACGTTTCAATTCATCTCAGACCACTGGTTCTCAAGTGCGGTGCACTATCAGATCAGTCTAGGAAGTGCTCTGAAGCTAGATTCTCACACCCTTGCTCTACCTACTGCACCAGGACGTCTGGGAATGAGGCATGAAGTCTGGGTCTTTTTGTCAGTGTCTACAGCTCACCAGGTGGTGCTAGAAGCCAGCTTCAGGTGATGGCCTGTCAGCCTCCTGGCATCTCGGTGAGGCCCAGTCATGGCCCCTCCGGAGCTCAGCTCCTGCCCAGGGTTTACACAGCGCAGCCCATGCTCACTGCTGACGTGTGGCCATGCTCAGGGGAGGGAGATGCCCGTCTCTGGGGCCTGACTTACCTCACTCCCACCCTTGTTTCTTCAGTGAGAAAACAGGAGTGTGCAAAAGGGCACAATTCCTCATGGAGGGTTTTTAATTGACTCAGCATTTAAGAGAAAAAAGGGATCTAAGCTGTCATCCAGTCTGGTGTCATCATTTATGCACAAAGGGCTGACGTCTTTGACAAGTTTCCATGCAAAAGGATACTCATCACATCCAGTATCCAGAAATTAGGGGAGCTTGCATGACACGGACAAGAGGACTGAGAAAATAGAGACAGAACCAGGCGTGGTGGCGCATGCCTTCAACCCCAGCACTCGGGAGACAGAAGTAGGAGGATGGCCATGAGTTCGAGGCCACCCTGAGACTGCATAGTGAATTCCAGGTCAACCTGGCCTAGATCGAGACCCTACCTCAAAAAACCAAAAAAAAAAAAAAAAAAAAAAAAAAAAGAGCGAGATGAGAGGATCTCTTCCCTACACATATGTGTGTGTGTGCACACATGCATGCACGGCACACACACACACACACACATACCCCTTTAGAATCTCCAGAAAGTTCTCTAGGAGTGGCCAGTTTTGTGTTGCTTACTTGAAAGCATCAACAATGTCTCTACAACTGAGATTGCAAGGGCCAAGGGCTTGGGAGATGGTGCACTGATTAAAAGTACTGGCTTGCAATGTGTGATGGCCTGGATTCAATTCCCCAGCCACCCACGTAATAATGGACGGGCATTCATTTGCAAGAGACTGTAGCGTGCCCACACACATACAAATAAATAAAATATTTCAAAAAAAACAACAAAAGACTGTGAGTGTGGATGAGGCAAGGACGCTGCGTGTTTAAAGCACTGTCGTGCCCATCACAGCTGCTTGGTAGGTTTAGTCCGTGGCAGGCTTACTTGTCACCCGCCAGTAACCTGAGTGAGTAATCCTTGACTCTAAAATAAACCATGGCAAACTTCACAGATGCGCGAGCAGGATAGGAAGTAGGCATCTGTGTCGCAAATTGAACATGGGGCTGGGCATACAGGTCCATTAAAATAATTAAACGTGCTGGGTGTGGTGGCACATGCCTTTAACCTCAGCACTTGGAAGGCAGAGGTAGGAGGATTGTTGTGAGTTCAAGGCCACCCTGAGACTATTTCAGGTCAGTCTGGGCTAGAGCAAGTCCCTCCCCCCAAAATCCAACAACAACAGTAATAGGAATAAAAGACCATGAAACATTACAATTTTTTTGTTTTGTTTTTCGAGGTAGGGTTTCACTATAGTTCAGGCTGACCTGGAATTCACTATGTAGTCTCAGGGTGGCCTTGAACTCACTGCGATCCTCCTACCTCTGCCTCCCGAGTGCTGGGATTAAAGGCGTGCGCCACCACGCCCGGCTTACAATCGTATTTTCTACAACCTCATTTGATTTCCAGCTCTGGGTGTCATGGCACTGAACTTCGACGTGGTTTTTCTTGGGCTTTTCCACTCTGCCTCAGCGTTCCACTGAGCCCATAAGCACAGGTCCTAAAGGCCAATTGCCTGGGGGGAGAGGAAATACTGGGAAAGAAAGACAAAACAATTATCATTTCAAAATATTATCTGGGGCTGGAGAGCTAGCTCAGCAGTGAAAGGGGCTTGCTTTCAAGGCTGGATGGCTCACCCAGCTTCGATTCCTCAGTACCCACGTAAAGCCAGACACACAAAGTGGCATGTGTGGAGTCTTCTCTCTCTCTGTGTCTTTCTGCTTCCAAATAAATAATAAATAAAAAAATTTAAAGCAAAAATAAATATCATCCAGCAACACACACATAATCTGCTGATGAACCCGGGGAACTAGGGGTAATGGAGGGAAAGATGGGGGGATAGAGCAGAAATAATATGCAGACTTTATCCAAACATGGCAGCCTTGCATATGGTCAGAGGCAAAATTCTGCTGGGGGAGGGGGCTGAAGAGATGCCTTAGTGGTTAAGGCACTTGCCTGCAAAGCCAAAGGACCCAACTCAGGACCAACTAACCTGGATGTACAAGGTGGCACATGCATCTAGAGTTCATTTGCAGAGGCTGAAGGCCCTGGCACACCCATTTCTCTCTCTCCCAAATAAATAAATAAATAACATATTTTTTAAAACACTGTCAGGAAGTGCTGCACAAACCAGCTCTTCCTGCGAAGCTCCACTCTGAGCAGCTAAAGGAAGACAGGACTGCACAGCACCTCAAGACAGGTGAAAACCTAATGATCAAAATTGTAAAAAGTCTCTTACCGGGCACATGCCTTTAATGCCAGCACTTGGGAGTCAGAAGTAGGAGGATTGCCATGAGTTCAAGGCCACCCTGAGACTACATAGTGAATTCCAGGTCAGCCTGAACTAGAATGAGACCCTACCAAAACACACACACACACACACACACACACACACACACACACACACACAAGGCCTAAGGCAGACATCATATTTTTCCAATCTACAAAGACCTAGGAGGAGCAGGAAGGCACGACTGAAGGCTCCAGGTTGAGCTCACAGAGTGGACACACCGTGCAGCAGTTTAGTCACCAAACCATAGAATAAACTATCCTGCCTACAAACCAAGGGCAGCGTGTAGTCTGCAGGAGCTAGTCATCCAAGAGGTGAGGTGGACAGAAACCCATGAGACAGGAGGGAGAAAGGAGAGGCAGGATGGATGGATGGAGAGAGAGAGGGAGAAATGAAGGAAGAGGGCAAAGTAAAGAAAATAGCAAAAAGTTAAAAAAAAAAACAAAGTCCAGGGTTTAAAACAGTCCAGGAGAGGATCACGGAGACAGACTCCAAGGAGGAAGCATCTGCCTCTCTCCACACACTTTCCCTTGCACTGGAGACGTTAGTAGCCTGGCCTTGACCTTAGCCCAATGGACCAGCATTCAGTCACGTGATGGGTTAGCCTGACAAAATGCAGAGGTCAGCACGTCAAAGGACGAAGGGTTCTGGCTTCCGTCTTCAGGGTGGTTCAGTCTGCGCTCTGCTGGCTCTTCTAAACTGGCGGCACCGCGCACGGAGACATCACGGCAGAAGAACACGCCGCAGGAGAGCTACAAGTGCTCACCTGGTGACAGAGGGAGAGAGGGAGAAGGGAGGGAAGGACAAAAAGAGAAGCAGAGAGGCTAAGGCCAAGGCAGCTCCTTTGACCTGGCGTGGTGGCACTCGCCTTGAATCCCAGCACTCAGGAAGCAGAGGTAGGAGGATCACGGTGAGTTCAAGGCCAGCCTGCGACTACAGGGTGAGTTCCAGTTCAGCCTGGGCTAGATTGAAACCCTTCCTCAAAAACAAACACAACAAACAAACAAAAACCCTAACAGATAAAGTTGATGGTGTTGTTACTGTAAGTAAACCTGGCCACGTGGTTTTTTAGCCATTGGAACTGGTTTGTAGGGAGGATTTGGTAAAGTTTGGAAATGCAGACCACAGAGACCTTAGAACGTAAGCATATCTATGGGTGATTCTGGTGGGAGTCGAGAAGAGCAGAATGTTATAGACAGTCAAAATGTGCTTGTGAGGTTTTTAGACAGAAATGAAGACTGACTCTGGGGCTGGAGAGATGGCTCAGCAGTTAAAGTACTTCCCTGTAATGCCTAATGACCTGGGTTCAATTCCCCAGTACCCACATAAAGCCAGATACACAGTGGCACACGCATCTGAAGTTTGTTTGCAGTGGCTGGAGGCCCTGGCACCCCCCATTCTCTCTCTTCTGTCTCCTCTCTCACTCTCTCTGCTTGCAAATAAATAAATAAAAATATTTTAAAAATACAAATGGGGCTGGAGAATGGCTTAGTAGTTAAGGCACTTTCCTGAAAAGCCAAAGGACCCAAGTTCAATTCCCCAGGACCCACATAAGCCAGATACACAAGGTGATACATGCATCTGGACTTTGTTCGCAGTGGGTGGAGGCCCTGACATGCCCATTCTCTCTCTCTCTTGCTCTTTAGAGAGAGTGTGTGAGAGAGGATTGGTGCACCAGAATCTCAGCTACTGCAGTCAAACTCCAGACATGTGTGCCACCTAGTGGGCATGTGCAACCTGGCACTTGCGTCACCTTTGTGCATCTGGCTTACCTGGGATCTGGAGAGACTGAACATGGGTCCTTAGGCTTCACAGGCAAGTTCCTTAACCACTAAATCATCTCTCCAGCCCTAAATAGAATTTTTCAAAAATATTTTATTTATTTATTTGACAGAGAAAGAGGGAGAGAGAGAATGAGCACTCCAGGGCCTCCAGCCCCTGCAAATGAACTCCAGACGCATGTGCCCCCTTGTGCATCTGGCTAACATGGGTCCTGAGGAATCGAATCTGTGTCCTTTGGCTTCGCAGGCAAATGCCTTAACCACTAAGCCATCCCTCCACCCCTTTAAAAATATTTATTTGCCTAAATAGAATATTTTTTTTAAAAAAAGCAAACAGAAGTTCAGATGCAAACCCAAATATCTGAGCATCTATCCCTTTGGCCAGCATGCCACACACCCCTGATTCTGCAAGTATTTAGGATGGAATGCTTTGTCACACTAATTTTTTTTTCTTATACTAATTTCAAGTTCCAAAATAGAAATGGAAGATAATAAGATGTAACTTTTAAAATGTTAAGATTAATCTGCTCATTACATCCTCACCTAAATCAGTGAAAAATTAATTAAAGCATAATCAAGGTGTGTATTTTACATGATACTAAAAGCACAACATATCATAAGAAGAGCCACACATAGCATCCTCCCATGCTGACTGCTCAGTTCTGTGCTGTTTATTTCCTAAGTAGCTCTACTCAGTGACTGGATTGCGCTTGTGTGGAAGAGACCAGCATGCACAGTCAGATTTCTACAGCCCTAGAGACCCGAGGATGGAAAGAGAGGGGGAGGGAGGAAGGCAGGACCCTAAATTCTTTGCCCTCCATGCAGGCGTATTTCTTTCCCACTACCCCATAGAGGACTGACACGGTAGCGTGCTTACTCCGATATAAATACCATTATTGATCTACACTACACCCCATGTAACAGTCTCGGCCCAGCAATGGCTGTGTTCGTGTGTTCCATCCTGGTGTGAGAACCGGCGGAAACGACTGAACGGCAAGCCAGGCCGCTGAGCTGCTAAGTAGCAGAGCTGACATCAAGCCCAGGACCTTTGTCCCTGGAGCACGAGCTCCCCACCACTGGGCTTTCCCTCCCTGTGTCCCCAAGTTTCTCTGTGAAGGCAGAGGTCAGCCAAGGTTAAGGGCAGCCTCCAACGGCTCCGTGAGCCTAGACTGACGACCATGAACAGCGAGTATATGGATGCCTGCTTGCTGGGAGCCGATGTCAATTGTCTAGGCACAGGCCGCCCCGTTCAGCCTACTTTCCAACTTCCAGGTGTGGGGATTTGACTCAAGTGTCCCCCATAAACTCAGGTGTTCTGAATGCCAGGCTCCCAGCTGATGGAGATTTGGGAATTAGTGCCTCCTGGAGGCAGTGTATTGTTGGGGGCGGGGTTATGGGAATGTGGTGATTTGATTCAGGTGTCCTCCATCAACTTAGGTGTTCTGAATGCCAGGTTCCCAGCTGATGGAGATTTGGGAATTGGCGCCTCCTGGAGGCAGTGCATTGTTGGGGGCGGGGTTATGGGAATGTGGTGATTTGATTCAGGTGTCCCCCATCAACTTAGGTGTTCTGAATGCCAGGTTCCCAGCTGATGGAGATTTGGGAATTAGCGCCTCCTGGAGGCAGTGCATTGTTGGGGGCGGGGTTATGGGAATGTGGTGGTCTGATTCAGGTGTCCCCCATCAACTTACGTGTTTGTTCTGAATGCCAGGTTCTCAGCTGATGGAGATTTGGGAATTAGCGCCTCCTGGAGGCAGTGTATTGTTGGGGGCGGGGTTATGGGAATGTGGTGGTTTGATCCAGGTATCCTCCATCAACTTAGGTGTTCTGAATGCCAGGTTCCCAGTTGATGGAGATTTGGGAATTAGCGCCTCCTGGAGGCAGTGTATTGTTGGGGGCAGGGTTATGGGAATGTGATGGTTTGATTCAGGTGTCCCCCATCAACTTAGGTGTTCTGAATGCCAGGTTCCCAGCTGATGGAGATTTGGGAATTAGCGCCTCCTGGAGGCAGTGTATTGTTGGGGGCGGGGTTATGGGAATGTGGTGGTTTGACTCAGGTGTCCTCCATCAACTTAGGTGTTCTGAATGCCAGGTTCCCAGTTGATGGAGATTTGGGAATTAGCGCCTCCTGGAGGCAGTGTATTGTTGGGGGCAGGGTTATGGGAATGTGATGGTTTGATTCAGGTGTCCCCCATCAACTTAGGTGTTCTGAATGCCAGGTTCCCAGCTGATGGAGATTTGGGAATTAGCGCCTCCTGGAGGCAGTGTATTGTTGGGGGCGGGGTTATGGGAATGTGGTGGTTTGATTCAGGTGTCCCCCATCAACTTAGGTGTTTGTTCTGAATGCCAGGTTCCCAGCTGATGGAGATTTGGGAATTAGCGCCTCCTGGAGGTAGTGTATTGTTGGGGGCAGGGTTATGGGAATGTGATGGTTTGATTCAGGTGTCCCCCATCAACTTAGGTGTTCTGAATGCCAGGTTCCCAGCTGATGGAGATTTGGGAATTAGCGCCTCCTGGAGGCAGTGTATTGTTGGGGGCGGGGTTATGGGAATGTGGTGGTTTGATTCAGGTGTCCTCCATCAATTTAGGTGTTTGTTCTGAATGCCAGGTTCCCAGCTGATGGAGATTTGGGAATTAGCGCCTCCTGGAGGCAGTGTATTGTTGGGGGCGGGGTTATGGGAATGTGATGGTTTGATTCAGGTGTCCCCCATCAACTTAGGTGTTCTGAATGCCAGGTTCCCAGCTGATGGAGATTTGGGAATTAGCGCCTCCTGGAGGCAGTGTATTGTTGGGGGCGGGGTTATGGGAATGTGGTGGTTTGATTCAGGTGTCCTCCATCAATTTAGGTGTTTGTTCTGAATGCCAGGTTCCCAGCTGATGGAGATTTGGGAATTAGCGCCTCCTGGAGGCAGTGTATTGTTGGGGGCAGGGTTATGGGAATGTGATGGTTTGATTCAGGTGTCCCCCATCAACTTAGGTGTTCTGAATGCCAGGTTCCCAGCTGATGGAGATTTGGGAATTAGCGCCTCCTGGAGGCAGTGTATTGTTGGGGGCGGGGTTATGGGAATGTGGTGGTTTGATTCAGGTGTCCTCCATCAACTTAGGTGTTTGTTCTGAATGCCAGGTTCCCAGCTGATGGAGATTTGGGAATTAGCGCCTCCTGGAGGCAGTGTATTGTTGGGGGCAGGGTTATGGGAATGTGATGGTTTGATTCAGGTGTCCCCCATCAACTTAGGTGTTCTGAATGCCAGGTTCCCAGCTGATGGAGATTTGGGAATTAGCGCCTCCTGGAGGCAGTGTATTGTTGGGGGCGGGGTTATGGGAATGTGGTGGTTTGATTCAGGTGTCCTCCATCAATTTAGGTGTTTGTTCTGAATGCCAGGTTCCCAGCTGATGGAGATTTGGGAATTAGCGCCTCCTGGAGGCAGTGTATTGTTGGGGGCAGGGTTATGGGAATGTGATGGTTTGATTCAGGTGTCCCCCATCAACTTAGGTGTTCTGAATGCCAGGTTCCCAGCTGATGGAGATTTGGGAATTAGCGCCTCCTGGAGGCAGTGTATTGTTGGGGGCGGGGTTATGGGAATGTGGTGGTTTGATTCAGGTGTCCTCCATCAATTTAGGTGTTTGTTCTGAATGCCAGGTTCCCAGCTGATGGAGATTTGGGAATTAGCGCCTCCTGGAGGCAGTGTATTGTTGGGGGCAGGGTTATGGGAATGTGATGGTTTGATTCAGGTGTCCCCCATCAACTTAGGTGTTCTGAATGCCAGGTTCCCAGCTGATGGAGATTTGGGAATTGGCGCCTCCTGGAGGCAGTGTATTGTTGGGGGCGGGCTTATGGGTGTTCAGCCAGTTTTCCCTTGCCAGTGTTTGGCACACTCTCCTGTTGCTATTGTCCACCTTATGTTGTCCAGGGGGTGATGTCCACCCTCTGCTCATGCCATCATTTTCCCTGCCATTGTGGAGCTTCCCCTCGAGCCTGTAAGCCAAAATAAACCTCTTTTTCCAAGCAAGCTGCTCTTGGTTGGGTGATTTGTGCCAGCAATGCGGACCTGACTGCAGCAGCAGGCTTTTGCATTTCCCCAAGCCCGCGGGCCTCGGGTCCTGGAGCCCGGAGGGAAGGGGAACGGGCACTGCACGGCGGCCTGGGCAAAGCCTCCGCTTCTCTCGGTTTCCTTAAGGGATGAAAGCCCGAGTCAGGTGGCCGCTGACACGCCCGTGCTTGCTTTAGAGGTCATCCAGAGAGGCCTGAGCATAAACCCGCGGGCACAAGCGCAGCGTCCCCGCCGAGCTGAGCTTCCCACCCGGCAGCCAGCCCCGGGCCGTCCTCGCCTCTGCACGACGCCACCTAGTGGTGGCTCGGCTCCGCTGTCAGAGGACCGCGGATAGCCTCGTTCTTTGAGAGCACGGCTGGCTACCTTTTTGAGGAATTCCATTTTTGTCCAGTGCCTTCCATAAAGGGTCATTTTCCACAGTCTCAAACATGTGAGGCATAGAAGTAAGAGCCAGTCAATCAAAGATGGAAAGGTTCAGTATAAGGCAGCGTTCAAGGTGTTAACAAAAATCTCAGATCAAGAATAAAATATTTTTTGAAAGAAATAAAAACCTGGGGCTGGAGAGATGGCTTAGCAGTTAAGGTATTTGCCTGTGACGTCTAAGGACCTAGGTTCGATTCCCCAATACCCACATCAGCCAGATGCACAAGAAGGCACATGTCTGGAGTTCATTTGCAATGGCTAGAGGCCCTGGCATGCCCATTCTCTCTGCCACCCCCTATCTGCCTCTTTCTTAAAAATTAATTAAATGTACATATTTAACTATACATAATATACATTATATATATAGGAAAAATCCCTGCTCTTGGGAGGAGGAGGAGGAGAGCTGCAAAACGCTGTCTTCTGGAAAGCACATGGCCATTACACTCAGGAACTCACAGCGTGTGCAGACTCTTTTTCTAAAAAAAATACTATTTATTTATTTGAGAGGGAGAAAGAGGCAGAGCGAGAGAGAAAGAGAGAGAGAGAGAGAGAGAGAGAGTGGGCATGCCAGGGCCTCCAGCCACTGCAAACAAACTCTAGATGCATGCGCTCCCTTGTGCATCTGGTTTACATGGGTCCTGGGGAATTGAACCAAGGCCCTTTGGCTTTGCAGGCAAATGTCTTAACCACTAAGCCGTCTCTCCAGCCCGTGTGCAGATGGGCGCTGGGAGAGGAGGAGTCAGTTTCATCGGTGGTGTGGCTGCGGTAAGTTACCACTCCACAGTGAATGACCTTCCTTCCACAACCATGCAAGCAACCCCAATTTAACTCCATGAATAAAAACAAAGGTGTGAACATACTTGGGCTGCAAGGCCACTGAGAAATCCTTCTGGAACTGAGCTGATAACCTCCTCCATGTAGACCAGCTGAGAGAAAGCTGGAAGAAGCCATTCTGCATGCAGTTCAATGGGAGAGAGAGAAATCACCAGTGAAGATACTCAACAGTGGACACTGAAAGCCTTATATTTGGCCAGCCAGGCCAAATGAGCCAATGGGTGCAATAGTGGCCTGTCTGTCATCGTCTGCCCTCTAATTGGACTGGAGGCCCACTCCATGGGAGGGAATACATCCCTGATACTGAAAACCTACAACAAGGGTAGTCATGAGCCCTAGGGGTGTAACATCTGCTGCTGTCTGGCTAAATGTATATAATATGCTCATCAAACTGCCCAGTAAGCACTTCTCTTAATGTTCATACCTATATATTAATGCTACTCTCACTTTTGGTTAGAGAATATTCTCTTTACAGATGGCAGTGACCTTGGAATGACTCAGAAGGCATCATGGTGCTGGAAAGAAGTGACAGGAGTGCTCAGCACTGAAATATCTCTATCACACCTTCCAAGGCTCAGGGTCTAATGCGGAAGAGGTGGTGGAAAGAATGTGAGAGCCAAAGGAAGGGTAGGACTCCTTACAACGTGCTCCCCAAACACAAAATGGCCTGGATATCCATGACCTCACAGTGCCTGACACTACCTACACAAGACCATCATAATAGGAGCTAAAAAATCATGACATCAAAATAAAAGAGAGACTGATTGAGAGGGGGAGGGGATATGATGAAGAATGGAATTTCAAAGGGGAAAGTGGGGGGCAGGGCGGGCATTACTATGGGATATTGTTTACAATCATGGAAGTTGTTAATAAAAATAAATAAATAAATAAATAAGAAAAAAAGGTGTGAAAGTAAGATGGGGAGTCATAGAGAAGAAGGGTGTTAATTGGAGGAGATAAGATAGGGTAATTGGGGAGCTGTAGAGATGGCTCAGTGCTTAAGGACCCTGCCTGCAAAGCCTAAGGACTCAGGTCTGACTCCCCCAACCCACAAAGAGCCAGGTGCACAAGGTGGCCCATGCGTCTGCAGTGCATTTGAAGTGGCTAGAGGTGCGCACACTCTCTCTCTCTCTGCCTCTCTTAAGTAAACACATAAATCTTTCTTTTTAAATTTTTTTTATTTGAGACAGAGAGAGAAAAAGAGAGAGAATGAGTGCCCCAGGGCCTCTAGCCACTGGAAATGAACTCCAGATGCATGCGCCACCTTGTGCGTGTGCCTTATGTGGGGCCTGGAGAATTGAACCTGGGTCCTTAGCTTCACAGGCAAGCACCTTAATGGCTAAGCCATCTCTCAAGCCCTAAAATATTTTTAAGGGGTCATTGGGGAAAAGGAGACAAAAATATATCCATATATGAAAATGGAAAATAAGTAAAAAAATTAAAGAAAAACCAACAACCAAAATCCTGCTCTCATGATACTGACTAATGGCTAATGATTGGTAGCAGCCGAGAACTAAGCTGTCTCTTACTGCTAGATGATGGTGGTGCTGTAGAGGGACCTGTGGCCTGGGGAGAAGAGAACGTGTGAACAGGGAGGGGAGTGTTGATTGACCACCCATCAAGGGTGTCTTACCCAGTTCATGTCTCTTCATCTTTACTGGGCTCGTTGGACAGCTCTGTTTTTATTATGCCAATTTAATATGTGAGGCATTGAGTTTGCAAGACTTTAAGAAACTTGGCTAAGCCCCCGGCATTAATTAATAAGAACTGCTGTGAACCTGAATGTCTTAATGGGTCAGAGGAATGAAGCCCAGGGCAACGTTGTAAAGGAGACTGCCCACACATGCCCTCCATGCACATTCACACACCCAGCTTCGGCAGGGCTCCCCATGCTGCAGGGAGTGTGCCAGACCTCTGTGTTCCCTTCACAGCGCGCCTTTCCTGGCTCTCTGACACTCTTACTTCACTCTACGCTGATTCCATGATGGACTCTCTTTCTAAAGAACAAGGGGTTGATGACTATTAATTCTTGCTAATCCTACAAATTAACTTTTTCTTTTTTTAAATATTTTATTTATTTTCAGAGAGAGACACAGAGAGAGAGAGAGCTCCAGAGCCTCCAGCTGCTGCAATGAACTCCAGATGCATGCATCACTGTGCAGCTAGCTTTATGTGGGTACTGGGGAATTGAACCCGGATCATTAGGCATTGCAAGCAAGCATCTTAACTACTGAGCCATTTCTCTAGTCCCAAATTAACTTTTTATTTATTTATTTTTATTTTTTATTTTTTTTAGTGTTTTCGAGGTAGGGTCTCACTCTAGCCCAGGCTGACCTGGAGTTCACTATGGAGTCTCAGGGTGGCCTCGAACTCATGGCGATCCTCCTACCTCTGCCTCCCGAGTGCTGGGATTAAAGGTGTGCGCCACCACGCTCTGCCCAAATTAACTTTTTATAAGTTCAGTTTAATCACCCTTACTCAGGTAAGGTATTTAAACAAAGCCTTTTTCTTAAGCAATTTTATCCTAATGGTGGAAAGATCAAGTCTACTGTGCAGAAGTGAGGAACTTGCTTTGCACTTTGGCTTGCTAGCCCGAGTTGATGTTCCTGGGGACTATTGTAGTTGTAGTTAAAATATCAACTTCTCAGCCTTCCATCTGTTACACTGATCCAGCTCACAAAAGGACCACAGGGAAGGGGGTGAGGCTGGAGAGACGGCTCAGCAGGTGTGCACACACATGCATGCACACATGTGTGCATATGAAACAATATTAAAAGACAAAATGGGGGCTGGAGAGATTGCTTAGTGGTTAAGGCATTTGCCTGTGAAGCCAAAGGATCCAGGTTCAATTCTCTAGGACCCACGTAAGCCAGATGTGCAAGGGGCAAGGGGCACATGTGTCTGGAGTTCATTTGCAATGGCTAGAGGCCCTGATGTGCCCATTCTCTCTCTATCTGTCTCTTCTCTCTATCTCTCTCTGCTTGCAAATAAATAAATTTTAAAAAAAGTAACCAGAAGCTGCCTGGCATGGTATGGTGACCCTACCTCGAAAAACAAACAACAGCAAATAAAAGGGCAGGCATGGTGACGCACACCTTTAATCCCAGCACTTGGGAGACAGAGGTTGGAGGATTGCTGTGAGGCCACCCTGAGACTACAGATGAATTCCAGGTCAGCCTGAGCTAGAGTGAGACCCTACATTGAAAAACCAAAATTAAAAAAACGTCATTTTTGTGGGTTCCATTGTCACTAACAATTTGATCCACTGATGAGTCCGTAGTTGAGTGTGCTGTCAGGAGGTGAGGCCTAGTTGGAGAGTCACGGAGGGTGTGCCTTTGCGGGGTACGACTAGGCCCCGGACCCTTCTTTCTTCCTGTTTCCTGGTTACCAGGAGGTCAACAACTTTCCCAGCATGCTTTTCTTCTCTGATGCTTCTTCAAGGCCTTGAAGGGATGGAGGAGGCGCCTTTGCTGAGCCTCTGGGAGTAAGAACCACGGTGAATACGCCCTCTCACTCTCCTACCTTTCCTTCCTAAGTTGGCCTCTGGTCCTTTGTCACAGCAATCAAATGTGATTGACACGTTATGTTAGGCGACACTGGTGAGGGGGAAGGTGTGGTGGTTGGAAGGAATGGCCCTCCGTTGACTCAGATGTTTTACTAAGCTTGTAACCTGGATCTCCAGCTGCCTGCCTTGAGGAAGGGTCACTGGGGGTGGTTCCTGGGGTCCAGCCCAAAGGCATGTGGAGTGTGAGCTCTGACGTGTGTGTGTGCACGCGTGTGTGCCAGTGCTGGTGTCTGACTTGCTGCAGATTTTCTGTTTGGATGCACAGAAGTAAGCAGTGTCTTTCACCACTGAAGGACCGTCCCCTGGACCGGACCGTAAGCTTGAATTTGCCCTTCCTCCCGTGATCTGCGTCTGGTTTGGATGTTCGCCCAGCCACGTGGAACGGACTACGACAGAAGGGAAGCGGTCAGTAGCTCTGCAGCTCATATGAAACCGACAGAGCCAGGGAGCAGCGTACCCAACATTCAGCTCGGACCGGCGCGGGAGGGCATGGGGTGCTGCGTGGGCACATGTACGCGCATCCACCACACACACACACACACACACACACACACACACACACGTGAGAAGAATATACAGCTCTGAAATCACTCATGAGCCTTTGATGCAGGCATTGGCTCAGCACCTCACATCTGCGGTTAAGATGGATCCACGAGAGAGCTCTCACCCAGTGCCCTGGCTTGTGGACAAACGTGTGACAACAACCTACAGCAGGGGTAGTCATGAGCCCTAGGGGCGTAACGTCTGCTGCTGTCTGGCTAAATGTGTATACTGTGCTCACCAAACTGCCCAGCAAGCACTTCTCTTAATGTTCATATCCATGTATTAGTGCTACTCTCACTTTTGGTTAGAGAATATTCTCTTTTCAGATGGAGGTGACCTTGGGATGACTCAGAAAGCACCATGGTGCTGAGAAGTGACAGAGGAATGTTCAGCACTGAAACATCTCTATCACACCTTCCAAGGCTCAGGGTCCATTGTGGAAGAGATAGCAGGAAGAATGTAAGAGCCAAAGGAAGGGTAGGACCTCTTACAACGTGCTCCTCCAGACACAAAATGGCCAGGATCTCCATGACCTCACAGTGCCTGACACTACCTACACAAGACCATCATAATAGGAGGAAAAGATGATGATATCAAAATAAAAGAGATTGGTTGAGAGGGGAGGGGATATGATGGAGAGTAGAGTTTCAAAGGGGAAAGTGTGGGGGGGAATTACCATGGGTTATTGTCTACAATTATGGAACTTGCCAATAAAAAGGTAAATTAATAATTTTTAAAAAGTGTGACTTCAATGAGCAGAAATGGATTTAAGAAGCAGAGAAATACATTCTCAGGATCCGAAGCTCAAAACGAGTGACAAACTATGACTGTCTTCGGTTAGGAGGACAGAAGCAGGCCACAATGTTCCCGTGGCTCCTCGAGTCTGTGGGGGTGTTGGCAGAAGGGTGAGCTATTGTTTTGTTAATACATACCTTTAAAAGTCTCAAATAAACTGGAAACTAAGATTCTGTGGACATTTATTATGTGGAAGGCCAGATGCGAGCCAAAAATATATTTGCCAACAGAATTTTGCCTTTCTGCTTATTTCCTTGCCTGCCAAGAGGTTACACAACTTCTTCAGTTCCACCCCAAGCCCCCAGCACAAAGGACACGCACAAACAGTGAAGACAAAGGCTCAAGGGGGAATTCAATTGCATTTATTCTTCTTATACAGAACGAGAGAAGGCAAAACGTGTACCAAACTCCAGAGAAAAGGGTTTGATTGGGCAGATTTGGCTGCGTATTTTCTCATGTACTGAACATTCTGAATTAAGAATAAACACACATGTGCCATTACAAGTGTAGAGACAAATTTTTAAAGAAGTTACAGTACGAGCACATAAATGATAGTGTTATGAAAACGATCTTTGCCAATCACCCGTCTTCCCAATTAAATTAATCGACTGTTTCCTTTTCTCAACAGCTTGTATCTTCCCATAAACTTCCAGAAGTTTCTAATTACATCATGAGAACACGACTTGCAGTTAGGGATAGCTCCCTCACCTCCCATCTCCGCCCGCAGACGGCTTTCCTACCATCAAGGAGCAGCAGCTCCCAGGACGGAAGCTTCGCGCTCTCACGTGCTTCCTGTGTAAGCTGCAATCAGCACGAGAGATGCCCTTCCTGCCCTGAACCCTAGCGTGAGACACTGCCTACCAACTACACAGTCTTAAAAGAATTACATATAGGTCTTGACTATTTATTTGCTATAAGAAACTTTATTTCCTGATAAAATGAATTTTTATCAGGAAAAAAAAAAAACTTACTGAAAAAAAAATCCCTGAAATTATCTATTTAATTTTGTCTTTTCTGTGACAAAATTTGGGGGTGAGATGGTGAAATTTATTGATGGATTTCAGGCTAAAGACTCACTATTCTGGTACTTGTCTTATAATAACAAATATAAATAGCACCTTATTATGAACTTTGACAGGGTTGTCCTTGCTTGTAATAATTAATACTCAAGGATCATTAAAGCTTGCTGTAAAGGCTGGGGATGTAGCTCAGTGTACAGTGCTTGCCTAGCATGTACAAAGTCTTGGCTTGAGTCCAATCCCCAGCACTGGAAAAAAAATAAAAGTTGCTCTTGTTTGAGATTTCTAGATTTAATGATCCTTAATAAAGACCATATTCAATAGTCTTAAAAGCAACAACAGAAAGCATATCTGATTTTCTGGTTTTATTAGTAAACAGTCAAGGGCCATATTTCATTCTGGAAAAATATTATATTTATTAAAAATGTTCCAACTAATTTATTAAAAAATTACCCTAGTATTTACTAATGCCACAAGCTTACTTGAAAATTACTTCTAAACCTCAATAACATAAATCATCAATGATTTAACTACTTTTTAAAAAAGGAAGAGTATCTGTTTCTTTTACATTTAATAACCTGAAAATAAGTCTATAAAAATTTAAAAAAATACAGTAACACTGCTAAGTTTTATTAGGTCCCTTATTTTTTTTTTTTTGTTTGTTTTTGTTTGCCTTAGAAAGAATGTACAACTCTTCTTGCAGTTTTTGCGAAGAGGAAAACAGAGTGTTCCCTTTCAATTGAATCATGACAAACATCTACCCTTACTTCTCTTAGCGTCCTTGGACACAGCCAAAGGCTATGGAACAAACAGAGGGTCCTTCAGGACAAGGTAATCCCTTGAGCATGCTGGAAGCAACACTAGGTCTAGCTCTTGTCTGCCTACGTGGTTCAGCCACGGCACGGACAGGGTCCCCGTCCCTCCCTCCCTCCCCCGGTAAAGTGCGCCAAAGCCCTCTTCTACAACAAAGTCTTTTGGTATAAAGGGTGTGGTAGAAAAACCAGTGCTTTGTCTCTTTGGGGCACCTCTCTCGCCTCTTGCATGTCTTGCTTTGGGTACTACAACTTGTCAGTTTCCATCTCACACCGAAAATCCTTTCCACTGTCTTCCGTCACCTCACTACTTCACCTTCCTCCTCACTTGCCCTCCTTCCAACAAGATCCGATGTCTTCCGTATGTTTAACAAGATCCAATGTCTTCTGTAGTTTGTGTGCTTCTAGATCAAAAGGGTCTTTCTTATCTAAGATTCCCAACAAATGAGCCCTCACCCCCATGGGAATTAGAAGGTTCTTTTCAGAGACCTGAACTCTTAATATCTTTCCAAACAAGAGATTAAATTCATAGACTATAAATAATGTCAGTTCAGCTGAGGACTTCATTGGCTATACAGACAAACTGCATGCCAGGTGAACAGAATGCTCTCTCAGTCCTTAAAAGCTAATACTAAAAAATAAAAAAACAAAAGGTTTTGGTTACATAAGAGGTATTGAGTACATATCATGTCTTTTTATACCAAGTTATCAAACAGGATAAGGATAACATACTTAGAAACCAGCTTTGCTGAATTCAGAAGCCCAAGTCTCCACCCTATGCCCTGGTGGCATTTTTTTTAACATGTCAATCAGAGACTGGCTTCATCCTTCAGTTCCATACACAGGATTATTTTAAACACTTAACATGTTGAAAGTAAAACTGGCGGGTCTTCAGAAGTTAAGACACAACAGCTTACTGTGCGCGCCATCAGGGAGTAACCCAGTTGCCCTGATGTTTTCACAGCAGTTTCCAAAGACAAACATGGTTGCCACCCATTGATCAAAAACACCTGCCTGCCCGTTGTTAAAAGCTACATTACAGGGTTCAATGAAATACACACTAACTGCTAAGCTGAGTTTTTGAACATGTCTAAGTCACAATTTTTAAAGCAGTTTTGTTTAATAATAGTCATACTGGTACCAAATTGGTCTCTTTCCCAAGATCTTGAGTGAAAGAATGGAGGCACAGGCTGCCCACACCCTCCGGCCAGAAGGACTAAGTTTTCTGTCTAAGCTATGCAGTAAAATGGGGACTAACAGCAAGAGGACTCCGCGTGCCTTTGGAAATACAGACTAAACAAGCCATCAGAGCCCCCGTGGGTTCAAAACTACATTGTATCCATACAGCAGTTACTACCTGTACAATGATCTTTTCAAAGCTCAAGTTAAATAAGTTTTAAAGCATTTGCTACTATTGTCACCAATACAGTTTTCAAACTGTAATTCAGGTATCAATCACTTTGTGCACATTTCCTGGACCAAGCTGCCTGTCAGAATTCACTGCCTGTGGTCAACTCTTCTGATTTATAATCAATCGATGCATAAATTTCAACCAACACCCATAAAGCTTAGCTATGGGGCAGCAAAGATTTTTAAAAAATAATAATAATAAATGTTATTCTGCATAACCCATCCTGCAGACACAAGTCTCCGTTACCTGTCACAGCAATGCAGGCTTTCAAAAAAATGAAAGTAGAGTATTTATTTATATTTAACTGAAGTTCATGTCAATCAAAAGCAGGCAATGATTAACTGGCCACGTGGGAAGGCGGGAGTGTGACTACGGAGGCAGAGGGCGGCCTATGAGCAGAGCTGCTCGGCTCCATCCCGTCCTCCACGGGCCCAGGAAATGTCGGCTGCATCCACAAGCCAATGAGTGATTACAGCCAGGTCAGAAAGGGCTCGCTTTTGTTCAGGGCAGACTCCACATCATTGAAGAGGGGGATCAGATCTTCAGATTCCAGAGTCCCTAGGTCCACATTTGTTCCTGGAAGACAGTCAAGGAAATCGGGGAAGCGGGTCTGCTGGGGGTTGATGTTCATGGGCGCCTGACCTGCGCTCTCTCCTAAAACAGAATGAAAGGAAACCACGTTAATTCCTCCCTGCAACTTCTTGAACAAGAGACCGCGTAAATGTTAACATAATTCTCATTTTCGTGCCGGCAAAGACCACGTTGGCGACCTAATCCTGTTTTGGTAGAATGTACATCGAGGTAAGGCTAGAGTTCTACAGAACAGCTGAGAAATATGCCAGGAAGTGACGAGTTTGCACTATCGCAACACAGGGACTGTCACAAGGTTGCAAAGGAGGAAATGCACAGGACCGTGTGTCATTAGACTAGCCCTGTTAGCTGTGTGATCTCAGGCACAGCAGATTTGGTTGATTTTCAGGAGCTGGCTCAGCAATTAAAGCACTTGTTTGCAAAGCCTGCTGACTCAGGTTTGATTCCCCAGCACCCATGTAAAGCCAAATGCACAAAGTGACACATGCATCGGGAGTTACCCTGACACACCCACCTACTCTTTCAAAAAACAAATAGACAAATAAAAGTTTAATTTGTGCAATTCTCAGCTTATCATGTAGAAACTGGGATTTTAGGCCCTTCTGCACAGGCAGGGGTAAAGTTCAGAGTCCACCACACATCCAAACACCTAAGTGTCATCCGGCCACGCAAAATGGTCATTATAACCTTCCAATCCTCAAAAATACATATTTCAGCCAAACAAAATTTCTAAGGAATTTCTCTTATCCTTTCTCCTCAGACATGACAGCATGAGCAGACAAGCTAGACTTCTCTATTAAAGTGGCTTAATGGATAAGGCGCTTGCCTGGGAAGCCCAAGGACACAAGTTCAATTTCTCAGTACCCAAGTAAGCCAGCTGCACAAGGTGGTGCATGTATCTGGAGTTTGTGTAGTGGCTAGAGGCCTTGATGCATCCATTCTCTCTCTCTATCTAATAAATAGATAAATAATAAATACACATTTAAAAAATATCTCTGGGAAAAGCCGGACGTGGTGGCACACGCCTTTAATCCCAGCACTCGGGAGGCAGAGGTAGGAAGATCGCCGTGAGTTCGAGGCCACCCTGAGACTACATAGTTAATAGTTAATTCCAGGTCAGCCTGAGCTAGAGTGAGACCTTACCTCGAAAAACCAAAAAAAAAAAAAAAAAAAAATCTCTGGAGAGCAGCTCTGCCACATCAGTGTGACATCTTTGGTCTTTGTAGTTTTGGCCACTTAAAAAGTGGGTGAGGGGGCTGGAGAGATGGCTTAGCAGTTAAAGTGCTTGCCTGGGAAGCCTAAGGACCCAGGTTCGATTTTCCAGGTCCCACATAAGCCAGATGCACAAGGTGGTGCATGTATCTGGAGTTCATTTGCAGTGGCTAGAGGTCCTGACATGCCCATTCTCTCTCTCTTTCACAATAATAAATAAAATAAAATAAAATAAAATAAAATAAAATAAAGCCAGGCGTGGTGATACACGTCTTTAAAAAAAAAAAAAGTGGGTAGGCTGGAGAGATGTCTTAGCGGTTAAGGCACTTGCCTGCAAAGCCAAAGGACCTAGGTTCAAGTCCCCAGGACCCACATAAAGCCTGATGCACAAAGTGGTGCATGTGTCTGGAGCTCATTTGCAGTGGCTGGAGCCCCTGGCACGCCCATTCTCTCTCTGTCTGCCTCTCTCTAATAAATAAAACTTAAAAACTTTTTAAAAACTTAAAATTTCATGCCCTATGATGACTACGTCTTCTGCACACACTCTGGGACAAGGCTAGTACTGACAGCGGTGCTTGGGGGCTGTGTGAATTTTCAGTCGCTGTTTCCCGCTGTTGAGCTTTAAATGCTTCGAGCTGGATTTTAGAACCGACACAGTCTTGAAAACGGAAACACAGCGCAGATCCTGGCAGGCCAGCTCCCCACCTGTGTCCATCTCGTCCACGTTGCTTAGGAAGTCCTCTGGAGTTGTGGGGACACTGCAGCACCCTAAGCCCAGGCCGCTGTCTGTACTCCGCTCCCTTGAATGATAGGGGCCTCTGCAAAGCAAAAGACGGAGACCTTAGTGTGAGCTCCCTTAACAAGTTCAGAATTAAGATGCATCCACAGCACCTAGCCAGTACAGGGGAGAAGACGCTGTACTGCCCTCTAATTTGCTGGTTTTGTTTTTTGAGGTAGGGTCTCACTCTAGCCCAGGCTGACCTGGAGTTCACCATGTAGTCTCAGGTGGCCTCGAACTCACAGTGATTCTCCTACCTCTGTCTCCCAAGTGCTGGGATTAAAGCGTGTGTCACTATGCCAGCTTGCCCTTTAATTTTGAAATATATATCCTAGTCTTAAGGAAATTAATCTCTCATAAGCAAGTAAAACTGGCCCATCACTGATAACCTTGTCATCTCAAAATACCCAACCATTTGCTTTACATATATGGTGAGATATATAACATTTTTTTAAAATGAATTCCAGATGCATGTGTCGACTTGTGCATCTGGCTTATGTGGGTCCTGAGGAATTGAACCTGTGTCCTTTGGCTTTGCGCGTAAATGCCTTAACCACTAAGCCATCTCTCCAGCTCCATAACATTAACTGACTTTTTTTTTTTTGCTTGTGTGTGTGCCCATGTGTGTGTGTGGAATTTGGGGTACATGGTACATGTATGTGCATGTGTTCTTGCAGTGCCCCCCATACACTCGCTCGCAGAGGCTGGAGCGGAAGCACTCTGCTGCTCTTCCGCCTGGTCTTGTTTGGAGCCTGAGTCTCCTTTGACTGATCCTGGGGCTTGCAGGGACTCTGAAGAGGCTCGGCTTTACCCACCTGTGTGATTGTCGTTACAGGGAGACGTGCCCATGCCCAGCTGCTTTCAGTGGGACCCGAGACTAGAACTCAAAGTCTCAGGCTCCCTTAAACCCTCATGCTTGTGCAGGAAGCTCACATAACTGCTGAGCCTCCTCTCCAGCCCTTAAACGACCTTTCTTTCTTTCTTTCTTTTTTTTTTTTTTTTTTTGGTTTTTTGAGATAGGGTTTCACTCCAGTTCAGGCCGACACTATGTAGTCTCAGGGCAGTCTCAAATCACAGCGATCCTCCTACCTCTGCTTCCCGAGTACTGGGATTAAAGGTGTGCGCCACCACGCCCGGCCCTTAAATGAACTTTCTGATGAGTGTGTGGATGTGCGTGTGCATGCTGATGCATGTGAGTGTCTATGTACCATGACACACATGTGGAGGTCAGGCTTGGACAAAGATGCTTCTTTGTACAGTGGGCAATGGTTAATGAAGAGACTCACAACTGGCCACAGTGCTGACAATAAATGACCAGCACTCAGCCCTAAGCAGGACATCTATGCCATCCCCTCAGGGCTCAAGCAACATCACGGAAGAGGGGATGGGGAGAGTGTAAAAGCTGGAGGCTGGGGTGGGTGTGGATGCTCTCCTCTGCACTCATGGTAGCTATGGTAACCTGAACGAGCCTGCACAAGGCTGGGGCTACCAACACTATCATGGGCAGGGGAGGGCTCACGGCGGCCACACCTCCCTGAAGAGCTCCGGCAGTTAATGGTTGATAGGAGAGGGGGAGCCACCTTCTTATTTATTTATTTTTATTTTATTTTATTGATGGATTGATTTGGGTTTTTTGAGGTAGGGTCTCACTCTGGTCCAGGCTGCCCTGGAATTCACTATGGAGTCACAGGGTGGCCTCAAACTCACGGCGATCCTTCTACTTCTGCCTCCCAAGTGCTGGGATTAAAGGCGTGCACCACCATGCCCAGCTATTTTATTTTATTTTTTGGTATTTTTATTTATTTGCAGGGACAGATAGAGAGAGAATGGGTGTGCCAAGGCCTCTTGGCACTACAAACAAACTGCAGATGCATGCATGTGCCACTTTGTGCATCTGGTGTTACACAGGGACTGGGGAATTGACCCCAGTTGCTGTACCATTAAAGAGATGGCTCGGAGGATAAAGGCACTTGTTTACAAAGCAACTGGTAAACGGCTCCAGTAAATAACCTTACCCATGCTTATGCGAGCAACCCGAGTTACACTTCATAGGTCACAAAATCAGACGTGAGGAGATTAGAACAAAGGTTCAGGAGGAGTTGGGGAGGAGGACAAAGAGGGAAGTGGGGTGAGCATGATCAAAATGTATCGTGTGTGTGTGTGTGTGTGTGTGTGTGTGTAATCATCATCAAGACTAAAGATTGATTGTGATGTACACACACATGTTCTGGACAGAATAATAGTGACTACCAGGGAAAGAAAAAAAGGCAGGAGTGAGCTCAGTGATGGTGGGATGGGTTCAAATATTCATGATAACATTTCATGCACTAAAAACTAAAATCAGATGAAAATGTAGCGCCTGAATGGTGGGTGCGCTGCAACTCTTATTATTGTTTATACTTGTCTGGTCATATTTTTTAACTTTATTAATTTTTAAACTTTTTATTGATAACTTTCATAAATATAGACAATATACCATGATCAATATCCTCTACCACTCCCCTTTGTTCCCAAGTTCCCCCTCCACTGAATCCCTTCTTCTTTCCAATTAGACCCTCTTCCATTTTGATGTCATCACTTTTTCCCTCCCGTTAGGCAGGTTTTGTGTAGGCAGCATCAGCCACCATGAGGTCATGAATATCAAGGCCATTCTGCGTCTATTCCCTTTTTTTTTTTTTTCTAGGTAGGGTTTCACTCTAGCCCAGGCTGACCTGGAATTCACTATGTAGTCACACCACACTGGCCTGTTCTTTAATAAGATTGACAACTTGAAAAATCTACCCCAAGCCAGGTGTGGTTGTGCACACCTTTAATCCCAGCAGAGGTAGGAGAATCAGCATAAATTCAAGGCCAGCCTGGGACTATGTAGTGAATTCCAGATTTCCAGATCAGCAAGACTCTACAAAAAAAAAAAAAACAAAAAAAAACCCCATCTCTTCATTATTTGTTACATTGTTTCCACTTTTAATTGTGTATTGTTGCCAGAAGCCCCACCCACAGCCGAAACACAAAGGAAATAAGAGTATTGCCTTTAATTAGGTTTAAAATGCTACAATTAGGGCTGTGGAGATGGCTTAGCAGTTAGAGTGCTTGCATGCAAATCCTGCACACCCGGGTTTGTGTACATTGGGAAGAGACCCCGGTGTGCCCAGACATGCTCTCTCTCCCCCTCCCACCTTGCAGATAAAATTTAAATATATTAAAAGAATACCACAACTAAGGTTGACTGATTATATCATTCAGATACTTCTGGCTAAGTTATCTCTTCCTTCTGTTCCTAGTGTTTTAAATCATCATCTCTTTGCTTTAATAAATTTTTTTTTGGTTTGGTTTTTGAGGTAGGGTTTTACTCTATTCCAGACTGACCTGGAATTCTATGTAGTCTCAGGGTGGCCTCAAACTCACGGTGATTCTCCTACCTCTGCCTCCAAGTGCTGGGATTAAAGGTGTGAGCCACCACACCCAGCTTGCTTTAATTAATTTTTAATTATGAAATAATCTAAAACTCACACAGAAGATCCAAAAAAAATAATAACACTACCACAAAAGGCTCACATGTACCTTTCACCCAGCGGCCTTAGTGGGCGCATCGTTAATAACCGCAGCACAAATACCCCAACCAGAAAATTAACCTTGTGGGATACCATTAATGAAACCACACATCTTATCCACACTTCATCATAAATATCACCTTTTTGTTACCTACTTGCCATATGACATGACCCCCCCACCCCCGCACATAAAACCACAAGAGTCTTCCAAGCATACTTGCTGCATAACGTCATCCTGTTTCAACTGCAAGTTCATCCCCACGTTCAGATAACTGAGCAGGTTCACTTCATGGCAGATGGTTAGTTTTTTGAACTTGAGAAAGTTTTCAAAGGTACATGAGGCCTCTGCTTTACTTTTGTCTGTCAGCTTTCCCCACTTCCTTCCTGTACCCTCACCCCATTCATCAACGTAAATAAAACCCCATTATAGGGCTGGAGAGATGGCTCAGCAGTTAAGACACTTGCCTGCAAAGCGTAATGACCCAGGTTCAATTCCCTAGTACCCATGTAAAGCCAGACGCACAAGATGATGCATGAGTCTGGAGTTTGTTTGCAGTGGCTGGAGGTCCTGGTGCACCCATTCTCTCTCTCTCTCTCTCTCTCCCTCTCCTTACAAATAAATACAAATATTAAAAAAAAAAACATAATCTAAAACACATACTAAAGAGAGTGAACATCAGTGGCCCCATAAGACTAACTTACCCGTTGAGGAAAGGGTCCGAGCTGTTACTGGTGATGGACCGTATGTCTGGGGTGACGGCGGGCGGGTTGACAGGAGCAGCCGCAGCTTGGACAGAGGCCATGTTGTCAGCTTCCATGGGGAGCTGTCTGCAGAGAGCCGCCTCCTACCCAAGGGAAGTTAGAGGAAAAGAAGTCAGTCACTCATCATCACACAGAGATGGGAGCCACATACTCCACACATGAAAACCACCCCTCGTCAAAATCACGAGGCAGCCGGGAGTGGTGGCACACGCCTTTAATCCCAGTGCTCAGGAGGCAGAGGTAGGAGGATCACGAGTTCGAGGCCACCCTGAGACTACATAGTGAATACCAGGTCAGCCTGGGCTAGAGTGAGACCCTACCTCGGAAAAAAAAAATCATGAGGAAATCATTAGCATACCTTCTCCAAAGTCAGTCTTACAGGAGCGACAGGGTGGGAAGGGTTATCCCTAGACACTGCCCTTCCCCCCTCAACCGACTGGAGACAGTCTGGTGCATTCATGACCCCACAGTGGGGGATGGGGGTGGAGGAGAGGTGAGCTAAGAGTGCCGCTCAGCTGGGCATGGTGGTACACACCTTTAATCCCAGCACTAGGGAGGCAGAGGCAGGAGGATCACTGTCAGTTCAAGGCAGAGAGAAGCTACTTCGAAAAATAAACAAACAAACAAAAAAAAAAACAGTACAACCCGGATGGGAATATGGCCAATATGCAATACGTTCATAGAGTAAAGTTCATAATAATAAAAATAATTATCATTTTTAAAAAGTCTTACAGACATGTTACTTTTCCCCATTCACAAGGTTAATGTGGGAGCTCAGCTAACACCTGGCTCCCTGAGCACTTACTTTGAAACTGTTCCACCCCCCAAATCATATAATAGCCTCTCAAAACACTTCATAATTGACAAGGTTATTTCCACTTCAGATTAGTTCTTGGACCTAACATAAAGCAATCACAGCCATTGGATGCCTTTGGTTGAGCAGTTACAGTTGAATTTCTCCCATTGACAGGCCAGGGAAGCAATGGGTTTTCAGCATTCAGCATACATCAAAGTACATCTGGCCTGGAGTTATGGCTTAACGGTTAAGGCACTTGCCTGGGAAGCCTAAAAACCCAGGTTCAATTCCCTAAGACCCACATAAACCAGATGCACATGGTGGCACATGTGTCTGGAGTTTGTTTGCACTGGCTGGAGGACCTGGCGTGCCCTTTCCCTATCTGCCACTTTCTTTCTCTCTCTCTCTCTCTCTCTCTCTCTCTCTCTCTCACACACACACACACACACACACACATACACATAAATAAATAAATAAATAAAATATTTAAAAAAGAAAAAAAACTTAAGTCAAGTGTGGTGCACTTTCAAGCTTGTGCCTGGGAGGCTGAGGTAGGAGGACTGTCATGAGTTGGAGGCCAGCCTAGATTAGAACACAAGAGAGGCCTTTTTAAAATTAACCTAACAGCCGAGCGTGGTGGCGCACACCTTTAATCCTGGCACTTGGGAGGCAGAGCTAGGAGGATTGCCTTGAGTTCGAGGCCACCCTGAGACTACAGAGTGAAGTGAATTCCAGGTCAGCCTGGGGCTAGAGTGAGACCCTACCTCGAAAAACCAAAAAAGAAAGGAAGGAGGGAAGGAGGGAGGGAAGAAGGGAAGGAAGGGAGGGAGGGAGGGAGGAGGAGGAAGGAAGGAAGGAAGGAAGGAAGGAAGGAAGGAAGGAAGGAAGGAAGGAAGGGAAGGAAGAAAACTAAGAGCCAGGCGTGGTGGCGCACACCTTTAATCCCAGCACTTGGGAGGCAGAGGTAGGAGGATCAATGTGACTTCGAGGCCACCCTGAGACTACATAGTTAATTCTAGGTCAGCCTGAGCCATAGTGAGACCCTACCTCAAAAAACCAAAACAAATAAACAAAAATAAAAAAGAAAACTAATCTAACAGATTAGTTTTCCAGGTGAGCAAAACAGTTTAAAATTTTGTTTAGCCAGTTGTGGTGATAGGGTCTTGCTCTAGCCCAGGCTGACCTGGAATTCACTATGTAGTCTCAGGCTGGCCTCAAACTCACAGTGATCCTCTTAACGATCCTCCTTCCTCTGCCTCTTGAGTGCAGGGACTAAAGGAGTCTTTTTAAAAAATTATTTAACTATAATGTTGAGTTGGGTAAAATGACTAAAGGTTGGGGAACCCTGTAGTCCCAAACAAATCCAACAATTAAATGTTTGACGGATGATGAATTTTATTTTATTTTTTAAATGAACATTACCCTGCCCAGGAGAGTCAATCCAGGAGACTATGAACTTAATGGCTTCAGTTACTTTCTCTAGATAAACAAAACCAGGTGTCAAACTCATTTTGAGTCAGAGGCTGTTCCTAGAGAAGAGTGCTTCCATATGTTTATACTTGTATCCAAACCAAGGGCAGGTCCTTCCCTGTATTCACGTCTACCAAGCCTCCCCCTTTCCCTGCTGAGGTCATTGGTCCCAGCGTCCCTAAAGCCCCCAGTCACGGCTACGATGGCAAGCTGAACATTCCGGCTACCGAAGCTGAGGGGTCTCTGCCACACCTTCCAGCCCCAACACGCTAAGCGACTGTAGAAAGTAACTACACGGCTGTCTAGACAAGTCCGCTGAAGTCATCAGCTATAAAAAATTTCAGTTACTGGGGCTCATTGTGCTGTTACCAGTAGCTACGGCAGCACGGTTCTTACAAACTACGAGAATGAGAGACCTGATTGTTAAGAAACTGCACTGTTAATTTGTACTGAAATAAGTACCCTGGCTAGAAGAAAACCTCTGATTCATTTCTGTTCATTTAGATAGCAAATAATTAGAACACATAGCACATTTTATTCAGCAATACACAAAAAAGCCAGTAAGAAAAATGGAAATTCTTTTTAAATGCTGATTTCGGCCCCCTATCCAAATCTTGAAAGCACCTTCTCAATGAATCTAGAAAAATCAAGTTATAGGCTGACAGCTGTTTTTACATGAAGGGGAGATTGCCTCAGAAACTTTATTATCCAACAAGGCTTTTCTGAATGACTCCGACAGAAAACAGCAGGGACTGAACTTAGTATGAGGAGCCTTGAGCCCACCAGTTCAAATCCCTTATGAGAATCCACACACTGTGAACCCCAGGGAGACAGACAGCATCTGGAAACTGATTTAAATTCTATTTCTTTATAAACTGTAAATGCAACAATCCTTTGGCTAATAATCTTCACTAGAAAAAAGATCAACTTTAATTGCTATATTTCATTCATCTATCCAAAATAAGTTTGGAGTATACCTCTAAAAACAAATGCCTTCTTTGTTTATTTTGGTCTTTTTTTTTCTTGAGAGAGAGTCCACCTATATAGCCCAGGATGGTCTTCAACTCAATCCGGCTGCCACAGCCTCCTGATAGCTAGGATCGCAGGTATAGCACCATGTCCAACCGCAAATGCTATTTTAAACGTAAAACTTTATAAGACAGCTGCATTTCCTAAGTTTTTCTTGCTCTCTATCTGCCTCTCTCTCACTCAAATAAATAAAATATAAAAAAGATTGTAAAAAAAAATGGACCTAACATTTCCTCTTTATTTAAATTTCTCATAGTATATTCCAAACATAAAACAATGTGTGAGGTGGTCAAATGCATAAATAAAATTCAAAGTCTATATAATACATATGCCATGAAAGCAGAAAAGGGAACTATTTGTGGGGCCAGGATGAGAGGAGTAAGAGGGAAGAAAGAAGGATGGAGGAGGATAGCAGGGGAGGTAAATAAAAACAAAGTATAAGCCAGGCATGGTGGTGCACACCTTTAATCCCAGCACTCAGGAGGCAGAGGTAGGAGGATCACTGTGAATTGTGAATTTGAGGCCTGTCTAGGAGTACAGAGTGAGTTCCAGGTCAGCCTGGGCTACAGTGAGACCCTACCTCAAAAAAAAAAAAAAAAATATATATATATATATATATATATACACATATCATCTCTTTGTATGCTAACAAAATGAATTTTAGACTGTAATAACCAACCAAAGCTGAAAGCACTTGTAGGATATGAGGAAAACAGCTCCTCTATTTTAAATCAAGAGAGTTCTATTTCCTGCATCAGTTTCCAAGTCATCTTCAGAGGAAATGCTCGCCTTGGTCTGTAGGGGGCTCACAGCATCAATTTTCCACCTTCAAATAACTAGCAAATGAAAGAGAGCACAAGAGCGTTCACTATAGTTACTTGAACACTAACATTGAAAACTAACTTGTGCTATTTATTATTTGCAAAGCAACGCTTTCCCTAAGACCACTGCAAGCCTCTTCCTGGTGTCAGTCATTCCGCAGCGCGGCCCCCGTCTGGATAGGGCGTGGAGATTCGCAGGGGCCACATCCCTGCCCGCTCTTCCTCCCAGCTCTGGCATGCTCCCCTGGCCCACCTCTTGCTCTCCGCGTCTGTGCCTGCTGATCCTCCCGCCTCCTGCCTCTGCACCAACCACGCCCCTGGCTGCACACACTCTCAGATCATCCCAGAGCTCCCCTCACCTACTGCTGACTCCTCTGAGACCCACCCTGAGATCCACCCAGCTTGATCTATTTAGTAATCCACAGACATCCCTTTTGGGTGGGTCTCTGAGGATGCTTCAAGGAAGGATTCACTGAAGGAGAAATCCTTCCCCCAGAGCGGGCGGCCCTGTGCAGAGGGGGACTTCATATAAGGAAGCTCTGGGTGAAAAGAGCTCCTTCCTTCCTTCCTTCCTCCCTCCCTCCCTCCCTCCCTTCCACTTGGCTGCTGAGCTGCTGGCTGCCTTCCAGCGTGGACTGAAGACCAGTGTCAACTGAAGACCCGCGTGGATGGAAACCCAGCGGCTCCCCAGGAACCTCCAGGCCTTCAGCGACGGGTCGGGACTGCTGAGGCATCTGGCCACGTGGACTGAGCAGCTACCAGGTTGTTTGATTCTCAGGCCTGCAACTGCTATTGGACTGCCACAAGCTAATCCAATAAATTCCCTTTTTAATATCATTCATTCTAGCAGTTCTGTTCCTCTAGAGAACCCTGACTAATACACACGTGTTAAGAAATTCTCTCTGGGCTGAAGAGATGGCTCAGTAGTTAAAGGCACTTACTTGCAAAGCCTGGTGTCCCAGGTTCGATTCCTTAGTACCCACGTAAAGCGCATGCATCTGGAGTCTATTTGCAGTGGCTAGAGGCCCGATGCACCTCTCTCTCTCTCTCTTTCTCTCTCTCTCTGTGTCTCTCTCTCATTGCAAATAATAAATAAAGAAATATTAAGACAAAAACTATACCTTCAACCAAAAATGCATCAAATTATTATTACTGACCTATTGGATATATCCCAACTAGCAAGGTACACATGCTGTCCTTAGGCAGTGCTGCCACCAGCCTGACACTAGCACAAGATAAAGCGGGGTGAAGAAACTCCAAGACCAAGTATTTAATCTGAACCCCAGCCTGCTCTCTCAGCAACCTACCTGGCCTGTCTGCAAGGTGGCTGTAAAGTGGGAATGGTAGAAAGCGCACAGCCACTGCCCGCCATGTGACAGGCTCACAGGGGCCGAGGACACGGCCGCTTCAGGACGCTTCCTGTGTACGCACGGGGGCCTGAGTGCGAACCACTGGACCCCACGTGAGCAGCTGGGCACGGTCATACCCACCCTTAACCCCAGTCCTGTGGGAAGCGGAGACTGGAGGATCACTGGGGCTCAGGGAGGGCAACCCCAGAAATCCGTAAGAGAAGCTGTCATTGCAAGGGGGAGAAAGATGGGTGACTTAATAGAGGGAGACACAACCTCTACAGGAGCTCGCACAGGATGCTGCACCAGCACGCACATGTGCACACACTCACACACAGCACACGTGCCAACCATAACATGCCAGCCGACCTCTGTGTGTGTCAGATGCCAGGCAGGCGTTTGTCAACACTCATGAGCACAACCACCTCTGTTTGACCCCAGTGCTCAAGTAAAAGGCTAGGCATGCACCCATAACCCCAGAGCTACGGGGAGGAGGAAACAGGGGGGTCCCTGGGATTGCTGGTTAGCCAGTCTGGCCTAACTGCTGAGCTTGCACACACACGTGCACTTTCATCAGCACACACACATATTCACGCACATGCATCATGCATACACACACACACACACACACACTTAAAAAACAGAGATTAGAAAGTATGCTTACAGGCTCTTGCTTGTAAATCCTAACAGCCTGAGTTCAATTCCTCAGTACCAATGTAAAGCTAGATGCATAGGATGGTGTCTGGAGTTTGCTTGCAGTGGCAGGAGGCCCTGGCACACCCGTATTTCCTCTCTCAAATAAATAAAATTATTTTTTAAAAAGAAAGTATATTTACAAAGAACGGAGCATGTGAGGCAGTCAACAGAACGAGCTATTGACGGTGTTCATCAGCCTGAGAGGTGGAGCTATTCACTCATGCTTGTATTTTCTATGTGTGAGACATTATTACAAACACTTTAGCACACTACTTCATTTTATCCTCATAAAACTTAATTGTGGTGGCTCACACTTTTAATCACAGCACTCAGGAGACAGAGGTAGGAGGATTGCCGTGAATTCGAGACCACCCTGAGACTACTACATAGTGAATTCCAGGTCAGCCTGAGCTATAGTGAGACCCTACCTCAAAACCCACCCTCCCCGGCTGGGGAGATGGCTTAGCAGTTAAGGTGCTTGCCTACAAAGCTAAAGGACCCAGGTTCGATTCCCCAGGACCCACATAAACCAGATGCACAAGGGGGCGCATGTATCTGGAATTCCTTTGCAATGGCTGGAGGCCCTGGCGCGCCCATTTTCTCTCTCTCACTCTCTCTCCCTGCCTATTTCTTTATCTGTATCTCTCTCTCTCTCTCAAATAAATAAAAATGAAAAATACTTTTAAAAACTTAATTGTATTTGTTTTATATGCAAGGAAACTGAGACACAGAGAGATTAAGTAACTTTTGAAGGATCCCAGGGCTAACAACAGGAGATCCGGGATGGGGATCCAGGCTCTGCATACTCTCGCAGTCAACAGCGGGCATGGCGGGCCGAGGCTGGCAGACCTCCCGTTTTAGGTCCTTTCACCTACTGCCTGTGAGACTTGGACAAGCTTCCCTTTCCGAAGCCTGTGTTCCCAGCTGTAAAATGGAAACAGGGGGTCTCACGACCTCAGACTGTTCGAGGAGAATTCAGCACAGCAGCAGCTCACTCAGCAGTCCCCCCCCCCAGTTTCCCTCCACAGAACCAGAAGGCTCCGCACTACTTGTCAGCGTGGGTGGGTGGAGCTGGTGTCCTGGGAATTCAGCGCACATCAAGCGGGCCCTAAGCTTGGATTTTAAAGGCCAGTTTCAGAAAGAGCTGCCCTGGCAGGCCCGCCCCAGCCCTTTCCCTCCCTACCAACTTCATGTTCTCATGTCCAACTTAGGGTTGGAAAGACTGCTGCAAAGGAAGGGCCTGAGGCTGTCTTTGTGAGTTTGTGGTCACCGTTTGATTCCTGAAACAAACAAACAAAACGATTACAGGTGGGTTTCAAAACCCACCCTCAGCTAGCGGTCAGTGGGCAGTGTGGCATGGGAAAAGGCTGGGGGGGGGGGGAGACACAGAACGAGCAAAGGCTGATTATGGCTTGAAGATGCCCCCAAAAGGGAACTTGCAGCTTCCGTGCAGCCCACCCTGGCCTGCAGTCCTCCTGAGGAGTAAGTCAAAGGGCGAGGTGAGAAAGTAAACCCTAGAAAGTGTCCTTGGGCCTGAACTGCCCTTGGCTCGGGGGGCGGGGGGGGGGGTGCCAGGCAGCTCCTGCCCTTTCGGTAAGGTTCTTCAAAGGGAAATGACAGTAACCTTCTCTGAGAGTGCTCAGTTTAAGTGTGTGGCTAGGGATTGGTTCTACACACACACACACACACACACACACACACACACACACACACAAAATAATAAGGAAGATTGAATTGTTTTAATTATAAAGGGCGGGGTGCGCAGAAACAAATGAAAAGAAAAAAATGGAAAACAATATTTTGAAATCCTAACATTAAAATAGTGCAGAGACATGGCATTTCTGTGCCAGAACCCAGAGGAACTTCAGAGAGAGAATGCTGAATTATTTATGAGGGAGGGAGAGAGAGAGAGAGATTCCTTTAACTCTGTGCCAAGAGATTCTAGACACTCGCTGTCACCCTTCCCGGAGCCTCCCTTTTGGAAATACCTCACCAGCCATGCTCAACTGCCAGACTGTCTCTATAAAAGAGCAGAGTTGAAACTCTGATACTTTGGGAAAACATTTGTTGAATCCGTAATTATTATCCATAGCCTCTGTTGTCCCTTTAATTCAGGATGTATATAAACATCTCATGTTATTCCACAATCTGTCTCAATTATCCCCTAGAATCACATTAAGAAAGACATTATAATTTAGATATTCTTTTCACTTAAAAAAAGGTTGAGTGGATTTGGAAATGGAATATTTCCTCATACCTCTGTGATCTTATTAAGATCAGAAATAAAGAGCTGTTTTTCCTTACTGCACAATGAGCCTCCGTTTTAAAACTATGTCCAATTTTTTTTCAAAAGAGATCTTTTTATTATTGTGTTTATTTATTTACTTAATGGACAAATAAAATTGAACTTATTGCATTCAACTGATTGGTTTCCAAAAAGGTGTCCTTTTAAAACGATCGGGGGGGGGGGGCTGGAGAGATGATTTGGCAGTTAAGACACTTGCCTGGGAAGCCTAAGGACCCAGGTTTGACACCCCAGAACCCATGTAAGCCAGATGCACATGGTGGTGTATATGTCTGGAGTTCATTTGCATTGGCTAGAGGCCTGGTATGTTCATTCTTTCTTTCTCTCTCTCTCTCAAATGAATAAATAAAAATTGAATTTTTTTTTTTTATGTAAGGTCTCACTCTAGCTCAGGCTGACCTGGATTTCACTATGTAGTGTCAGGGTGGCCTTGAACTCATGGTGACCCTCTTACCTCTGCCTTCCGAGTGCTGAGTGCTGGGATTAAAGGCGTGCGCCACCAAGACTGGCTTAAAATTGAAAATAATTTTTAAAAAAGATCTGAGGAGCTGGAGAAACGGCTCAGTGGTTAAAGGCACTTGCTTGCAAAGCCTGCCAGCCCAGGTTCAATTCCCCAGTACCCACATAACACCAAAGGCATAAAATGGCCCATCCGTCTGGAGTTCGATTGCAATAACAGGAGGCCCTGGTGCACCCATTCTCTCTTGCTCTCTCTCATCCCCTCCTCTTCCTCCCTCCTCTGTTCACAAATAATAAATAAATAAATTACATATATATAGGCTTTTCAAGGCAAGGTCTCCCTCTAGCTCAGGCTGAACTGGAATTCATTCTGTAGTCTCAGGGTGGCCTTGAACTTTCAGTGATCCTCCTACCTCTGCCTCCCTGGTGCTGGGATTAAAGGCGTGCGCCACCACACCTGGCTAAAAATATTTTTTAAAAAGACTTGAGGGCTGGACAGATAGCTTAGTGGTTATGGTGCTTGCCTGCAAAGCCAAAGGACCCAGGTTCGATTCCCCAGGACCTATGTAAGCTAGATGCGCAAGAGGATGCACACATCTGGAGTTCTTTTTTTTAATTTTAATTTTTTTATTGACAATTTCCACAATTAATTATAAACAATATCCCATGGTAATTCCTTCCCTCCCCCCACTTTCCTCTTTGAAGAGGCCCTGGAGTGCCCATTCTCTTTCTCTCTTTTCCTGCCTATTTCTCTCCCTCAAATAAATAAATAAAAATAGACTACATAGTTAATTCCAGGTCATCCTGGACCAGAGTGAGACCCTACCTCAAAAAAAAATAATTAATAAATATAAAAATATTTTTAAAAAAGACTTGAATTGGTGTTGTCTTTAAAACATCTGGATTGTCATTATTCGCTTGTTTGTTTGTTTGACAAGGCCTCTGTGGCCCTGGCTGGCTTGGAACTCACTACATAGCTACATGAGGCTGGCTTTGAACTTGCGGCAACCTTCATGCCTCGGCCTCCTAAGCGCTCATATTCCAGGTACGCACCACCATGCCTGTCGCATTTCTTCCACGGGAAATGCAGTGGATTCTGAGATTTGTGACAAATTGCACACTTGACAGGAGATAAAACAAAAGTTCCAGGGGTGAAATCTGTCCACTGCCTAAAATTTGGTGACCGGGACTTTTGATGAATGCACTAATGAGTGGATGAAATTAGCCAAATCATCCCAGATGAAGGAAGAATGGGCCCAGTCTGCCGTCTTAGCTATCGCTGAAGTCTGTGACACGCCCTTGTAGCAGAGCCCTGTGATCTGAAGACTGTTAAGCACTCACATTCATGTGACAGGTGCATTAATATGCTAAGATATGCCACTTTTTAATTAATTAATTAATTTGTAAGCAGAGAAGGGAAGAGGAGAGGAAGGGAGGGGAGGGGAGGGGAGAGAAGGGGAAGGGAGAGGAGAGGAGAGGAGAGGACAGGAGGGGAGGGGAGGGGAGGGGGGGGAGGGGAGGGGAGGGGAGAATGGGCATGCTAGGGCCTCCAGCCACTGTAAATGGATTCCAGATACATCTATCTGGCTTTATGTGGGTACTGGGGAATCAAACCCGAGTTGTTAGGCTTTACAGGTAAATGCCTTGACCACTGAGTCATCTTTCTAGCCCTGTGCCAGGGCTTTGTTCCTGGCAGGCAAGCACTCTACCACCTGGGCTCCAGCCCCAGCCCAGACATGGCACTTTTGAACCTTTAGCTCTTGAGAGCTCGTCACAGAAATCAGAGCTCTGAACGTTCCCTCGGCCAGTGCTGCTCACAGCTCAGCAAGCTCCCTGGAGCCTTGGCTATGGAACGGCTGGACGGAGCCAACGCAGGGAGCTGGCTGGTCCTCGTGGCAGAGGCTGTCTGAGCCTGATGGAAATCTGTTGGGCCTACGCAGAGAATTCGTGCCTCCCTCCTCCTCCTTTGTCCCCGTTGTCCTGGCAACCAAAAGCCAGGCTTAGTCAGCATTTTTATTTGACAAGCTGCATTCTCCTTTTCCCCCAAGTTCCAATTAAGGAGCGGATGGGGGGTGAAAACTGTGGGATTTGCTTGGGAATAATAACAGTTTCTCAACAATGCCGCCCCTGAGAAGTGCGGTCCAGTCTCTACCACAACCAGTGCTAAATTGCAGGGAACACATTTAAGGCTATTTTTTCTAGGTGAGTTTTTTTCCTTTCTGTCTTTTTTTTTCTTTTCCTGCATTTGAGACAAATGTTCTCAACCCTTGTAGTTTTTCTTTAGTTTTTATTTTTAGACAAAGTCTCACTAAAAAAAAAATTACCCAGGCTGGCCTCGAACTCTTTCTCTCCCAAGCCTCACCCTCTGAAGTTGCAGGGCTTACAACATAGCTCCAACTTAAAGCAGTGGAGATTCCAAACCTCACTGGCACTTTGATTCCAATTCAGCGATTGTTTAAGAGTCTGTCGGCCTCAGGGTGTCATTGGAAAGAATAGAGGAATATCCTGTGTTGCAGTCATAGAAGCCTGGTGAAGGTTGTCTGAGCTCAGAGAGACAGTAATGAAAGTCAAATACTGGCCACTGGGACCTCATATCAGAGGAAGTAGGGTCAACTGACTCTTCTGGCCGTCTTCTTGGATTCAATCTAATTATTTTGCCTCCTCTGCTAAAATAGAAGCTAGATAAGGGTTTGCTATGTCTCATTTCTTTCTATTACTTCTTACCCCATGAATACTGGCTAAGAGAACGAATGAGGAATAAAGGAAGAAACTGTGCTAATTTGAATTATCTGTCCCCCATAGACTCGGGTGTTTTATTATTATTATTATTTATTTGAGAAAGTAAGAGAGAGAGAATGGGTGCTCCAGGGCCCTCAGCCACTGCAAATGAACGCCAGATGCATGCGCCCCCTTGTGTGCATGTGCGACATTGCGCACTTGCATCACTGTGCGTCTGGCTTACATGGGACCTGGAGATTCGAACATGAGTTCTTAGGCTTCCCAGGCAAGCGCCTTAACCGCTAAGTCATCTGTCCAGCCTGGCTCAGGTGTTTTGTTAAAGCTTGTAACTTAGGTCCCTGGCCACCTGGCTGGAGGAGGTGTCATTGGGGGTGAATCCTGGGCTCCAAAGGTGTGTTTGGGGTGGACCTGAGTTCCAGCACAAAGGCATAAAGAGCAGGCTGAGCTCGGGCGGGGTGGAGAGTACTGCTTGCTGCTGCTTTCCTTTTCTCTGGCTGTTTAGTTGTTTCTCTGTGTGGATGGACGGACGCAGCTTCTGCCACAGCTGGAACGTGCCCAGATCTGTGAGCTGAAACACACCCCTTCCTCCACCAACTGTGTCTGCTTTGGACGCCCATCCCAGCAACGCAAAGCCGTCTACAACAGGGGTGAAACAAAACCTGCATTTCCATCAAAAAAATAATGGACGTTCCTATTAGATATGCCACCAAACTTTCTCCAGATCCGTCTTGTGAACACGGTGAGTGATATTAGCACCCATGAGCTAACATGTCAAGTGCACGTGAGACTGTGCGACGTGGACTACGGAGCTGTTCTCTCCATGGGGAAACATGTGTGTAGAGTAATGATGCATGACAGGAGGAGGATGGGAAATAGATAAAGGCCCCGAGAAGACGGGCTGTACAATTAGGGGTCTGTGGGCAAGAGGAGAACCAGGTTCAATGACAGTAGCCCCGTGAGCAAAGGGCGGTCGGGCAGACATGACTATCCACGACATGGGGGAGGGGCACAACCAACAAACGGAAGTGTACAGAAGAATTTTAAACTGCATACAAATCCTTACCTGGTGATGCAAAACAGCTACACAATGGAACAAAAGACCACTTTTACTCCCGGTCTACTTCCTGCCTCTACTCTGGTTAAGATACAAACTTACCAAGAGGACAAAATAAATCACCAGAGGAGAGAAATTTAAAAAAAAAAAAAAAAGTCCACCAAGGGCTGGAGGGATGGCTTAGCAGTTAAGGTGTTTGTCTGCAAAGCCAAAGAACACAGGTTCGATTCTCCAGGACCCACATTAGCCAGATGCACAATGGGGCACGCATATCCGGAGTTCGTTTGCAATGGCTAGAGGCCCTGGTGCACCCATTCTCTCTCTCTCTCATTCTCTCTCTCTCTCGCTCTGTTAAATAAATAAATAAATAAATAAATAAATAAATAAATAAATAAAAGTCCACCAAAAAGATACAAAGAAAGCCGGGCGTGGTGGCGCACGCCTTTAATCCCAGCACTTGGGAGGGAGAGGTAGGAGGATCACCGTGAGTTCGAGGCCACCCTAAGACTACATAGTGAATTCCAGGTCAGCCTGGACCAGAGTGAGACCCTACCTCGAAAAACTGGAAAAAAAAAAAAGATATATAGACATTCTGGCAAATGCTCCAAAAACCTACTATATCCCATGCTCTCGCCATGACTGTATGGCCATGAATACCTTTGACACTGGGGAGCATGCTACTTATGGGGGAGAGAGAGAAATAAAAAAACCTT
Organism: Dipus sagitta; assembly: GCA_036346955.1. Lineage (NCBI taxonomy): Eukaryota > Metazoa > Chordata > Mammalia > Rodentia > Dipodidae > Dipus > Dipus sagitta. Next base: position 104,999,896 of record CM070783.1, read on the forward strand.
CCATGACTAAGGAGTCTACTTAGACATTCTTTTTCTGTACTCCAAAACCAAAAACTAAAAAGAAATCACAATCAGTCTATCACCTAACTACACGCGCACACACACTCTCACACACGCACGCACGCGGTCAGAGCCGAGCGCATGCTGGCTGCCTTCCTGCCTTCGCACGCTGTGCGGAGAAGCAGCAAACTGCCCGGGCTCCTCAGCCCCAAGGGATCAGCATTTAAGGAACTTGGTTGGCATTTCTGTAATATGAACTGTCAATAAGCTCTTGTGGTTCAAAGGCACCTACAGCTGGAATAAAGGAAACAAACTGGGGCACTTTTTCCCACCCCTTTGCAGAAATTCTTTCTGTGGGAAACACGGAGGTGGGGCAAAAGAGACATATGATACAGGGAGACAAACAAGTCATTCCACGCAAAGGGGTCACACAAAAGCAGCTCATTCAAATATAAAACGAGAGGAAAATTTATACATGCTACTATAAGACTGTGTGTGTGGTTCACACTATATAAAAATAAAAATCAATTCCAAATATAAATATTATCCCAAAATAGCAAACAGTAATGCAATTATTTCCCACCAAGAAACATGATAGTATGTATAGCTAAAAACAGTACAAACAACTGTTACTGCTAAATAACCAAGAAAGTATAAACATAAATTGTCAGGGGCACAACGGGCTGGGAGATCACTTAGAGAAAAGAAGAATGGGCTCACCATGGCCTCTGGTTACCGTAAACGGACTCCAGATGCTTGCACCATGTAGTGCGTCTGGCTCTATGTGGATCCAGGGGAGTCCAACCAGGACCAGGAGGCTTTGCAAGCAATCACATTAACTGCTGAGCCACTCCCCAGCTTGTTTCTATTCTTTTTAAAGGCTATGTCTAAGAATGACTTTCATTTCCCATGTTCTTTAGAGCTCAAAGCATAGATATCTTATATCCTAGAATTTATTTGATGAGAAATACATCATTTGCTGGAGTCATTGTATATATAGCTCAAACTATAATGTTTAACTATAACACTCTCATAGTCCCAAGGACACTTGGTACACTTAAAAACTACTCCCCTGCCGGGTGTGGTGGCACACACCTTTAATCCCAGCACTTGGGAGGCAGAGGTAGGAGGATTGCAGTGAGTTCGAGGCCACCCTGAGACTCCATAGTGAATTCCAGGTCAGCCTGGGCTAAACAGAGACCCTACCTCGAAAAACAAAAAAAAAAAGAACTACTCCCTAACTGATGTCATTCACTTATATTCTCATACTCTCCTTCTCTCTCTCTCTCTCTCTCTCTCTCTCTCTCTCTCTCTCTGTGTGTGTGTGTGTGTGTGTGTGTGTGTGTGATGAAGCCCTTGGACAAGATAGGCAAGGTAACTACCACTGAGCTACATTCCCAGCCCCAGAAGGTCTCAAACTCTCAGTCGCCCGCTTTCTTAGTTCTGAGACTAGAAGCCCCTGTGCGCGGCTTCTTCCTGTCACTGCCGAGTACGGTCCCCAGCCCGAAGACACACAGTAATATCCTGCTGACCTGGTAGATAAACGGATACGCAGGGTATCACAGAGTAGCTGCCCAAGCCGGTCACACTTGGGATTCTAGGATTTGTGAGCTGAGGCAGGAGGACTGAGAGTTTGAGGCCAGCCTGGGCTACATTACAAGACTTGGTCTTAAACAAAAAGTCTAACTGATAGCCATGCAGTTCTGTACAGTACTTTAGCAGAATCCATATCCAAGCCATTGTCCTTTTCATTCTGCCTTTACTTTTCCCTGCATCATGATCTGTAGTAGAGCAGAGATGGCTGCAATTACTCCCACAGGCTGACCCTCATGATCGGCTGTAAACGGGTGAAAGGGCTATGACCAGGAAAACACGACAAAGCTGATTCCAAGACAGTTTCAGTACCAACTAGAACCAGGCCCTGACCGCTTCCTACGTCTTTCAACATTGTTCTTGGAGAGTGACTATGTACTAAGTCCTACCACTCTTTCTTTTTTGGGGGGAGGGGTTCTTCAAGGTCGGGTCTCACTCTAGCCCACTCAATCTGTAATTCCAGACTGGCCTTGAACTCATGTTGATCCTCCTACCTCTGCCTCCTCAGTGCTGGGATCCAAGGAGTGGGCCACCACGCCCTCACTGACACCCTGGTACCAGCTAAGCCTTCTTACAGTAATCCTCACACCCAACCACAGCTGCCTTGGACCTTGAAGTCTACCTGGCAGGTGACTACCACTAAGGGACTTCAAGTCAATTTCATATTAACCAGAACAGTCTAGTTCAGCTCTTTCCAAATTCTCAACCCACAATTGTGTGATGTAGTGGAAATGGCTGTTTTAAGCCCCTAATTTCAAGGGATAATTTGCTATTATATTACTACAATGACAGCTCTACTGTAGCTAACAGTGTGTTCCTTTTCTCTTAATTTCTCCTTTCCTTCAAATCACAGGCGCTGAGGCAAACCACCAGGAGAACAAGCGGGACCCTCTTTGTGAGGCTTGGCTCTTGGGTTGAAAGCAAGACACTGCAGACCCATTAGCCCGGGTGCCCGAGGCCACAGGGCCTCCCCCAGTAGGCACCACGGAAGGCCATACCTGCCTCATGAGCTCCTCTTGGCGCATCCTGATCCTCTCTCTCTCCATCTGAATCCTCTGGAGCCGCAGCTTCTGCTGCTGCTGCTGCTGGGTGGTCAGCGCGGTGGGCATGCTCAGGAGCCCCGTGGCTGAGACCGAACCTAGAAAATAAATAAATAAATACACCCTGAGACTACACAGTGAATTCTAGGTCAGCCTTGACTAGAGTGAGACCCTACCCTGAAAAATAAATAAATAAAATATATCTATTTCAAGCCAAAAAGAAGGGAAGTGTAGATGGAAAAATTTCAAGGGACAGCCATTTCTAAACTTTCTGGAAAAGTATGTTCCTAGCCGGGTGTGGTAGGGCACGCCTTTAATCCCAGCACTTGGGAGGCAGAGGTAGGAGGACTGATGTGAGTTCGAGGTCACCCTGAGACTACATAGTGAATTCGAGGTCAGCTTGGGCTAGAGTGAAACCATACCACAAAAAAAACAAGCAACAAATAAAAAAAGTATGTTCCTATTGTTCTGAATAATTCCTATAGACAAAAAAGATATCTAGTGTTTTCCATACCACAAACCTCCAGGTTAGACAAAGAGGCCTGGAAAGCACAGGGTATTAATACCCTGTTAATGTTCTGTAAATCAGAATCCAAAAATCTTAAACTCTGACCTGGGTCTAGCAAGTACGTTCATAGGGGAGATGATGGGGTTGTTGTTTTCTTCCATTTAAGTTACACTTGACATTTACACTAACCCTCCCTGTTATTAGCTGTAGAGTCTGGAAAGCTGGGACCGAGACAATGGCTTTGTTTTCAAAGGGAAGCATACGTCAACAGAACATACCATAGCATACAAGAACAGTCACCTTATTAAGTTCATCAGAGAAAGAGAATAAACATGATTTTAACGTCCACTGGTGGGAGGTGAGAGAATATCCTTTCAGAGGCATTCTATGTAATAATTCCAAAGAATGAGGGTATTCTAAGGGACTCTAAGAACTGTTGACCACAGAGGCAAAATCCCAGGAGACAGACTACATGTTTGAGCATGGTTCTGTTTGTGTTTAGAAAAGGAGGGACACATTTCGCACACACAGTTCTGCCCAGGATCCACCTCAAACTGGTGACAGTGGGACCCCGGGGAGGAAAGTGGGAGTGTCAAGGGTGGGAACACATCTTCCTTTTCCAGTTATGCATTGCTTGGCATTCTCCTACATGTGCATCTTAGTTATGTACAACAGAGGTGAAAATACAATTGCACAAGAACAAAAAATCTACAAAAGTAAGGCAAATGAAACCCAAGGTCCCATGGGTATCAAATTCATGTTTGATGTTCTGAAACAAGGTTACCCTCAAATTATTTCAAAAACAATAAATAAGGCTGAGAATATAAAGACCATCACAGGGCTGGAGAGATGGGTCAGTGGTTAAGGTACTTGCCTGCAAAGCCAAAGGACCCAGGTTCAATGCCCCAGGACCCGCACAAGACATGCATCTGGAGTTTACAGTGGCTTAAGACCCTGGTATGCCCAATTCCCTCACTATCTGCCACCCCCTTTTCTCAAATAAGTTTAAAAAATGAATATTTAAGATCATCACAGCAGAGTCCACTTGGTATAATCCAGTGTAAATGAACATGAGTGTCCCACATAAGCTCATGTGTTTTGAATACTTGGTCCCCAGCTAGTGACAATTTGGGCACAGTCTGGGCAAGTTGTAGAGCCTTTGGGAGGCAGAGCCTTGCTGGAGATGTGTCAGTGGGGGCAGACCTTGGAGCATCTTAATCCAGTCCTACTGGGTGTTCAGCACTCCCTCACTCAGACCTCTTCCGTCCCCTGCTGCTGTGACAAGATGTGACACCAGCTGTCTGCTCGCCATGCTTTCCTCGGCCTCGATGAAACTTCCCCTCAGAACTGTACACTGAAATAAACCCTTTCTTCCCAATAAGCTGCTTCTGGTCTGGCATTTTGTCCCAGCAACAAGAAGGTGAGTGCTACAATGAAGAAAACATAATCCAGAAAAAGAGGACTTTGATCAAGATCCTAAAACTGGTCAGCGTTAGGCTGGAGAGATGGTTTAGTGGTTAAGGCATTTGCCTGCAAAGCCAAAGGACCCAGGTTCAATTCCCCAGGACTCCCATAGGCCAGATACACAAGGTGGCACATGTGTCTGGAGTTCGTTTACAGTGGCTGAAGGCCCTGGCATGCCCACTCATTTTCTCTCCCTGTCTCTCTGGATCTTTCTCCCCCACCCTCACCCCACTAATAAAAATAAATTTTAAAAATATAAAAAAAAAAAAAACTGGTCAGTGTCCCAGAAGCTAACTGTCCTGACTCAATCCAAGTGCCCTCTATTCAACCCAGCATGGCTTAATCTCAGTTCCCGAGCCGAGCCATCTCAGATGGGAGCTCAGGAACTTCCCTTGCAGCCCGTTCTCTTTAAAGGCTCGAGCATTTTAGCCACTCAGAGACAACTGGGGCACAGGGTGCCCAAGGCAGAAATGAGGTCACCAGGAAACCACAACGGCAAAAAACAAACAAAAACATCTGAATTTGCAATGAACAAAATACTCCTTGGGATAATAATATTTCAGAACATTTTGAGGAGAAAATAACAGTCTCTCTCTCTCTCTCTTCTCTCTCTCTCTTTCTAAAGAAGGAAAAAGAGAAACCGTATCCCAGATACAATATCTGGTGCCAAACCGGACTAAGGGGAGAGAATGCTGAACGGCTCGGAAAGGCCGCAGACCCCATTCCAGGCCTTTGGCAGCTCCTAAAGAAAGGAAAACCCAAACATGAGCTGGGACATCTTATTTTTATTTTTCTGCCAACAGATTTAAAATTTAAGTTTTGGGCTGGACAGATGGCTTAGTGGTTAAGCACCTGCCTGTGAAACCTAAGGACCGTGGTTCGAGGCTCGATTCCCCAGGATCCATGTTAGCCAGATGCACAGGGGGCGCACGTGTCTGGAGTTCGTTTGCAGTGGCTGGAGGCCCTGGCATGCCCATTCTGTCTCTCTCTCTCTCTCTCTCTCTCTCTCTCGTTCACTATCTGCCTCTTTCTTTGTCTGTCACTCTCAAATAAATAAATAAAAATAAACAAAAAAATTCAGTTTAAAACCTGATTATCGTTTTCATCTTTTTACTTTCTTTTTATTCTTTTTGGCCATGGGTTGGTAATTGTATTTCTCTTTTGGAGGGGTGGGGGGATTTTGAGGCAGGGTCTCACTGTAACCGAGGCTGACCTGGAATCCACTATCAGTAATTGTATTTCTTATCTGTGCTTGGAAATTACTACAAACAATGTTGTCAATTGGTAGCATTCGATAATCACTTACTCTACGTTTGCTAAGAAGAAACAGAGCGTGGAAAAAGCCTTCACTTGTGAAAGCCTTGGGCAGTTCCTGAGCTCAGACAGCAGAGGCTCGGCTCGGACAGAAAGCTCACTCGCTGGTGGCTTCCCAGACTAGGCGCTATGGAGCACGGGCAGGAGGCCACCGAACCCCGGGCTGCCCGGCACACAGCCTGGAATGTTTGACAAATGTCTTCTTGGCCTCAGAAACATTCAGTGGCTTGCGCTCTTCTGCGCCCTGGGCTGGCTTCCCTCATTTTAAAATGGTTTTTGATTACACCCATGCACAAATCCAAGAGAAGAAAATAAAACCATAAGGTTAGGCTTAACTACAAAAACCATCCCAGACAGGCATGGGACTGGCTCGAGGTAGACCATGCAAATGATAGCCAGCGTCCCAAGAGCCAGAAGTCACTGCTGAGCCACAGGAAGACACGGAAGATGCTCTGCACCCTTCAAATCCTTCTCCCCACTTCCACGTGGCTCCGGCAGGGGTAAAGGGTGGTCCACAGCTGGTGAGGAACTTGTCATGCCCTCAGCTTCTGCTAAGTTGACAATGTCTCAGCCACAGTAGATCTGTCTATGGACACTGAAGCTGAACTTCTGAAGCTGTGGTATTTGTGCACATCCCAGAGGCACAATTCAGTTCAAGTGAATGTATGAGTCCCTGCTCCACAACCCTCCCCCTTCCCCACCCCCACCCCCGCCAAAGCCCTCTGAGACGTGTGGCTCCCAGGCATGCATTTCCATCCTATCAGTAATGTAGAGTTTCACACTGGGTGGGGGGTCACTGGGGTTCAGTAGTTTAATAAAAACAATAGAGCTGGAGAGATGGCTTAGCAGTTAAGGTACTTGCAAGCAAAGCCAAAGGACCCAGGTTCGATTCCCCAGTACCCATGTAAAGTTGGATGCCCAAAGTGGTGCATGTGTCTAGAGATGGTTTGCAGTGGCTGGAAGCCCTGGTGGCACCCGTTCTATCTCTGTCTGCCTCTCTCTCTCTCTCTCTCTCTTCTCTCTCGCTTGCTCTCTTAAATAAATAAAATGTTGTGTTTTTTTGTTTTTTTTTTTAAATAAAAACAAGGGCTGGAGAGATGGCTTAGAGGTTAAGGCACTTGCCTGCAAAGCCTAAGGATCCAGATTCAATTCTCTAGATCCCCCGTAACCTACAATCACAAGGTGGTGCATACATCTGGAGTTTGTTTACAGTGGCTGGAGGCCCTGATGCGCCCATTCTCTCTCGCTCTCTCTCTAATAAATAAATAAGTTAAAAGAGAAGTAACTGCTATGCTAGGTTTGGTGATAAGGATAACTCTTGAATTCCCTTTTTTTGTATCTCAGAAAAATATCTAATGCAAACTAATTTAATGATGATGAAATAAACACAAATCATGTCTTCATGGCACCCTGTTTGTGGATCTAATTTTACAATTTTTTTCTTTTTTTTTTTTTTTTGGTTTTTCAAGGTAGGGTCTCACTGTAGCCCAGATTGACCAGAAATCTACTATGTAGTCTCAGGCTGGCCTCAAACTCACAGCGATCCTCCTACCTCTGCCTCCCTAGTGCTGGGATCACAGGCATGTGCCACCATACCTGGCCAAAAACATTTTTTTACAAAAAGTATATTATACATATATACATATGTGTGTGTGTATATATATAGATAGATAGACAACCCCAGATAAACTTAGAAGATTCCATTTCATGATTCAGGAAGTTCACACATTCTATCCGTCATCCTAGGCATTGTGGCCCCGGCCATGATGCCAACAAGCCAGAGGCCAGGACGCGCGGGCACCGCCAGCTTCTCGCTGATGTGCTGCCAGCCCCACTGAGTCTGCACAACGGCCGGGCACTGAGGCTGTCTGAGTGCAGCCCCGGGTCTTGCTTTTCTGTTTATAGACTTAACTTATGTCAACTGGCCGAGCTCAGGTGCCACGCAGCCCCGTCTGATGGAAAACGTGTCTGCAGAGGTAGACAGACCCAGCTGCGGGCAGCCCTGACTCACTCACGACACAATGGGGAGTGGGGAACTGTGAACATCTCTGCCCTCCTTGTGTCTCTCTGGGCACCTGCCAACAATGAATGCTTGTTTCTCCTAGTTCCCAGAAACAGCATTAGCCATCCAACAAGGTCAGGGAAAAAAAAAAAAAAAAAAACGGGCAGCTTTTCACTTAGGGTGAATTTGGTTCCAAAAATCTGTGAAGTATTAAACCAAAAAGTTGCACTCTCCCAGCTTCCCACTGAAGCTTTAAAAAAAAAAAAAAAAAAAAAAACTTTTAAAAAAAACTTTATTTGAGAGCGAGAGCGAGAGCGAGAGGGAGAATGACTATGGGCAAACCAGGGCCTGCGGCCACTCACTGCAAACGAACTTCGGATGCACGGGCCGCTTTGTGCATCTGGCTTTTCGTGGGTACTGGGAAATCGCACCTGGGCAGTCAGGCTTTGCAAGCAAGTGCTTTCAGCAGCTGAGCGTCTCTCCAGCCCCTCCCTGAAGCTCTTATTCCAGCTCTGGGTGAGAATGGCTGTAGAGAACTTTCTCGGCTGGCTCGCTCGACAAGGCACAGATCCCTGGGGTGATGTTTGTCCAGTTACACTTTCCCTGTTGTCCGTGTCAAGCCTAAAAACCACTTCCTGGTGCGCCAAAGATTGCCGCACGGGCCTTCCCCTCTCCAAGACCTGTAACCCGTCTTGCTAACCTGCCCAGGAAACCTTGAAGCTTGAGCACCAAGAAAGGCCTTCTCCCACTGGCCAGCCCATCTAACCAATCATGCAGTCCCCACTACCAGTGCCTGAGTAACTGGGCCCTGGGATTTGAAATCTAAAGGATTTAGGTATTGGTTCTTGTCATTTTAACATCTAGAAGAATTCATGGGGGAAAGAACTCACAACTTTCTGGTATCTCAGTTGCTTCTGGATCCTTTTGTTGTAAAGAAACAAAAACATTTTGCCTACTGCTGCATCAGGATGTGCTACCCCAGTCCCATGCAACTGCTGGGGTGTCTCAAGATTTGTTGAAAGTGGCCCGTGTCAGGAAGCACATCAATGGAGCTAGCGAATTTAGCAACGACCAAGTGGGAAAAATGGAGACTAGGACCTTGACTCTGCCCTTGCACAGTTAGCCTGTGTTTTTGAACTTAATTCCATGGCTGGGCAATAGCAGAACAACCAAAACAGTTTAAAGATCTTCAGACAATAAGTATACCTTTATTCTGACAGGAAATGGAAACTCTGATTCATGTGTTTGTTTTCATTAGTCGGGAGAGTTTATGGTAGCGTTTTACTGGTCAGTGCTGCTGAATGAGTTTTAAACCTACTCCAGGTGCGGGGCACGGCAACCCAAACTAAAAGGCAGAAAACGAATCCACAGCTGCGTTCCACAAGGAGCAACAGAAATGTTGCCAGAACACGCCGCTAGGTTTTAATCTGCTGGCCTGCTTTATATGGTACGCCACTGCAGTAAACATCCTTCCTATTTAAAGAGGTCATATAAAAGACACTAAGACGCCAGTCAAGGGATGTGGACAGTTTACCAAAGGGAACTTGCAAGTAGCAACCAAACACACACCATCACGATTATCTGCTTTGCAAAGAACCGTAGAAATTAAGAAGAGACACGGAGATAGCTCAGTGGATAAAGTGTGACGCTCCAAGTTTGGATGCCGGGGACACGGTGGTGGCTGTGTATAAGCCCAGTGGACTCCAGTGAGATGGGGGGGGGCAAACATGGGGCCCCGGAAGCTTATGGGCCAGCTAGACTGGTGTGCACAACAAAATAGAAGCAATGACTGACACCCAAAGTTGTCCCCTCCTCCCCTCCACATGCCCACCACAACACACACTCGCATGCACGCACGCACGCACGCACACACATCACACTACACATAAAGGTAGGAACTTTCTAAGGCAGACCTCCTAAACAATTAAATTAACAAAGATAATAATGTGTTATCAGTGTTTTTCATGGTCAGGATCATATATTTTTTAGAAAATCTGGCCAGAGTATATCAGCAGAAGTTAAGACACTAGGTCTGATCCCAGGTGGAAACTAGAGACCAAAGCTGGCTGAATCTCGCTCCTGTTGGTGTCTCTCCACAGTTCCATCTGCTATTGTGGCTGCTGCCTTGTCCCCTCTACCCCTCCCTCTTCAATTAGTGGGTGCCAGAGCCCCAGTTGCTCACAGGCCCAGAGCCCATCCCTCGGAATATCCTTGATGGCTCTTTTTTTGCTTCTATGCCTTGCAGAGCCAGGGGCTGCGAGCCCGGGTAATCTCGGGGCCCTGCCCCAGGATGATGGTGGGCGAGTCCCGAGTTGCTGGAGGCAGATGGGGACTTCTCACAAGAAATTTGCTGTGACTGTTCTAAGGCTTACTTTATTTCTCTATGGTCCTATGGACCTACTAACAGAAAGCAGCCTAAAGATTTATGCTTAGATTCAGAAGTACTCAATACTTAGTTTGTCAGAAAGTTTCTAAAACTTCTGATAATGTTCTAACTTGCTTTCATACTTTAAAAACCGTGTTTCAGAGACCTTGTAAGGAAAGAGGTTCCAAAATCAGCAAATGATAAAATCAATATGTATATTCTGAGTAAACATTACAAGTGAAAAAAAAAAAATCTGTCCAGGTGTGTGACTTTAATCCTAGCACTCGGGAGACCGAGGTAGGAGGATTGCTGTGAGCTCAAGGCCATCCTGAGACTACATAATGAATTCCAGGTCAGCCTGGGCTACAGTGAAACCCTACATTGAAAAACAAGGGGGCTGGAAAGATGGCTTAGCGGTTAAGCGCTTGCCTGTGAATCCTAAGGACCCCAGTTGGAGGCTCGATTCCCCAGGACCCACGTAAGCCAGATACACATGGTGGTGCATGCATCTGCCCTTTGCAGTGGCTGGAGGTCCTGGTGCGCCCATTCTCTCTCTCTCCGCCCTTCTTTATCTCTCTCAAATAAATAAAATTTAAAAAAAGAAAGAAAATCAACAAAATGTGGAGGTCAGGGTGGGAATATTTTTGGACAAGGGACAAATACAAAGATGGAAACATTTTTATCCTGAGCTGGGTGTGGTGCCTCACGCCTTTAAACCCAGCACTCGGGAGGCAGAGGTAGGATGACTGCCATGAGTTCAAAGCTACCCTGAGACTACATAGTGAATTCCAAGTTAGCCTGGACTAGAGTTAGGCTCTACCTCGAAAAACAAACAAACAAAAATAGATATTTTTGCAAACATTAGTACAGTCCATGTGGCCAGGAGCCAAGAGGACTCAAGGGATGGGGGCAGGTGTGGGGTCTAGAACCTGTGGCAGGCTTTGTGTCGGCCTCGGTTCAGAATGGAAACCACCGTCCATGGCGCCACTTGGACAGTATGGGAGGCGGTCAGGTTATTTCACCCACTGTGCTCAACTAGAACATTCTGAAAAGATCCAGACACGGGGAGATTTTTGGGATCCACTGGGAAGCTGCCTGAAGGAAATAGTGGCTTCGTGGGATGAATGCCTTTCCACTTGATCCTCTCAGGATCAAGTGTGGGGAGAAAAAGAGTAAGACATTGGCAGGGGAGGGTCGCAGAAACAAAAGCCATGCCTGCTTTCAAACATGTGGGCGACTCTGTGCCGAGCAAAACAAAACAAAAGCCTGCAGCTCTAAACTTGGCTGTGGAGGTGTGCCAAAGAGGGCTCTGTCCCTAACGACAGAAACCACGTGAGATACACAACAGACGGACGAGGGCTGTAGCTTTTCCAAGTTTTATCCTCGAATTGAACCACGTATGTTTTGTTTGTCATATTTACCAGCCAGACCAGGCCATAGCTTGGTGCACAGCAAGGAGAAATCCTCTCTGGGAGATTCCCGTTGTTCATGGCTGGAGGGTACTTACTGTCCCCTAGACACAGTGCCCAGGTGACTTTGAGGAGTTACTGCTTAGGTCTCAATGCAAGTTTCTCCAGAACAGCATGTGAACGGCCCCTTTGAATGAGCTGACACCTGTAACTGGACACGCACTGATTTCACTCTTGTTAAAAGAGCCCAGAAAGGGCTGGAGAGATGGCTTAGCGGTTAAGGCGTGTCCCTGCAAAGCCAAAGGACCTTGGTTCAATTCCCCAGGACAGATGTACAAGGTGGCACATGAGTCTGGAGTTCATTTGCACTGGCTGGAGGCCCCGGCACACCCATTTTCTCTCTCTCTCCCTGTGTCTTTCTCTCTCTCAAATAAATAAATAATAAAAGAGCCCAGAGAAACTATTTAGGGGTAAGAGAGTGTCTTCAATAACTCAGAAAAGGTCTAGGATTGTAGCTCAGTGGTAGAACAGTGACCTAGAATGTGTGAGGCTCTGGGTTTAATGCCCAGCACTACAAGCACACGCACGCGCGCGTGCGCGCACACACACACACACACACACAAATAGTTTAGGAAACAAGTGTTTCTAGCACTGTGTATGACGGTACACACCTGTACACATCGGCTACTGTAGAGAATAAGAAGGTCACTGGATAAGATCCTGTCTCCACCAAAAAAGTGGGGGGGGGCAATTTTTATTTATTTATTTATTTGATAGCAGGGCAGAGAAAGAGAGTATGGGCACGCCAGGGCCTCTTGCCAAGGCAAACAAACTCCAAGTGCATGCACCACTTTGTGCATATGGCTTTATGTGGTTACTGGGAAAACCAAACTGGGGCCAGCAGGCTTTGTAAGCAAGCACCTTTAACTGCTGAGTCATCTCCCCGAATATAGATATTATATTATGTTATTTGCAAGCACAGAGAGAGGCAGAGGAAGAGAGAAAGAATGGGCACACCAGGGCCTTTAGCTGCTACAAACAAGCTCTGGACACATGCATGGCTTTGTGCACCCAGCTTTACGTGAGTACTGGGGAACCAAACCTGACTTTGCAGGCAAACACCTGAGCTGTTGAGCCATCTCGCCAGCCCCAATTACATATTACTTTGTAAGCAAACTATAAACAATGATCAGCCAGGCGTGCTGGCACACACCTTTAGCCCCCCGCTGAGAAGGCAGAGGTAGGAGGATCGCCATGAGTTTGAAGCCAGCCTGGGCTAGAGTGAGACCCTAACCTTGGAAAAAAACAAAACAATTAACAGAGGTAGATGAGGGCAAACAATCTATAAAGTGGTGTCTGGTACTGTACTTGAAACTTTTCTGAAATTTAAGATGAATTCAAAATAAAAAGTGATGTTGTTAAAAGACAAAACCATGCACGTCTATAATCCCCGTCCTGGGGGATGCAGAGGACAGAGAATCTCCAGGGCTTGTGAAAATGGCAATCTCCAGGATCACTAAGAGACTCCATCTCAAGGACACGGGTGGATGGGTGATGGAGTCTCCTCTGGCCTCCACCCATGTGCAAACAGCAGACGTACACCACATGTGTCAGACCATACATACTACAAGCACACACACACACACAAATAAATAAATAAATAAATAAGGCCAGCATAGTAAGGCAAAGAGCTCAGGATTCATTAGCTAGGTCTTTTAGATGAAATAATTCTCTGGAAAGCAGCTACTGGGTACAAGACACCCAGAACAGGAAGTTTCAGATTTTCATAGATGGAAACTGAGGCACCAGGGTTTGGTGGATGTTAGAGACTTGTTGTGAAAGGCAGCACTCCACTCTGACCCCTCTTTTTTTGTTTGTTTGTTTGTTTGGTCGGTTGGTTGGTTTTTTTTCAAGGTAGGGTCTCACTCTAGCCCAGGCTGACCTGGAATTCACTACATAGTTTCAGGCTGGCCTCAAACTCTCAGCGATCCTCCTACCTCTGCCACCCTAGAGCTGGGATTAAAGGCGTGCTCCACCACGCCTGGCCACTTTGGCCTTGATGGGAGGAAGAGTGAAATGGCAAGAAGGGAAGTGTAGACAATGGAGATGAAAACAGAAAACGTGAACGTGCGGAAGAAGCCGTTTTGTGTATCCTGCAGTTTAGACCGAGATACCCTCAGATTACAGGAAAAGTGTATTGCAGACCAGCCACGAAAAGCAAGGGCAAGCACACGCCGGGGGCCGGGAGGGCTCAGAGGCCTGCAGGGCATCCGCAGGTGGGGTGCCCGGAGCAGTAATGAAGGAACGCAACATAAAGGACGTAGGCGCAGCGTGCAGAGGTCTTCAGAAGGGAGTTGTCCTGGGCACTGGCTTGTGAATACGGACGGTGCCAATTCCATTTGGGAAATGCAGCTCTCTAGTTAATTCAGGCATTTGCCATGGTGGATGGCGGTGGAATTGGAAGAATATTTTTCTTGACATTTGAAGTGTGAGATTTGAAGCAGCTACAGGAAGGCGCTGTGAGCCAGGACTAAACCACCGGTATTCTCTTTTCTCCCCCCCCCCCTTCCCTCCTGTTCTTTCCTCCTCTCTCTACTTTATTCTTTCCAGTTGCAAATATTTAAATGTTGGCAACATTCAAAACTCACAACTCAACCTTCACCTAGTATCTGAGAAATGCAATTTTAAAAGTAGGAGACTGGCATGGTGGTACACTCCTTTTAAATCTCAGCACTCAGACCACTTAGTGGTTAAGGCTCTTGCCTGCAAAGTCTAAGGACCCAGGTTTGATTCCCCAGGACTCACATAAACACAAGGGGGCACATGCATCTGGAGTTCGTTTGCAGTGGCTAGAGGCCCTGGTGTGCCTATTCTCTCTGCCTCTCTCTCTTTAAAGTAAATAAATAAACTATATATATATTCCCAGTACTTGGCAGTCTAAGGTAGGAGGATCACCAGGAGTTCAAGGCTACCTAGGGCTATATATACAGTGAGTTCCAGGTCAGCCTGGGCTGGAGTGAGACCCTTCCTCAAAAAAAAGCAAAAATAAATAAAGAAATAAAAAGGATGGAAATACTATGGAATGAAATGCATGACAAGTTCTCATAAAACTTCCAGGTATGGCTTAGTCAAGAACACATGGATATACAAGGTCAAAGCAGCCAGCAGGAAAGCCAGGAGCTTGGTGCAGAGCGCACTTGGGTGGCAATCTGAAGTGTTTTATTTTTAAAAAGGAAATGGCACCCTAAGCGGACTCCTCCCCAGCAGAGGATCTTCAGACAATTCCCCTTGCTTAATCTGATAAGACTCAAACCATGTCAAAACCCTATTTTTAATGGATTTTAAGACTATACCCACAAATAAACATCCACAGAAAAGGGAAAAATGAACTAAAAGGAGGCACAAAAATGCATAACAGCATTTATAGTGGCAAAAAGTAGAGTCAACATGCATGTCTCTCACAAAAGAATGGGTTAACTAAGAAGCACTCGGGAGGCAGAGGCAGCAGGATCACCATGAGTTCAAGGCCACCCTGAGACTACAGAGTAAATTCCAGGTCACCCTGGGCTAGAGTGAGACCCTACCTCGAAATAAACAAACAAAGGATGGGTTCAGTAAGGTTGGGGTGTGGCTGTGCTGTACAGTGATGGGTCTGGCATGCTTAAGGCCTAGGGTTCACCCCACTGTACTGAAAATGATGAATTGGTTAAGTAAATTATGGAAGTCAAAATTTAATGGTGACACTCCTACAACCCCAACTACTGGGAAGTTTGAAGCTGGCTTGGGCTGCAGAGTCTCAAGAAAGCAAAAAATATTCTGAGGTGTTGGTCAGTGATAGAGTGCTTGCCTAGCCCTGGGTTCAATCTCCACCACTGTAAAAAAAAATAAAATAAATAATTAAACTCCCAGGACCTCAGGTTGAATTTATCTATTTGTACAACGAGAGAATGTGGGTGCCACCTGCCACGGCGCATGCGCGGAGGTGAAAGAGCGCCTTTAGGGGAGTCCCCTCGCCCTTCACCTCACTTGAGGAGTTCCTGTCTCTGAATCTTTGCTGCTGGCTTGCAGCCTCAGGAAGTTCTGCCTCCACCTCAAACCTTGCCTTCAGCGTGCTGGGATTCCAGAAGCCCACCATGGCTTCTCGCTCTCCACTGGGGTCTGAGGGTTGAACCTGGTGCGGTGGTCTGAGTCAGGTGTCCCCCATGAACTCAGGGCGCTGCCTGAGCTCGGCTCACTCTCCTGCTGCCACCAGGAGGCTTCCCCTGAAGGCTGTGCCAGAGTAATGTACCGCTTCCTGCCCGCAGCTGCCCCTGGTGGAGCATCTCGCCCCAGCGATGTGAAGGTGACCTCAACGCTTGGGTACTGGGACTTGAGCCACAACCACAGCCCCTACAGTAGCTTTCCTCTGCTGTTGCTTTGGTTTTGTTTTGTTTTGTTTTGTTTTGTTTTGTTTTGTTTTGTTTTGTTTTGTTCTGCTTGAGGTAGGGTCTCGCTGTAGCCTAGGCTGTCCTGGAATTTACTATGTAGACTCAGGCTGGCCTTGAACTCATGCGTGGCTTACAGTAGCTTTTTAGTCTTATGTATTCATTCTCTCTCCCTCTCTCTCTGTCTCCTCTTCTCTTCCCCTCTCTGTCTCTCCCTCATCCTCTTTCTCACAGCATTTTCTATAGTGACGAAATACCAGTTATACAATAGAGGGGATGCATTCTTGGAATCTTGCTGGCTCAAGAACTTGCAATTCTCTTTTTTTTTTTCTTAAGCCAGGAATATGGGCTGGTATTTTCCTTTTAGCACCCTAGTCAAGAGAAGTACCAAGGTTTTTGTTTTCCTGGCTTCTTGTTTGGTATTATTTTATTATTTTGCTGGTTCTACCATGGAAAATTACTCAGAGTGAAGCATGGCCGGACAGCTGTCCCTGGCCACCAGCAACTGCAGAACCCCGGGGAGTAAATTTAGACTTCTAGAGGGGAACCAGAAATCAACCAGCTGATACTGGGGTGGGAAGGTGACGGTCGCACACAGGCTGAGGTGGGGGTGGACAACATCAGCAGAGGCCCGAAGCAGAGATCAAAGCCCAGCGTCAAAGTGCCACTCAGCACTTGAGTGCACGAAGGGCCAGTCACTGGGAATCGCAGTGCCAGCTTTAGCTGGGTGGAGGCTCGGGGCTGAGGGCTGGAGGCAGACGCTGACATGACTAACACTACCACATGACTTTGGAAACTCCCAGCGAAGGTGTGCATCTCGGTAAAGAGATCAGACCTTACCGAAGACAAACTAACGCACATACACATGTAGTGACAAAGAAAGCATTAAAACCCATCCTAAAGCGGTCACATTCCTCCTGAGGGGGTGGGGTGGTCATCTCTTCGTCCTCTGAAGGGTCGTGGCATTTTTTTCCAGGGTGGGGGGAGGTGTAGCAGCAGGCCTGGCCCTCGGAAATCTTAGTGGAAAGTGGACTTACATGTTTACCCAAAGAAGTCCAACAAGATGCTTCAATAATCTGGATTCTAAGGATTATCTGTTCCCTCGTTTTTGATGGTGGCTAGCTATGATTTAGGTCAGAACACCCTGAAAACTGGCCTCGGGATTCATCCCCTTATACAATGCTCATGTACACACTAATACCAGGTGATAAAGTCACACACACACACACACACACACACGTACATGTGTCATGGACAAGTATTCCAGCCAAAAGGTGGTGAACATAGAGAAGCTTCTTTTTTCATATGCCAGCAACCACTGGGAGGACTCAGACGGCACCACGGTGCTGGGAAGAAGTGACAGGAGTGCTCAGCACTGAGACATCTCTGTCACACCTTCCAAGGCTCAGGGTCCACTGCGGAAGAGGTGGTGGGAAGAATGTAAGAGCCAAAGGACGGGTAGGACTGCTTACTATGCACTCTCCCATTCACAAAATGGCCCAGCGCTACCTACACAAGACCCTCATGAGAAGAGGAAAAGTGATGACATCAAAATAGAAGAGAGACTAATTGAGGGGGGGGGTGGATATGATGGAGGGTGGATCTGAGAAGGGGAACATGGGAAAGAGGAGGGGATTACTATGGTTTATTGTCTATAGTTATAGAAATTATCAACAAAAACGTCTTAAAAATTTTGGGGGGAGGCTAAGTTAAAGGCTGGATGTCTGAGTAGGCCTGTGACCTTTTATTAGAAGGGCATTTTCTTTTCTTACTTTTTTTTTGTTTGTTTGTTTTTGTTTTTTTGAGGTAGGGTCTCATTCTAGCCCAGGCTGACCTGAAATTCACTACATAGTCTCAGGGTGACCTTGAACTCACAGCAATTCTCCTACCTCTGCCTCCCAAGTGCTGGGATTAAAAGGCGTGCGCCACCGTGCCCAGCCCAGAAGGTGGCAAACCTTCCCGGCACCTCCTCAGGACTCCTGACACAGGACTCCCAGTGGTGGGCCTGGCCAGTGCCTCCCCTAGCAGCAGCAGGCCCAGGATGGCTTCTTTGGAGGGCAAGAAACAGGATGCTGAGTTCTACAGCTTAATGTTTAACGGGCCACAGTGGCACCCTGGGCCACACCACAGGAGACGCGGCACTGAGCGCGGAGTCAATAACTTGTTTGTTACGGGCGGGCACGGCTGCAGAAGGCCAGGCGTTCTTGGACTTGCCCGTGTCTCTGTCAGGCCCTGGGCCTTTCTCCCCAACACCTTATCTTCCTCTCCCTCCAGAAAAACTTCAAGGGACAAGTGTTTTTAATTTTCTTTCTTTTTGTTGTCCATTCCAACCTTTTGGCCCATATAAAATGAACATAACCATATTGGAGAGAAAACAGAAGAAACTGTTCATCACCCTTAGGCCTAACTATGATGATTATTAACTTCTAGCCCAGGTCAGCCTGGGCTAGAGTGAGACCTCACCTTAAAAAAAAAAAAAAATACAGTGAGGATCCCAGAGCAGGAAAATAAAACAAAACAAAACAACACAGTAGCCACAGTAGAAAGGGTAGGGAGTAGAGTGGGACCTGGAAACAAAGAAAAGATACCAGAACTTTCTACATGTTCCGAGCAACGCTAGGCTGCCACATCCCTTGGCTATTTTATTTGCTTTTGAAAAAAAAAAATGGTTTTAAGTGTCTTTTTATATTTCCTAGAGGGGAAAATGAGCCAAGTTAGCAAACTGTGTACAGACAAGATTTTCCATCGTGTCTTGAAAATCATGCCGAGAATTAAAAGGAAAAAATACCCGCACATGTGTTTATAATTTGAGAACAGACTGAGACACAGACCTGGAGGACCGACACTGAGCCGGTGGCTGGCACATCTTCAAAGGAGAAAGGCCGTGCGTGCGTGTGCGTGCATGCGTGTGTGTGCGTGTGTTTTTTTTTAATTTTTTTAAAATCCTACAGTTTTATAATACTGGCTGCATTCTGCTAAAACTTTCTGAACCAGTTAGGCCTGGCAGTCTGGTAAAGTTGTTATGGTCTTTCTTTAACCTGTGCTGTCTGGGAGGGTACTGGCAGCCTGCTTCAGGGCCCTGCTGCAGAAAGGAGCTTGTTGCTGTGTGACTGATCACGGCTTGGCTCACCAGGCTTCACAACCACTAAGACTGTGGCCAAAGAGGCAAAAGAATCAAATGTCATGTCACTTTCTCTTGGGTTAAAAAAGAAATACACACACACACACTTCAAAGTTTTTAGGGATCTTGTATGTTGCCCATGAGTTCAGCACTGGAGAACTGAGACGTGTCACCCTGTGCTGAAGGGGAAACAAATGTTCTTGCTTGGAACTCTCACGTGTCTCCTGTGCCAAAACTGCTCTGAGCAGACAGGAGCAGAACTGTGTCTCCAGCTTGGTTTCTGGTACAACAGCAGACAGTGTCACAGTTTCTAAACAAAAACACACACATGATAAAAGGTGCCGCAGCCGGCTGGCAGCCAGCAGGTGACAAAGAGAGACTGATGCCCCTGGAGCTTGGGAGACTTAATGTTCATACCCTTAGATTAATGCTACTCTCACTTTTGGTAGAGAACCTTCTCTTTCAGATGGTAGTGACCTTGGGATGACTCAGAAGGCATCATGGTGCTGGGAAGAAATGACAGAGGAGTGCTCAGCACTGCAATATCTCTATCACACCTTCCAAGGCTCAGGGTACATTGCAGAAGAGGTGGCAGAAAGAATGTAAGAGCCAAAGGAAGGGTAGGACTCCTTATAACGTGCTCCCCCCAGACACAAAATGGCCTGGATATCCATGACCTCACAGTGCCTGACACTACCTACACAAGACCATCATAATAGGAGGAAAAGATGATGACATCAAGATAAAAGAGAGACTGACTGAGAGGGGGAGGGGATATGATGGAGAGTAGAGTTTCAAAGGGAAAGTGGGGGGAAGGAGGGCATTACCATGGGATATTGTTTACAATCATGGAAGATGTTAATAAAAAATAAGTAAATAAAATATTAAAAAAATTAAAAAAATAAATAAAAGGAGAGAGAGGCCTGGCACTGTAGCGCATGCCTTTGATCCAAACACTCAGGAGGCAGAAGTAGGAGGATCACTGAGAGTTCAAGGCTAGCCTGAAACTACATAGTGAATTCCAAGTCAGCCTGGGGCTTACCTCAAAAAAACAAAGAGAGGGCTGGAGTGGCTTAGCAGTTAAGGTGCTTGCCTGCAAAGTCAAAGGACCCAGGTTCGATTTCCAGGACCCACATAAGTCAGATGCATAAGGTGGTGCATGCATCTGGAGTTCATTTACAGTGGCTGAAGGCCCTGATGTGTGCCCATTCTCTCTCTCCCTCTCTCTTCTCTCTCTCTCTCTCTCTCTATATATATATATATGTATATATATATATATATATATACTTCTCTTTCTCTCAAATAAATAAACAAAAAAATTAACAAAGAGAGAGAGAGAAGCCACGTGAACATTACGTGATAATTAACTAAATGAATCCTGCAAGGTTCAAACCCCAATTCCAGTATTCACAAACCGCGTGCCCCTGGCAGGGCTTCCCTGCCTACTCAGTGAGGGTTCTGATACTCCCTGTGCGGGGCACATGAGGACTGGATGTGGGAAGGTATGTTAGACCCTCGCCTGCCGGCAGACATGGGCATGCAGGCTGGAGAAACCAAACTCAACGCGGTGGAGATACACACACACACACACACACACACACACACACACACACACCCTTCTTGCCTTCGTTTGAATGAAGACAGAAGGAGTGCAAGCACTTGTTTAAGGAAACAGAGCAGATTCCAGAACTGCAGTGTGACCTAAGGTGACCTGGTCACAGACAGTGGCAGCAGCACCACGACGTAGGGCACGGTTGGAAGAAACCCTGTCTGGGCACATGAAGAGACCCCGAGGCAGGCAAGCAGAGACGGCCACAAGTCACTGGCCCAGCGCCTCGTCCTTCAGCCAGCGGTCAGAGCTCGGGACTTACCCAGGTTTGCCTGGGGCACTGCCATGGACCTCTGGGGCACCGGGGCGGAAGTGACGGCAGGGTGGAGGCTCACGTGGTTCAGGGGCTGAGTCATCACCTTCCGAGGGTCTTGCCACGTGGTGATTTTTTCTATGTGACTGAAAGAAGGAAAACAATTAATCACTTTATTAATTATCATCATCAACAACGTGACCGGTAACAAGCAGCACGCAGTTCCCGCCCCTCAGCCCCGCTCACAAGGAGGTGACAAAGTGTTTGCTTTCATCCAGTGACTCCCTGGCCCGTGGCCCTGCCATCCTGGTTGAGCACCCAAGGAGCCCGTCCTCCTCAGCAGCTAAGGCGCCTCTCATCACCCACTCACTGATGTCCTGATGAAGGTCCCATCCTCTCCTTCCCCGCCAGACTCCCACACTCTTCCACCTGGCACACCTGACCAGGGTCATATGAGGGCCCCACTGCTGTGCCCAACCAAAGACGGGCCCATGACACAGCCTCCTGACACAGCATGAGCCCGCTCTTCCTAGAGTGCAAAACCCACAAGCAGCTTAGTTTACCTCCCACCCAGACAGAGAACAGAGGACAGAGTAGAGGGGAAGAGCTGCAGAAAGTTCTGGCCAGTGCCGCATTGTGAAGAGACTTGGACTGAGGCGTGGGGGTCCAGAAGACATAACTGGACTTTTGACAGTAGACATCCTTGCATTGCAGTGGCTTGGTCTCAGATCACCTAGCCTAACATCAGCTTTGGTTCCAGATTTCCAACATATCTTGAGAAAGGTGAATAAGACATTCAGAGACATCCCTCGACCACATCATGGACTCTTTCCCGGTCCAGTAAGCACTATATTTAGTGTCTGGTACTGAAAGCCTAATCAAAAGCCTATAGCAGGGGAGATTTTGAGCCTTAGGGGACATAGCACTGAGAAGAAGTGACAGAGGAGTGTCTAGCACTGAAACATCTCTATCACACCCTCCAAGGCTCAGGGTCCATTTGCGGAAGAGGTGGCAGAAGGAATGTAAGAGCCAAAGGAAGGGTAGCACTCCTTACAATGCAACTGTCTGGACAGAAATTGGCCTCGATATCAGCCTCACAGTGCCTAGCAATACCTTCACGATTCCCTCAGAATAGCAGGAAAGATGACATCAAAATAAAAGAGAGACTAATGGAGAGGGAGCGGATATGATGGAGAGTGGAGCTGTGAAGGGGGAAGTGGGGGAGGGGAGGGAGGGAAGTATCATGGTTTATTGTCTGTAAGTATAGAATTATCAATAAAAAAGTTATACATAAGAAAAAGAATGCGCACGCCTTTAATCCTAGCACTTGGGAGGCAGAGGTAGGAGGATTGCTGTGAGTTCGAGGCCACCCTGAGACTGATTCAATCCTCCTACTGCTCAAGTGGTTTCCAGCTGTAGACTTGGGCTCCTCTCCCCCCTTCCAAGCCCTTTCGCTGGGCTGTCTCCTCTGGGCCCCTCTGACGTCACTGAGTCACTTCCTTTCTCCGGTTCCTCAGTGTAACCATGTCCTTTGCCCGGATCCACAGTGGAGCTAGATTAAGCCTCACTTCCCCACTCTTCCTACCTCCTTCCTGGCTTATTCCCTAGCTGAGTGTACTTCAAGAAAAAGTCAATTTGAAAAACCTAATCTCTCATGGAAATTAACATATAAACTTATATAAACATAGATATTCAATCTTTCTATAAGAACTCCATAAATCTATACTATATACTATTTTTATGTGTGAAAAGGAAACAAGGAAAAAGATACTGAACCACGGATGGTGATATATGCACACAATGGGTTCACTAGTGGAGATTTTTGTTTACTGTATCTAAATTCCTTAGTATTTTCCAGATTTTTAGCAGGGACTATGGACTGTATTCACAGGTACCAAAGCTATAGTACTCAAGAAGACACAAACAGGGGGGAAAAAAAAAAGGAAAAGGAAAATTAACACATGAATGTGCAGGTCACCAGTACAAAAATTGATTGAAGATATTGTAGATTTAGCTCATATCTTCATGCAGATCCAGAAAGAAAGGAAATGGAATCCATTGCTTGGCCCCACGGTGTTTATAAAGAAAAAAAAAAATAGCAGTTCCTAAGGGGAAGGAAAACATTTTGTCAAAGAAAAAATTTTTCCTTTAGCTAGTACGTAGCAGGAAAGGCTCCCACGGTAAGCATGAAGGGGACTGGTATTTTCCCTTCCTGTGAGGGCCAGACCAGCTCTGGGCCTCAATCCCCAGCAGAGTCCACCGGCATCAGTTGTAGGGACCCAGAGTTTGCTTTTCAGACCAACACTTGCTTGAGACAATTCTGGGCTGGAAACAGCAGTTTATGAAAAACTGTTGTGTGACACCATTCCCCCCCCCTCCCCCCCGTGGATTAGTTAATTCTTCAATAAAGACAAACCTTCAGAAAGCCATTTCAAGCACTGGGTAGATTCTGGGGGGCCGAAACATCGCTGGAACGAAAATCAACAGTACTCTCACCTCACAGGGCTGGCCCACCGTCAGCCTGGGGGTGCCGCCTTTGCTGGGATCGCACTGTCTCCTAGAGCCTTTCTCCCGGCCAAAAAAAAAAAAGCCCTCACACAGGCACCTCCATGGTCCCCACCGCCAACATGGCCTCCTGCCAGGGTCCATGAAGACCAGTCTTGAAATCCCCTGGGAACCTCAGCTTTAACACTAGCTGTGACCCTGTGTGACCTAAGTGGACAAGTTATTTAAGTCACCCAAGACTCAGGACCCGTATCCATTAAACAAAGGGGAAAAAATATCCATTAATGAATGCACTGCTTCCTCACTGTGAGGGTCTGTTCTGAGAATCTTATGATCCAAGTCCTTACTGGTTTTATGACCAAGTGACCATACTCATCTGTGAATGCAGGGAAGACTACACGGGCTCCTGCCTCAAGCCCAGGGCTGACAACATTTGGCTCAAGTTGACTCAACACCCATGGACTGCACACTTATGATGATGCATGACGCACGGGGTAGGAGTAAAAATGAAAAGCAAAGCCGGGCGTGGTGGCGCACGCCTTTAATCCCAGCACTCGGGAGGCAGAGGTAGGAGGATCGCCGTGAGTTCGAGGCCACCCTGAAACTCCATAGTGAGTTCCAGGTCAGCCTGGGCTACAGTGAGACCCTACTTCGAAAAAAGAAAGAAAGAAAGAAAGAAAGAAAGAAAGAAAGGCATTTTGTAAATAGAAAACCTTGACCAGGGCTGGAGAGATGGCTTATCGGTTAAGGCGCTGGCCTGCAAAGCCAAAAGACCTAGGTTGGATTCCCCAGGACCCAGCTGCACAGGGAGGCGCATGCGTATGGAGTTCATTTGCAGTGCCTGGAGACCTAGTGTGCTCATTCTCTCTATCTGCTTCTTTCTCTCTCAAATAAATACACACAAATTAAAAATGAAAGAAAAAATCTGGTCTGGAGAGAGCTTTAGCAGTTAAAGCGTTTGCCTGTGAAGCTTAAGGATCCAGGTTCAATTCCACAGAAAAAACACAAAACAGAAAAAACACAAAAACCAGGGTGTGGCAGCTCCTCACTGCCCAGGCAAAGGCCCGGTGTATTTGGATGGATTTACAGTTCTTGACCTATTATACTAACTCTACGGAAGGAAGCCATGCAACAGAGACGCGTGGAAACAGAGAAGGCTTCTTGTATTGCTGGAGGAATACACAGATATAAAAATAGAATGACTACAAGTGCTTGACTTTGACAGAATTTAGAATTCCTCGTACACGGGCAAAAGCCTGTCTTCAAACGTAAATGCTTTGGCCTGGAGAGATGGCTTAGCGGTTAAGGCACTTGCCTGCAAAGCCAAAAGGTCCAGGTTTGATTCCCTAGGACCCACGTAAGCCAGGTGAACAACGTGGCACATGCATTTGGAGTTGGTTTTCAGTGGCTGGAGGCCCGAGTGTGCCCATTCTCTCTATCTCTCTCTCCAATAAATAAAATATATTTTTAAATGTATGTGTTTTACCTTTTACTGCGCTGTCCCTCCCACCTGCTTCCTTAATATATTAGCGTTCCGCATTAGAGTCAGGCATCAGAGATCCCACCGTCAGTGGAACTTAAAGGATTCTCTTTACCCACCACAACGAAGGCAGCAAAAACCACGCCAATGAGACAGGAATTCAAAGGCATCTTGGGACTCAAAACTCAATCATACTCAACACTCTTTGTTTTCATTCCTTTGATGAATTTCCTCTTTCGCTCCTTCCTTTGACTCCCCCTGATTGGGAAGGGCAGCCGTATTTCTCTTCTAGCATGAATCTTTCTAATGACAGCGGATCACAGCACAGTGCGCTAGAATAGAAGGCATTTGAAGATGCCACAACCGCATGGTGTTTGCAAACCCAGTTTCAGGGGTAGATAAGTGGTGTCCTGGGCCACTTTGTCACCCCTTAAAATCTTATAACAAATATGTGCATTAAAGGCAATTGCCTTCAACATTGCTTGACGAGGTAGCTTTGCAACTTACTTTTTGGGAACTGGTCCAAACTTGGGAACTGGCTCAACAGTGTTAAAAATGGAAATTAATAAATTATCGGATAAGGCTTGCCAAGTAAACCTAAGCCATTGTAAGCCGACAACAAATGTTACGCCAACTTCTAACCCCGTAGCAGATGGTGAGAAGACTAGCCCAAGACTTACATTACGGTTTGAAAATTTTCCCAATTATAATTAGAATACAAATATGCAAAGTTGCTTTAATTTTCTGTTGTACCTCAGAGACAAAAATTACCCGATTTCAACCTAATGAAACCTCTAGAAAAGTGTTCTTGAGAGTGTGTTTGGGGCGCAGCTGCCCGTATACCCTTGACCGAAGCCTGGGCCTCCTCTACTCGGGGAAGGTCATTGTCTTTGACCGAGCACGCAGCTTTGGGGAGGGGGGAGCGCTCATGGAGTGAGGGAGGGAGGAGACACCCACCTAGCCAGCCAGACCAGCCGGAAAAAACCCTGGCGATCAATGGGGATGACACATGTCACAGCCAGATCGCCCTCACGTCCCTATTCGTATTTAGTTTCACGACTTAGGAAATGGCACATCAGATAGTATCTTTACTCCAATTTTCGAATTTTAGGAGTGGTACCTCTTCTACTGTTTCACTGTGATGGCATTTATGTCTTCTGACTTTCACCAGGTAAGGTTCTAACCACAAGAACCTAACTCCAGGCGTGTGTTCTTGCCGTCCGCCAGCAACCGCCTCCCCCTCCCCGCGCACTCTCTCCAGCAGTTCTTCCCACATCATGTCAAAACCGAACGCCACAGCACATGACAGTGGGAGCCCTTCCTAGTTGGGACCCCATAGCAGTGAAGACCACCATTGCTGTGGGAGCCCAGCTCACAGTTCGTGTCCAAACCAGAAACCTGCCTTACTCCTCTTCATGTTAAAGGTCATCACTTGTTCTGTTTAAGCATATTAGTCCATTTCGATATGAGGAACTTGCTTTTGAGTTTCAATACATCAATAATTAGAGATAAAGGGCTGAAGAGATGGCTCAGTGGTTAAAAGTGCTTGCCTGCAAAGCCTAAGGACCCAGGTTCAATTCCCCAGTACCCACATAAGCCAGATGTACAAAATAGCACATGTGTCTGGAGTTTGTTTGCAGTGGCTAGAGGCCCTGGGGTGCCCATTCTCTCTATATATCTCCTTGTCTCTCTCATAAACAAAACAATAATTAGAGATAAAATCTACCTCTTCACATGCCTGGATAGATGAACAATTTATCTTTTATCATCTAAAGTGATTAACCCTGGAGGCGCATGCCTTTAATCCCAGCACTTGGGAGGCTGATGTAGGAGGATCACCATGAATTCGAGGCTGCCTTGAGACTACGTAGTGAATTCCAGGTCAGCCTTGGCCAGAGTGAAACCCTACATCAAAAAACCAAAAGAGTAAAAAAGATTAAAAAGTGATCAATCTCTCTCTCTCCCAAGTTGTCATTCTTCTTGCTGTCAAACCAACTGGTTTCCTCCCAAGGCAGCTTTCGTAATGCTATTAACTGCTTACCGTTCTTCCATTCTTCCCCAGTCCTATGCAATGTCATCCCTTGCTGATCTAAGACATTAGAATAAAAGATACAAGGAGGTCAGAGTGGGGCTACACGTGCGCATGCCTGACATATCCACTAGCAAAATATTCAAGAGTCTAGATCCCAAAGCTATCAAGGCTATACATTAAAGGTGACTGTTCACATAACAAAAATGTGAATGAGACAGCTCGTCCTAGGAAACCACAGAAAGTTATGGCTAAAAACTTCTGGTCATGCAGAACATCAAATTCAGCTGCAGTCTAGGGCACAGGACCAATAGCTGGATTCAAGATGGGGTAATTTAGCCGGGCATGGTGACGCACGCCTTTAATCCAGCATTCGGGAGGCAGGGGTAGGAGGATGGCCATGAGTTCAAGGCCACCCTGAGACTGCACAGTGATTAACAGGTCAGCCTGGGCTACAGTGAAACCCTACTTCGAAAAAACAAACAAACAAACAAAAAGATGGGAGAAATTTCAGGATCATCTAATAAAAGATGATGCAAAATCAGACGCATTATTTTGGCACACGCTTCCTGTCTCTACCATTCATTTGGCAATTCAAAAAATTTCAGAGTTCTCTGGAATTCCCAATGAATGGCAGGGACTGTATTTTTAACTCCCAGGCTCTAATCCTTCACTTCCACCCCAGCCTTGCCAAGAAGCCTCCGCGTGTTTAAATTAGCAGCAGTGGTAGGAGCCGCGGCCTAGGACTTCCGCGGGGGGCCAGCTGTGGGGATCTGTCCACCTGAAATCTTCCCCATTGAGACCCACCGACTTTCCTGCCCACGCGCTCCCTCTGAACGGACTCTGCCAGGGCAGAAGCGAGAGCAGCAGAACAGCTGCCGGTCCAGAGAAGCAGTGGGCGCTCCTGGGGCTGTAACATCTTAATATCTGTAGTTCCTGTAGGGATTGGCTTTCCAGTGCTTTGTTCCCAGGGTAGGGAAGAAGAAAACACTAGGAACGGACCATTTCTCACACAAAACCGCACTGGGAAAAGATGGATGGCTTATCGACCCAGTCCCATAGTGTGACTCATGAACCCCCCTTCAGCCACTGTGTACAGACACCCCACCATCTGCCCCAGCTCCCCGGCAGCACCCAACACTAGCAGATCTGGTACTGTCTGCTAACTGAGCCAAATTCTTGTTCAGTTCCATTTCTCCTAGTACCTGAAGAGACAGTAAGAAACCAGGGCCCAGGCAGGTCCAGCCTTCTGACATTGTGACATAATATTACTATTTACAATCGTCATGAGAATAGCATGACTGAGTTAAAAAAAAAATCACAGGAAGAATCTTAGAAGGCTTTTTCAATGTTTCCTTCTTGATGGGGGAAGAGAATGGGTGCGCCGCAGTCTCCTGCCACTGGGAACGAACTCCAGACACATGTACCACGTTGTACATGTGGCTTTATGTGGGTTCTGGGGAATCAAACTCAGACTGGCAGGCTTTGCAAGCAAGCTCCGTTAACCACTGAGCCATCTCCACAACGCTCAGAATGTTTTAAGTTTAGAATGTTGTCTTGGGCTGCATAGCTTCCTCAGGTAGACTACAGTTTGGACATACCTGAGTGGTATTTGTTTGACTAGTGTCAAGATTTCTGTGAAATGGGGTCTAGGGAGAAGGCTCAGTGGTTAAAGGTACTTGCATTCAAAGCCTGCCATGCAGGCTCAATTCCTCAGCCACCCACGTAAAGCTGGATGGGCATTCATTTACACTGGCAAGAGACCCTGCCACATACAGATAAAAACTTTTTAAAATCTTATGGAAGAACTTTGACTTTATCAAAATCTTAGTATGGGGGGGTGGGTGGAGAGATGGCTTAGCGGTTAAGCACTTGCCTATGAAGCCTAAGGACCCTGGTTCGAGGCTCGATTCCCCAGGACCCACGTAAGCCAGAGGCACAAGGTGGTGCACGCATCTGGAGTTCGTTTGCAATGGCTGGAAGCCCTGGTGGACCCATTCTCTCTCTGGAGGTCAGCGCTGAAGGAGACATCTCTATCATCCTCCAAACACTGCAGGGTAAGAGCCACAGGGTGGAAGGTCGACCCCTGCATTCAGGGCCCCACAGTGCTTAAAGACACCCCCACAGGGCCTGCACATTTTGGCATGAGGATGGAGGAGGACAAAAGGAATGAGACAGCAAACAGGAAGTCGCCTAGAAAGAGGAGGGGCCTCAGCGCAGAGGGGCTGGGGAGGGGCAGAGGCCACAGTGCGAAACATGACCCAGTACAGTGTGTTCAGATACTTAAGCTCCCATTATTATTATGTTTTTTTAAGAAACCACTTTATGGCTGCCTCAGTGTGAGCAAGTGAGGAAATCAGAGTCAGAGGAAGCTGTCAGCAGGCACGGGGGGGGGGGGGGGGGTTGGGCATCTCCTGGACTGTCATCCTTCTTTCCCAGGCCACTCTGGCATCTGTGCACCGCACCTGTTGGCCTTGGAGGCTCCCAGCTGTACCTACAGCCGTTACTGCCGCCTCCAGAAGCACCAGGTACTTCCTGTATCTACAAAAAATAGCATAAAATTCCTTTGGCTGTATGTGTAGAAGAGAATACACATGGGCTGGAGAGATGGCTTAGCGGTTAAGCACTTGCCTATGATGCCTTAAGACCCCTGTTCGAGGCTCGATTCCCCAGGACCCACGTTAGCCAGATGCACAAGGGGGCGCACGCGTCTGGAGTTCATTTGCAGTGGCTGGAGGCCCTGGTGCACCTATTCTATCTGCCGCTCCCTCCTTTTCTCTCTCTCAAATAAATAAATAAACATGCAGGCTGTCAGGAGGTCAGCGCTGAAGGAGACATCTCTATCATCCTCCAAACACTGCAGGGTAAGAGCCACAGGGTGGAAGGTCGACCCCTGCATTCAGGGCCCCACAGTGCTTAAAGACACCCCCACAGGGCCTGCACATTTTGGCATGAGGATGGAGGAGGACAAAAGGAATGAGACAGCAAACAGGAAGTCGCCTCTCTCTACTTCTGTCTCTGTCAAATAAATAAAAATTTAAAAAATCTTAGTATCGGGCTCTCTCTCTCCATCTCTCTGATCACTTGGGGACTTCCGAGGCCCAGGTGGGAGGGCGCCCCAGTCCTTACTCTCTGCGTGGGTTCTTTACCCACTCCAACTCCCCACATGGCAGGAGTCCCTTAAACTTTCTTTTCTCTTTTCTTTCCATGCTTTTTTCCCCAGGCCCTCTACGTGGAATCTCAGTCATGTGGGTGTCTTTTCTTGGATCTACTTCCCTCAATAAATATAGTAATTTAAAAAAAAAGTCTTAGTATCAAGGCTAGAGTGATGGCTCAACAGTTAAAGTACTTGCTTGCAGCATAAAGAAAACCCAAGTTCAATTCCCTAGTACCCATGTAACGCCAGATATTCACTTGCAGTAGCTAGAGGCCCAGGTACACCCATACTCTAAATAAACAAATTTTAAAAATCTTAGTATCAACACACAACATTGTTTTTTCTTTTCATGTTAGGATTAATAATGCTATTAGAATATTTACAAAATACCTTAAGATTAATTCTTAAACTTAAGTTTATTTCACTCAGTTTTCTTATTTCTAGATGACAATTATCAAAACATGTATTTGGAAAAGTCTTTATTTCATATTTCCATTGAAAAGTGGAGAAAAGATGATGCTTAATATCAATAGGAAATAAAATGTAAGCCAGGGGGGGATGGAGCACACCTTTAACCTTAGCACTTAGGAGGCCAAAATAGGTGGATCACTGTGAGTTCAAGGCCAGCCTTGACTACAGTGAGGCCCTACCTTGAAAAAGAAAAACAACAAATATATATATTTAATTTCATAATTTGCAAAAAAAAAAAAAAATGTGGCTGCATGTGGAGGCACATGCCCTGAATCCCAGCACTCGGGAGGCAGAGGTAGGAGGATCAATGTGAGTTCGAGGCCATCCTGAGACTAGAGTGAATGCCAGGTCAGCCTGGGTTAGAGCGACTCTACCTTGAAAAACCAAAAAGGGGGGGGGGAGTGCACTACAAGGCAGTTGCGTGTTATTTCATTCCATTTCGGCAAGTCTGATGGTGCTGTTACCGTGACACAAGTCCGACGGAAGCAATTCGATATCTAAACATGCATGCGGGGATTTTCGGGGCATGTGGTGTTAAGCTCATACCACGTGAAGATCCACATGTCCCTGAATGCCCGCCATGTGCAGCCCCCCCCCACCCAGAGTAAGGCAGAAAGGGAGAGGGAGTGGAGGAAATGAAATAATAAAATAATCAGACGCTATGGGGCTGGGAGCTAGTATGGGGCTGGGAGCTGTTGCTTTTGCTATTTTGAATGGTCCAGAAATCGCTTCTCAGCCTTTTGGCTAAGACTGTGTGTAGTATCCAAGGGTCCAGGGCCTGGAATTCCATCTCAATAGCTGTATGTCTGCCACAGTAGCTGCCTCTGATATTAAGTTCTAAGATGAAGCTCATTTTAAAGCCGCCCTGACTGCTCTGAAAGCTCAAACACTTTTTGGAAATTGGTTTTCCAGGCTGTCTGTGTCTGACACATGTTTCTACCATGTTGGTTCTCCAGGTGCTCGTTAAATGGGACATCGACCCAACATGGGGCTGCGGCTAAGTCACTCCAAACTGCAGCGGCAGCTCCTCTCTTCCCTCTTCTCAAGGCCAAAAGAATTAAATGTCACTTGACCGAAAACAGAGAGCAAAGCTATTTCAGAACCCAAAATTCTTTTGTGTTGGATTCCTATTTATATTTAGGGACTAACTTCCTTTGTGTTGGTTTTATTGTTATTATTTATTATTATCATTATTTTGGATCCCAGGAAAAGACGAGCCACAGGCCCTGGGTGCCAGGCCTGCATTCTGTTTCTCCTTGGAAAGGCACAACACAGTCTGAATTACCAACAGAGAGGCATCACGGACGCCGGAGTCTGAAGACAGACTCCAGGGCTTTTCAGAGCCATGGGCCCATGTCATAAGAAGTGACCAGAGGGTCTATGACAAACCAAGGCATTCACATGCACTGCTCATCTTTGTTTTTCCTTCCTTCCTTTTTTCCTTCTTCCCTCCCTCCCTCCCACCTTCCTTCTTTCCCAGTGCTAGGGGCTGAACCCAGAAGCACGTGCAAGTTGATATTTTCAACCCAGCCCATAGGGCTTCCTCTCGCGTGTTCCTTGGCATCTTTGGTGGAGAGAACCAGCAAGATGAGACCAGGGGCTACAACAGGCATGAACTTTGCCTCCGCGGCCGCAGTAACTTCCCTTGACATCTCCAAGTCTTGGTTTCCAAGAGACATAAGGACTATGCGGGGCTGTTTCGAGTGAATAACGAAGTAAATCACAGTGCCAGATATAAACTGTACTCCATAAATATTATTTCTCTTTCTTTCCCTATGAAAACCTATCTATACTGTCTGTCAGAGAGATCTCAGGAGGGCTGAGGAGATGAATCAGTTGTGATAAAGAGCTTGCTTGCAAAGCCTGATGGCCTGGGTTTAATTCCCCAGTACCCG
This sequence comes from Dipus sagitta, assembly GCA_036346955.1. Taxonomy (NCBI): domain Eukaryota; kingdom Metazoa; phylum Chordata; class Mammalia; order Rodentia; family Dipodidae; genus Dipus; species Dipus sagitta. The sequence continues at coordinate 105,032,535 of CM070783.1, forward strand.
CATAAAGCCAAATGCACAAAGTGCTACGTGCATCTGGAGTTCACCTGCAGGGGCAGGAGGACTTGAGGGCCCACACTCACTTTCTCTGTCTGCCTCTTTCTGTTTCCTGTTTCACTTTTACATACATATATATTTTTTCGTTTTCTTTTTTAAGATGTCTCAGTCCATCCGTTTTTATTCTAGTACTAGCAGCTCTCAGACACAGTGTGACTAAAGCCGGGGCTGGGAGGGATTCCTTCAGTGCCCTTGGAGGTTGTGTGGGTGGCAATAGGTGTCTCATGTCGGCAGGAAGGTTTTCTATGTCACATTTGAAGTAAAGCAAGGGTTCCAGTTTGACGCTAAAAACACAGTAAGATCAGATATCTAATGGCTTTCCATTTTTTCCAGACAGAAACATGCTAAGGAAGTTTCAGGCTAATTTGGTTGTTGTTTACTTTTTTTTATTATTTGAGAGGGAGGGAGGGAGGGAGGGAGGGAAGGAGGAAATGGGCCTCCAGCCACTGCAAATGAAACTTACTGTAGTGTTTGTTTATTCCAGGTTGGGTCTCACTCTAGCACAGGCTAATCTGGGACTCACTGTGTAGCCTGAGGCTGGCCTCAAATTCACAGCGATCCTCCTACCTCTGCCTCCCCAGTGCTGGGATTAAAGGCATGCGCCACCATGCCGGGTTTACTACAGTTTTTAAACAAAGACTGTTTATATGGACCCCAAACAGAGGTGTTGTATAGCCACAAGTGGATGCTAATTTAAAAACTGGACTCCTGCTTTAACTTAAGAACAGCAATGTGTATATGACTTCATATCCTGCTAATCCCCACGCCTCTCCACTAACACAGCACATAGGAATTCTCACATGAAGTAAGCATCACTTTGTTGTGTGCTGTGTGCCCAACTTAGTTTGGCTTTTTCAACCAACAGAAAAATTGTAAAAACATACAAGCTACTCTCAACCACTGAATCACCAACTGTCCTATATATATTACAACGTAATATATATATATAGTTTCTTTCTTTGTTTGAGGTAGGGTCTCACTTTAGCCTAGGCTGACCTGGAATTCACTATGTAGTCTCAGAGTGGCCTCGAACTCACAGCAATCTTCCTACCTCTGCCTCCCGAGTGCTAGGATTAAAGGCTTGCGCCACCACGCCCGGCCAACTGTCCCATATTTTTAAGAGCGATTTGTCTCAGAAGTAGACTAGAATAATCATGTATTTTTGGATGCTCCATCAATGATCATAATACTTAGGTTGGGCACTTGACTACCTTTGAGGAGAAAATACATATATGAAACCATTAACATATGCATGTTAAAGAAAAATGAGGAAAACGGCTGTGATGGCCCATCTGAGTAACTAAATCAGGGTTTAGGGGTAATACTGTGATACTAGAAACAACTATGTTGGGGGCAGGGATGTAATTCAGTTGGTTAAACACTTGCCTAGCATGCACGAAGCCCTGGGCTTGTGGTCCAGCCTCACATAAAACTGGGCCGGGCATACGGAGGGACGAGGATCAGGAGTTCAAGGCCATTCTTAACTACACAGTGGGTTTGAGGCCAGAGCCAGCCACATGAAACCTTCTCTCTCTCACACACACACACACTCACTCTCTCTCTCTCTCCTCTGTCTGCTTCTTTCTCTCTCAAATAAATAAATAAATAAAATATTTTTTAAAAGGAAAAGAAAGAACTACACCGACCACAGCCCCCGCATGGTGACATCAAGTCACTCTTACACACAGAGGGCGAGGGGACTCATGTCCTGGACCCTGGTTCCTGAGACAGAGCTCCTGTTGCCTGAGTGACAACGTCTGACATGGAGCCCTTCACCCCTCAGAGTCCCCTGGGTGACAGGAGCATCTTTTATTCTTCTGAGGCAAACCTTGAAGGTCGGTTAGAACGCTCCGGGATGAGACCAGGTTACCAGGGGTGCCAATCACGTGATTAGAGGCATGGCACTTATAAAACTTCTTTCCCGGTCTCTAGGGGAGCTGGAGCCGGAGGGGTCAGAGGTTAAGCTGAGCATCAGCAGCAATGACGTGAGCGGTGATGCTTGAGCACTGGCACCTGGCACGAAGGTCTGCTGATCTCTGCAGGGCAGAGAAGTGGACTTTCCTATAGTCACAGGAGAGGGCACGGCTCAGCTGAGCCCTTTCCTCATATCCTTCTGCAGCCCTTAGAAAAACTGCGCACTGGGCTGGAGAGATGGCTTAGCGGTTAAGGCACTTGCCTGCAAAGCCTAAGGATCCAGGTTCGATTCCCCAGGACCCACGTTAGCCAGATGCACAAGGGGGCGCACGCATCTGGAGTTCGTTTGCAGTGGCTGGAGGCCCTGGTGCACCTATTCTATCTGCCGCTCCCTCCTTTTCTCTCTCTCAAATAAATAAATAAATAAACATGCAGGCTGTCAGGAGGTCAGCGCTGAAGGAGACATCTCTATCATCCTCCAAACACTGCAGGGTAAGAGCCACAGGGTGGAAGGTCGACCCGTGCATTCAGGGCCCCACAGTGCTTAAAGACACCCCCACAGGGCCTGCACATTTTGGCATGAGGATGGAGGAGGACAAAAGGAATGAGACAGCAAACAGGAAGTCGCCTAGAAAGAGGAGGGGCCTCAGCGCAGAGGGGCTGGGGGAGGGGCAGAGGCCACAGTGCGAAACATGACCCAGTACAGTGTGTTCAGATACTTAAGCTCCCATTATTATTATGTTTTTTTAAGAAACCACTTTATGGCTGCCTCTGTGTGAGCAAGTGAGGAAATCAGAGTCAGAGGAAGCTGTCAGCAGGCACGGAGGGGGGGGGGCATCTCCTGGACTGTCATCCTTCTTTCCCAGGCCACTCTGGCATCTGTGCACCGCACCTGTTGGCCTTGGAGGCTCCCAGCTGTACCTACAGCCGTTACTGCCGCCTGCCGCCTCCAGAAGCACCAGGTACTTCCTGTATCTACAAAAAATAGCATAAAATTCCTTTGGCTGTATGTGTAGAAGAGAATACACATGGGCTGGAGAGATGGCTTAGCGGTTAAGCACTTGCCTATGATGCCTTAAGACCCCTGTTCGAGGCTCGATTCCCCAGGACCCACGTTAGCCAGATGCACAAGGGGGCGCACGCGTCTGGAGTTCATTTGCAGTGGCTGGAAGCCCTGGCGTGCCCATTCTCTCTCTTTTTCTCTCTCCCTTTCCCTCTGTCTGTCGCTCTCAAATAAATAAGTAAAAATAAACAAAAAAAATTTTTAAAAAAAGAGAATACACATGCTGCACAGAACTTTGTTTGTTTGTTTGTTTGTTTGTTTTGTTTTGTTTTTCCAGGTACGGTTTCACTCTAGCCCAGACTGACCTGGAATGCACTATGTAGTCTCAGGGTGGCCTCAGACTCACAGAGATCCTCCTACCTCTGTGTCCCGAGTGCTGGGATTAAAGGTGTGGGCTACCATGCCCAGATTTTTTTTTTAATTTTATTTTTATTTATTTATTTGACAGAGAGAAAGGGGGAAAGAAAATGGGCGCGCCAGGGCCTCCAGCCACTGCAAACAAACTCTAGACATATGCACCACCTTGTGCATCTGGCTTACATGGATCTTGTGGAATCGAACCTGGGTCCTTTGGCTTTGCAGGCAAACGCCTTAACCACTAAGCCATCCTCCAGCCTGGAACTGTGCTTTCTTCTTGTCCCGCCTGACATTTTTCTCATTAAAGAAGAAAGATACCCACGCTTGCAGCTCTACTTTTCGCCTCTGACAACCGAGTTGACTATATGTTTACTATAAATAACAGTTTAAATTTAGCCTGATGACCACCACAGTCCCTCCTCACCCCACGGTGAGGTGCATCCTGCCTTCCAACCCTGCACAACCCCCACTGACTTGAGAGGAGCCCTGACCGTGACAACTGGACGGGAAATGTCATTTTCTTAACAGGATACATTTAGGTTTTTTTTTTTTTTCCTTCCCATGAGATTTTTTTTTTTTTTTTTTGCTCCCCTGTGGGTTTTTTTTTTTTTTTAAAAAAAAACAGGATATCACTATATAGTGTAGGCTAGCCTTAAACCTCTGCTTCCTGAGCTGAGATTCTACCACAGCCACCACATCTGGCTCTATGAGACTTTTTAAATTTTTATTTATTTGTTTTCAAGGAGAAAGAGAGAGAGAGAGAGATCACTCCAGGGCCTCTTGCTCCTGCAAACAAACTCCAGACACATGCTCCACTTTGTGCCTCTTGCTCCGCATGGGTGCTGGAGACACTGCAAATAAACTCTCAACTGCCAAGTAGTGCCCAGCGTGGGTGAAGTACAGACAGCCTGAAACACAGCAGGTGTTGGAATAAAGGGACTGAGGAAAACAATGAACGTATGAATTAGTGAATGAACGAGTGAAACCATTTTGCTTCTTAATATCAACTACAGCCAGGTGTGCTGCTATGTGCCTATAATCCCAGAGATGGGGGGGGGCAGAAGGAGGACCAGGGTTCAAAGGCCAGCCTGAGCTACATGAAACATTGTCTTAAAAAATAATTTAACTGGATGGGATCTGGTGGGATGGCTTAGCGGTTAAGGCACTTGCCTGTGAAGGCAAAGGACCCAGGTTCGATTCCCCAGGACCCACATAAGCCAGATGCACAAGGTGGCACAAGCATCTGGAGTTCGTTTGCAGTGGCTGTATGCCCTGATGCGCCCATTCTATGTCCCCCCTTCTCTCTCCCTCTCTCTTTCTCTCTCAAATAAATAAATAAAAATTAAAATAATAATAATAATTTAACTGTTTCCAAGGAATCTTACTAACACCCTAAATATGCTTTTCAACCAATACTTATGAAACTTGTTCAGGCCAGGGATGGTGGCACATACTTTTCATCTTAGCGCTAGGGAAATGGAGGTAAGAGGATCATGATGAGTTTGAGGCCAGTCTGGGCTACAGAGTGAAGTTCAGGTCAGCCTGGGCTAGAATGTAACCCTGCGGGGGTGGCGGGGTGGGGGGAGCTCATTCAGGGACATTAGATCTTTATTTTCCCCAACAAGGCAAAAATCCTAGAGAATTATAACACCATCTAACATAAAGAATTGCGTGCTCAGTTCAGTAAGCAGGCTATTTTATTATTATTTATTTATTTGTTTGACAGAGAGACAGAGAGAGAGGGGGCACACCAGGGACTCTAATCACTGTAAACAAACTCCAAATGTATATACCATCTTGTGCATCTGGCTTATGTCGGTCCTGGAGAATCGAACCCAGGTCCTTGGGCTTTGCAAGCAAGCACCTTAACTGCTGAGCCATCCCTCCAGCCCAAGGCTGACTATTTTAAGAAGGCAAATAATGAAAATATGTACTCAGCAGGGTATGGGAAATGGCCACTGGAAGAAAGACCCAACTTGGCCAACTGCATCACGGCCCGGTTCACTGTCTAGCACTTCAACGGGACATCTGCCTCCTAGGTAGTGAGTGAGCGCTGACAGGTTTAGCTGAACTGTGTAAACAGGTCCGGTTATGGGGCAGGGTGGCTGTGAGGACATAGCATGGGGCTTGAGTTCTACAAAACAGCCCTGCATCTGTTCTGTTCCAGTAATTTTAGAAATCGTTCAGTGCTATAGTCCTCCCCTAAAACATATAAAATCCATAGGCACAGAAAAGGCTGTCGCTTGAATCAGCTTAACTCAAAATATCTCTTTATGTATTCTAGCTCTGCTTTTTTTTTACCCCCAGGTAAGGTCTCACTCTAGCCCAGGAGGACCTGGAATTAACTCTGTAGTCTCAGGGTGGCCTCAAACTCCTGGTGATCCTCCTACCTCTGCCTCCCAAGTGCTGGGATTAAAGGCGTGCACCACCACATCTGATTTTTTTTACACTTAATCACCAGTGTAATACTTGTATAGAATACATGCATGCTGACACTACCTACACAAGACCATCATAAGAGGAGGAAAAGATCATGACATCAAAATAAAAGAGAGACTGAGAGGGGGAGGGGATATGATGGAGAATGGAGTTTCAAAGGGGAAAGTGGAGGAGGGAGGGTATTACCATGGGATATTGTTTACAATTATGGAAGTTGTCAATAAAAAAAAATAAATTAAAAAAAAAGAATCCAGGCATGGTGTTGAATAGCTGCTAATCCCAGTCCTCCAGAGGCTGAGACAGGAGGATAGTGACTTTGAGGCCAGTCAGCCTGGGCTACAAAGCAAGACCCTGTTTCAACTCCACCTCCAAAAATACATTCAATTAAAATTATGCTTAAGAATTAAGTTACAGAATATACTGCTCATGCCGAGTGTGGTGGTGCACGTCTTTAATCTCAGCACTGGGGAGGGAGAGGTAGCCTGTAGCTGGGGCTACAGAGTGAATTCCAGGGCAGTTTGGGCTAGAGTGAGACTGCACCTCAGAAAAAAAAGTACTGTTTATGATATGATATTTATGCTACACATCATCTACACACCATGTTTCAGACACTATAACAATATTTTCAAACCCAACGGACCAGAACTAAAACCTATCCACAGTTTCTGTCAATAGTCACTGGTCAAATGTGAGCGTGCTAGATCCCAAAGCAAAATTCCTCCAGTGAGAACTAGCAGAGATTAGACAAAGAAATAGCTGGCGTGGTGGTGCAGGCCTTCAGTCCCAGCACTCGGGAGGCAGAGGTAGGAGGATGGCTGTGAGTTCAAGGCCAGCCTGAGACTACAAAGAAATAGACGGCGAGAATATGAGAGAGCAAGATTTGCATACGTACATATGCACATATAAATACATAAACATATATACACATACAGCCAAGTTTTTTTTAACAGATTGAATCTAAACTTATATTCTAAAAAGTGGCTTGGGCTGTGTGTGTACCCAGAAAACTTTTAACCGACCCCCTTACTTTCAAACCCAAGGCCTACACAGATCTATTCTTGGTGTGTTTTCCAACTGAAGCTCTGCTCAGCTTGAGGCCGCAGCTGCTAGCAGCACCCGGGTGGCTCCTCTCCGTCCCTTTGAAACAGCTGGTGGGAACCGAGCAATAGGCCATCCACCCAGCTGCTCAGCCTGACTTTCTAACTTTAGCAAGTCACTTTGCCACAAATGTCACTAGGGCATGCCACATGGAGAAGCACACCATTGAAGGGGGATTCCTGTCCCCCACTAAAACCTGGCAGACACACAGAACACAGTCACATGTAGGTGACCACAGTACCCAGCCAGAAGCCAAAGGATCCATGTGACCTGATATAAGGTGATGGCATACCCATGATCAAGGAAGACTTCAGCAAATGCCACAAACTAACATCCCTCCAGGTCTCCCACCGACAAGTCACCCAGCAGAGGCAAAACTCAACTGCAGGGCTGGAGAGGTTGCTCAGCGGTTAAGGAGCTTGCCTGCAAAGCCTAATGACCAGGGTTCAATTCCTTAGTAACCACATTAGGCCAGATACACATGGTGGCACATGTGTCTGGAGTTCATTTGCAGTGGCTGGAGGCCCTGGCGTGCCCATTCTCTCTGTTTGTCTCCTCTCTTCTATCTCTACTTGCAAATAAATAAATTAAAATAAAAAAAAAAAACTGGGCATGGTGCCGCATGCCTTTAATCCCAGCACTTGAGAGGCAGAGGTAGGAGGATCGCCATGAATTCAAGGCCACCCTGAGACTACAGAGTGAATTTCAGGCCAGCCTGAGCTAGAGTGAGACCCTACCCTTAAAAAACAACAACAACAACAACAACAAAAAACCCTCGACTGCATAGTCTAGGTGACTAAGGGGCCCCACTTCAGATTCCAGAGACAGATGCACCCAGTGGGCTGTCGGTTAGAGGCGCAAGGAGCCCGCAAGCGTCACAAGTTCATTGTAGCTACCTGCCCTAGGAGTGACTGCTAATGATCTTTGCGTTAAAATGACCCCTCCCCCCGGCTTTTTGTTGTTGTTGTTGTTGTTTTATTGGGGTTGATTTTTGTTTGTTTGTGGTAGGGTCTCACTCTAGCCCAGGCTGACCTGGAACTCACTACGTAGTCTCAGGGTGGCCTCGAACTGACTTCCACCCTCCCTCTGCCTTCCAAGTGCGACCACACCTGGCCTTGTTGGGGTTTTTTTGAGACAAGTTTTCACTATATAGCCCAAGACGGTCTCCAACTCACAGACATGTGTGTCTGCCTCCTGAGCACTGGGGGTTACGGGTACAAGGCCTCGGGTCCAGCTTGTCGCAGCTTCCTGCCGTGACCGGGGCTGCTCGGTCCTGAGTGGGCTTCCGCACGGCTCTGCACCGAGAACCTTCAGAAAGCCTGGCTAAGCTCCCCTGTAATTGACTGCTTCCATTGTTAACATATGCGGGACTTACAAACCTTAAGTGACTTACACAAATGGAACAAAATGTCCTTTGAGTTCCACGGATAAATAACCTTTAGAGGTTTTTTGGATGATATCCCAATTCTCAGGAATTAGGGAGAGCCACTGAATGAGGCCATTATGAAAACCATTGCTGTTGAAATTATTTTGTGTGAAAATATATACAGTATATCATTTCAAATGTCTTTGAAGGTAGGCTTTCGTAATTCATAGTTAAAATATGTATGTCTCTTATGGCTTCTCTCTACTTTGTACTTTCTCTCAAGGAAATAAAAATAACTTTCAACAGGCAAAGGAACTCGTGGTCCTGATGGTTAGAATCACTCTTGGGGGCTGCGGGGCCCGTGAGAGGGCAGGAGAGTCAGCTTTTACAGTTTACTGCAAGAGCTACTTAAATGGGTGTGCTCAATTTGTGAAATTCGTTAAGCAGTATGCTTATGATTTATATATTGTTCTCTAAAACTCAGTTTGTTGCTGGGCGTGGTGGTGTACACCTTTAATCCCAGCACTGGGGAGGCCACCGTAGTGAATTCCAGGTCAGCCTGGACTAGAGTGAGACCCTACCTCGAAAAACCAAAATAAATAAATAAACTAATTAATTAATTAATTAAATCGTCTGGTTTTAAATTAATCAAGAGAAATTATTTCTCTCATTCTCTGTCTTTATTAAGAGAGTTCCCAGGCTGGCCTTGAACTCACTCCGTTACTGCCTCAGCTTCCAGAGTAACTGGGATTACAGACATGTAACACAATATGGCAGCAGGAAAAGAAATGCCTCTTAAGTGGTTAGGGACTTCAGAGTAAGATGGTAGAATAGGCACCTCACCAGTGAAAACTTCCAGTTAATTTAAAAAGTCCAGGCCTAGATGGATTCACTGGTGAACTTTATCAAAATTTCAAAGAGGAAATAGCAAAAATGCTTCTCAAACTACTCCGTACAATAGGAAAGGAGAGCTGGAGAGCTGGTTCTGTAGTTGAAGGTGCTTGTCTGCGAAGCCTGACAGGCCAGGTTCAGTGCCCTAGTACCCATGTAAGGCCAGATGCACAAAGTATTGGACAAATCTGGAGTTCGTTTGCAATGGCAAGAGGCCCAGACAGGTCTATTCTCTCTCCCAAATAAGTAATTAAAAATATTTTTAAGCAGGGTGTGGTGGCGCACACCTTTAATCCCAGCACTTGGGAGGCAGAGGTAGGAGGATCACAGTAAATTCAAGGCCAGTCTGAGACTACATAGCGAATTACAGGTCAGCCTGGGCTACAGGGAGACCTTACGCTGGGGGGGGGGGGGGAAGGTTGGAGAGATGACTTACAGTTAAGGCACTCGCCTATGAAGCCGAAGGGCCCAGGTTTGATTTACCCACATAAGCCAGCTGCACAAGGGGGCGCATGCATCTGGAGTTTGTCTGCAGTGGCTAGAGGCCCTAGCATACTTATTCTCTTTCTCTTCCACTCTCTCAAATAAATAAATAAAACATTTTTTTAAAGGCTATTGGTATCACACTGTGTGTGAGGAACAAAAACAGCATGGCATTTTCTCTCCCCTTGCAAATAAATAATTTAAAAAGGGGGGGGGGGCTGGAGAGATGGCTTAGCAGTTAAAGGCACTTACTTGCAAAGCCTGACAACCTGGGCTTGATTCCCCAGCACCCATGTAAAGCCAGATGCACAAAGTGGTGCTGCACCCAGAGTTCGTCTGCACTAGTAAGAAGCCCTGCTGTGCCCACATTCATGCTCTCTTTCCTTGCAAGTAAATAAGAAAACAGCATAGTACTGGCAAAAATGAACAAACAAAGCCAGGCGTGGTGGCGCACGCCTTTAAACCCAACACTCTGGAGGCAGAGGTAGGAGGATTGCCACGAGTTCGAGGCCACCCTGAGACTACATAGTGAATTCCAGGTCAGCCTGAGCTAGAGTGAGATCCTCCTCAAAAAAAATAAAAATAAAAAAAAATAATAATAATAACAGACTCGTAAAACAGTGGAACAAAACAGATGATCCAGATATAAACCTGTGCAGCTACACCCATCAGATTTTTGACAAAAATCCCAAAAACAACTACTGAAGAAAAAAATAGCCTCTTTAAAGTCTGGGGCTGGGAAAAGTGGATATCTGTATGTGGAACAATGAAACTAGACCCTTATCTGTCTCTATGCACAAGAATCTACTCCATCTAGATCAAAGACTATCATGTAAGATCTCAAATTCTAAAACTTCTAGAGGAAAAAGTAGGGGAAACACTTCAAACTACAGGCATAGATAAGGGCTTACTCAATAGGACTTTAGTCACTCAGGAAATAGGGCCAATAATCAACAAATGAGACTTCGTGACTGTGAAAACACCTTTGTGCACCTAAGGAAACTTGAGCAAAGAGGCAGCCCACAGAATGGGAGAAAATCTTTGTACCCGTACGTCTGACAGAGGATCAAGATCTAGAATATACAAAGAATTCAAAAACGAAACAATAATAAATCAAACAAACCCAATCAAAATATGAGCTCTGGGGACAGGAGAGATAGCTCAGTGGTTAAGGCGCTTGCCTGCAAAGCTTAATGACCCAGGGTTCAATTCCCCAGTAGCCATGTAAAGTCAGGTGCACAGGGTGGCACATGCATCTGTAGTTCATTTATGGTGGCTGCACCCATTCTCCCCACCCCTGTATTTCTTCTCTCCATCTCTCTCTGCTTGGAAATAAATAAATTTTATGAAAATGGGCTGTGGAACTGATCAGAGTTATTGAAAGAAGAAATATAAATATTTTTTAAAATTCAATAAATTTCATTAGACTTCCTTGAAAAGTAGCGTTGATGTCAGGGTACAAAGTCCTCCGTGAACTGGTAGAGTGTGGGAAGGCACTATTAGCTTAGTGGACCCAGAATTCTGACCCTTTGTAAATTAAATCAAATGGCACTCTCGCACTGATCCTCTGATTCCCACGATAATGAGAAGAAGAAATGGAAGTGATCCACATCTGTTCTGAAACCCAGAAGTTGTTGGGACCTACCAGTGAAAAGCATGGGCCAGCTTCAGGAATGCTTTGTTTGTTTTTGTTTTGTTTTGTTTTCTGGGCCGTTCTCCACTGGGGAATGACGCTGAGTACTTCTCCCACCCCACTGCCAGCTCGGTGCGCTGATTCACTTTCAGTCTACTTCTCTATGACTTGCTAACCTAAGGAAGCAAAAACAAGAAAAAGGCTGGAAGGGATGGCTTGGTGGTTAAGGCACTAGCCTGCAAAGCCAAAGAACCCAGGTTCAATTCCCCAGGACCCACGTTAGCCACATGCACAAGGGGGCGCACGCATCTGGAGTTTGTTTGCAGTAGCTGGAAGCCCTAGCGCACCCATTCTCTCTCTCTCTCTCTCTCTCTCTCTCTCTCTGACTCTAATAAATAAGCTTTAAAAAATGGACCAGTGAGTAAGCAGCAAGGGGTTGAGTCCAGGGCTTTGTGCAATCACTACATTCCCCCTGCCATTAAGGCGCCTCACCAAGGAATGAAATATCTTAATATACAACCCAACAGCTCTAGTCATGGGCCCTAGGGGGACTTGCTCCTAACACACATTTTATGGATGGTTTCGACAAGAAAGGACAAAGACCTCGCAAACCACCTCATGCAAGTCTCAGATTTTGAAGCTACGCTGCATAATAGGCAGCGATGTGGGTGACGGCTGTGCCACTTACTACCCGTGTGACCTCGCGCCAGTTCCTCGGCCTGTCCACTTCTCAGTTTCTTTATCTATGAAGTGGAAACGCTGCACAGTGGTTCAAAGGTCTGGGGCAACTGATATAAACCGATATTCCAACTCTTGCCCCTGCACTTGCTTACATAAACTCGGGCAACTAGCCCAGTCTTTCCCCGTGCCTCAGAGAGTTCAATGTCAAGTGTCGTCCTCAATTGTTCTCCACTTTATTTGGGGGCGAGGGGGGGGGGAGGACAGAGTCTCTCTTTCATAAGTGTATTTGTGGATGTAGGTTGTATGCCCTGTTTACTCAAGCCACCAGCATCTCTAATAAGGTAAGTATACACCTTCAAGGTGTCCATTCCATCTAAAGTGGACTGCGAGAGCCCAGGTCACCGAACATAGGGCAGTGCCTAAGGTGGGTGCTGGCATTTGGACTTTAGTGGACTAGGAAAGTCTTACTTAGGTTAATTCTCCTCAAATATTTTATTTCTCTGCAGCGTGTCAAGAATCAATACAAGGGCTGGAGAGAGGGCTCAGCAGTGAATGTGCTTGCCTGCAAAGCCTAACGACTCAGGTTCCATTTCCCAGCTCCCACGTAAAACCAGATGCAAAGCCGGGCGTGGTGGCGCACGCCTTTAGTCCCAGTACTTGGGAGGCAGAGGGAGGAGGATCGCATGAGTTCAAGGCCACCTTGAGACTATAGTAGTGAACTCCAGGCTAGCCTGAGCTACAGTGACACCCTACCTCGAAAAACCAAAGCAAAGCAAAACAAAACAAAACAAAACAAAAACAGCAGATGCAACAAGTGGCGCATGCACCTGGAGTTCGTTTGCAGGGCCAGAGGCCCTGGCATGCCTATTCTCTTTTTCTCTCTTCTATCTCTCTCTTTGCTTGCAAATAAATTTTTTAAATTTAAAAGAAAAAAAAAAGAATCAGAGCAGGGCGTGGTGGCACATGCCTTTAATCCCAGGCAGAGGGAGGAGGATCGCCATGAGTTCGAGGCCACCCTAAGCCTACACAGTGAATTCTAGGTCAGCCTGGGCTAGAGCAAGACCCTACCTCGAAAAACAACACAAAACAAAAAAGAGAAAAATCAATATGAAAGCGAAGATCAAGAAGCCATGCCAGCAGAAAGCCAAAGGCTTTCGGACAGCGCCTTCTCGGAGCCGTCAGAACCAGCTGCTGGTCTCCTACAGACGCTCAGGAAGTTAACTTGTATCATTATCCCCTTCCACACTCAAAATAATCCTGAAAAGAAAACAAAATAGACATTATCCCTACTATGATTTGGGGGAACTCCCCCAAAATTCGTATGTTGAAAAGTTAATCCCCAAAGTCACATGTTAGTGGCAGTTGGCGGTGAAACCTTTGGGAGGTGGTTGGACCCCGAGGGCTTGTCCTCATGACACTGCTCTGTGTCACCGTCTCACGCCTGCCATCCGCACGGTGCAGGAGGCCCTCCCGGGGCCTGTCCAGACTCCAGAGCTCTGAGTCAAGCAAACTTACCATCTTTATAACTTACCATCTGGGGGCTTCAGTGTTGACAAAAGAAAAGAGGCTAAGACATTCTCTATTTCCTGAGACAGGGAACTGAGGTTCTCCTGAGGCTCCTCATAAACAGAAGAGTGGGGTGCTGGGCGTGGCGGCGCACGCCTTTCATCACAGCACTCGGGGGACAGAGGTAGGATGACCTCCATGAGTTCAAGGCCAGCCTGAGACTCCATAGTGAATTCCAGGTCAGCCTGGGCTAGAGTGAGACCCTACCTCGAAAAACCAAAAAATAAAATAAAATAAAATAAAATAGATACTATGCAGAGTGGAGTTTCAAAGGGAAAAGTGGGGGGAGGGAGGGAATTACTATGGGATATTGTTTACAATCATGGAAGTTGTCAATAATAAACAAATAAATAAAAAAGGGCTTGCCTCAAAAAAAATAATGTGACTTGGGTGTAAACATAGTAATTCTGGACACCAACCCATGCACCTCCACATTTCCATTATTAGGGGGCCTGGTTCCCCGCCTCCGAGATGACACTGTGAACAATTGACAGGTGGCAGCAACCAGGTCCACCAGCCGTGCCCCTCCATGGTGGCAAAGGATGTACCAAACGCAATGAGGCAAAATCCCGGAGCCCAAGTCATGATCCCCGCTCTCCACCCTTTCACTAGTTCAGGAGTATTTGATGTAATTCATCTGCCGAAATCCAATCTCAGACTCCTTTACCCTAAGAAAGCCCGGGATCGCCATCAAAGTTACTCCTTCATGAACATGCTTCCTTGGGCTGGGGAGATGACGACACGGCAGTTAAAGGCGCTTGCTTGCTAAGCCTGCTGGCCCTGGGTTTGATTTCTCAGCCACCACGTAAGGCCCCATGCACAAAGTGGCACATGCACCTGGAGTTTGTTTGCAGCAGCAAGAAGGCCTGAGATGGCCATTCTCTCTCTCTCCCTCTCTCTCTCTCCTTCGGTAGCATTTTACTCTAGCCCAGGCTGACCTGAGACTCACTCTGTAGTTCCTAGCAGGCCTTGAACTCACAGTAATCCTCCTATCTCTGCCTCTTGAGTGTGAGACTAAAAGTGTACACCACCACACCTGCGGCCCCTCCCCGCTTCACAAACAAAAACTTTTATTTTTTTGAGGTAGGGTCTCAGTCTGGCCCAGGCTGACCTGGAAATCACTGTGTGGTCTTATGCTGGCCTTGAATTTACAGCAATCCTCCTTCCTCTGCCTCCTGAGTGCTGGGATTAAAAGCGTGCGCCACCATGCCCAGTCTAAAACTTTTTTCTTTTTAAACTAAAAAAAGAGGCTTTCTTGTGCTAAGCAATGACAATGACCACAATGGAAGGAAAGCCGAGCACATGTGGTCAGTCTGTGTGGGAGGAGGTAAACACACACATCAGCTGCATTTTGAAACCAAACTGGGGAGGAACATTCTGTATTTTACTTCCCAAACAATAAAAATAAACTATTTTTGTATGAATATTTGCTATATTTCTTTGCAGTATTCTTACCATGTTTCTTTCCCCTGTGTATAGATGTGGTGAGCATGCACATGTGTACGTATATTCACGTATGTGTGGTACACATGTGTGGGTGGGTGTGCGTGGTAGAGGTCAGAACTCTTCCTCATCACCCCACTTTTGTTGTTGTTTTGTTTTTGAGGCAGGGTCTCGCTCTAGCCCAGGCTGCCCTGGAATTCACTATGTAGTCACAGTGATCCTCCTGCCTCTGGCCCCCAAGTGCTAGGTTTAAAAGCATGCACCACTACTCCCAGCTCACTCCACGTTTTTTTTTTCTTTTCCTTTTTTTTTTGTTTTGGAAATAGGGACTCACTCTAGCCCAGGCTGACCCTGGAACTCACTATGGAGTCTCAGGGTGGTCTTGAACTCACGGTGAACCTCCTATCTCAGCTTCCCAGGTGCTGGGATTGAAGGCGTGCGCCATCACGTCCGCCTCACTCTACATTGTTAATTGAGACAGGGTCTCTTAGTGAGCTCCACTAACTACCTCACTGATTCAGCTCGTCAAGCTAGCCATGCGCCCCAGGGATCTGCTTGCCCCTGCCGCCTGAGCGCTGGGACACAGGTGGACACCACCACGCCAAGCGTTTATCTGAATACATGTTCTCACACTTGTGCAGCAAAGACGTTTTCAAAAAAGAATTAAAGGGCTGGGTGTGGCAGCGCATGCCTTTAATCCCAGCACTCAGGAGGCAGAGGAAGGAGGATCGCTGTGAGTTCAAGGCCACCCTGAGACTACATAGTGAATTCCAGGTCAGCCTGAGCTAGAGAGAGACCCTACCTCGAAAAACAAAAAAAAAAAAAGAAAAAAGGAAGAGTTTTTTGGGGGAGACGGCACAGTCTTGCTTGCTATCTATTCCAGGTTTGCCTTAAACTCATGGAAGTCTCTATTGACTCTGCCTCCCGGGGCTGGAAGGACTCCTGTCCCGCCACGGCTGGCAGCAGGAAGCTCTGACGAATGGGAGATTGCTAGGCTGGGGATAACAGTCGGTCTCATGAGCAGTGGATCGTTCCTGGACCCTCTGCTAGCCTGGGAAGGATAAGTTTCCTGGTTCCCTGGCAGGAAGCGCAGAACAAACAGCCAGGTTAATCACTGCAGTTCAAAGCGCTGGCCAGGAACCGCTGTAAGAGGCGCTGCGCCCAGGAAATCCCGCCAGACAGGCGCTGCTTGCAACGGGCAGGGAAATACGGTCTGCTGCCATCAAAAACAGATGGAAAGCAGCATTTGGTGAAAAGGGTGAGTCTTCCCGGGCAAAACATTTTTCTTTTAAAATAAAGAAACAGTGTATACTGGATGCCAACTGACCTCAGCTGAAGAGAGTGGACAGTCCCTCACTGATGCTCATTAATACTATTTAAAGAGTGTGGAGCAGAAATAAGTGAAGATGGCCGACTCCAACAGTGCAGTAACTTCCAAATTAAAATGCGCAACGTGGGGCTGGGGGGGGGGCGGGTGACTTAGCGGTTAAGGCGTTTGCCTGTGAAGCTTAAGGATCCAGGTTCGATTCTCCAGATCCCGCGTAAGCCAGATGCACATGATGGCACATGCATCTGAAGTTGTTTTGCAGTGGCCAGAGGCCCTGGTGTGCCCAGTCTCTCCCTCTCTCTCTCCTCTCTCTAATAAGTAAATAAAAATAAAATAAAAAATAAGTTTAAAAATACTCAACATTACCATTAAATCAGGGTTTAAATTTAAAAAGTAAAATACACCAAGATAATATGTATTTTACTGTTCACAGAAGCTGCAATAATATGAACGACTTATTTTGTGTGTTCAGTAACTGGTAACTGATGAAAACATTTGAGACAACAGGGCTGTTGACAGCTTAGCTGTCCCAACTGGATCACGGCTTGGAACCTGGACCAGGGAGCCGGGAGCGGCCTCGTGGCCCATAAGGCAAGACAGCTTACCAAAGAGACTGCCATTCAGTTGTACACTGTGTATGGATAGGAGCAATCAGAGAGATTTGAACAGAAAAAGTGCTCAGGTTTAAAAGCTGCCTTTCTCTGAGCAGCACAATGGCAGCTGGCAAGAACAGCACTTTGCAAAAGGCAGATACAGGAAATCCAGGAAGAAAGTGATTTCTAAGAAAGACGACTATGGGGTGAAGGCACCAGCTACGTGCAGTACTAGGACACAGGGAGAACACTAACAAAAACTGCAACTGCAAGAGCTAGCTCATTGGTTAAGGCCTTTGCCTGCAAAACCTAACGACCAGGGTTCCATTCCCCAGTACCCACATAAAGCCAGATGCAGGAAGCAAGTGGCACATTCATCTGAAATTTGTTTGCAACAAGCAGCTAGAGGTCCTGGCATGCCCATTCTTTCTCTCTCCCCTTGCAAATATATTTTTACAAAAAAAAAAAAAAATTAAAGGGCTGGAGAGATGGCTTAGCAGTCAAGGCACTTGTCTGCAAAGCCTAGGGACCTATGTTCTACTCTCCAGATCCCACATAAGGCAGACACACAAAGGTGAGGCAAGTGCAAGGTCGCACATGCCCACTAGGTAGTGTAGGCGTCTGGAGTTTGATTGCAGTGGCTGAGGCCCTGGTATACCAATTCTCTCTCAAAAAAAATAAAAATAAAAATAAATAAATAAATAATTTCCAAAACTGCATCTGATGGCCTCCAGAGTCGTCTGCCAGAGTATTAAAAGATTCTGAGCCCAGCTTGGTATCAGGATGGTAAAGCAGATTTCTTTTAGGGACAGGTTTATTGAGGGCGAGTTACTATGCCATGAGAGAGCACGGAAGGACCCCAACCAGAGAGAGAAGAGGCTTCAAGTTCCTGAGAGTTCTGTATAGGTTTCTGGGAGAGGGAGAACAGTTCTGCCCCCCCACCCACTTCCCCAAGATCCAGGTGCTAGGAGCCACAGAGACATTGAATAGTGAAAGCTGCTATCAAAGGAACAAACAGGGGCTGGAGATAAGGCTTAGCGGTTAAGGCCCTTGCCTGCAAGCCTAAGGACCCAGGTTTGATTCTCCAGGTCTCATGTAAGCCAGATGTGCACGTGTCTGGAGTTCGTTTGCAGTGGCTAGAGGCCCTGGCGTGCCCATTCTCATTCTCTCTCTTTCTCTCCCTTTCTCTGTCTCTAATAAATAAATAAAAATAAATCTTTTTAAAAATTAAAAAAAGGTGTGGTGGCTCACAACTTTAATCCCAGCACTCTGGGAGGCAGAGGTAGGAGGATCTGTGGGTTTGAGGCCAGCCTGAGACTAATTCCAGGTCAGCCTGGGTGACATCAAGACCCTACTTCAAAAAATTAAATAAATAAATTGGAGAGTACCAGAAATACAACTTGATCAATAGAACACAGTAAATGTGGTGTGATTTGGATTACTGGGCCCAGGTTTCAAGAAACTAACAGCCATTTTCAGCGTTTTGGAGACGGATTCTCCCGTATCCCAGGTCGACATAGAATTTGCTGTGTGGTGGAAGATGACCTTGAATTCCTTTTTACCTCAGCCTCTTCTTCCCAAGTGCTGGGATTACACCGGGCACCGCCACCCCCAGCCACAGCTTCTGTTTCCTCTATCGGAAGGCTTACCCTAGAAACCCAGCCACCGTGCCTTAAGGAAGCCCAAGAAGTCTAGGGAGCGGCTCACAGAAATAAACCGATGCACCCAGTGGACAGCCCAGCATGTGAGGGGGCCTTGAACACGAACACACGCCCCAGGCCCCACTCAAGCCATTCCTACCGACACTGCGAGGCGCCCAGTCAAACTGCCCCTGCCACAGTCTGCACACATAACCGAGCTGTGAGAAGAAAAAAATGGAATATTTTGAACCTCATCCCCAATCACAGTATCTCAGTAAAACACAGCAACGCTTGGGTTCTCATTGGCCAACATTTCTAAGCTCAAAAATACAGACGTGTCAAGGAGCAGGTAGATACTTCAACAGAATCAACCAGAAGGACCCAGCGGATCATTTCTCCTTTTCTGGAAATGGCGTGACCATATTCCTCCAGACCATTTCCACCAGCGAACACTCTGTCATTCACCACCAGCCCAAGTACCCAGAACTAACATATCCCCCAACTCTCCGTCCTACAGTCTTCTGTAAACAAACCTGCACTGACGTAAAATGTGGGAAAAAATTAGATGGTGGAAATAATTTCTTGCCAGGTATGGTGGCTTATGCCCTTTTTTTTTTTTTTATTTTTCTTTGAGGTAGGTTGTTGCCCTAGCCCAGGCTGACCTAAAACTTACTATGTAGTCACAGGGTAACCTCGAACTGATGGTGATCCTCCTACCTCTGCCTCCATGCCTAGCTCCCCTTTTTTTTGGGGGGGGGAAGAGATTTATTTATTTATTTGCAAGTAGACAGAAAGAGAGAGCAAGAGAGCAAAGACAGAGATAAGGCAGAATATGGGCATGCCAGGGCCTCCAGCTGCAAACAATCTCCAGATGCGTGTGCCACCTTGTCCATCTGGCTTTATGTGAACATGGGGGAATGGAACTTGGGTCGTTAGGCTTTACAGGCAAGCACCTTAACCTTTAGGCCATCACTCCAGCCCTTAGTCCATACCTCTAATCCCAGTACTTGGGAGGCTCAGGTAAGGCAATCACAGTGAGTTTGAGGTCAGCCTCAGTCTACAGATAGCCAGTGTTAGAATAAGACCCTTCTTGAAAACAAAACAGAACAAATAAACCAACAAAATAAAGGCATGAGCCACCATGCCCAGCTAAAATAATAGTTTTATTTGTGTGTTTTTAATATTTTATTTATTTACTTATGAGAGAAAGAGAGAGGGAGAAGGAGAAGCAGATAGATAGAGAATGGGCGTGCCAGGGCTTACAGTCACTGCAAACAAACTCCAGACACATGCAACACCTTGCGCATCTGGCTTACATGGGTACTGGGGAATCAAACCAGGGTCCTTAGCTGTCACCGACAAGCATCTTAACTGTTGAGCCCAGCCCTAGTTTTTTTTTGTTGTTGTTTTTTGTTTTTCAAGATAGAGTCTCACTCTAGCCCAGGCTGACCTGGAATTCACTATGTAGTCCCAGGGTGGCATCGAACTCACGGCAATCCTCCTAACTCTGCCTCCAGAGTGCTGGGATTAAAGGAGTGTGCCACCACATCCGGCGGTCCAGCCCTAATATTTTTAAAAATATTTTTATTTACTTGACAGAGGAGGGTACATACAGAATGAGAGAGAGAGAGGGAGAAAGAGAGAGAAAGGGCACTCCAGGGCCTCCAGCCACTGCAAATAAACTCCAGATGCATGCACCATCTGGTGCATCTGGCTTACATGGGTCCAGGGGAATCAAATCTGGGTCCTTTGGCTTTGCAGGCAAGCACCTTAACTGTTAAGCCTTCTCTCCAGCCCAATATTTAAAAAAAAAATTTTACTTTATTTATTTCAGAGAGAGAGAGGCAAATAGTGTGTGTGTGTGTGTGTCTGAGAGAGAGAGAGAGAGAGAGAGAGAGAGAGAGAGAGAGAGAATGGGAATGCCAGGGCCTCTAGCCACTGCTAACAAATTCCAGACACATGTGCCACCTGGCTTACATGGGTACTGGGGAATTCAACCTGGGTCCTTAGGCATCACAGGCAAGTGTCTTAACCTCTAAGCCATCTCCAGTCCCCAATATTTTTTTTTAAATACTAACTTAGGGACTGGAGACATGGTATTTGCTTGCAAACCCTGACGGCCCAGGTTGGATTCCCTAGTACCCAGGTAAAGCCAGATATACAAAGCAGCGCACACATGTGGAGTTCATTTGTAGTGACAGGAGACCCATCCTCACTCTCTATGCCTCTTTCTCTCTCTAATAAATAATAATGTTTTTAAAAAATACATGGCTAGAGAAATGAATTAGCAGTTAGGGTGCTTGCCTGTGAAGCCTATGGTCCCAGGTCCGATTTCCCAATACCCGCGTGAGCCAGATATACAAGGTGACGCATGCATCTGGTGTTCGTTTACAGTGGCTGGAAGCCCTGGTGTGCCCATTCTCTCTCTATAACTGCCTCTTTCTGTCTCTTATCTCCAATAAATAAATGAATAAAATATTCTTAAATAACTGAAACCTAAAATTTTAAAAATCTACAAAGAAGAAACTGAAGGCATCAGGAGTATTACGTTGAGGGAGCAGCCACCAGCGGCCGATCTCCCTTTGTCCCCACCTACTCTGCGCTGTGAGCACTTCTCACTTGGACACTCTGACTGCCCACAAAGTCCTTGAGAAATGATTTACTAAGTTCAGTCCAGAAACCAGATTCTGTGAAATAATAAAAGGAAACCAGAGTTCATGACTGAAATCAAGCAGGGCGGAGACACAGAGGGTCTTTTGTTAATAACTGGACAAGGGAATGCAAATGAGCGCAGGGCTTCCCAAGGAATTTTGACATCTTAATAAAGATTTATGAAAAATTTTTGGCATATCAGCCTCAAACACAAGGAGAATTAGTCACATAAAGTACTGCTTCAGAATTTCGTTAGCTTGAGATTGATTTGAAAGACAGTTACTTCCTAAAATGCTAACTATTTAATTGAAAAATTGAGGGGGGTCCTCTTTAATTACATTTCTTTCTTTGGGTAACTCTGAAATGGTCTGGCTCACTGGTGTGCCCTAGAGCTGTGAACTATGAAGTCATGAACGCAACTACATTTCTGTGTTCCACACAGAAAGTTTTGTGTTAGACAGCTCTCTTTGTTCCCACAGAAAATCAACTGACATTTTCCCCTGATAATGATTGGATTATGAGATAATGTCAGAGGGAAAAAAAATAAAAGAAACGCTATCATAGTAAAACGCTTTATTGGTACTACGTAAATGTCACGTGAAAAATGGGAGGATGTGGACGAGTGCAGCTCTCAGAGGCCACCCTGAGATTACGTAGTGAATTCCAGGTCAGCCTGAGCTAGAGTAAGGCCCTACATCGAAAGAAAGAAAGAAAGAAAGAAAGAAAGAAAGAAAGAAGGAAGGAAGGAAGGAAGGAAGGAAGGAAGGAAGGAAGGGGAAGAGAAGAGAAGAGAAGAGAAGAGAAGAGAAGAGAAGAGAAGAGAAGAAAAGAAAAGAAAAGAAAAGAAAAGAAAAGAAAAGAAAAGAAAAGAAAAGAAAAGAAAAAACAGGCGTGGTGGCACACACCTTCATACCCAGCACTCAGGAGGCAGAGGTAGGAGGATCACTGTGAGTTCAAAACCACCCTGAGACTACATAATGAACTCCAGCTCAGCCTGGGCTACAGTGAGACCCTACTTAGAAAAATAAAACACCATAACCTCACAGTGCCTGACACTACCTACACAAGACCATCATAAGAGGAGGAAAAGATCATGACATCAAAATAAAAGAGAGACTGACTGAGATGGGGAGGGGATATGATGGAGAATGGAGCTTCAAAGGGGAAAGTTGGGGGAGGGAGGGTATTACCATGGGATATTTTTTATAATCATGGAAGTTGTTAATAAAAATTTGAAATAAAAAAATAAAAATAAGAAAACAAAGCGGGGAGGGGGGTGCTGGAGGGATAATTTAGCTGTTAAAGCACTTGCCTGTGAAACCTAAGACTCCAGGATCGACTTCCCTGTGCCCACGTAAGCCAGAAGCACAAGGTGGCACATGTGTCTGAGTTCATTTGCAGGGGATAGAGGTCCTGACACATCCATTCTCTCTCTCTCTCTCTCTCTCTCATAAACAAATAAAATATTATGTAAAAAGCTACTTGTGGGGCTGGAGAGATGGCTTAGCAGTTAAGCACTTGCCTGTGAAGCCTAAGGACCCCGGTTCCAGGCTCGATTCCCCAGGACCCACGTTAGCCAGATGCACAACGAGGCGCACGCGTATGGAGTTCGTTTGCAGTGGCTGGAGGCCCTGGCGCGCCTATTTTCTCTCTCTCTCTCTCTCTCTCTCCCTCTTTCTCTTTGTCTGTCACTCTCAAATAAGTAAATTAAATAAATGAACAACAACAACAAAAAAAAAAAGCCACGTGTGCAGCATCCAATGTTGGTGGTGGGATTCTGCCACGGTCACACCACTTACGTTGCTTCAGGACACATGGGAACAATCAGGAAGGCTGTGAGTCCGTGAAATACGCTCAAAGGGCACAACTATTTTGCACTGGACGCCTAGCAGTAGTCCAATACTCCCAATAGCAATATATGCAAGACATTTTCACATTTCATATCATGCACAACATTTGTGCCTTCGATTCTCCTAAGTATCTATTTCATGTCCTACCCTTCTATCATAAGTATTGTCCCCCCTACTGTGTAGGTGAAGAAAATGAAGGTTAGCTGCTCAATACTGCCTAAGATCATCCTGTAAGACAGTGGTGGAGGCCTGGCTCCCGGGGATGAGCCTCCGCATTTCAGCTTAATGCGTGTGCACCCCGCATCCAAGGGCACCTAAATTGGCTTCAACCACTGGTCACCATCCAGAGGGCCTCCTTACCTAAAAACGAAAACTGGGGCTGGAGAGATGGCTCAGCGATTAAGGCGCTTGCCTGCGAAGCCTCAGGACCCAGATTTGATTGCCCAGTACCCACCTCAAGCCCGATGTACAAGGTGGCACATGCATCTGATGTTCATTTACAGTGGCCAGAGGCCCTGGCGCACCCATTCTCTGTATATCTATCTCTCTTTCTCAAATAAGTGAATTAAAATTGATTTCAGGAAACCAGTGCTTGCAGGGTCTGGTTTACTCACTGGTCCTTCCCCAATGTTTAGCTGTCACTCGGAGAACGCAGGAAGCAAAGGAAGGAGGTACTTCCAGGAGGGCCAGGTGCGCCCTGGTCACAGTTGCTGCTACAAGGGCCGTGTTAATCCCAGGTCCCTAGCCCAGCCCCATTCCTCCCAGCCCACATGCTGACCAGCTGCTCAGCCCTTCTGTGTGGCAAGTGTTGGGGGCAGATGTCAGGCCGGCCCAAGTCTCCAAGACGCCCCCCCCCGCCCCGCCCTCACGGGCTACCCTTCCTGCCAAGCAGAGCTGACCCATCTCCACACCCTCCCCCCGGCTCCTCAGATCACACACTCTGGCCGACCACGAGGCAGGTGTGAGGACAGGTGCCAGGAGAAACTAGGCACACAGTGAGCCCACCCAGAAAATGAAAACACTAATTTCTGCATTCTCCCTCACAGAGCCAAGAAAGGGAAATGGCCAAGAAGCTGAGTGAGGTTCCTGGTGGCCTTAACCCCGGAATTTCAGCATGGTGAGAGGTTCATGGGCAGGCTTTGAAGCTTGTGCCCTGGGGGAGGGGGAAGGAAAGGAGAGGAGATGTGTGATTCAGACACAGAGCTGAGAAGGCCCCGGGGCTCAGGAGGACACAGTTGTGGGCAGAGTGCTGACACCCTCAACAAGGCTGAGGAAGGGAGGTGCTCTGGGCTCCCTAGCTCAGTCGTAAATGCCAAGTGAAGTGATTTCAAGCTTCCCGCATGATATTAAGACACTTACCTTTAAGGAAATCCTTCTGGGGGCTGGAGAGGTGGCTTAGTGGTTAAGGTGCTTGCTTACAAAGACAAAGAACCTTGGTTCCATTCCCCAGGACCCACATTAGTCAGATGCACAAGGGGCACATGCATCTGGAGTTTGTTTGCAGTGGCTGGAAGCCCTGGCATGCCCATCCTCTCTCTCTCTCTCTCTCTCTCCCTATTTCCCTCTCTCAAATAAATAAATAATGAATTTTTTGGCATTTTTGTCAAAAATCAGAGGGCTGTAGCTGCCTGGACTAACATATGGTTCCTCTATTCTGTTCCATTGATCTACATGCCTGTCTGTGCCAATACCATGCTGTTTTTGTTACTATGGCTTTGTAATATAGCTTAAAATCAGGTATGGTGATGCCACCAGCCTTATTTTTGTTGCTCAAAATCATTTTGGCTATTCGAGGTTTTTTGTGCTTCCAAATGAATTTTAGGATTGTTTTTTTCTATTCCTGTGAAGAATGCCATTGGAATTTTAATGGGGATTGCATTAAATGTGTAGATTGCTTTTGGTAATTTTCATAATATTGACTCTTCCAATCCATTCATTGGAGAAAAAACAGCCTCTTTAACAAGTGGTGCTGGGAAAACTGGATATCTGTATGTAGAAAGATGAAAATAGATCCTTGTCTTTCTCCATGAACAAAAATCAAATCCAAGTGGATTAGGAACCTTAATATCAGACCTGAAAGTCTGAAATTGCTAGAGGAAAAGGTAGGGGAAACCCTTCAACATATTGGCATAGGTAATGACTTTCTGAATATAACCCCAATTGCTCAGAAAATAAAACAACTAATCAACTACTGGGATCTCATGAAATTACAATGCTTTTGTACAGCAAAGGACACTGTGAATAGAGAAAAGAGGCAACCTATAGAATGGGAGAAAATCTTTGCCAGCTACACATCTGACAGAGGATTAATATCCAGAATATACAAAGAACTCAAAAAACAGAATAAGAAATCAAACAACCCAGTCAAAAAATGGCCTATGGAACTAAATACAGAGTTCTCATCAGAAGAAATACAGATGGCATATAAACATCTAAAAAAGTGTTCTACATCCTTAGCCATCAGGGAAATGCAAATTAAAACTACCTTGAGATTCATTTCTCTCCCGTCAGAATGGCTACCATCAAGAAAACAAATGGCATTAAATGTTGGTGAGGATGTGGTAAAAGGGGAACCCTTCTACACTGTTGGTGGGAATGTTATATGGTACAGCCATTGTGGAAATCAGTGTGGAGGTTCTTGAGACAGCTAAAAATAGATTTGCCATATGACCCAGCTATAGCACTCCTAGGCTTATATCCTACTTGCACAACCATGTTTATTGCTGCTCTATTCACAATAGCTAGGAAATGGAGCCAGCCTAGATGTCTATCCACAGATGAATGGATAATAAAGATGTGGTACATCTACACAATGGAATTCTATTCAGTGGTAAAGAAAAGTGACTATGAAATTTTCAGGGAAATGGATGGATCTGGAAAGGATTATACTAAGTGAGGGAAACCAGGTCCAGAAAGCCAAACATCTCATGCTCTCTCTTATATGTGGACCCTAGCTACAAATGTATAGGCTTGTGTGTGAGCTGGAACCAAAAATTGGTAGCAGAGGTCAGTAAGCTAGAAAAAGGCTATAAGGGCGGGAGGAGAGGGAAGGACTTAAGGGGATGGTATTGTATATATGTAAGTAGAAGAACAGATTATAGGGAGGGGAAAGGCCTAAGTGAGGTCAGGGGAAGAGACTGTATAAAGGAAAGATGGGGAGAGGGTCAATCAAAATTCAAGACATTCTGAATAAGACATATGAAAATCTACTTTTTTAAGTAATGGCACATCCAGAAACCATAGATTGCTACTGAAAATTTTCAGTGCCTGGGATGGGATACCTCCCAGTGAGTCATCGGCCAGGGAGGTCTATGTTGCCTCTGAAACATTATAGGCTATTGCCAAGGCCCTTGGTTCCCCATAAGAAACAGATGGTAAGACCCTATTGCTGAAGACTTCACATGCCTGAGCATCAAAGTCACTGAGAAATCAAGTTGGTGCTGAGCAGAAAACTTTCTCCCTGTAGCCCAGCCAACTAAAAGCTGGACAAAGCTATACTGTATGCAGTCTTATGGGAGACAGAACTCATCAGCGGTGAAAACAGTGGACAATGGAAACCTCAAGTTTGGCTAGACAGGCCAAATGACTGAACGAGTGCAATAGTGGCATGTCTGCTCTGGGGAAAACCAACTGCTCTCTAATTGGACTGAAGGCCCGCTCTGTGGGAGGGAATACATGCCTGGTACTGAAAACCTAATCAAAAGCCTATGGCAGGAGAGGTCATGAGCCTTAGGTGTATAAAGCTTGCTCTTGTCTGGATAAATGCATATATTACTCTCACCAAATTGCCCTGTAAGCACTACATTTAATGTTCATACTCATATATTAATGCTACTCTCACTTCTGGTTAGAGAAGCTTCTCTTTTCAGATGGCGATGACCACTGGGATGGCCCAAAAGGCAACAGAGTGCTGAGAAGAGTGACGGAGGAGTGTCCAGCACTGAAACATCTCACGCCCTCCAAGACTCAGGGTCCATTGCGGAAAAGGAGGCGGAAAGAATGTAAGAGCCAAAGGAATTGTACCACTCCTTACATACAACCGTCCAGACAGAATTTGACCTCCATATCCACGACCTCGCAGTGCCTAGCAATACCCACATAAGACCCTCATAATAGGAGAAAAAGATGATGACATCAAATTAAAAGAGAGACTAACAGAGAGAGGGAGGTGATATGACAGAGAGCAGAGTTATGAAGGAGAAAGTTGGGGGGGGGGAATACCATGGTTTGTTGTCTGCAAGTGTAGAAGTTGTCAATAAAAAATATGTATATTAAAAAATAAATTAATTAATTAAATATTTTTTTAAAAGAAAATCCTTCTGAGCTGGGCGTGGTGGTGCACGCCTTTAATCCCATCACTCGGGAGGCAGAGGTAGGAGGATTGCTGTGAGTTCAAGGCCAGCCTGAAACTACATAGTGGATTCCAGGTCAGCCTGGCTAGAGTGAGACCCTACCTTGAAACAACAACAAAGAAAATCCTTCTGGCTACTGCATGGCCACAGAAGATCAAAGGCATGTGCCACCATGCCCAGCTTTTCTTAGCACTTTTTAGTATTCATTGAATGTATGTGAAACCTTTTTTCTCCATGTATAGCAAATATGAACTCACTATCGCCATAGAAAGCTCACAGGTGGGTTATCTTCATTGAGTGTCCTTTGAGAACTTGACATAATAATTTCCATGTTTATCTTTGCTGGACACAGGACTGCTGTACGTGGCCCAGAGTAGCCTTGAACCAGCAATCCTCCTGACTAAGCCTCTCTGCTGGGGTTACAGGAGTGTACAACACATGACAATGGACGGAGCCACAGCACTTTTCCAAAGCTCTTGCTTAACTGGCTTTCTTTAAAGCTTTAAGCTGATGGAAGCATTGTCCAAATTAACTAACACAACGAAAACTAGGAACATCATTCTATTGGTGAGCATTCAGAATGTCCTTCGATGATTAACAACACTGGCAGACTGGGAGTCAATACAGACCTCGGTGGCTGTGAAGTAGTTTCCAGTAGTTCAAAGATATTATTCAGGACAGGTTTGTTCCTAGAGTATACTGGTTATCGCATCTGCCTAACAAAGACATTACTCAGAGATTTGCCTAGTGATAACTAAAATGAGAGAGAGAAAGAAGAACTCAGATCTATTCTGAAAAGTACCAGGGCTGAAGAGATGGCTTAAAGGTTAAAGGCACTTGCTTGCAAAACCTGATAGACTGAGTTCGATTCCCCAGTACCCACGTAAGGCCAGATGCACAAAGTGGAGTATGCATCTGGCAGGAGACCCTGACATTCCCATTTGTTCTCTCTCTCTCCCCCTCACCCTCTCTCGCTTTCTCTCTCCTTGCAAATAAACAGTTTTTTTTTTTCTAAAGTACCAGTAGCACATGCCTTTAATCCCAGCACAGAGGTAGAAGGATTGCCATGATTTTAGAAGGTTTAAAAGGTTAAAAGGGGCTGCAGGGATGGCTTAGCAGTTAAGGCGTTTGCCTGCAAAGCAAAAAAAAATAAAAAAACAGGTTCAATTCCCCAGGACCCACGAAAGCCAGATGCACAAGGTGGTGCATGCATCTGGAGTTCGTTTGCAGTGGCTGGAGGCCCTGGTGCACCCATATTCATTCATTCATTCTCTCTGTCTCTTTCCTTCCTTCCCTGCCTCCCTCTCCCCCCCCTTGCAAATAAATAAATAAATAAAACATTTTTAAAAGAATAAAAGGTGAAAAAGGTTTAAAAATATTTCTTTCAAAATGCTTTTACTTATTTGCAAGCGGAGGAGAGACTATGAATGGGTGAGCCAGGGTCTCTTGCCATTGCAAATGAACTCCAGATGCATGCTCGACTTTGTGCATTTGGTTTGCTACGAATACTGGGGAATCAAAGTGAGGCTACCAGGCTTTGCAAGCCAGCACCTTTAAAAAGCCACAACAAATATTTCCCCCCAAGATAGGGTCTCACTCTAGCCCAGCTCAGTTTATTAGTTTTTTATTGTTGGGGTTTTTTTGGCGGGGGGGGGGTTCGAGGTAGGGTCTCACTCTGGTCCAGGCTGACCTGGAATTCACTATGTGGTCTCAGAGTGGCCTTGATCCTTCTACCTCTGCCTCCTGAGTGCTAGGATTAAAGGTGTGCGCCACCACACCTGGCTTTTTATTGGGTTGTTGGAAACAAAGATCTCCCTCTAGCCCAGGCTGACCTAGAACTCGTAACAATCCTACCTCAGCCTCTTGAGGACTGATATCAAAGGTGAGAGTCACCACAACCTGGGCGAATGGTTTTATGCATTTTTTAATGTTTTTAAATTTTATTTGAGAGGGCTGGAGAGATGGTTAGGGATTAAGGCACTTGGCCTGCAAAGACTAAGGACTCAGGTTCAATTCTCCAGCCAGATGCACATGTTGGAATTTGTTTGCAGTGGGTGGAGGCCCTGGCATGCCCATTCGTCTTTCTCTCTCTCTCTCTCCCCCTGTTTCTAATAATTAAATTTAAAAAAAAAACCTTTAAAAATTTTATTTGAAAACTGGGCGTGGTGGTGCACTGCTTTAATCCCAGCACTCAGGAGGCAGAGGTAGGAGGATCGCAGTTAGTTCGAGGCCACCCTGAGACTCCATAGTGAATTCCAGGTCAGCCTGAGCAACAAGGAGACCCTACCTCGAGAAACAAACAAACAAAAGTTTATTTGAGAGAGAGAGAGAGAGAGAGAGGTGTCCCAGGGCCTTCAGCCACTTTAAAGGAACCCCCTTCACATGCGCCACCCTGTGCAGCTGGCTTACGTGGTTCCCGGGGAAACGTCTTAACCACTAAGCCATCTCTCCAGCCCCAGTTTTTATACTTTTAAATAAGTGAAACTACCTAAAAGAATAAAGCTGTGTGGCATGTTGGAATTCCTCTTCGCATCCATAAATCAAGCTGCGCTGGGCCGTGCCCAGCCGCCCGCGCTTGCTTCTAGCGGGCTGGGTGCGGCCACCTTCACGTCTCCGCAGCACGGCGGGACCCTTAGGACGGAGACCCGCAGCTCCACGGAGCCCACAGTATTTACACCTGGGCCTTGACCGAAAACGTCCGCTGCTGCTTGTACAACGAGATAATCAGTGTAACTCTTTGGCAAATTTCACTTTCGAAAAAAACAGCCTTATCCCAGTCAACCAACTGGCAGACTCTCACATGCCCAGTTTCCTGTTCGTTGATTACTGAAACCCCACAGCAAACTATTGTTTTTCCAAGTCGCCCAAAAGAACAAAGATAAAAGTTTCCACAGAGGAAATAATAGCCTTCCTTTTCCAGCCACCTCTCCTGCCTCGCTCCAGTGAGATTAAAGCTTCATGCACAGGAGTTGCGGGTGTTATCTGCAATGGATTCAGACCATCCCAATAGTCACTTCTACAGGCAAAAAAAAATTAAAAGAAGCCGGGTGCAGTGGTGCACGCTTTCAGTCCCAGCACTCGTGAGGCAGAGGTAGGATCAATGTGAGTTCGAGGCCACCCTGAGACTACATAGTGAATTCCAGGTCAGCCTGGGCTAGAGTGAGACCCTACCTCGAAAACAAATATGCAAGCTACACATCTACACATCTGAAAATTGAAATCCACGGCGCCCATAAAATTTCAACTTGCCAATTTTGCAGTTGAAAACAACATTGAGAATTCGAACCTGCTCAAGATATTTTAAACTGAAATGAAAGGGGGTTTTTTTGTTTGTTTGTTTTTTTGAGGCAGGGTTCTTGCTCTAGCTCAGGCTGACCTGGAATTCACTATGTAATCTCAGGGTGGCCTCGAACTCATGACAATCCTCCTACCTCTGCCTCCCAAGTGCTAGGATTAAAGATGTGGACTACCACGCCCGGCTCGAGGTTTTTTGTTTTTTTTTTTTTTCTGAGGTAGGGTCTCCCTAAAGGTGTGTGCCACCAGGCCCAGCTTGTTTTGATTAAAAAAAAAAAAAAACATTGTATTTATTTACTGATTTGAGAGAGAGGCGAGTCGGGGGAAGAAGAGAGAATGGGTGCACCAGGGCCTCCAGCCACTGGAAATGAACTCCAGATGCATGCGCTACCTTTATGCATCTGGCTTACGTGGATACTGGGGAATCGAACCTGGGTCGTTTGGCTTTGTAGGCAAGAGCCTTGACAGCTAAGGCCTCTCTCCAAACCCCTGTTTTCCTGCATCAATCAACAGATTATTCCCTTGTAATGTACAAGCGAGGAAAATCCCATTCCTGGAGCCTTTGGAAATAACTTCAAGGGTGTCTATGTCCACTTACATCATGAACCCAGCTGCTATGGGCTGAATGTTACAAATGGCCACTTTTCAGTTCAATTGCACTTTTAAAGAAACCTAATGTTAATTCAACACGGTAAACAGTCTTCCCCACACAGTGTAAATAAAGAATTATTTGAGTTGTAAATAGTAGTTTCCCAAAGTAGTGAAAGGAAGGCTGAGACAAAAGGTCTTCTCACCTCCCTTCCTAGGAGGGCCAGCTGGGCACAGGGGACACAGCGTCTGCATACTGGGCGCGCTCAGCCTCCCAGAGGACCGTGGGCTGTCACCTCCTAAACACAGCCTTGATTCATTCACCTCCACACATCAAACATCAGCTGCACACTCTCCTGCCTAACTACAGCCTAGAGAGTTCCATGAGAAGAAAAAGGTCCAGACACTACCCTGAAGAACCTATGCGCAGGGTGGAGCTCCGTCTGTCAGCAGAGTGTCTGCTGGGCAGGCACAAAGCCCGGGGTTTCAGCCCCCCATGCAAACTGTGCATGGTGACCCCCAGCTGTGATCTTCATGCTTGGGAGGTGGAGAATCAGACCTTCAAGGTCTGAGGCCAGCTGAGACTGTCTCAAAAAAATAATAAATAAATAAGACAGGCAATAAATAAGTAAGACAGGCGTGGTGGCACACGCCTTTAATCCCAGCACAGGTAGAAGGATCCCTGTGAGTTTGAGGCCAGCCTGAGACTACATAGTTAATTCCAGGTCAGCCTGGGCTAAAGGGACACCCTACCTCTCAAAGCCAAAAAATAATTCCCCAGTACCCATGTAAAGTCAGATGCACAAGGTGGTGCATGCCTCTGGGGTGTGTTTGCTGTGGCAAGAGGCCATGGTGTGCACTTTCCCTCCCTTACTCCTTCTCATTCTCTCTCGCACATAAACGCATAAATACTTTTAAAATACTCAAGAGTTTTAAAAGGCAGAGTAGGAAAGGGATATCGTGAAAGGAAGACTGGCCAATACAAAGAGAGGAAAGCGTGAAGGATGTGAGAAAGAGAGAGAGAGAGAGTGTATGTGTGTCCTGAGTTTTCCATCTCACCTCATGACTTAACTTCAAAAAAGATTAATATTGAAGGGATTTTAGTCTAGACTAAAAACACTGAATGGATTGCAGCCTAGACAAGAGGTTCTGATAAACACCAAATAATCAGACAGGAATGCATTTTTTTCATACACTTTTGCCAAAGCCAAATTGTTGCCTGATATTTGCAATAGCTAAAGCTTGGTGCTACAGAAATTTAGACAAAAGGCTAAGATTTTGAAGTAAAATCATTTTGTGCGTCAACAATATTTTACCAATCCACATTCACTTTGCTTACCTTGACTGACCTACAGTTCATTACAGAAGTAAATGTTAAAACCCACAACTGGCAGTGTCGTTTGCCTTGGCAATTGAACGGTCTTTATTCCCCACTGGAAAAGAAGTTCTGAGGCCGGAGAGACGGCTCAGCAGTTAAGGTGTTTGCCTGAAAAGCCTAATGACCTGAGTTCAGTTCCTCAGTATCCATGCAAAGCCAGATGCACAAAGTGGCTCATGCATCTGGAGTTTGTTTGAACAGCTGGAGGCCATGGCACGCCCATTCTCTCTCTATGTCTCTATTCTCTCTCTCTACTTACAAATACACAAATAAAAATATTTCTTAAAAAAAAAAAAAAAAAGGGGGGGGCTAGAGAGATGGCCTAGCAGTTAAGGGGATTGCCTACAAAGCCAAATGACCCAGACTCAATTCCTAGAACCCACATAAGCCAAATGCACAAGGTGGCACATGTATCTGGAGTTCATTTGCAAGGCTAAAGACCCTGGCATACCAATTCTCTCTCCCTCCCTCTCTCTCTCTCAAATAAATAAATAAGTAAATAACAATTTTTTAAAAAATAAAACAGAACCCTTAAGAAAAAGACATCACTTATAATACATTTCTCCATCCCTCTGTATTGAAGAGTATACAAGGGTGGGAGAGAGATGGCTTAGCAATTAAGTCACTTGCCTGCAAAGCCTAAGGACCAGGTTCAATTTCCCACTACCCACTTGAAGCCAGATGCACAAAGGTGGAACATGTGTTTGGAGTTCATTTGCAGCAGCTGGAGGCTCAAGCACACCCATTGTTTCTGTCTCTCTTATCTCTCTCTCTCTCTCTCTCTCTCTCTCTCTCTCTCTGTCTCAAATAGATAAATAAAATATATTTTTAGAGCCAGCATGGTGGCTCATGCCTTTCATCCCAGCACTTGAGAGGCAGAGGTAGGAAGATCGCCATGAGTTCAAGGCCACCCTGAGACTACATAGTAAATTCCAGGTCAGCCTGGACTACAGTAAGACCCTACATTGAAAAACCAAATAGATAGATAGATACATTTTTAAAGAGTATACAGTAAATGGTGTTTGGATGAGTCCCTTCGAAATCCATGTGGCCTGCCAATCACTCACACAATTTCTCCTATTCAAGGAAATGTCAGAGATTCTAAAACCGTGGGTCACTGAGGTTCTCCAAAGGAAGAGGAAGAGGCTGTGGTAGCGCTGGATTTCCTCACAAGCAGGACATCCAGCATGATGACTTGGGATCAGCAAGGAAAACCCAACGGGAGGTACTCCTTCCCTTTGTCACAGAGTAGTCTGAATTTGCATAAATGGTTTCTGTTGCTGTGGACACTGGGTCCCGGCATCCCCGTCCCCACAGCAGTCTACTTTCCACCCACACCAATTCCTCAAACATCTCTTCTAATGTTGAATGTTTTATAGACTTACGCACAGCTAGAGAGCTGGCTAAGTGAGTTCTAAGCTCGGAACAGACCAGCATGGTGCCAACACAGGTCTGAAACCCACATTGAAAGGCCTAACACTGTTTCCGAAGCAGAGGCGGGCTGGTGGCCTGGGACAAGGGCATCTGTAGCTCGGGGAGGAAAGTGTAAGGACTGCGCCTGCTCTCCAAGCTCTGGGTGTCCTCGGCTAGTGTCCTGTCTCTCGCACCCACCAGCTCCTCCCTTTCCCAAGCACCTGCCCCTTGCGCCCAGCAGACTTAGTAGGCGGATGAACAAGCCTATCACAGGCAGGGGATGGATTCGTGGTTAAAAGCGCTTGCTTGCCAAGCCTGGCTGGTGGCTGGGGTTTGACGCCCCAGCACCCACGTAAAGCCAGATGCACAAAGTGGAGCATGTGTCTGGAATTTGTCTGCAATGGCTGGAGGCCCTGATATGGCCATGTGCATTCTCTCTCTCTCTCTCTCTGGTTTATCAAGGTAGGGTCTCACTCTAGCAAAGGGTGACCTAGAATTCACTATGCAGTCTCAGGGTGGCCTTGAACTCACAGCAATCTACCTATCTCTGGTTCCCCGTGCTGGGATTAAAGGCATGTGCCACCACGCCCGGCCTTTTCTCTCTCTCTTTAAAAAAAAAAAAAAATTACTTATTAGAGAGAAAAAGAAAGACATATGGAGAGAATGGATGTGCCAGGGTCTTTAGCTACTGCAAAGTTAGTCCAGACTCATGTGCCACCTTGTTCATCTGCCTTACGTGGGTACTGGAGTCTTGAACCTGGGTCCTCAGGCTTCACAGGCAAGCACCTTAACTGCTAAGCCATCTCTCCAGCCCCCCCTCTTTTTCTCATGCCCTCTCTCTCTCTCTCTCCCTCTCTCTCTCTCTCTCTCTCTCTCTCTCTCTCCTTACAAACAAATAAATGAACTAGTTAACACAGGTCAGAACAGAAGCCAATAGGAAGCACCTTAGAAGACTAGCTCAGGAACTCTTACTTAGTGACCCTCTCGCCTTGCCTGACGCAATGGCATGAAGGTGAGCAGTGTTAACAGAAAGCAGAGATGAGCGACAGAGAAGGTCCATGGCTGAAGATAAGCAGTAAGACACAAAGTGAAATCCGGGAAGTCGGGCTCAGCGTGATAAGCTCTTGCCGCGCCTCCACATGACGACCTGAGTCTAAGTGCTGCCATGGGCTCGGCAACCCCAGCCGACGGTGGGGCGGCGGGATGGGAGGCCCCTGGACCAGCTGGTCTGGCAAATAAAACAGGACCCAGAGCCTGCCCCAAACAAGGTAGTTCTAAGGCCTAGACCAACACACGAAAGCTGTCCTCAGACACACAGTCTGCATTCACACACATGAACACGCACACGCCAAAAAATGTTTTTAAGAACTAGGAAATTTTGAGCTGATGGTGGTGCACGCCTTTAATCCCAGCACTTGGCAGGCAGAGGTAGGAGGCTCATCAAGAGTTCGAGGTTGGGGCTGGAGAGATGGCTTAGTGGTTAAGGCGCTTGCCTGCAAAGCCAAAGGACCCAGGTTCGATTCCCTAGGGCCCACGTAAGCCAGATGCACAAGGGGGTGCATGTGTCTGGAGTTTGTTTGCAGTGGCTGGATGCCCTGGAGGGCCCATATTCAGTCTCTCTCTCCCTCCTTGCCTCTTTCCTTCTCTCTCAAATAAATAAAAATATAATATTAAAAAAAAGGGCCAGGCGTGGTGGCGCATGCCTTTAATCCCAGCACTCAGGAAGCAGAGGTAAGAGGATCACCGTGAGTTCAAGGCCACCCTGAGACTACATAGTGAATTCCAAGGTCAGCCTGGGCTAGAGTGAGAGTGAGACCCTACTTTACAAAACAACAACAACAAAAAACACTAAAATTGTAAGTCTCTCCACCCCTCAGCCCTGTGCATTCATTTCAACACAGCTGATTTGCATTCCCTACATACGTCCCTTTTTTCCTTACATGATATTTTCCAGTACTAAGGACTGAAGCTTGGGCCCACGCGTGCTTGACAGGTGTTCTACCATTAAGCTCTACCTCTAGGTCTTTTATTCTTTTATTACTTTGTAATGAACAATAGGTGCATGGTGGGAGGAAAGAGCTGTAGAATATAAGCAAAAATGAGACAAAAATATGGGTAAGATGAACAATAAAAAATCCACAATTTCCACCCAGAAAACTCAGTGTTAACCTTGCCTTCCAGACTTGCTCCCCTGTCATGTAGTTTTTGAGGGGCGGGGGGGGGGGTCTTTCTTAAATTCCTTTAGGACACCAGATTTTACTTTCAATCCATCTGGAATAGTCAGTTTTTTCTGACTGAGTTGGCACTTGGGGGCAGCATCATTAAGGATTTCCTTTTCATATCGTATAATGTAAATGTCTGACGCTGTGCCTTTTTTCAAAATTAACAGGCCATTTTGATCCAGGAAGTCAGCACGAGTATCTTTCAAAAGAAAATGATCAGTGACAACTTTCGAGGATGGGGACGGGGAAGTTACATTGTGTCGCTTTACAAGTATTGGTGTATGTTTAGAATCGTACATTATCATATAAAAAAATG
Organism: Dipus sagitta; assembly: GCA_036346955.1. Lineage (NCBI taxonomy): Eukaryota > Metazoa > Chordata > Mammalia > Rodentia > Dipodidae > Dipus > Dipus sagitta. The sequence goes on from CM070783.1 coordinate 105,069,148, forward strand.
CTTCATGCTGGGCATGGCGGCACATGTCTTTAATCCTAACACTCGGGAGGCAGAGTTCGGAGGAACACCATGAGTTCAAGCCTAGCCTGAGCTAGAGGGAGACCCTACCTCGAACAAAAAAAAACAAAACAAAACAAAACAAAAAAAACTCTTCACACATATACCTAAGTGCTGATTATGTACAGATAGCCATGTGGGGTGTCCACTGAATGAAACAAACACTGTGTGTTTTCTCTTTCAAGTTGCCGGACTTAATAAAAGATTTATAGAGCTGTTCTGACTTGCTGCATAAATACCTAAAATACCTGTGAAAACTGGTAGCCTCCCTGCTGGCTAGCTGTCACAGTGCACTGCACCCGGAGTGGTACACAGACTGCTGTTGTTGGAGAGTGAATTCCAGGTCAGCCTGGGCTACACCAAGACCCTATCTAACCAAAAAAAAAAAAAAAAAAGAAAAGAAAAAGATCATCAGGTTTTATTAGCATGGTTGGTGGTTGGTCACTCACTATGTGCCCATAACTGTTGGCACGACATAGTTATCAATTACAGCACGCCTGTTTGACCTTCCACAGGAGGAAAGTGGGATCCAAGGAAACAAGAGAGTTGTCCAGGGACTCAAGGAAAATGAGATGGGGAGGGAGAGGGGACACGCCACGGAGGCGTCCGCTGGACGTACTGTTTGGTCCTTTTATAAATATTATTGTATGTGAGCGCGTCTGTTTCCTTGTCAGTTACAGTATTTTAGTGCGTCCTGTTTTTCTAGAAAAATGAATCAGCCTCTCTCTGTTTATCCAAGATAACAAAACAAAACAAGAGCCGAGAACAATATCAGACTGATGAAGGCCATCACAACTGCAAAAGAAAACATCCCTGAGTCAATATCCTCCGCGGGCGCTAGAGAGAGAGAGATGTTCGTGAAACAAACCAGGAACATTCCAACAGGGCTCCAACGAGCATGAATAGGCGCGCGTTCTGGGGAAGCGTCTTTGCGGCCGTCTACACTTCCCTGTTCATCTGAGACCCATATAGCGCTGGCCTCACGAGTCTTCTGCACCTCCGGCTCACCTCCGTAGATCTTACGGTTCCCCTGAACAGAGATGCCTGCTCCCTCCCCCTCTTTTCTGCCCCATCCTGGACAGAACAGTGCAGCTCTGAGAGGGTCTCCCTTTATAATCCCATCTAATCAAATCCCCTGATTTCCTGGAACTGTCTCTTCCTCCACACTTGCATGGTTTGATAAAATATTTATTTGCCAGAGAGAGAGAGAATAGGCATGCCAGGGCCTGCTCCCACTTCAAACGAACTCCAGATGCATGTGCCACTTTATGCATATGGCTTGATGTGGGTACTAGGGAATAGAACCCGGGCTTTCAGCCTTTGCAAGCAAGCTCCTTTAACCACAGCCATCTCTCCAGGCCACAGTTTAATAAATTTCTTCCGTTCTGCCATGTATGATAAGACACCATTTTCAGACTTCTAAAACTGAATGTTTTAGAATTTAGGACGTTTCAACTTATTAACACATCCCATAGTTCCAGAATGTTGAGGATCAACGGGGGGGGGGGGGGGGGATGTTGCTTAATTACAAAGGCCAGAGATGAGCCTAGTAAGAGATTAGTTGGTTTTGCTTTTAAGTTCGCCAAGCAAAACTGATGTAGGAAAACTGCTCTTGAAAACTCCCTTCCTGCACTTTATACATTTGCTTCGTCATTTTCAGACATCTCATCTCTTAGAAAAACCAGCATATCCAGTTATTTTCCTTTCAGCTGTGGGGCAAGTGGCTGAGCAGACAGAAGCCACACCGCCGTGACAGAGTGGGCGCACTCCGAGGGTCTCTGGGGAACACATCGCCATGACAGAGTGGGCGCACTCCGAGGGTCTCTGGGGAACAAGATTAGCAGAAGGACAAACGGATTCCAATTTCATAGCACGCTCACTCCAGCAGCAGGGTTCTACTGCAATCCCAGATACTTGGGCAGCCTGGGCAATACAGTAAGACTACATCGCAAAAAGAAACAGAAAAGACAGAGAGACAGACAAGCCAAAATCTCACACTAGGATTGGAGTAAACTCATGTGGGAAACCCTAACCTACACCCAATGTAGCTTCACTATGCTTTGAGTTCATCTCCACTAGGGGTTATGGGTTTCCATGGATTGGCCATGTTCCATTACTTTTATATTTCATTATTTCTTTTTTTTTTTTTTTAGAGGGGCTGAGATAGGGTCTTGCTCTAGCACAGGCTGACCTAGAATTTACTATGTAGTCTCAGGGTGACCTTGAACTCACAGTGATCCTCCTGCCTCTGCCTCCTGAATGCTGGGAGTAGGGTCATGTACCACCACACCCAGCTTAATTCATTATTTTTTAAAATATTTCTTTTTATTTATTTATTTGAGAGAGAGAAGGAGAGAGGGGGAGAGAGAGAGAGAACGCATGTGCCAGGGCCTCTAGCCACTGCAAACAAACTCCAGATGCATGTGCCACCTTTTGCATCTGGCTTATGTGGGTACTGGGGAATCAAACCTGGGTCTTTAGGCTTTGCAGGCAAGCACCTTAACCAATAAATCATCTCTCCAGTCCTTATTTCATTATTTCTAACAAATGATTTGGAGCCTTTTAAAATTCCATGAATTGGGCTGGAGAGATGGCTTAGTGGTTAAGCGCTTGCCTGTAAAGCCTAAGGACCCAGGTTCCAGGCTTGTTTCCCCAGGACCCACGTTAGCCAGATGCACAAGGGAGCACACGCATCTGGAGTTCGTTTGCAGTGGCTGGAGGCCCTGGCGTGTCCATTCTCTCTCTCTCTCTCTCTCTCTCTCTCTCTCTCTCTGTCGCTCTCAAATAAATAAAAAATAAACAACAAAAAAATTTTTTTTCAATTCCATGAATTAAACAAAAAAAGAAAACAGGGCTTGGCATGGTGATGGACGCCTTTAATCCCAACTCTTGGGAAGCTGAAGTAGGAGGATCACTGTGAGATCCAGGCAAGCCTGAGACTAATTCCAGGTCAGCCTTGGCTAGAGCAAGACCTTACCTCAAAAAGCCAAAAAATTTGTGACCCTAAAAACCCTTCCCATGGATATAACAACAAAGTGTAGAATATGCCATCATTCGTCAAAATAAACTAACCATTATTGCGCACAGGCATAGGAAAACCTGGAAAGATATATACCGAAGTGAGCAACAGATCTTCAAATTATATGTTAAGGGAGATTTCCCCTGCAACTTTATTTAACAAAGAAATACGGCTGGACATGACGACACACACCTTTAATCCCAGCACTCAGCAGGCAGAGGTAGAAGGATCACTACGAGTTCGAGGCCACCCTGAGACTACATAATGAATAGTGAATTCCAGGTCAGCCAGGGCCAGAGCAAGACCCTACCTCAAAAAACAAAAACAAAAACAAACAAAGAGTTAAAGCCTGTATCCTTTTGTGGGCACGTGGTATGGGGCGGAGCTCCTCGAGCAGGCTGTCTTCCCACACTGACAAGCCTGAGGCTACAATGCTATGTGCACACAGATGTCTCTGGGCATATCGGTGCAGGCAGAAGACACTGAGGTGGGACTGGAGAGATGGCTTAGAGGTTAAGGCACTTGCCTGTGAAGCCTAAGACCCAGGTTTGATTCCCCATGACCCATGTCATCTCAAGGCGCCCAAGATGACACACGCATCTAGAGTTCATTTGTAGTGGCTAGAAGCCCTGGCATGCCCATTCTCTCTCTCTCTCAAGTAAATAAATAAAAATAAGATACTAGAAAAAAAGAAGACACTGAGGTGCAGGTACCAAGCCAATCTGGGGGGCCAACAGCTCTGATCATCTACTTGTGAAATCCAGAGGCTCAACATGTTTAATCTGCAATCACCACACCACCACCCTAGGCAGGCCAGAGGTCACATAATCTACCCCAAGGTCACACAGCCAGGTTTGAAGGCAGGTAAATCAGGCTACGGAAAGTGCTCTTAGCCAGTGAAAGAAATTAACTCCCCACATGTCTGGTGCTTGCAGACAAATGGGTGGCGGGGGGGGGGGGGAGTGATCTGTAATAGTCATGGGTAAGGATAAGAGAAGGATAACTACAGGGGACACTGGGTGACTATGAGGAAGGCCACAAGCCCTAGGGGTGTATCGCCGGCTGGTGTCTGGCTAAATGCACATACTATGCTCACCAAACTGCCCAGTAAGCACTTTTCTTAAATTCATACCCAAACATTAATGCTACTCTCACTTTTGGTCAGAGAAGCTTCTCTTTTCTGATGGCGTACCTCTGGGATGACTCAGAATAATGCTGAGAAGAAGTGACAGAGGAGTGCTCAGCACTGAAACATCTCTATCACACCTTCCAAGGCACAAGGTCATTGCGGAAGAGGTGGCAGAAAGAATGTAAGAGCCAAAGGAAAGGTAGGACTGCTTACAATGCAATCTTCTAGACACAAAATGGGCTGGATATCCATGACCTCACAGTGCCTGGCAGTGCCTACACAAGACCCTCATAATAGGAGGAAAAGATGGTGACATCATAATAAAAGAGACTAATCGAGAAGGGGAGGGGATGCGATGGAGAGTGGAGTTGTGAAGGGGAAAGTGAGGGGGGTGGAAATTATCATGGTTGACTGTCTATAGTTATGGACATTGTCAATAAGAGTAATAATAATCCTGGGCTGGAGAGATGGCTTAGCGGTTAAGGTTTGATTCCCCAGTACCCACGTAAGGCAGATGCACAAGGTGGTGAAGTCTGTTTGTAGAGGCTAGAGGCCCTGGCGTGACCATTCTCACACTCTCTTTCTCCAACTCTCTCTTTCTCTCAGGGTATAGGGGAGACTAATTGGGAAGGGGAGGGAATGTGATACAGAGTAGATATGTGAGGGGGAGGGAATTATTATGTTTATTGTCTATAATTATAAAAGTTGTCAATTAAAAAAAAGAGGCAAGGCCGAGTGTGGTGGCGCATGCCTTTAATCCCAGCACTTGAGAGGCAGAGATAGGACTGCTGTGAGTTCAAGGTCATCTTGAGTGAGACCTCTTGAAAAACCAAAAAAAAATAAAAATAAATAAATAAATAAATAAATAAATAAAAATTAAAAAAATAAAATAAAATCAGGGCTGGAGAGATGGCTTCGTGTTTAAGGCACTTGCCTACAAAGCCAAAAGACCCAGGTTCAATTCCCCAGGACCCACGTAAGCCAGATGCACAAGGTGGCACATGCTTCCGGAATTGGTCGGCAGCTGCTAGAGGCCCTGGCGTGCCCATTCTCCCTCTCTCTATCTGCCTCCTTCTCTCACTCTCAAATAAATAAATATTTTTTTTTAAAAAATCAATGCAGGAGACACCTCCTGTAACCCGTTGATATCTGTGAGATATACCAACACATTCAAGCCTGAGATATTCAGGCTGCTGGCCAAACAGAGAAATGCAAGATAAATGTGCCAGTGTGTCATGACCTCATCCTGCAGGGAAGCAGAGCAATGGCAACGGGAAACAGCCCGCACGTTTTCAGGATCCCATCAGTCACACTTCTCTGGGGTATCCCATGTCTCTGGGAAGGCGTATGGAGGGAAGACAGGGAGCAGGCCAGCCCAGGGGCCCCGGAACCTTTCGAAGGATGGAAAATAGTACCATTCTCCTCAAACTCAGTGTTAGCAGTGTGGCTAAAAAAGAAATGAGGAGGAGGCTGTTAGCTGAGGCGGTGCTTTCTTCAGTCCCCACACTCTGAGCGCACACGGGCACCCTGGTTCAAGTCTTACTTTAGACTTAACTGCCAGTCTCAGGAAGGTGCGTAGTGCAACTACATTCCCCAGAGTTGTCATGGACCCACAAGCACCCGGGCCTGCCGGGCTTCTGCCAGCTTTTCTTCCCAACCACCGACCCTGGACATCCTATTTTGTCAGTGGTGTGGATGTCACAGGATCTTGGAGGGTCCTATGGAAGCATCTCTGACGACACCTTTCTTAAGACATTCAAGTAGGGCCTGGACTCCATTTGGCTGCCACACTCTTCTGTAGACCATGTAAACCAGGGAGTTTGTCAGCAGCGCTCAGCATGACTGACAGGTCTGCATGAAGGAGAGGACTAGGAGTCAACTGCCTTCAAACTGAGGTCCCACCCTTACCCCTTTCTCCTCTGCCCTGCAGAATGCATGTGTGTGCACACACACACTCATGCATGCATACATTTTATCTTTTTGATTGTTTTCAAGATAGGGCCTCGCTCTAGCCCAGGCTGATCTGAAATTCACTCTGCAGTCCCAGGCTGGCCTGGAACTCACGACAACGCTGCTATCTGTGCATCCTGAGTGCCGGGATCAAAGGAGGGCACCACCGCGCCCGGTTTGTATCTTTCTTAATCAACACGAAAGAAAGCGCTTTTATAGAAACTGACGTGAATTGCCCAGATCATTTTTATCTAGCTCTTGTCTATCGATAACCGCAAATTCCAGCTCAAATCCCATCTGTCTTTCCATCAACAGCATCTACACTACAAAAAAAAAAAAGTTCCAACCGTGTCTGCCCACATGCGGGATGAGTCACAGCTCCAGGTCCCAGGGCTGGAGGACCACACACGCAGAATCTAGAGCACTTCCACTGATAACAAGGCACACTATTTATTCAGAATGAGCGAAGTGAAAGGAATGCAAGTCAACTCCCAGAGAGCTGCCCATCAGGAAGGACTCATGCCACTCCTGGTAGCAATGATTCCGTACCGGGATTAACTTTGACTCAATGAACCACGGATCACTAAAAACTAGTTTGCTGCAATTTTTACTTCATTGTCCTAAAATTGTTACAAAATGACGTGTTTCCTATTCCTTAGCTTTTGCTTTGCCTGAGTAACTTGGCAATGCAATAAATATAGCACTATTTTGTTGTTTCTTCTTTGAGGCCGGGTCTCACTGCACCCCAAGTTGACTTGGAACTCACTCTTAGTCCAGGTTGGCTTCAAACTCATGTGACTCCCCAACCTCATCTTCCCAAGTGCTGGGATTAAAGGTGTATACCACCATGCTCAGCTTAAATATGGCATTATATATATGTATGTATGTATATTATTTGTTGGCAAATAGAGAGAGACAAACAGAGAGAATGGGCACACTAGGGCCTCTAGCCACAGTAAATTAACTCCAGATGCATGTGCAACCTTGTACGTCTGACCTTACGTGAGTACTGGGGAATCAAACCCAGGTCATTAGGCTTTGCAGACAAGCATCTTAACTGCTGAACCATCTCTCCAGAGGGGGGGAAAATCAGTAACCCAATAGTTTTTAGGTCTCCCTTGTAAGAAACAGTCCTTGCTTTTTAAACTTTTCAAGCTTCTTAAGTTTGCCTCTTTGCCATCTACATTTTAAAATTGTAACCACTGAAGTCTCTGTCAAACTATATTTCTATGATCTAAAAAAAAAAAAAGCTGGGCATGGTGGCACACGCCTTTAATCCCAGCGCTTGGGAGGCAGAGGTAGAAGGATCGCCGAGAGTTCGAGGTCACCCTGAGACTTCATAGTGAGTTCCAGGTCAGCCTGGGCTAGAGTGAGACCCTACCTCAAAAAAAAAAAAAAAAAAAAAAAAAACCTCAGGTAATGTTATTGAAAGTAAGCAGAAAGCCACCGCTCCCAACAAGAATGCTGGGAGTGAGCGCAGTGCAGTGCTGTAATAAACAGGACCCCGAGGGAAAGAGACCGTGACACCAAATCGCCTGCTGTGTGGTGCCATGGACAGGACTATTTGGAGACCAGCAGCCAGATAGTCTAGCTCTCTTGATACGTTATTCAAAGCAACCATGTGTAACAACTTTCATAAGAAATCTTCCAAAGAATAGAAGGAAAACCTATGAAAGAAACAAAGCCTAATGAAGGGGTCACAGGAAGTCGTGTGTGTGTGTGTGTGTGTGTGTGTGTGTGTCTGTCTGTCTGTCTGTGTGTCTGTCTGTCTGTCTCTACCTCCAATCTCACCGTAGGAGGGTTAGGGTTATAGATGCCAATGCACCTGGCTTCATATGGGCTCTGGGGATCTGAACTCAGGTCCTCGTGCCTGCATGGCAAGTGCTTTTCCCACTGAGCAATCTCCCCATCAAAACAAAACACTCAGTTCCATAGGAAACATACTAACATGGCTTGTACTATACTGAGCTACAGACCACATATAAGAACTACATGCATTGTGGGTATTCTCAAAAAGCTTGAGGGCTAAAGAGATGGCTTAGCGGTTAAGACACTTGACTGAGAAGCCTAAGGACACAGGCTCGATTCCCCAGTACCCACAAGGTGGTGAATGCATCTGTCGTTCCTTTTCAGAGGCTAGAGGCCATGGCGTGCCCATTTTTCTCTCTCTCATAGGGGGAAAAAAGCTTTGGCATGAAAGACAGAATGATGACCTCACATTAAATACACGAGTTTCTCTACCACTATTTCAACATGCTGCGAGCCCAGTCTCAGCAGTAGTGCACAACTTCTCTTTGGTACCTTACATAAGGACCTGTGCTCTGGGACCTGAGGAGTCAAAATGTCTCAGTCACTCATTGAGCTTTCCTTATTGTATTGTTTCAATTCTCATCCCCTCACTTTCATCTGCGAAAACAATCTGGGGCTGGCGAGATGGCACAGTAGTTTGGGCACTTGCCTGCAAAGCCTAATGCCCTGGGTTCGATTCCCCAGTACCCATGTGAAGCTAGAAGCACAGTGGTGCAGGCATCTGGAGCAGCAAGAGGCCCCGGTGAGCCCATTCTCTCCTTCTGTCTCTCTTCTACCTCTCTCTGCTTGTAGATAAATAAATAAAAATAATAATGATAAAAACACAACCTGGGGCTGGGGCGATGGCTCAGTACTACCTCAGATGGGAAGCAGTGTCGGAGCAGAAACCTGACAGTCCTAACACACTAACCCTGCAGCTCCTCCCCACCTCCCTGTGTTCTGGCAATATCGCCCTCTTTCCCATGCGTGTCTCACCTCTCCAGCCAGCCTCCAGGGTAAAGGCGAGGGTAACTATCTCCGCATGGCTTGAGTCACTCTAAGACTGTGGTTATCATCTCACCCAGGACATCTTCCCGACTTCTTGCCATAGAACTTCCATGCTCTAGCCTGACGCACACGCCCTTAATCCCAGCACTCGGGAGGCAGAGGTAGGAGGATCGCAGTGAGTTCCAGGCCTCCCTGAGACCATAGTGAACTCCAGGTCAGCCTGGGCTACAGTCCCCTCCCAAAAGAACTTCCTACTCCACCCCGCACCCTTTTGACCATTTCCATTGAGAAACTCTCTTACTTCACTCTAACTGTGTGACTGGGATGGTGACCAGCGCCCTGCTCCATAGGCAGATGTTGACACATGTCCACAGCAGCTGGGGGTTGGCACACCCTGAGGCTTCTCACCTGGGATGTGGAGGGCAAAACCTGCCTGAGGCCATACCCCTGTAACTGGAGGACAGGTGCCCAGCGCTGCCAAGGAAACAGTGGGAGCCCCTGGACGTGGAGTCAGCCTTGGCCTCAGCTGGTACACACACCAACCAGGGTGAACTGGACACCCACTACTTTCAGCTGGCACAGAGCTCATTACTCTCAATATACACTCATTACCACAAGGCCCAAGCTCTGACTGACTGACTGCCACCCCGGAGACTGGGTTACTCCATGGGACAGACTGGCCACACGCGGTGGTAGACATCATCCAGGCTGCTGCATCCTTCTAAAGTGCCGGCGCTCAAGCTAAGAGTGAAGAGGCTGGGTTGTTCTGCTCCTCCAGAAAAAACTAGAAAAACAGCCAGACTTGCTGGCGCACGCCTTTAGACCCTGCATTGGGGAGGCCGAGGTAGGAGGATCGCGGTGAGTTCCAGGCCAGCCTGGGGCTACACAGTGAGTTCCAGGTCACCGTGGGCTACAGTGAGACCCTGGCTCAAAAATAAAATAAAATAATTAGAAAAACAGGGGCTGGAGACATGGTTCAGTGGTTAAAGGCACTTGCTTACAAATTACAAAGCCTGCTAGCCTAGTTTCAATGACCCAGTCACCCATGTAAAACCAGATGGGCAAGAGAATCTGATAGGTTCACAAACACACACGTAATGCATGCACATATTAACACGCAAACACACACACAAATGAATATTTTTTAAGAGCCGGGTATGTACCTTAATGGTACAGTGCTTGCCTAGAATGCATGAAGCCCTAGATTCAATCCTGAGTAACATAAAAACAAGCAAAGCAAACAAAAATAAATAAATAAATAAATTAGAAACAAGCCAGGCATATGGTGCACGCCTTTCATCCCAGCACTCGGGAGGCAGAGGTAGGAGGATCGCCATGAGTACGAGGCCACCCTGAGACTACAGAGAGAATTCCAGGTCAGCCTGGACTAGAGTGAAACCCTACCTTGAAAAACCAAATAAGTAAATAAATAAAATAGAAACAAAAACAGTCTACCTTGGCTGGAGAGATGGTTCAGCAGTTAAAGACACTTGCTTACAAACCCTGAGGGCCTAGGTTCGATTCCTCAGTACCCACGTAAAGCCAGACACAGAAAGTGACATATGTGTCTGGAGTTCTTTTGCAGTGGCAGGAGGCTCCCATATGTCCATATTCATTCTCTCTCGCGCTCTCAAATAAATAAATAATTTTTTTTAAGTCTGACTATAAGTTTCAGTTTCCTAGCTGTGGATCCTCTCCCATTCTGATGGGTGCTTTTGTTATAATAAACCAGTTATATTCATTTTTAAAAAAAAAATTACAAAAACAGTGATGGTCACGCCTTTAATCCCAGCACTCAGGAGGCAGAGGTAGGAGGATCACCATGAGTACGAGGCCACCTGAGACTACACAGTGAATTCCAGGGCAGCCTGGGGGCTAGAGTGAGGATTGAGACAGTAGCTCGAAAAACCAAAAAAAAAAAAATTATATATATTTATTTATTTATATATAATCATCGGGTGTGTCTGATCAGGAAAGGTTTGTTGTCAATGAAATATACTGTTAATGAAATAGACTAGCCTGCCCTTTTTTAGCCATGACAGAGTTTTAGCAACTCCGTTTATAAAGCAGAAATGGCTACATGTAAACAAGTTTTTTTCCATAAGTAAATGAGTTGTTCTAAAGCCCTGACTCAAGAAATGCTGCCTCCTTCATCGCTCACACTTCAGTGCAGCGCCCTGCGGTTCCCACGAAGTCTCTAGCTAGCCCCGCCCTTCCCAGATGCTGACACCCAGCTGAGCTCAAGGTGACACTCATAAACCACTCCTAACAATGAATGCGCTGCAGCCACGTGGCAATGACAGCAAAGTCATTGTCACCTGTGACACAGAAGTCTTCCTGACCGGCCCAGGAAATAAAAACACCAATGATGGCCTTCTGAGTCCAACCAAAGTGTAAGGGGCAGGTTCTAAATTGAGGAAATTGGACATTAACAATTTCAATTGAAAATCAATTAACTCCCCTCCATTGATCCTTGACACTCATCACTGGATCCTAATAGTTAATAACTGAGGTGACAGAAACGTAAGCCATAGCAACCAGAAGACGGTCAGGAATGCATATCCAGGTCACATAACCACTGGACATTTCATCACGGTTCTTAGTTCTTCCCTCCCCTAAAATCCATCCAAGCACTATAGAAACCAAGGCTAAGAACTTATCTTGTACAACTCAAGATTTAAAGAAAATGTTCTACATACAATCCTGTATACATACTATAGTATTTGTATTTATTTATTTGGTTTTTCGAGGTAGGGTCTCACTCTGGCCTAGGCTGACCTGGAATTCCCTATGTAGTCTCAGGGTGGCCTCGAACTCAGATGATCCTCCTACCTCTGCCTCCTGAGTGCTGGGATTAAAGGTGTGCGCCACCACACCCAGCAAAATATTTTATTTATTTGCGAGAGAGTGAGCGAAAGAGACAGATAAGAGTGAGAAAAGGCCCACCAGGGCTTCTAGCCACTGCAAACAAACTTCAGACATATATGCCACCTTGCACATCTGGCTTTACGTAGCTATTAGGGGATCAAACTTGTGTCCTTAAACACTGAGCCATCTCTCCAGCCCCCCTATAGTATATAAGAGACTCACCAGAACCAATGTGTATTCCTATAATGAGCATTAAAAAGTCTCCCAAACAGACTCCTCATTCTTGGTCAGAGGTGAAATTCTACTGATTTTTTTCCCAGTTCCAAGGAAAGGTACTAGAGATGTTCGCCCGTGAGGACTTCAGTGGGGCATTAATTAGAAAATCGCCTCCATGGGATGTGTGGGTGACGAGGTGACGAATTACAGACAACATGAGGGTATGTCCAAGAATAGTACCAACAACAAGGTGTTGCCCAATCTTGGCATACAGTGAGCAGGTAGTTGAACACCCACTCTGTCCTGAGGCCACTCAGCACACGATTGGCCAATACTTTATTTATGCTGTGCCCTGCCCTCTATTAATTCACACTAGTGTAATACTCTGCCCATTGGGCCACTCCCAGCACCTCTCCAAGGCAAAGAAATCTTAGGTCAGGTAAGCTAACAACAACAACAACAAAAAAAAAAACATGAAAACACATATGAGAAATACCTCAGGGATCTAAAGTAGACAGATTCAGTTAAAAAAAAAATGCAGGTTATGGGCTAGAGAGATGGCTCACCGTTAAGGCTCTTGCTTGCAAAGCCTGATGCCTAGGTTCAATTCCCCAGTACCCACATAAGACCACAGGAACAAAGTGGAGCACTCATCTGTGGAGTTTGTTTGCAGCAACAAGAGGCCCTGGTGGACCCATGCTCTTTCTCTCCCTCCGTTCTCTCCCTCCTCCCTCTCCTTGCAAATAAATATAAATATGAAGAAAAATGCAGGTTACAGCCAGGCACGGTGGCACACACCTTTAATCCCTGCACTCAGGAGACAGAGGTAAGAGGATTGCTGTGAGTTTGAGGAGAGACTGAGACTACAGAGTGAATTCCAGGTCACCCTGGGCCACAGTGAGACCCTACTTTGAAAGAAAAATGGAAGTTATGACTGGACATAGCTTGGTATATGCCTGTAATCCCAGAACTCGGGAGAGACGAGCGCAGGAGAACGCGAGGCTCAGGCCATACTCTCCTCAGCCTGCACAGTGAGCTTGAGGCCAGCCTGGGCCTCATGGGACCTTGATTCAGATCAAGTCAAAGAATGTAAAAGCATCTTTTATTAGTAACATATCTATACTGAGTCAATAAAGAATCCACATTTAAAAGGAGAAAGAAGGGGCTGGAGAAATGGCTTAGCAGTTAAGCACTTGCCTGTGAAGCCCAAGGACCCCGGTTTGAGGCTCGATTCCCCAGGACCCACATAAGCCAGATGCACAAGGTGGCGCATGTATCTGGTGTTCATTTGCAGTGGCTGGAGGCCCTGGAGCGCCCATTCTCTCACTATCTGTCTTTCTCTCTGTGTCTCTCAAATAAATAAATAATAAATAAATAAATAAATAAATAAAAGGAGAAAGAAAACAGAAGGCCCAGCTAAATCTGAATTGCACATGAAACAAGTGACTTATTAGAGTAAGTATGCCTTGTGCAAGATTCGAGATGTCTGTCTAAAATTTAACTGATCAACAGTGTGTCAACAAGCCTGAGAGCAAACATCTGGTTTTTTAAAAAATATTCTATTAGCTGGGCATGGTGGGGCATGCCTCTAATCCCCACACTAAGGAGGCAGAGGTAGGAGGATCACTGTGAGTTCAAAGGCCAGCCTGGCACTACATAATGACTCCCAGATCAGCCTGGGCTAGATAGAGCAAGAACCTACCTCAAAAGAACAACAACAACAAAAGGAATATATAGATATATTTGCAAGCAGAGAGGGAGAGAGAGAATGAATGGAAGAGAAGGAGCATGGATGCGCCAGGATCTCCTGCCACTGCAAACTAACTCTACACACACGATCACTTTGCACATCTGGCTTTACAACACAGGGACTTGGGATACGAACTTGGGCCACCAGGCTTTACAATCAAGTACCTTTAACCACCGAGCCAAAAACACTAAATGTCTGGGTTTTTCTGTTTGTTTGAGGCAGGGTCTCTCCCTAGCCCAGGCTGACCTGGAACCATCTCAGGCTGTCCACAAACTCATGCAATCCTCCTACCTCTGCTAACCCAGTGCTGGGATTAAAGGCATGCACCACCACGCCCTGCTAACATCTTGTTTTGACTGGCCACTATCTCCTCTTTCCTGACTACAATCCAAATTCCCATGGGGAACACACACACACACACACACACACACACACACACGGAGTGTCACGTGGAGTAGTCAATCCTGACCGTGTGCCAAGCAGTGAAGCACGAGGAACCGATCGATGCCACACCTGATAGTACGGAGAGCACAGGAGGAAGCTTGAGGAAAGAAGCTATGCCAGACACCCGACAGACACACAACTCGGGACAAAAGGACTCCTTGGAGACAGCTAAGGAGAGTGGGCTGTGGCTACAAAGAACACTCCCAGACTAAACTGGTCAAATTTGGTGAAAAACCAACCAGAGACATCATAATTCGTGACCCTGGAAACCACCCGAGCTTTCATAGATAAGATACAGCCTAAAATTTTCTTAAGCAAGTGTTCTGTTTTCATTCTCCTTCATGGGACACTTCACTGACAGAATACACCTTCATCTGGGGACACAATGACAAGACGGTCAGAATTTCTCCTTGCTCTCCCAGAAGACCAGCTTGGCCCTGCTCAGTTCACTTCATCCTCCAGGCAACCAGGAGCCAGACGCACAAAGGCAAGGGCTGCCACTTTGCGCGCCGCCCGGCTGCCTTCGCTGCCAGTCCTCCCGACCTTGTGGGCTGGCCAGCAAGAGCCTGCGTGTAGATCAGGGAGCCTCACGCCCAGAAGCAACTGCAGGCAGAGTCATGGTGTAAGCCCAAGGGAACTAGGGTGGCCACCAAGTCGAATGATTAAACCTGCCTTTTCCAGGGCCATGGTGTACAGAGAGCCCAGACGTTACCCTGTGAAAGATGCCCATTCTCACCTCACCCTTGTTTGTTTGTCTAAGTGGCACTCACCACAACCAACTGCTTCCAGATCAGGAAAATCCCTTGCCTTCCCTTCTCTCAAAACAGCTGCTACTGTAAATTTAAGAGTTGTAGGTTTCTAAATGTTCTTTACTCTAAAACGATTTTTTTTTTTAAGAGCTGGGCGTGGTGGCGCACGCCTTTAATCCAGCACCCGGGAGGCAGAGGTAGGAGGATCGCTGGTGAGTTCGAGGCCACCCTGAGACTCCATAGTGAATTCCAGGTCAGCCTGGGCTACAGTGAAACCCTACCTCGAAAAACCAAAAAAAAAAAAACAAAAAAACCCCGATTTTTAAAAAAATTGTTAATCCAGGGGCCGGGTGTGGTGGCACATGCCTTTCATCCCAGCACTTGGGAGGCAGAGGTAGGAGGATTACTGTGAGTATAGTGAATTCAAGTTCAGCCTGGGCCACACAGCCAGACCCTACCTCAAAAAAAAATTGTTGGGGCTGAAGAGATGGCTAAGCAGTTAAGATGCTTGCCTAGAAAGCCCTTTAAGGACCTAGGTTCGATTCCCCAATACGCATGTAAGCCAGATGCACAAGGTGGCTCATGCATCTGGAGTTCGTTTGCAGTGGCTGGAGTCCCTGGCACACCCATCTCATTCTGTCTGCCTCTTCCCCACTCTCCACCCTCAAATAAATAAATAAATAAATAAATAAAATATTTAAGGAAAATGTTGTCCTGAGACTACACAGTGAATTCCAGGTCATCCTGGGTTAGAGTGAGACCCTACCTCAAAAACAACAACAAAAATTGTTAACCCAAAATTCTAATAAGTATTCCTTTCAATTTCTTTGACTTAACACCAGGCAAAGTAGTGCCACCCTCTCAGTGTTTTTCTCTAAATAGTAAATATATAAATAAAATATTTCAAAAAGATTCCTGCTTTGGAAGCACTGGAAGGAAATTGCTGGGGGCAACTGTAGAAACCACTAAAGGGCAGGGAAAAAAAAAGGTGACCATCTTTTCCGTCAAAAACAAGTAATTTGCCAAAAAGTGGAAGTGACCCCTTGTCTACCAGCAGACAAATGTGTTAGCAAAAGCGAACTGCAGACAAGGCTTAGTCTTGCACTTGTCTGCAAGCCAGAGGACCCAGGTTCGATTCCCCAGTACCCATGCAAAGCCAGTTGCACAAGGCAGCACATGTATCTGGAGTTCATTTGCAGTGGCTAGAAGCCCTGGCATGCCCATACTTTCTCTATCTCCTCTGTGGCTTGCAAACAAATAAATAAAAATTAGAAAAATAAAATAAATGTTACATTTAAAAATATGTCACCACCAGGTCTGGAAATGTGTTTCATGTTAAACTCTCGCCTAGCAATGTATAAGGCCCTGAAATCAACCCCTAACACTACAGAAATCTCATAAAAGTTTTTGTAAATATGAGACTACCTACGACTGAAGTAAATCTGGCTTATAATTTTAAATTTATTCTGGTCTGAATGAGGCTCATTTTCCCATATTTAGGAATTCAAAAAGATAATAACCTTGGGCTGGAGAGATGGCTTAGTAGTTAAGGCACTTGCCTGTGAAGCCAAAGGACCTCGGTTTGAATCCCTAGGACCCATGTAAGCCAGATGCACAAGGTGACACATGCATCTCGAGTTCGTTTGAGTGGCTGGAAACCATTGGCGCACCCATTCTCTCTCCCTCCCCCCTCTCTCTCCCTCCCTCCCTCCCTCGTTCCCTCTCTCAAATAAATAAATAAAAATATTCTATTAAAAAACATAATAGCCTTATTAAATTTCATATCTAACTCAAAAGTCACCATAATGCTGAGAAATGACAGTAGAGTATTCATCACTGAGCCATCTCTATCACACCCTCCAAGGCTCAGGGTCTATTGTGGAAGAGGTGTCAGAAGAATGTAAGAGCCAAAGGAAGGGTAGGACTGCTTACAATGCAGTCCTCCAGACACAAAATGGCCTGGATATCCATGACCTCACAGTGCCTGACACTACCTACACAGGACCCTCATCATAGAGGGAAAAGACGGTGACATCAATACAGAAGAGAGACTGACTGGGAAGAAGGGATTCAATGGAGGGGGAATTTGAGAGGGGAGAATCGGGGCGGGAGATGGGAATTATCTTGGTGTATTGTCCACATTTATGGAAGCTGTCAATAAAAGCTGTTAAAAAATTCAGGTCTGCGTGACTTTAAAAGATATATAAGGAGTAAAACAGTTCAAATCAAATTTTAAGATGAAAATATTATTGGTAGGGGAGGGTGGTGAGAGGGGATTATGATTGTTAGAACCAGAATGTTTCTATTTCTGCCCTCTGACTGCCATTTCAATGTAACTCTGTTTCCCAAGAGTGACCCAACCACCCACCCGGAATTATCACTTCCTGCAATGGCCCAAACCACTTGTCTCATTATCACTTCCCAGTAGTGGCCCAAGCCCTGAGGCAAGGTGGACCGCTCTGAAACCAGGGAATCCCAATGCCCCACTGCCCCATTAGTGTCCCCTAGTCCATAAGGGAGGGGGCTTCTGACCTGCCTAGCCAGGGCCCTTCTCAGCTTCCCCTCAATAAAGCCTGTCTCTGCTGTTCAGACCAGGTTTCTCTTATTTCTTGCTTTTCCAAACAATAATCATGGCATATTGTTTATATTTATGGCAGTTGTCAATAAAAAAGTTTTAAGGACTGGAGAGATGGCTTAGCGGTTAAGCACTTGCCTGTGAAGCCTAAGGACCCCGGTTTGAGGATCAATTCCCCAGAACCCACATAAGCCAGATGCACAAGGTGGCGCATGCATCTGGAGTTCGTTTGCAGTGGCTGGAGGCCCTGATGCGCCCATTCTCTCTCTCTCTCTCTCTCTCTCTCTCTCTCTCTCTCTCTCTCTCTCTCCCTGTCTGTCACTCTCAAATAAATAAATAAAAATAACCCCCCCACAAGTTTTAAAACTAAACTCAAATGAAAACATGAATGAGCATGATTTACAATGAATGTTCCTAGGGAAATAATCCCTCCAGAGTTTACCTGCATACATCTCCCTTCAAACTTGTTTGTTGATGACTATGGTACCACTGGGATTGAACTTGAAGCTATGCCAAACATTCAGGACTGACCAGCTCCTCTGACACCTCTATTCTCACTGTTGACACAGTTAATCTGCCCAATTATACAGTTGAGATCCCCAAACTACTTTGCATCCCGAAAAGTCCTTTAAAACCAAAACAGCCTACTGCTACCTTGCCAGCTCTGTGGAAAGGTAACAATCAAAAGATCTTCTAAATGGTGAGACGGGGGGTGCGGTGGGGTGTAAATTTCCACCAAATACAACATGGAAAATCCTAGTACTAGATGAGTAATAATCCATTATTCACAGCAACACTTCCTCTCTTGGCTCCTCACTATTCGTCTGTGGTTTGAGTCAGGTGTCCCCCATAAACTCAGGTGTTCTGAATGCTAGGTTCCCAGCTGATGGAGATTTAGGAATTAGCACCTCCAGGAGGCAGTGTATTGTTGGGGGCAGGCTTTATGGGTATTATAACCAGCTTTCCCTTGCCAGTGTTTGGCACACTCTCCTCTTGCTATGGTCCACCTTATATTGGCTAGGGGGTGATGTCCACCCTCTGCTCATGCCATTCTTTTCCCTGCCATGGTGGAGCTTTTTCTTGAGCCTGTAAGCCAAAATAAACCTCTTTTTCCCACAAGCTGTTCTTGGTTGGGTGATTTCTACCAGCAATGTGAACCTGACTGCAACAGTGAGAAAATTATTCCTTAGAATTTATAGGCAGACTAGAAAATAAAATACAAAGAATAGAACAGATTCCCGAATGAAGCATATTTTATTTGTAGCATGAGTTCAATAACTATCACTTTGTTGCATGAGAAACATCAAATTATTCAATACATACATATATATCCCTACTATATATGATGGATATACAGATTACAGGTAGATAGATTGGTAGGTAGGTAGATGAGTAGGTAGATAGAGATATGCATACATCACTACTACATATACCAAGCATTGAGCCAAAATTTGATTCATATTCACAGAAGTACATAGTATAAAAAACAGAAATAGAGCCGGGCGTGGTGGTGCATGCTTTTAATGCCAGCACTTGGGAGGCAGAGGAAGAGGTAGAGGTAGGAGGATTGCTGTGAGTTTAAGGCCACCCTGCAACTACATAGTGAATGCCAGGTCACCTGGGCTACAGTGAAACCCTACCTCAAAAAAAAAACAAAAAACAAAAAAAAAGAAAAAGAAAGAATGTAAGAGCCAAAGGAAGGGTAGGACTCCTTACAATGTGCTCCCCCAGACACAAAATGGCCTGGATATCCATGACCTCACAGTGCCTGACACTACCTACACAAGACCATCATAATAGGAGGAAAAGATCATGACATTAAAATAAGAGAGACTGATTGAGAGGGGGAGGGGATACGATGGAGAGTGGAGTTTCAAAGGGGAAAGTGGGGAGAGGGAGAAATTACCATGGGATATTTTTTATAAGCTGTTAATAAAATTTTTTTTTGAAAACAAACAAAAAAAAGTGGAGTACAAACACCTCAAGGTTGTCTCTGACCCCAACACAATCACGGTGGAATGCACGCATGCGTGTGTGCAAACACACACACACACACACATGTAGAGGCAAGTAAAAAATATGTTTGCTATTAGGGTACAGAAGATTGCCTATTATTACTAATCACAATTTAAAATCACACTTGTACTGTTATATCTAATGTACAAGTATCCATTTCTGCCTCTCAACCCTGTGATATTTTAATGATTTCAACAGCATGTTCAATGTCCACAGTCATCTTAAAAATTTTTCCCTCAGCCAGGCATGGTGGCGCACACCTTTAATCCCAGTACTTGAGAGGTAGGAGGTTGCCATGAGTTCGACGCCAGCCTGAGATTACATAGTGAATTCCAGGTCACCTTGGACTAGAGTGGAACCTTACCTCGCAAAAACCAAAAAAAAAAAAAAAAAAAGTTTTCCCTTGAGCCGGACATGGTGGCATACACCTTTAACTCCAGCACTCGGGAGGCAGAGTAGGAGGATCGCCGTGAGTTCAAGACCACTCTGAGACTACATAGTGAATTCCAGGTCAGCCTGGGCTAGAGTAAAACCCTACTTTGAAAAACCAAAAAAAAAAAAAAAAAGTTGTCCCTTGCACCAATATGTGGTAAGCATGGAGGCTAGCGCAGAACCAGGTCCCTATTCTAAACTGACAAGTAAGAGAAGAAATAAACTGATTCTTTTAACAATGAACATGATATAACATTTAATGGGCAACAGAAGAAAACTAAGTACCAAATTACCATTGCAGATTAAATCACTTGGAGAGTTGGGATTGAAGGAGATATTTGCTATGTGATTGGTTCAATAAGACAGTAAAGAGGACATGGAGTTGGTGAAGGCTTAACAAACCAAGCAGAGATAGAAAACACTAGGGGCAAGGAAAGAAACATACACAGGACTCGAGGAACCCAAAGACCAGCCGCTCTGTATGAAGAAGCACGCAGAGACCATGCGCGTACACAGAGACCAGCCGCTCTGTATGAAGAAGCACGCAGAGACCGCGTGCATACACGGAGACCAGACGCTCTGTATGAAGAAGCATGCAGAGACCGCGTGCATACACAGAGACCAGCCGCTCTGTATGAAGAAGCATGCAGAGACCACGTGTATACACAGAGACCAGGCGCTCTGTATGAAGAAGCATGCAGAGACCGCGTGCATACACGGAGACCAGACGCTCCGTATGAAGAAGTATGCAGAGACCACGTGCATACACGGAGACCAGCTGCTCTGTATGAAGAAGCATGCAGAGACCGCATGTATACACGGAGACCAGCCGCTCTGTATGAAGAAGCACGCAGAGACCGCGTGCATACACGGAGACCAGCCGCTCTGTATGAAGAAGCATGCAGAGACCGCGTGCATACATGGAGACCAGACGCTCCGTATGAAGAAGTATGCAGAGACCATGCGCGTACACAGAGACCAGCCGCTCTGTATGAAGAAGCATGCAGAGACCGCGTGCATACATGGAGACCAGCCGCTCTGTATGAAGAAGCATGCAGAGACCGCGTGCATACATGGAGACCAGACGCTCCGTATGAAGAAGTATGCAGAGACCAAGCGCGTACACAGAGACCAGCCGCTCTGTATGAAGAAGCATGCAGAGACCGCGTGTATACACGGAGACCAGCAGCTCTGTATGAAGAAGCATGCAGAGACCATGCGCGTACACAGAGACCAGCCGCTCTGTATGAAGAAGCATGCAGAGACCGCGTGCATACATGGAGACCAGACGCTCCGTATGAAGAAGTATGCAGAGACCATGCGCGTACACAGAGACCAGCCGCTCTGTATGAAGAAGCATGCAGAGACCGCGTGTATACACAGAGACCAGCTCCTCTGTATGAAGAAGCATGCAGAGACCGCATGTATACACAGAGACCAGCTCCTCTGTATGAAGAAGCATGCAGAGACCGCGTGTATACACAGAGACCAGACGCTCTGTATGAAGAAGCATGCAGAGACCGCGTGTATACACAGAGACCAGCTCCTCTGTATGAAGAAGCATGCAGAGACCGCGTGTATACACAGAGACCAGACGCTCCGTATGAAGAAGCACGCAGAGACCGCGTGCATACACGGAGACCAGACGCTCCGTATGAAGAAGCACGCAGAGACCGCGTGCATACACGGAGACCAGACGCTCCGTATGAAGAAGCACGCAGAGACCGCGTGTATACACAGAGACCAGACGCTCCGTATGAAGAAGCACGCAGAGACCATGTGCACCCATGGAGAGAAGTGTGGATGAAGAGCATGAACAGGCTCGGAGCTCCCATCTGAGCTGCTGAGTCACAAGTTTTACCCACTCACTCCACGGCCGTGTACACTCATGTCTCTAGATGGAGGTACCTGACCAGGAAGAGCCACGAGCCCCCCGCAGAATCAAATCCTGACATTTGGATTCTCAAGGGTTCATGTAAAGGGCAACAGCATTCACATAATACCAGCACTTGGCTTTGGATTTTTAACCAAAAGCGACTCTGGCGTCTTATCTCTGTGTGACTCTTCTCTGGCTCTCTCAGCCTGTTTCTCTTCCCGTTCCCTTCATTTTTCTCTCTCCGTCCTCCTCAGTACAAGTTTTTTTTTAAAAGATCAATGCCACAGTCTGTACTTTTAAAATTCAACCCACACAACATTTCCTCAATACTTAATTGCTTCCATACAATTTATATCCACTAGTCACGCTAGGTCCTGGAGTATTAAACATGGCTTTTTCACAAAGAAGCGCTTGTCCAATAATAACCCCCATAATCAAAGTTCAGGAATTATGGGTAAGGCCCGGTCGGCTGACGAGTGAAACAAACAGGTTTTTTAATTTATCTGAAGCAGGCTTCAGGCAGGAAGTAAATCAAAGCCGGCCACTCTACCATCAGGCTGGTAACAAAAGTTCTGGGACAGCAACAAATGAAGTGATTTGAGGCCTGCAGTCAGATGCCTTATGCAGCTCCCTTGGGGAACCACCGTGCAATGGCTCTTAGGATACCTGGTCACATTCGCTGTTGGCCAGCCAGCCCTTTCCAGAAGGTCCTGGGCCAGGCATGGTGGCGCACTGCCTTTAACTCCTGCACTTGGGAGGAACAGGGAGGAGGATCGCCATTAGTTCAAAGCCACCCTGAAACTACATAGTGAATTCCAGGTCAGTCTGGGCTAAACACACGGTTTATAAAAGTACCCCAAAGTGGTTTAGTAATGGCGAGTTTTTAAAACTTTTTCTTGACAACTTCCATAATTACAGACAATAAACCATGATAATTCCTTCCCTAACCCATCTTCCCCTTCACAAATCCAGCCTCCATCATATCCCCTCCTCATCCCAAGTAGTCTCTCTTTTATTGTGATGTCATTATCTTTTCTTCCTATTATAAAGGTCTTGTGTAGGTAGTGCCAGGCACTGTGAGGTCATGGATATTCAGGCCATTCTCTCTCTCTCTCGCTCGCTCGCTTTCTCTCTATATATATCCAAATAATAGTGCACAGAGGCACTATAGGCTTCTTGGGTCTCCCTTGCCACACAAACCACCTTGTACAATTGTGCCATTTTTCTTATGAAATTCCTGACAACCTCAAAAAAAAAAAAGGAAACATACTAAAAAAAAAAAGTCTAGCCAGGCATGGTGGCGCACGCCTTTAATCCTAGCACTCAGGAGGCAGAGGTGGAAGGATCACTGAGAGTTCAAGGCCACCCTGAGACTACATAGTGAATTCCAGGTCAGCCTGGGCTAGAGTGAGACCCTACCTCAGAAAACCAAAACAAAACAAACAACAATAATAAAAAATAAAAAGAAGTCTATGCTTGGCCCTCAATGGGACATGTGGGCATTTATGTCCCCTGGCCCCTACCTCAAAGGTCATGGGACATCACAGAAGGGAGTGGAAAGAATGTAAGAGCCAGAGGAAGGGTGGGGTGCTGTGGAACTGTCTTCTGTGTGCCACAGCCACTGTACCCTTGAACTATGAGCATCTGTGATTACTTCCAAGACCTACGTGACGTTGGGCCCGTCAGCATGGGATCGTGAAGGGTCGGAGAACTCACAAGGCCCTCCTTCCTCCGATTTCTAGGCTAAGGGTGAGTAAGGGATTTTCTTCAGTGGTACAGCCACTGGTACGACGCCAATACTACTGTGAATAACCCATACTGCTGTCAACAACCCCAACCAAACACAATGGTTGGGCTGGAGACAGCTCAGCACTTAAGGCACTTGCCTGCCAAGCCTAAGGACCAGGGTTCAGTTCCCCAGGACCAACGTAAGCCAGACGCATGAGGTAGAGCATGCATGTGGCATTCCTTTGAAGGGGCTAGAAGTTCTAGCATGCTCATTTTCTCTCATCAACAAATAAACACACTGGTTCACAAAAGAAAGAAAGACAGAAAGAGATAGAGAAAGAAAGAACGAACCTGAGCCAGGCGTGGTGGCACACGCCTTTAATCCCAGCACTGGGGAGGCAGAGGTAGGAGGATCAACGTGAGTTCGAGGCCAGCCTGAGACTACATAGTGAATTCCAGGTCAGCCTGGGCTACGGCAAGACCCTACCTCAGGAAAAAAAATAAAGAAAGAAAGAAAAGAACTGCTTGGGAAAGGGAGATCAGTGGTAGTAAAAAGAAGGCAATAAGGTGAGTGCATTCAATGTACATTACATGCATGTATACAAACATCATGATAAAACCCATTATTTATAATTAATGAATATGCTAGTACTATGCTTTTTAAGAAGGATTCTAGTGTATACCTTTAATCCCAGCACTTGGGAGGCAGAGGTAAGAGGTAAGAGGACTACCATGAGTTCGAGGCCAACCAGAGACTACATACTGATTTCCAGGTCAACCTGGGCTAGAATGAGACCATACCTTGAAAAACCAAAAAATAAAATAAAATAAAAAGCCATTCTAGTGGAAGAGGTGGCAGAAAGAATGTAAGAGCCAAAGGAAGGGTAGGACTCCTTACAACGTGCTCCCTACAGACATAAAATGGCCTGGATATCCATGACCTCACAGTGTGCCTGATACTACCTACACAAGACCATTGTAACAGGAGGAAAAGATCATGACATCAGAATAAAAGAGAGACTGATTGAGAGGGGGAGGGGATATGATGGAGAATGGAGGTTCAAAGGGGAAAGTGGGAGGAGGGAGGGAAATACCACACATTACTGTCTACAAACATGGAAGTTGTTAATTAAAAAATTAAATTTAAAAAAGCCATTCTAAAGCAATTATTAGTAAAATGCCATGTCATTTGTGTCTTGATTTATTTTTCCTTTGCTTGGTATATTTATTTTAAATATTTTTATTTATTTATTTGCAAGCACATAGAGATAGAAAAGAGATAAAGAGAATGGGCATGGTAGGGCCTCTAACCATGGTAAACAACTCCAGATGCACGCGCCTCTTTGTGCATCTGGCCTTACGTGGGTGCTGGGGAATCCAACCTGGGCCATTAGGCTTTGCAGGCAAGCACCTTAACCAATGAGCCATCTCTGCAGGCCTGTTTGTTTTTGAGACAGCGTCTAGGTTTGTAGCTTAGGCAGGTCTCAGACTCCAAATCCTCCGGCCTCAGCCTCCTGAGTGCTAGCATTGCATAAATGTGCTACCACACCTAGCGATTTGCTAAAAAGATGTATTCTTTGTTATAATAACATAGACCTGGACAGATTCAGAGGCATAATTATAATGTATCAAGTCACTAGCACACTCATTTAGAAGCCCCTATTTACATTTTGGAAGCTAAACTTCTTATTCAGTGTCCTTTTATCCTGTCCCATATTACTTTCTTGCTTCATTCTTGGAAGATGTTAATAAAAATTTGAAGAAAAAAAAAAAAAAGGCTGAACAGTTGGCTTAGTGGTTAAGGTGCTTGCCTGTGAAGCCTGAGGACCCAGGTCCAATTTCCCCAGGACCCACATAAGCCAGATGCACAAAGTGGCACATGACCCCATTCTCTCTCCCTTTCTTTCTTTCTTTCTTCTTTTTTATTTTTTGGTTCAAGGTAGGGTCTCACTCTAGCCCAGGGTGATCTGGAAAATTCACTTGGTAGTCTCAGGGTGGCCTCGAACTTATGGCAATTCTCCTGCCTCTACCTCTACCTCTACCTCTACCTCTACCTCTACTCTACCTCTACCTCTGGGATTAAAGGAGTGTGCCACCACGCCCGGCCCGTCTCTCTCTTCCTATATGCCTCTTTCTCTTTCTCTCTCGGAGAGAAATAAATAAATAAGATCTTCCACTTCAGACAATGCAACCCATCAATTCACACCTCTGCAGCTCTCAAACCTTGGCTCCAGAGATATGAACTATTCTCTGAGCTGTTTACCAGGCCAGAGTTTTGCAAGAACTCTTCAAACCTGGTACTAGCACTTTGCTTTAGAGGCACAGAAACACCGAGCTGTAATTGCCCCGGGGCCCCTTCTTCACACAGATGAGGTAACTTAGACATTCCAATGCGTGTGCAACTAAGAAATCTGAGCCCTTTAATGGTTTCAGCCAATTAACCAGGGCTGGCCACTTATTAGGTTAAAGGAAAAGCACCATGGCAAAACTTGACTCACTGCACTGGGGCTAATAATTAAAACAGATCATGGGCTGGAGAGATGGCTCAGCAGTTAAGGCTCTTGCCTGCAAAGCCTAAGGACCCGGGTTTGATTCCCCAATACCCATGTAAAGCCAGATGCACAAAGTGGCACATGAATCTAGAGGGTTTGCTTGTTTGTTTTTGTAGTGGCTAGAGGCCTTAGTGAACCCATTCATTCTGCCCTGTGTGATGGTGCATGCCTTTAATCCCAGCACTAGGGAGACTGAGGTAGGTGGATCTCCATGAGTTCAAGGCCAGCCTGAGTTAGTGAGACCCTACCTCAAAGAAGAAACAAAAGTTCACATCCCAAACTTGCAATACAATTACCACCATGTGCTCCTAAATTAGCAAAATGCAACAAAGCAAGTAGCTTTTCAACCACAATGCAGTGCACTTAATGCATTTAACTCTAGAATGTATCTGAAGTCAACCCCGTCCGACAGAATCAAGTATAGCATAGAGGATTTACTGACATCAATCTCAGAATCCCTTTTGCCAAGTAAAGGTCAGTTCTGGCAAACAGAAAAACAAAGACAGGACGGACAAACATTTATCTGAAACTACAGTTACCTAACATGTAGAACCATAAATTTTTAACTGAGACTCTCCAGAGGCAAGCTGCCGGTTGCTCTGTGGCTGTAATTTCATGTGACACGCCCTTGCAATAACAGTGCCACGCGCTCCACGCGGACAGGGCCTGACTGACCACGCTAGGAACAGGGCGGTAATTTTCCTCAGGCAATTAGGATACTATTTGTATCCAAATCCTTTAACTTATCTCGGCTAGTTACATTTCAGATTCCACCTTAGCAGGATGTTAATAAGCCAACGTGTTGTCCTTCCGCACAGGACGGGACCAATGAAGCAAGAGAACTTCTCCTCGGCAGGGACAACAGGAATAACGGCACTCGGGGGCTAGAAGAGAACATGGTGTCCACACCTACCTAAGGTAGTGTTTTTAGGTAGGATTGATTGGTTGGTTGATACAGAAAAGATAGTAATGAAAAATAGGTGGTTAATAACAAGATACGTAAGTGAATGGATAGACAGCAGGCAGAACTAGGAGAGGGATCTGTGTAACTGTCTGTGTGAACAAACAGGGTTTTTATTCTTTTAAACAAATTTTAAATATTTTATTTGCTTATTTATTTGAGAGAGAAAGAGGCAGATAGAGAATGGGCGCACCAGAGCCTCCCTCTAGCCACTGCAAACGAACTCCAGATGTATGCGCCACCTTGTGCATCTGGCTTATGTGGGTCCTGGGGAACTGCACCTGGGTCCTTAGACTTCGCAGGCAAGCGCCTGAACTGCTAAGCCATCTCTCTAGCCCAGGGTTTTAATTTTTTATTTTTTTGG
This sequence comes from Dipus sagitta, assembly GCA_036346955.1. Lineage (NCBI taxonomy): Eukaryota > Metazoa > Chordata > Mammalia > Rodentia > Dipodidae > Dipus > Dipus sagitta. Next base: position 105,096,630 of record CM070783.1, read on the forward strand.
TTGTTTTTCAAGGTAAGGTCTCATGCTAGTCCAGGCTGACCTGGAACTCACTATATAATCTCAGGGTGGCCTCAAACTCTAATCGATCCTCCTACCTCTGCCTCCCAAGTGCTGAGATTAAAGGCATGCACCACCACACCCAGCAAGTTTCTGTTTTTAATCCAGAATTTTAAAAACCAGTCTGTAGTCCTACTGTGCATGGCTTGTCTATAGCTCAGACTACATGTAGGTCTTGAGTCAACACATCTAAGCTATCTGGCTGACAATTCCACACACCACATGTTTGGATGTCACAGCAAAGCCATTTTGCTATATAAAAGTCTCAATTTAGGCAACTAACTTATGGGTCAATTATACCTGCACAGTGATTAGTCTGCAGTCCACACCTTAAGTGGTACTGAGTTGTAAGACCAATCACTTCCCACTGGTTCATCTGTTCCAATTGGCTGGAGTTTCAGTCAACTGATCAGTGCATTTGCCACATTACATAATTATACTTGCATAGAAAAAAAATAGGTAGCTGGGAATATAGCTCAGTGGTAGACCAGTTACCTAGCATGCTTGAGGCCCTGGGGTCCAACCTCCAGAACTGTAAAAATATAAAATAAAGCCAGGTATGATGGCACACGTCTTTAGTCCCAGCAGTTGGGAGACAGAGCTACGAGGATCTCTGGAGGTTCAAGGCAAACCTGGGACGACAGAGTGAATGTCAGGTCAGCCTGGGCTACAGTGAGACCCTACCTCGAAAAAAAAACAAAAAATAAAATAAGCCGAGCGTGGTGGCACACGCCTTTAATCCCAGCACTCAGGAGGCAGAAGTAGGAGGATCGCCGTGAGTTTAGGGCGACGACATAGTGAATTCCAGGTCAGCCTGAGCTAGAGTGAGACCCTACTTCGAAAAACCAAAATAATAATAATAATAATAATAAATAAATGAATAAAATAAAAAATAAATAGGTTGATTGGTAGAATACCAGATGACAGATAGATTAGATAATGGGCAAGCTAGTTAGGTCATAAACTAGATAAGAACCAGAGAATGATTCAGTAAAGAGAACATTTCCAGATAAACTATTAACAACCATGGTTCCCTCTAAATAGGAGGCCCAGAAATGATCAGAAAAGTTTACATTCCTTTTTCTTGCCACTATTACTGTTTTAGAACATGACTTTAACAATTTAAGCTGGGCATGGTGGTGAGCACCTTTAATCACAGTACTCGGGAGGCAGAGATAGAAAGATCGCTGTGAGTTTGAGGCCAGATCAGTCTGGGCTAGAGTGAGACCCTACCTCAAAAAAAAAAAAAAAAAAAAAAAAAAAACAATAATAATTTTAAAAGAAGGCTGGAAAAATAGCTCACCAATTAAAACACTTGTGGCCGGGCGTCCCAGCACTCAGGAGGCAGAAGGAGGATCGCTGTGAGTTCGAGGCCACCCTGAGACTACATAGCGAATTTAGGTCAGCCTGGGCTAGAAAAAAAAAACTTGCTTGTAAAGCCTGCCAGCCCAGGTTTAATTCTCAAACCCACGCATGCACAGCAGACACAAAACATGGCATTGGCCTGGAGAGATGGCTTAGCTTTTAAGGCACTTGCCTGCAAAGCCTAAGGATTCAGGTTCAGTTCCCCAGTACCCATGTAAGCCAGAAGCACAAGGTATGCATCTGGAGTTCATTAGCAGTGGCTGGAGGCCCTGTCACTCCCATTCTCTCTCTGTATCTGCCTTTCTCTCTCTCATAAATAAATAAAGTATTTTTATTAAAAAAAAGTAGCATAGCCGGGCGTGGTGGCGCACGCCTTTAATCCCAGCACTCCAGAGGCAGAGGTAGGAGGACCGCCGTTAGTTCGAGGCCACCCTGAGACTCCATAGTGAATTCCAGGTCAGCCTGGGCTAGAGTGAGACCCTACCTTGAAAAACAAAAAACAAAACAAAAAAAAAGTAGCATAATCTGGCATTCCTTTGCAGTGGCATGAGGCCTTGGAATATATGCAAATAAATAAACAAGTTAAAGGAAAGAAAGTCAGAAACTATTTAAATGACCTTCGATAATGGACTAGCCATAAAAATCCTGAAATATGCAGGGTATGGTGGAGCCTGCCTTTAATCCTGCCACTCAGGAGGCAAAGGTAAGAGGAACACTGTGAGTTCAAGGCCACCCTGAGACTACATAATGAATTCCAGGTCAGCCTGGGCCAGGGTGAGACCCTACCTTGACAAAAAAACAGTCATCGAGAATGCTGAGTTCTGAGAAGATGGTCACCGCACGGTCGGCCATCCTCAGGACCAGGCCTGAAACCTTGTGGGATGACTGTGGCCTCAGAATCATAATCTTCTCTGCACCTAGTTGGCCAGCCCCAAAGGAACTGAGAGAGCACTCGATAAGCACAGAAGAGAACTCTGCGAACCACTAGGCTCAGGAGATACTCGTCTACAAGCAAAATGGCAGCTTCCGTGGGAACGACAGTCCTTCAAGGGAAGCGGGCCTGTGCTGGCTAAATTAAACACAGCACTGACGGATGGATGGACGAATTGCTACCAAATGTAACATTTTCAGATTCTTTTTTTTAAATTATTTTTATTTTATTTATTTGAGAGATACAGAGAGAGAGAAAGAGGTGGGGGAAGAAGGGGTCAAGAATGGGTGCACCAGGGCCTCCAGCCACTGTAAGTGAGCTCCAGACACATGTGCCACCTTGTGCATCTCTGGCTTACATGGGTACTGGGGAATTGAATCTGGATCCCTTGGCTTTGCTGGCAAGTGCCTTAACTGCTAAGCCATCTCTCCAGCCCCCATTTTCTGATTCTTTTAAGTCAGTATATGCTTAGTTCCCTAAACAATTAAGAAGATCTTAACGTAGGGGAGAATGGTATGGTCCTATGCTAGAGTCAGACAGAACCGGGATTATGGACCTCAAAATAAAGTCGACCTTTACTAGAAAAAGGTCAGTATAGCCATCCTAAAAGACCAAAGCTTCAGTAGGTACATAGTATCTGGCAACCAACACTTCTTCTAATTCTTTTTTTCTAATATTTTTATTTATTTGAGAAAGAGGCAGAGAAAGAGAGACATAGGTGTGCCAGGGCCTTCAACTGCTGCAAACAAACTCCAGACGCATGTGCCACCTTGTGCATCTGGCTTACGTGGGTCCTGGGGAATAGAACCTGGGTCATTTGGCTTTGCAGGCAAATGCCTTAACTGCTAAGCCATCTCTCCAGCCTGAAACCAACCCTTTTAACCCAAGTCAGGCCAGGCTCTTCCTGACTACAAAAGCATACACATGGAGGGCTGAGGAGAGGCTTAATGGTTAAAGCCACTTGCTTGCTCACAAAGCCTATTGCCCTGAGTTCAATTCCGCTCCACCCACATAAAACCAGAGGCACAAAGTAGCACATGCGTCTAGAGTTCATTTGCAAGGGCTAGAGGCCCTGGCACATCCATACACCATCTCTCTCTCTCTCTCTCTCTTTGCTAATAATATTACTTTTAAAAAACATACACATGGGGACTGGGGAAGACGCTCAGCAGTTAAAGGCACTTGGCTTGCAAAGTCTGACGAGCTGGGGTCACTTATCCAGTACCCATGTAAAGCCAGACACATAAAGTGGGCACTTATGACTCTAGTTTGTTTGCAGTGACATGAGATCCTGGTGCATTGCTCTCTCGCTTGCTCTCTCTCTCTCTCTCTCCCTCTCTTGCAAATAAACACATACATAAAAACAAAAATAAAAAAAAGCCATACACTTGGACTTTCTGCTCACCTGTCAAAACCCTTTCTGTATTTCAAAGCTCCATTATGTCCAACAATCATTACAGAGACTGCTCTGAATATCCATCTTGCTCTACACTACATTTCAGGGCTGAAGCTCTGATTCTAAGCATTCAGTCCAAAAGGGACAGACATGGTGAAATTCTATTCCTAAGCCCAAAACACTGCCATGAGGAATTCCAGTGTGTAAGATTGCAGCATAACTGACGAAATGTACCCCAGGATTCCTTCTTGATGCAGTGCACGCGGCGTACGTTCAGACACTGTGCTCTGGTTCTACGGCGGCGAGCGAGGCAGGCGTCATTGCTGCCCACACGGAGGTTACAGCGATGCGAGAGAAACCATTAAACAGTAATAAGGGAGCAGTGCCCTGGCTGGGGTGACTCAGAGGTCACAGGAGCATATAAACTGGAATTGGGGTTCCCGCAAGAGCTAACATCAAAGCTGATGCCTGGAGGTAGTGGGGGAGTTCATCAGGCAAAGGCAGGGAAGCCGTGTTGCAGGCACAGAACACAAGCTGGGCAAAGTCGCGAGCCCAGGCTGAGCAGGGCCTTGGAAGAACCTGACAGGCACGGCGGCGGCAGGTCTCTGCCTGGAACCGTAATAAGATGGCAGACTCGGGCTCAGCATGTGACATCTCGATCACACCTTCCAAGGCCCAGGGTCTAATGCGGAAGAGGTGGCAGAAAGAATGTAAGAGCCAAAGGAAGGGGAGGACTCCTTACAACGTGCTCCCCCCAGACACAAAATGGCCTGGATATCCATGACCTCACAGTGCCTGACACTACCTACACAAGACCATCATAAGAGCAGGAAAAGATCATGACATCAAAATAAAAGAGAGACTGATTGAGATGGGGAGGGGATATGATGGAAAATGGAGTTTCAAAGGGAAAGTGGGGGGAGGGAGGGCATTACCATGGGATATTGTCTATAATCATGGAAGATGTCAATAAAAATTTGAAATAAAAAAAATGGCAGACTCAGGACTCACCTCACGAGAGCGCCCAGCAGGGCACGCGGGCCTGGAATCGGGTGTCCAGGCTGTTTTCTCCTGTCCCCCAACACTCCGGGGAGAATGTCAGCTGCCTAAGGCGCAGCAACAATGCGCTTTCCTCAGGACCGTGCACAGAGCTAACACACTGAGCCCTGCAATGGTTTGTTGTGAATTAGCTGGAATGGTGACTATCTTTAGGGGACAGCCTGGTCCCCATCAACGTGGAAACTGGAATGACGATGAGTGACCTCTAACAGTGGTCTCAGGGTCAGACCGGCATTCTGCATGCATTCATTTCACCCCCTAAACAGCAAGTTAGGGCTGGAGCGATGGCTGAGCGGTTAAGGTGCAAGAAAACATGATCTTGTTTTCTCTCTATTGATTATTTGTGCCTGGATGGGATTGTCAACCAAAGCTAGATGTCTATCTAGGAAGGAGAGGTGGAGGAATGACCTATATAGAGAATATGGCCTATAATTTGCCACAAGCATATTTTCTGCCCAGAGGCAACTCTTACAGAAAAATTCTCGGTTAAGAACTTAGCACTTACTCTGTCTGGCTCATTTCTCAAAAAAAAAAAAAAAAAACCCGGGCTAGACAAACACAAGCAGCTCTCAAAGCGCAGCCGTTTCGTCACGGCGACTGCAGACACTGAAGAGCGTCTAGAATAGCCCCCAGCTGCCGAGGCTCAGCCTTCACACGCTACCTGGGCCGCCAGCGCCTGCATTGCTTGTAACCTCCTGACAGGGGCCAGCCAGACAGAAATGATGTCAATGAGCAACAGTAAGGCAAGGCTGGCTAGTCCCCAGCAACCCAAGGCAGATGCAGGCATCTGACATTCGTTTGCAGCAGCAGACTTTGGCATGCCTGTATACCACACACACACACACACACACACACACGCACACACGCACACACGCACGCACGTATGCATGTGCCACAAATAAATAAATAAAAATTGGGGCTAGGGACATGGCAGTGGTTAAAAGTCCTTGCTTGCAAAGCCCGCAGCCCCAGGTTTGATTCCCCAGTACCTACGTAAAGCTAGATGCACAAAGCGGCACATGTATCTGGAGTTCATTTGTAGTGGCAAAAGGCCCTAGTGTGCCCGGTCTCTTTCTCTCTCCCCTTGCAAATAAATAATAAATTTTTAAAAATAAAAGATAAAAATATTAAAAGTAAGTAATCATAAAGCTAAATGACTAAATTTTTCCATAAATCATAACCTTATATAATAAAAAAACCATAACTTCAGAAATGGCCACTGTAAGCATTTTGATATATATTCTTCTAATGCACACAGTTTTTAAGTGTCCTGTTTTGGTTTATTTTGAGGTAGAGTCCCACTCTAGTCCAGAATGACCTGAAACTCACTCTGTAGCTCCAGGCCTTGAACTCACGATGATCCTCCTACCTCAGCCTCACAAGTGCTGGTATTAAAGACGTTCACCCTGAATGGATGTTGATAGATGACAGCAGGGATAAAAATATCCAAGACAAGAAGAGTGATCCATGTTAGCTAAGTCCATGAGAACATTCACACTGCCCCACAAACCAGCCAGCTGAAGGACCGTGGCCTTAGCACGTACACTCTAATAACTAATTAACTTTGGTCACCAGTCTTTCAGATCTCCCTTCTTTTTCCTAGAGAGAGAGAAAGAGGCAAAGAGAGAAAATGGGTGTGCCAGGGCCTCAAGCCTCTGTAAATGAACTCCACATGCATGTGCCACCTTGTATAGCTGGCTTACATGGGTTCTGGGGAATCGAACCTGGGTCCTTTGGCTTTGCAGGCAAGGGACACTAAGCCATACCTCCAGCCCTAATATTTTATTTTTATTAATTTATTTGAGAAAGAGGGAGAGAGTGAGAGAATGGGAACACCAGGACCTCCAGCCCCTGCAAATGAATTCCAGACGCATGTGTCACCTTCTGCACCTTGCTCACATGGGTCTAGGGGAATCGAACTTGGGTCCTTTGGCTTTGTAGGGCAGGGCCTTAACCACCAAGCCATCCCTCCAGCCCTATTTTTCATTGTTTTATTTCGAGAGGTCTCATAAACTGCCGAGGCTGGCACTGAAATTGCACCCTCCAGCTTCAACCTTTGGATAGCTAAAATTACAGGCCCACCCACCGCCCCTGGCTGTGGGGAAAAGCTTGATCAGAACAGAATGCACGTGGGCACTTTACCCTTCCTGGTTTGTTCTGATTTTTGTTTAATTTTTTTTTATCATTTCTGCGATCCAAGTACTAACGAGACCTAATCCTGTTTAGCTTCCGAGATCAGACAAGATCGGCGTGTTCAAGGGTGGTAGGGCAGAAGACTGATTTTTTTTTTTAACTTTTTTTTGAGGTAGGGTCTCACTGTAGCCAAGGCTGACCTGGAATTCACTACGTAGTCTCAGGGTTGTCTCGAACTCACGGCGATCCTCCTACCTCTGCCTCCCAAGTGTTGGAACTAAAGGCATGCTCTACCACGCCCAGCTGTTTGATTTTTTTTTTTAATCATTTCTGTGGCTTCAGTACTGAGCTCTGAAATGGGATTGATTATCTAGACTCAGTTCGGAAATGCTAATGGTTCACCTACCACTCCCGATTATCTGGTTACCAAGGAGGCCTCATTTCGAGATCTAACTATGGGCATATAACTGGCATGAGACGGCATGGCATGTGAGCAGGCTCAGTTTTGGAGTAGTGCAATTTTAATCCCATCTCTGCCACTTACTTGTTCCACGGCCCTAGGATATTTATTTAACTTCATTGTGTCTCAGTATCCTCAATAATAAAATGAAACAACAGTATGTACCTGTGAGAGTTCAAAGAATAAATGTAAAATCACCTAGGGTTATGAAAACTAGTTTCCACATATATATCTGATTCCTATACCATCTCTCTCAGAAGCACTGGCCCAAACCTGGCATTGGCCAGGCCACCAAAACTCAGTTACCTTCCATCCCCATCTCCCCCTTTCTCCAAACCTTCCTCTCCTTCATTCCACACAGAAAGCAATGGTCTACCTCATAGCTACCAGCCACGACCAAATAAGACTCTCCTCCAAAGAGACTGGGTACCCTCTGGTACCTTCTGGCCAAGATGCTAAGGTCAAGTGCCCATAGTGGACATCCCCAGTCAGATTCTGGTTTTTTATTGTTGTCATTTTGTTTGTTTGTTTTTCTATTTTATTTATTTAATTATTTGAGAGGAAGAGACAGAGAAAGACAGAATGAGTGTGCCAGGGCCTCCAGCCACTGCAAACGAACTCCAGACGCATGCGCCCCCTTGTACATCTGGCTTACGTGGGCCCTGAGGAATCGAACCGGGGTCCTTAGGCTTCACAGGCAAACGCCTTAACCGCTAAGCCATTTCCCCAGCCCCTGTTTGTTTTTCGAGGTAGGGTCTCACTCTAGCCCAGGCTGATCTGGAATTCACTATGTAGTCTCAGGGTGGCCTCAAACTCACAGCGATCCTCCTACCTCTGCCTTCCAAGTGCTGGGATTAAAGGTGTGTGCCACCACACCTGGATTCATTCTTTTATTTATTTTCATTTTTTTAAAATAGCTTTTTTTATTTATTCCAGAGAGTGTGTGCACCAGGGATTCAGCCACTGCAAACAAACTCCAGACACATGTGCCACCTTGTGTATCTCAAGGGTTCTGAGGAATTGAGCCTGGGTCCTTAGGCTTCCCAGGCAAGACCTTTAACCACTAAGCCATCTCTCTAGCCCCCTCTTTTATTTTTAATAAGAAGATTGATTCTGTCATTATTCTAAATTTAAAAATTATGGTTGGACCAAGAATGGTGGTGCATGCCTTTAGTCCCAGAACTTTGGGAAGCAGAGGTAAGAAGATCACTGTGAGTTCAAGGCCAGTCTGGAACTATAGAGCAAGTTCTAGGTCAGCCTGGACTAGAGTGAGACCCTACCTCGAAAAAAAATTAGGGTTGGGGAGATGGCTGAGGAATTAAATGTGCTTGCTTACAAAGCCTGCCAGCTCAGGTTCAACACCTCAGTACCCATGTAAAGCCAGATGCACAAAGTGACACATGCTTTTGGAGTTCGTTTGCAGTGGTAAGAGGCCCTGGTGCACCCATTCTCTCTCTCCTCTCTCTCCCTTCACAAACAAGTAATAAAAATATGTTTGGGGGCTGGAGAGATGGCTTAGCAGTTAAGGCATTTGCCTGAAAAGCCAAAGGATCCTGGTTTGATTCCCCAGGACCCACATAAGCCAGATGCACAACGGGGCACATGTATCTGGAGTTCTTTTGCAGTGGCTGGAGGCCCTGGCGCTCCCACTCTCTCTCTCTCTCTTTCACTCAAATAAATAAATAAAATATATTAAGATATATATGTTTTTAATAAAAAATTTGAACATAAATACATACATTCAAAAACCGCCTTTCAGGCTGGAGAGATGGCTCAGTGGTTAAGGTACTTGCCTGTGAAAGCTAACAACCCTGGTTCAGTTTTCCAGTAACCACATAAAGCCAGATGCACAAAGTGGCACATGCCGCTAGAGCTGGTTTTCAGTGCCCCTGGTGTGCTCACTCTCTCTGTTTCTCTTCTATCTCTCTCACTCTCTCTGCTTTAAAAATTAATAATAATAATAATAATAATAATTGCCTTTCAACTGCAGGTCCAGGGTGTCATTCACAGTCATAGCTATGCTTGGAGGTGAAAACTCATCCTATCTGCCAAGATTTTAGCATCTGTTTTCACCTGGACAGCGCATGTGAACTGGAGAGGAGGGAAGGGGAGGCAAGACCTCACTTGTACTGAATGTTTACTGTGTGCCATGCTTTAAATATGTTATCTCATCTTCGTTCAAACCACCTTGAGGTCGGCAGGCATCAGTATCTTTTTTTTACAAATAAGGAAACAAAGACATAAACTAATATTTTATGAGGTAAACAAGGGGCTAGAAGATGGTTCCGTGGCTCAAGTAGCAGAGCCTGCCCACCCGGGGCCTAAGTCTCCAGTCCCCACGTAAAGCCAGGCGCACTCGGACATTTGTTTGCAGTGTAAGATGCCCTGGTTCGCACACACAGACGTGTACAGACACATATTTATAAATAAATAGACATGTTTTAAAGCTCACTTTATCTCTCCAATTAAATGAACAACTATTTTTAAAAAAAAACAACAAAGTTAGCCGGATGTGGTGCATGCCTTTAATCCCAGCACTGGGGAGGCAGAGGTGGGAGGATGGCTGTGAGTTCAAGGCCACCCTGAGACTCCATAGTGAATTTCAGGTCAGCCTGAACTAGAGTGAGAGCCTAGCTTGAAAAACCAATAATAATTATAATAGTAAATGAATAAGTAAATAAAAGTAAAAAGTAAGATGGAGTAAGATGCCCAGTATCAACTTCTGGCCTCTTCACGCATAAGCACACACGTGTACACGCATCCACACACGTGCAATCATGCACACTCACCCACACCATGCACATACGCATGCACTAAATGTCGTCTGAGGCCAGAAAAGACCACCCAAAGTTATCTTTAAAAAAAATTTTTTTTTTGGTTTTTCGAGGTACGGTTTCACTCTAGCCCAGGCTGACCTGGAATTCACTATGGAGTCTCAGGGTGGCCTCGAACTCACGGCAATCCTCCTACCTGTGCCTCCCGAGTGCTGGGATTAAAGGCGTGCACCACCACGCCCGGCTTATCTGAAAATTTCTGAATCTCTTCCTATTTAAGTTTGTCTCCAAATCCACTGAAAGAAAGTCATGACAAAATGCGCACAGCTGCATTTACCTAGGTGAAGTGCACGCGCGATGCTTGCAGCCTGGGACTTGAGCGTACCACAGAAAACAACACCACCCTTTGTAACAACAGCGCCACGCTTAGGAAAGTGTCACATTATCACGGCACACACTTGACTTCCACCAGCCATTGGGAAATCAAAGCACCGAGCATGAGTCTACACCACGGCCCAGTGACCTAACAGAGGAACACAGGAGCGTCAAGCCGGCTTCAAGATCTCGGTACCGCACCAACCAACTAGGACACCAGCACCACATGCGCACTCACGATGACAAAGGCAGGAAGACTCGGAGCTCCCGCTACAGTGACCCTCATCTACCACCTCACATGGCAACCAAAGCACCAGATGCTACTGCCAAAGAAAGGCCGGATTAAATCTTTAACATAACACAAGCTGTCTGACATTTTGAAACTTTAGAAACAAGGCTACCTCACCAAACACTGGTGGGTTTGAAAACGAAGTAACTCTAAGGCAAGTCTTTAAGCAATTTCCACGTTGACAGTGAATATTAACCAAATTCAGGCAATTCTGAACCAACCGCTCCAATGACCACAACTTCCACCCAGACCTTTGATAGCCTGACCCCTGTGACTTCACTGGCTCTGGTTACATTTGAGTTCTAGCCCAGTTTCTCTCCAGGAATGTAAATCTTTTCTAGCAGTTGAGAATATAGCTTCCCGTAAATCCATTTGAAAAGCTGAATCAAATGTGAAATTCATTACGTCAAAAAATCGGAGCTAAAAGCAGGGAGTGGTGGCCCACACCTTTAATCCCAGCACTGGGAAGGCTGAGGTAGAGGATTATCAGGAGTTCAAAGCCAGCCTGGGGCTACAGACTGAGTTTCAGGTCAGCCTGGGCTGGAGTAAGACCCTGTCTGGAAAAAAAGGAGAGGCTGGAGATCTGTTAAAGGCAAGTTCTTTCAAAGCAGACTGGTCTGGGTGTGAATCCCTAGTTTAAGACAGACACACAAAGTCCCGCCTGCATCTGGAGTTCATTTGAAGTGGCAAGAGACCCTGCACACCCATATTGGCTTTCTCTCAGTCATATTATCAATTAATAATTTTTTTTTTTTTTTTGGTTTTTCGAGGTAGGGTCTCACTCTAGCCCAGGCTGACCTGGAATTCACTGTGAATTCTCAGGGTGGCCTCGAACTCACAGCAATCCTACCTCTGCCTCCCGAGTGCTGGGATTAAAGGCGTGTGCCACCACGCCCAGCTAAATATTTTTTTTTTAATTGTAACAATATAAAGGGGAAAAGGTGACAACCCAGCCTCCTGATTTGACAGTATTTCAGGTTACCAAGTATAACATAATAAAACTCCTGACCCAATTTCCTGACACAATCTGTCGGTCCAGCCCACGACAACTTCACAATACAGTTGCTAATTACATCACCGTGCGGTGTGGTCATTACGTCACCCAGCAGGAAGCAGCAAGGCCCCGCAGGCCCCAGCGCACTTTTCCAGTCTCCTTTCCTTAGTAGCTCAGGCTCACTGCAGACCACCTACTCCACAGACAGACCCTCTCCCCGCGCACGTCACCAGCTCTCCTCTCTTCCCCTCTGCTGTCACAGGCCAGGGAACCTGGGTCTCAGCTGGCCATCTTAAGAGTGGTCAGTGAAAGGGGCTAAAAAGTTCAGATTCAAGGCAACCTCCCCCCGCGCGGCCAAAACACGTTTCCTAATATGCGGGATTCCTACGTCCTGAAACTCTTGGAACGTGCAGAGAGCCTTAGATGACCTTCAGGTGTCATCTTCAGGCGTCGCTTCTGATTTGGCTTGGGATCCTAACTTTGCGCGAGACTGGATCCCTGCTTGCAGCCTTCCAGCTTTGGGGGGAGGCGCACAGAAGGGTCTGTCTGTCTGTCTGCGTGCGTGTCTCTGCGCGCACACGTACGCGCCCTGGGCATGGCGACGGCGCCCCCCTGGGCTCCAGGATGACTTACTTGAGGAAGTACCTCTGGCCAGTGGCCGTGAAGGTCATCTCCCAGCCGGGGGGCAGCGGCAGCTCGTCCGTCACGTCGTAGGACTGCTGGCGGAGGTGCGCGTGCTGCTGCGCGGGGGGCCCCGCGGTGCCCGCGCCCGTGCCCAGCTGCAGGGACGCGGGCGACGAGTGCGAGCGGACGTGCTGGGCACCGCTGGCCAGCCGGGGTCCCGGGTGACCTCCGGACGAGTCGGTGCTGGACTGGCGCGAGTGCGAGCCGGAATCGGGCTCCTTGAAGAAGGACTCGGGCAAGATCTTCTTCCGCCACGAGCTGGGCTTGGGGTTCATGACCGAGTTGAACAGGGCTTCGAGGTCCGTGTCCAGGTCCTGCGTGACGTGGATGACTTGCTGCCCCGGCGGCGGCAGCGGAGGGGGGGCCGAGGACGGATTCATCTTCTGCAAGGAAGAAGAGAGGGTCGGAGTCACCGAGGGAGAAGGAGTAGGGGGCAGGCTGGGTGGATAGACAGGTAGGTGTGCGCCTTGTGACTCTGCCTGGTGGGGGAGGGGTCCCTGCTGGGGATTTATGCAACTTTTAGCAAATAAATAAATAAATAGATAAATAAATAAATAAAAAGCCCGCGAGTGGGGGAGGATTAGAAAGGAGGTAAGAGGAGGTCAGGAGTCACCCGGGAGGTAGGGAGTTTCCACACTTGGGGACGTGGCTCAAGTGTTCCTGACAAATGACACAGGTCGCAGGCTTTCAAGCCAAGCAGGTAGCCCCCCCCCTTCCCTCCCCCCCGTCTCCCAGAGAAGTTTCAGCCCCACCCAAGTCCACCCACCCACCCACCCATCCATCCCTCCATCCCATCCCCAGGCACCGGGCGCTACCTGGGCGCGCAGGGAAGCCGTCGGGCCTGCTTCCCCCGGGGCGCGTCCCGAGCCGGCCGCCGAGGGATCCCGGACGCGGCAGGCGAGATCCCGAGCCGAGTCCCCGGAGCCGCCGAGCCTGGAGGTTGGGGGGTAGTGGTCGGGGGCGGAGGGGGGGGGTCTTAAGATCTCACATCCCCGGCGATGGCCTCAGGCGCCCGCCCCAGGGCCAGGAGGAGGGAGAAGCAGCCGACCGGCACGGGCGCCACCGCTCTGCGACTGTCCCATAAACAAAGTTGGGAGCAAGACTCCCACCCCCAGGAAAGGAGGCGGGCCCGAAAGTTGAGCTGTTGAATTATGCATGAGCTCCCTCCTCCGAGTCCTGAGCCGGCCGGGCCCCCGCTCGCCTCTCCTCTTCCTCCTCCCCCTCCCCTCCCCCTCCTCCTCCGGCCCGGGGCGGGATGCTCGGGTGCTCCAGGGGTAAGAGGAGAAGGCTGCCTCCCGCCCACTCCTCCCGGACCGAGCCCCGGCTCTGCATTCCTTTGCGTTTACCACGGATTGGGGCGGAATCCAAGGGAAAGTGGCCCGAGCCTGTTGAATCTTAGGGCTTGTGGACAAAAGCACAAACCTAAGAGGGACGCAGGGGCACATGCTTTTTCTTTTCTTTTTTTTTTTTTTTTGGCGGGGGGAGGATAAGGAGTGAACCAACGCCGAAGAAAAGTGGGTCCCGGACGCTGGATGTTGCCCCAGAGCCTTGGAGGACCGGGGATGGCACCGGTCTGGCCTGGGTGCACCCCGGGCGGGCGCGGGGAGGGAGACGCAGGCAGCCAGGCCGGCCCGGCCGCGGAAGGCTGCCCAGAGCTTGTGACCATATTTGGTCCGGTGAGCAGGCCACTTGGCTGCTGGGTTTGCGATTGTCTGCCGGAGCGCACGGTGCGCCCACCCCACCACCCCCTAAAACAGTGCCTAGGTGCCTGGAGATGCGGCCTCGGCCACCACTGGGCTGTAATCGCTCAGTCTTCCAAGCTGTCATCAATCTCTACTTGTCCCTAGCCCGGTGCTTCAAAGCCTCTGGGGTGGCCAAAGCTGCGTGTTAGGAAGGGCCGAGCCATCGCGCCCTCTCCCACGCGACATCCGCGGGGACAGTTGGGAGGATTGGAATGTCCCCGACGCCCTCCAGGGAGCCTGAAACCGGGATGGAACCGAAGCAGGTGGCTGGAAATTGGGTGCGCCAGTGACCCGGAAAAAGCCACCCACTCTCCCACCGACTGGACCTAGGCCTGAGGCGGAGACCCCAACACCACCACCACCGCCTGAAGGGCAGAGGGTCAGGCCTGGCAAGACAGCTGCCGGGAAGTGGGAGGCGGCCTTGCCCTCCTAGGGAGCAGCCAGCTGCTCCACTCCGACTTCCCTTCTCCAGCCTCTCCAAGAAAAGGGTGACTGCAGAGTAAGTCGCCTCGCACAGAGCCCTACACTACCCACTGATTAAAATAAGCACTCATGGGCTGCAGAGATGCCCCAGCAGTTAAGGCTCTTGCCTGTGAAGCCTAAGGACCCAGGTTTGATTCCCCAGGACCCACTTAAGCCAGATGCAGAGGCCCTGGTGCGTCCATTCTCTCTCTGTCTCGTAAATAAATAATTAATAAATAAAGGCGTGCGCCACCGTTCAGCAATGCCTGGCATTAATAACAATAATAACAACAACAACAACAACAATAGGGCTGGAGAGATGGCTTAACGGTTAAGGAGCTTGCCTGGGAAGCCTAAGGACCCAGGTTCGATTCCCAGAACTCATGTAAGACAGATACACATGATGATGAATGTGTCTGGAGTTCGTTTGCAGTGGCTGGAAGCCCCGGTGTGCCCATTCATATTCGTTCTCTCTCTCCCTCCCTCCCCCTTTCTTTTTCTCTCTCTCAAAAAAATTTTTTAATCTATAATTAGAACTGGGTGTAGTGGCCCATGCCTTTAACCCCAGCATTCAGGAGGCAGAGGTAGGTGGATCGCTGTGAATCCAAGGCCACCCTATGACTGCATAGTGAATTTCAGGTCAGCCTGGGCTAGAGCAAGACCCTAATTCAAAAAAAATATATAGAGAGAAAAAATATCTATAACTAAAGGAGAAAATTTAAGGGGAAAAACACTGCCACTCCATACTTCTTGCCTTGGCAAAAGTAGGAGAATTTTGAGGCCACTCTTTGGCTGCATCCTATCTGGAAGGGAGCTACATGACCAATTACCTGGACTTGAGATTCCAGGCTCAGGACAGCCTTAGACCAGGCTTCTTAAACTCCTTCCTCTGTTAGCCTGAGAGATGTTTGTGACACCTGGGTATATAGGTATATAAAAAGGTATACAAATCAAACACTTGTACTAAGTCATAAATAAATTTATCTTAGGACTGGAGGGATGGCTTAGCAGTTAAGGTGTTTGCCTGCAAAGCCAAAAGACCAAGGTTAGATTACCCAGGACCTACGTAACCAGATGCAGATGCACAAGGTGGCACATGAGTCTGGAGTTCCAATTGCAGTGGTTAAAGGTTCTGATGTGTGTCTCCTCTCTCTCTCTCTCTCTCTCTCTCTCTCTCTCTCTCTCTCTCTCCTTCCTACAAACAAATAAAAATATATTTTAGAGCTGGGAGTGGTGGCGTACACCTTTAATCCCAGCACTCAGGAGGCAGAGGTAGGAGGATCGCTGTGCGTTCAAGGCCACCCTGAGACTACATAGTGAATTCCAGGTCAGCCTGGGCTAGAGACCTTACCTAGAAAAATCAAGAAAAAAAAAAAAAGACAGCGGGTTACACCTGGGGTGGGGATGTGGCTAAGTGGCAGAGCTTTGCCTAGCTTGTGCCAGACCCCTCAGAGGAATCCCAAGTTCTGAATATCGAGAATGTTGTTTCCCTTATAGTACAAAGTGACAGAAGTGTATTTAGGGCCATTTCAGAAGTGTTGGAAGTTCTGTCCTAATCCCAAGCCAAAATTCATTTAACATTTTTTTATTACTTTTATTTATTTTTTATTAATATGAGAGGGAAAAAGGCAGAGTGAAAGAGAGAGAATGGGTGCCTCCATCCAGTGCAAACTCCAGACACATGCGCCACCTTGTGCATCTGACTTACTTGGGTCCTGGGGAGTCGAACCAAGGTCCTTTTGCTTTGCAGGCAAGCTCTTAACCACTAAGCCATCTCTCCAGCCCTGTCATTTTATTTTTGAGAGAGAAAGAGACAGCGAGAAAAAGGCAGAGCGAGAGAGCATGGGCAATCAGGGCCTTTCAGCCTCTGTGAATGAACTCCAGACAGGTGCATCCCTTTGTGCGCATGTGTGACATTGCGCACTTGAGTCACTATGCATCTGGCTACATGGGACCTGGAGATTCCAACATGCGTTCTTAGGCTTCGCCGGCAAGCACCTTAACCACTAAGCCATCTCTCCAGGCCTATTTAACATTTTTAATATATTTTTATTTTATTGATTTATTTGACAGAGAGAGCGGGAGAGAGAGAGAGCAAAAGAGAGAGAATGGGTGCACCAGAGCCTTCAGCCACTGCAAACGAACTCCAGACATGTGCGCCCCCTTGTGCATCTGTCTAATGTGGGTCCTGGGGAATCAAACCCTGAGTCCTTTGGCTTTGCAGGCAAATACCTTAACCGCTAAGCCATCTCTGCAGCCCCCATTTAGCATTATGTAGTGGGGTGGTTTAGAGGTAGGGTCTTGCTCTAGCCCAAGCTGGCCTTGAATTCACTATGTAGTCTCAGGCTGGCCTCAAACTCACAGTGATTCTCCTACCTCTGCCTCCCGAGTGCTGAGATTAAGGACATGTGCCACTACACCCATCCTCAGTTATCATTTTTTTTTAACAGTAAGTTTTTAATTTTTTTTTTAATTTTAGATAGAGCGAGCGAGAGAGAGAGAGAGAGAGAATTGGCATGCCAGGGCCTCAGCCACTTGAAACAAACTCCAGATGCTTGTACCACCTAGTGGGCATATGCGACCTTGTACCTGCCTTGCCTTTGTGCATCTGGCTTATGTGGGATCTGGAGAGTCGAACATGGGTCCTTAGGCTTTGCAGGCAAGCGCACTAACCACTAAGCCATCTCTCCAGCCCAACATTTTTTTTGAGGTAGGGTTTCACTCTATCCCAGGCTAGCCTGGAATTCACTATGTAGTCTCAGGGTGGCCTCAAACTCATGGCAATCCTCCTATCTCTGCCTCCCAAGTACTGGGATTAAAAGTATGCACCACCACACCCAGCTCAACAATTTTTATTTTATTTATTTTTGGTCTTTTGAGGTAGGATCTCACTCTAGTCTAGGCTGACCTGGAATTCACTTGGTAGTCTCAGGGTGGCCTTGAACTCACCACAATCCTCCTACCTCTGCCTCCCAAGTGCTGGGATTAAAGGTGTGCACCACCACACCTGGCCACAAAGAGCTTTTTTTTTTTTTTTTTTTTTTTTTTTTTTTTTTTTGGTGTTTTTGTTTTGTTTTGTTTCCAAGGTAGGGTCTCTCTAGTCCCAGCTGACCTGGAACTCTGTAGTCCCAGGCTAGCCTCAAACTCACAGCAATCCTGCTACCTGTACCTCCTGAGTACTGGGATTAAAGATGTGCACCACCATGGCCAGTGAGCAATTCGTTTTTAAATATTTATTAAGTCAGGAACTAGGGAGTCACAGGTAGGAGAATCCCTGTGTTCGAGGCCAGCCTGAGACACATAGTGAATTCCAGGT
Organism: Dipus sagitta; assembly: GCA_036346955.1. NCBI lineage: Eukaryota > Metazoa > Chordata > Mammalia > Rodentia > Dipodidae > Dipus > Dipus sagitta. The sequence goes on from CM070783.1 coordinate 105,114,667, forward strand.
CAGCCTGGGCTAGAGCAAGACCCTACCTCAAAAAAAAAAAAAAAGAAAAGAAAAAGAAAGAAATTTGCAGAGCTGGGAAGATGGCTCAGCGATTAAAGCCACTTGCTTTCAAAGCCTGACAACCTAAAGTTCAATTCTCAAGCCACATGCATAAGCCAAACACAAAAAGTTGTGAAAGACTCTGGTGTTTGTTTGCAGCAGCAAGAGGCCTTGTCATGCACACACGCACACGCACACACACAAGTAAATAAAATTTAAGGGCTGGAGAGGTGACTCAGTGGTTAAGGTGCTTGTCTGCAAAGTCTAATGACCCAGGTTCAATTCCCCAGTACCCACATAAAGCCAGATGCAAAAAGTGGTTTTTGTACCTGGAGTTCCTTTGCAGCTGCTGGAGGCCCGGGTGGACCCATTTTCTCTCTCTCTCTCTCTCTCCTCTATCTCTCTCTGCTTGTATATAAATAAATAAAAATATTTTTAAAAATAAATTATTTATTTATTTATTTTTATTAGAGAGAGAGAGAGAATGGGTGAACCAGGACCTTCAGCTGCTGCAAATGAACTCCAGATGCATGTGCCCCCTTGTGCGCATGTGAGACATTGCGTGGTTTCATCACTGCGTCTGGCTTACATGGGACCTGGAGAGTAGAACATGAGCTCTTAGGCTTCACAGGCAAGTGCCTCAACTGCTAAGTCATCTTTCCAGTCCAGTAAATATTTTTTTAAAAAATAAAAAGAATCTTTGGGCATGGTGGCACACACATTTAGTAGCCCTAGCACTCAGGAGACTGAGGTAGGATGGATCACTGTGAGTTCCAGACCAATCTGGGGCTACAAAGTTCCAGGTTAACCTGAGCTAGAGTGAGACTGTCCCTTGAAAAACATCAAAAAACAGAGGACTGAAGAAATGGCTCAGCAGTTAAATGCCCATCTGGGTTCTATTCCCCAGCACCCACACACATAAAACCAGTTGCACAAAGTGGTAAATGCATCTGGAATTCATTTATAGTGGCAAGAGGCCCTGGTGCACCCATTTTCAATCATATTCTCCCTCTCCCTCTTCTCTCTTCTCTCTTCTCTCTCTCTCCCAGTCTGACTTGAATTCACTATGTAGTCCCAGACTGGCCTTGAACTTAGAGCCATCCTCCTACCTCTGCCTCCTGAGTCCTGGGATTAAAGGTGTGTGCCACCACACCCGGTTGGCATTCTCTCTCCCGCACCACTTCTCTCCTTGCAAATAAATAAATAGGAAAAAGATTTTTAAATGCATTTCCATCACCTTCAAAGATAAGCAGAAGTTTCTGACCCTGCTGTTCGCCTGTAGGACTGCTGGAGAGGAAGTCATTGCAGGTCGCTCCCCAGGAAGCAGAGTCTCTGCAGGCGTTCTCAGATGTCACCACACTTGCAACAGTGAGGAAATTAGCTATGGAACTAGAGGAAGTGCCCAGGAAGGGATGGTTACTAATTCCGAAGCCGTGGGACTGACCTGATGATTAAAGATGGAAACTCGAGGTGGGTGTTTCCCACTCCAGGAGGGTGTGTGAGGGCGGGCGGGAATGGGGTGAGTGAGGATGGACTCTGCATTCTTTGTCAAGCTTTAAGAGTACGCAGTGGTGATCAGAGGAGTAGATGCCTGAAATGGAAATTGCACATATCACATAGCAAAAACTCCCAAGGGAAAGATGATGACATCAAACTAAGAGAGACGGATTGAGAGGGGGAAGAAGTATGATGGAGAGTGGAAAAACCTCCCAGGTCCCAAAGAGCCTGTAAGATGTGACAGTCAACCAGATGCATGGCATGTGCCTATCGTCCCAGCTACTAGGAAGGCTGAAACAAGAGAAGTGATCACTTTTGCCCAGAAATTCCAGGCCAGCAGGGCAATTTAGGAAGATCTTGTCTCCAAAAAAAAAAAAAGGACTGGGCAGAGGCTCAGTGGGTAAACGCTCACTACTCAAGCATGATGGCCCGGTTTTGGATGCTCAGAAGCACGTGAAGCCAGATGTGTTGGCACAGGCCGGTGGCAGGAGGGCCCACGAGATAGCTACGAGTTCCCAGAAGCTGCAAGACCGCCGTAAGTAGCACAGAACAAGAAACCCTGCCTCCAACAAGGAGAGACGGGAGGCCTGACATTGAGATCGTCCTCTGCCTCCCCCCCCCACACACACACATACGCTGTAGCCCACACACAAAGATTTTTGTTAGCCAGGCGTGGTGGCACATGCCTTTAATCCTAGCACTCAGGAGGCAGAGGTAGGAGGATCACTGTGAGTTCGAGGCCACCCTGAGACTACAGAGTGAATTCCAGGTCAGCCTGAGCTAGAGTGAGACCCTACCTCAGGGGAAAAAATAAAGGGCTGGAGAGGTGGCTTAATGGTGAAGCTTTTGCCTGTGAAGCCTAAGGACCCCCGGTTCGAGGCTTGACTCCCCTGGACCCACATTAGCCAGGTGCACAAGGGGGCACATGCGTCTGGAGTCCATTTGCAGTGGCACGCCCATTCTCTCTCTCTCTCTGCCTCTTTCTCTTTCTGTCTGTCGCTTTCAAATAAATAAATAAACAAACAAAAACTATATATATATTTTTTGTTTTTCGAGGTAGGGTCTTGCTCTAGCCCAGGCTGACCTGGAATTCACTATGTAGTGTCAAGATGGCCTCGAACTCTCAGTGATCCTCCTACCTCTGCCTTCCCAAGTGCTGGGATTAAAGGCAGTGCGCTACCGCGCCCGGCTACAAAGACTTTTTAAATTAATTAATTTATGAGAGAGAGAGAGAGAAAATTGATGTGCCAGGGCCTCCAGCCACTACAATCAAACTCCAGACGTGTGTGCCCCCTTGTGTGCATGCACAACCTTGCACATGTGTCACTTTGTATGTCTGGGTCACATGGGATCTGGGGAGTTAAACCTGGGTCCTTAGGCTTTGCAGTCAAGTGCTTTAACCACTAGGCCATCTCTCCAGCACCCCCCCCAAAATGTAAGTGATAGTAGGACTGGAGAGATGGCTTAGTGGTTAAAACAGTTGCCTGTGAAGCCTAAGGACCCAGGTTCAACTCCCCAGAACTCAGGTAAGCCAAATGGATATGATGGTACATGTTTCCTGGAGTTCATCTGCAGTGGCTAGAGGACCTGGCACACATACACACTCTCTCTCTCAAATAAGTAAATAAATAGCTAGGCATGGTGGCACTCAGAAGGCAGAGGTAGGAGAGCACCATGAGTTCAAGGCCACCCTGAGACTACATAGTGAATTTCAGGTCTGGGCTAAGTGAGACTTTACCTTGGAAAACCAAAAAATAAATAAGTAAATAAATAAAATTTTAAATAAACAAATAAATAAAATATTAAAGTGATAGTAAGATTTGCTGTTCTGCCAGCTCTTCAGATAATAGCTTAAATGACGTTTGCAGGACCGTGTCTATATCTTGTATGTATCTGGTCTGCACTGCCCACAGGACGCAGCATGGTGTAGTGGTAAGATAACTCCTGGAACAAAACACCCGAATCACGTCAGGCCGCATGTAAGCTCTATTCCTTTATTTCCTTTGTAAAATAAAGAACAGTAGCCGTACTCCAAAATATTCCAAGTTAACAGTGTGATGACTCACACCTGTTAATCCCAATACTTGGGCGGCTGAGGCAGGAGGATTGCCGCCACCTCTAGGCCAGCCTGGGCAACATAATGAAATCCAGGCCAACCTGAGCTGCCGAGTGAGATCCTGTCTCAAAACAACAGAGTTCTGTACGAAAGCAGTATCCGGAGCGGGTGTGGTCGTTCTAGTCTTTAATCCCGGCACTAGGAGGGAGGCTAAGCGAAAAGGATCTCCGTGAGTTCCAAGTTCTGCTTGGGCTAGAGTGAGCCCCTACCTGGAGCTGGGAGAGCATGATAAAAATGTTATCTTTGGCACCTGGAGAGACAGCTTAGCAGTTAAGGCACTTGCCTGCAGAGCCAAAGAACCCAGGTTCAATTCCCCAGTACCCACATAAAGCCAGATGCACAAGGTGGCCCACGCGTCTGGAGTTCATTGACAGTGGCTGGAGGCCCTGGCGTGCCCATTCTCTCTCTCTCTCTCTTCTCTCTCCCACAAATAAATAAACAAAATACTTTTTTAATTGGGGAAAGAAAAACATTATTTGTTGACTCATGGCTTGGGACACATCTCTAAAGTATGCTGGAGAATGGCTCTGCCTTCTACAATGAGCAAGTAACTCAACCTCCCTCAGACACAGGTTGCTCCCTTACAGATTAGAGATAATGCTGTGGTCATCGTCTGCCCTATTGCTGCCCTTTATTTTCACAATCTAGGTCTTGTATTTATTTACGCTATCGATTAAGCCATGACTCCATAGGGAACAGGCCCAGCGCTCGGGCTCTTTTCCATCAGTCCTCGCAGAGTGCGGACTCTGGGTCTCTGGCCTTCTTCTTCTTCTGGTCATTTTCCTTCGCCCGTCTCGGGAAGCTGACTCGGCTCTTAGAGTGCTTAATATGCTCAGTGCTCACGTTAATTCTCCTGGCGAGAATCCTGCCCTTGACTTGCTTATTCACGATGCCAGCAGCATGCTGAGCAACACTGCGGGCTCTTCCAGTCTTCTCGGGGTGACATTTATGAGGTGTTCCCAGTCGGACAGCACCCCTTCCCTTGACGTCTACAATGTCACCCTTCTGGTAGATTCGCACGTATGTGGCCAGTGGAACAACTCCGTGTTTTCTGAAAGGCCTAGAGAACATCTACTGGGTGCCTCTCCTCTTCCCTTTGTTGTCATTTTGGCAAATTACTGGAAGATGGTGGTTCCGGCCAAATGGACTGCCCTCCTTTTATTTACAGCCTTTAAAAAACCATTTTATGGGCTGGAGAGATGGCTTAGTGGTTAAGAGTTTGCCTGTGAAGCCTAAGGACCCCGGTTAGAGGCTCGATTCCCCAGGACCTACGTAAGCCAGATAAACAGGGTGGCGCATGCGTCTGGAGTTCGTTTGCAGTGGCTGGAGGCCCTGGTGCGCCCATTCTCTCTCTATATCTGCCTCTTTCTCTCTGTCTGTCTGTTGCTCTCAAATAAAATAAAATAAAATAAAATAAAATAAAATAAAATAAAATAAATAAATCTATTTTATTTTTATTTATTTGTTTGAAAGAGGCAGACAGACAGAGAATGAATGGGCACCCTAGGCCCTCCAGCCACTGCACGTGTCACCCTGTACATCTGGATTATGTGGGTCCTGGGGAATCAAACCTGGGTCCTTTGGCTTTGCAGGCAAGCACATTAACTGTTAAATCATCTCTCCAGCCCTATTTCCAGTGACTATCTTAACCAGGAAGCAGTGAATAATGCCTCCCAACTACCAGGACCCCCTCATCCCTTCCCCCACCAAGCAGGTATTGAAGTAGTTTCTTGTTTTTTGTTTTGTTTTGTTTTTATTTGTCAAGGTAGGGTCTTGCTCTAGCCCAGGCTGACCTGGAATTCACTATGTAGTCTCAGGGTGTTCTCTAACTTACTGTAATCCTCCTACCTCTGCCTCTCAAGAGCTGGGACTAAAGGCGCGTGCCACCAGTCCCTGCCTGATTCTTGCTTGTGCACTTTGAGAAGAGAAGTCCAACTACCCGTCTGGGAAAACCAAATGGATGGCAGCCTGGTGGCACAGTCCTAGAATCCTGCTACTTGACAGGCTGAGGCAGGAGGTTCACAAATTTAATGCCTGTCTAGAGCAACAGAGCAAGCTCAAGGTGAGCCTGGGAAAGTTAGTGAGACCTTGTCTCAAAAAGTTGAAGAAGCTGAGTGTGGTGGCACACGCCTTTAATCCCAGCATGGAGGCAGAGGATCGTGGTGACTTCGAGGCCACCTTTAGAGTACTGAGTGAATTCCAGGTCAGCCATAGCTAGAGTGAGACCCTACCTCGAAAAACCAAAAAAAAAAAATAAATAAATAAAAAAATAAAAAAAATAAAAAAAATAAAAAAACCAAAAAAGTTGAAGAAACAGGGACCAAGGGCTGGGGAGGTGGCTCGGGGATTAAAGGCACTGTTAGCAAGACCTGTGTGCCATATTTAATTCCCGAGTACGCATGTAAGGCCAGATGCACAAAGTGGCATATGCGTCTGGAGTTCATTTGCAGCCATTGCCCATTCTCCCTGTCTCTCTTCTCTCTCTCTGTGCTTGCAAATAAACAAATAAAATAGACAGGTAGAGAGAGAGGAGGGAAGGAGGGGGGAAGGAAGAAAGCAAGCAAGCAAGCTGGGAAGACAGCTTAGGGTAAAGCACTTGCCCAGCATGTGAGGCCTCAGCATCAATCTCCCGCATCGCTCTCCCCCAACCAAGAGACAGAGAGAGAAGAAAACTCACATGGGACCAGGGGGCCAGGCATGGTGGCACACACCTTTAATCCCAGCAGAGATGGAAGGATCGCTGTGAGTTCAAGGCCACCCTGAGACTACATAGTGAGTTCCAGGTCAGCCTGGGCTAGAGGGAGGCATTACCTCAAAAAATGAAAAAAGAAAGAAAGAAAGAAAGAAAGAAAGAAAGAAAGAAAGAAAGAAAGAAAGAGAGAGAGAAAGAAAGAGAGAAAGAAAGAAAGAAAAGGAAAGGAAAGGAAAGGTAGACAAACAGATTACAGATTACTGGGAGTGGAATGGCCTAAGTGAGGTCAGGGGAAGAGATTGAGTAAAAGGATTGGGTGAGGGTTAATCAAAATTCAGGATATTGTGACTAAGCCATAAGATAACTTACTTTTTTGGATAATGGCACACCCAGAAGCCATAAGCCATAAACTGTGACTAGAAAATTTTCAGTGCCAGGGATGGGATACCTTCCAGTGAGTTGATGGCCCCAAAACATCACAGGCCACTGCCAAGCTCTTCGTTTCCCAGTAGGAAAGACCCCAAAGGTCAGATTCTGTTGTGAAGACCCCACATACCTGGGCTCAGGTCACTGAGAAATCAGACCAGGCCTGAGCTGGAAACCTCCTCCTTGTAAACCAGCTGACAGAGAGCTGGAAAAAACTACACAGCATGCAGCCCTATGGGAGACAGAAGTCATCAGCGGTGAAAACAGTGGATACTGCAAGCTTCAAGTTTGGCCAGACAGGTTAAATGACCCAACGGGTGCAACAGTGGCATGTCTTTTATAGGGTAAATCAACCACTCTCTAATTGGACTGGAGGCCCGCTCTACAGGAGGGAATATATGCCTGATACTGAAAACCTAATCAAAAGCCTATGGTGAGGGAGTTCATGAGCCCTAGGAGTGTAGCGCCTGCTCTTGTCTAGCTAATTGCATGTACTAGGCTCACCAAACTGCCCTGCAAGCACTTTACTTAATGTTTATACCCATATATTAAGGCACTCTCACTTTTAGTTAGAGAAGCTTCTCTTTTCAGATGCCGGTGACCACTGGCATGACCCAAAAGTCACCATGGTGCTTAAAAGTAGTGACAGAGGAGTGTCCAGCACTGAAACATCTCTATCACACCCTCCAAGGCTCAGGGTCCATTGCAGAAGAGTTGGCTGAAAGAACGTCAGAGCCAGAGGAAGGGTAGACTGCTTACAATGCAACTGCCCAGACAGAAATTGGTCTCAATATCCATGACCTCGCAATGCCTGCCAATACCTTCACAAAACCCTCATAATAGGAGAAAAAGACAATGACATTAAAATAAAAGAGAGACTAATGGAGAGAGGGAGGGGATATGACTGAGAGTGGAGGTGTGAAGGGAAAGCGGGGGAGGGGAGGAATTATCATGGTTTGTTGCCTGTAAACATAGAAGTTGTCAATAAAGAAAAGAAAAGAAAAGCCAGGCATGGTGGCACATGCCTTTAATCCCAGCACTTGGGTGGCAGAGGTAGGAGGATCACCATGAGTTTGAGGCCGCCCTGAGACTACAGAGTGAATTCCAGGTCAGCCTGGGCTAGAGTGAGGAAGGAAGGAAGGAAGGAAGGAAGGAGAGGAAGTAGGAAGGAAGGAAGGAAAGAAAGAAAAGAAATCCCACATGGACAGAAGGGAGGGAGAGGAGAGTCCAGCTAGTTCCTCAGGACATGAGCTGACCCCAGCATCCAGGCAGCTGGCTGTAAGCACATCAGTGACCACCACTAAGACCAACAGAACCAGTGTGAGCCCAGGCCAGGCTGCATCATGTGCTAAGAAAAATGGAAACGCTGGGGCTGGGGAGATAGCTCAATGGGGAAAGGTGCTTGCCTGAACAGCCAGCTGACCCTGGGCCGATGCACAGAGTGCTGCATTCATCTACAGTTCCTGTACACTGGCAAAAGGCCCTGGTGTGCCCATACTCTCTCTCAAATAAATACATAAAAGTAAAATGGGGGGAATTTTTTTTTTTTGAGGTAGAATTTCACTCTAGTCCAGGCTGACTTGGAACCTCACTCTGTAGTTCCAGGCTGGCCTCAAACTCATGGTGATCCTCCTACCCCTGTCTCCCAAGTGCTGGGATTAAAGATGTGTGCCACCACACCCAGCTGGAAATATTTTTTTTTACTTTTTTTTTTTTTGTTCATTTCTTATTTATTTGAGAGTGACAGACAGAGAGAGAGAGAGAGAGAGAGAATGGGCTTGCCAGGGCCTCCAGCCCCTGCAAAGGAACTCCAGATGTGTGCGCCCCCTTATGCATCTGGCTAACATGGGTTCTGGAGATTCGATCCTCGAACCAGAGTCCTTTAGGCTTCACAGGCAAGCGCTTAACAGCCAAGCCATTTCTCCAGCCCTGGAAATATTTTATAGCAAAAAAAAAAAAAAATTGAATTGACATGCAGAATATGCATCCCAAGATTTCTCTTTCTTTCTTTCTTTCTTTCTTTCTTTCTTTCTTTCTTTCTTTCTTTCTTTCTTTCTTTCTTTCTTCGAGGTAGAGTCTCACTCTAGCTCAGGCTGACCTGGAATTCACTATGGAGTCTCAGGGTGGCTTCAAACTCACAGTGATCCTGCCTCCCAAGTGCTGGGATTAAAGGCTACCACGCCTGGCTCTGTCTTTATATACTTATGTACGGTGCTGGAGAATGAACCCAGGGCCCAGGGCATGCTGTACAGCTGAGCTCCACCTCCAGCCAAAGCTGCGAGGAAAGTTAAGTCCAATGGTGGTCATTGTTGCCTTAAAGACCAGAAGGACAGCCAGGCGTGGTGGCGCACGCCTTTAATCACAGCACTTGGGAGGCAGAGGTAGGAGGATAGCAGTGAGTTCAAGGCCACCCTGAGAGTATATAGTGAATTCCAGGTCAGCCTGAACTAGAGTGAGACCCTACCTTGAACCCCCCCCCAAGAAAAAGACCTGAAGGATAGCTAATATATCATAAATTCTCATTTTATAAATAAGAAAACAGGCCCGCCAGAGGGTTTTGTTTTATTTATTTGTTTATTTATTTAGTCAGTCTTTAGTTTATTGTTTTTTTCTTTTCTTTTTTTTTAATATCTTAAAAATATTTTTATTTTATTTATTTGCAAAGAGAGAGAGAGAGAGAAAGAGAGAGGAGCGATAGACAGACAGAATGGGCGTGCCAGGGACTCCAGCTGTTGCAAATGAATTCCAGATGCATGTACTATTTTGTACATCTGGCTTTGTGTGGGTACTGGGGAATCAACCTTGGATCGTTACACTTTCCAGGCAAGCACCTTAATTGCTCAGCCATCTCTCCAGCCCTTTTTTGTTTTTTTTTCGAGGCAGGGCCTCACTCTAACCTCTGCTGACCTGGAACTCACTCTGTAGACCCAGGCTGGCCTGGAACGCATAGCAATCCTCTGCCTCCCAAGTGCGCTATCATGCCCGGCCCCAATGAATTTTAAGGCATTTTATTCAAATACTAATGAGGAAAACATGAAAAGAAAAACTGGGAGCCAGCTAAGAAAGGTGAGGGTTTCCACTCTCCCTTCCTGTGTGAGTGGGTGTCACTGTGAGCCCTTCTGCCAGACCACCTCATGGGGAAAATAATCCACCATTTTTTTAAAAAATTTATATTTATTTATTTATTTGATAGAAAGAGGGAGAAAGACAGAAAGAGAATGGGCGCGCCAGGGCTCCAGCCACTGCAAACGAACTCCAGACACATGCGTTCCCTTGTGCATCTGCCTTATGTGGGTCCTGGGGAATCGAACCTGGGTCCTTTGGCTTTGCAGACTGCAGCCTAATCCACTGTTTTTATAAGATAACCACTTGAGAGCACAGTCCCGCTGATATGCAAATCTTTCTCTCGGTTTGCAATCACTTTCCACCTGAAGTCTACCACCTCCTCCTCCCCCAGAGCCCTTCCCTGTCACCCCTCCCTCCCTCTGTCCACACCCAATCAGGGGCAAATGCTTTCACTCTCCCACAGCAGAGCCTTATCTCAAAATGTTCCCCTAGCCTCCTCACTGGCTTCCCCGCCTCCAGTCTTGTCCTCCTCTTGGCATGACGTCATCCCCTGGCTCCCTCCCAGAGAAGGGACAAAGGTCAAGGCTGGCGCCCAAGGTCTCCACAGCCCCTAGGCCTTGCTTCTGACAAAGTCCAGTGAGAAACCAGTGCCCTCTACCTACTGGAGCCAGGCTCTGGCCCAGGCATATCCCTGTGCAACTCCTGGTTTTTTTTTTTTGTTTTGTTTTGTTTTGGTTTGGTTTGGTTTGGGGTTTTTTTTTGTTGCTGTTGTTGTTTTTTTTTTTATTTATTTGCGAGTGACAGACAGAGAAAGAGGCAGAGAGAGAGAGAGAGAGAATGGGAGTGCCAGGGCCTCTGGCTGCTGCAAATGAACTCCAGATGCATGGTCCACCTTTGTGCATCTGGCTTTACGTGGGTATCGGGGAAATGAACTTGGGTCCTTTGGCTTTGCAGGCAAGTGTCTTAACTGCTAAGCCACCTCTCCAGCTCAGTTCTTTTTTCTTTCTTTTAATATCTTTATTTGCAAGCAAAAAGAGACAGACAATGGGCACACCAGCGCCTCTTGCCACTGCACATCAACTCCAGATGCATGAATCACTTTGTGCATCTGGCTTTATGTGGGAATCAGGGAATTGAACCCTGGCCAGCAGGTTTTGCAAACAAGTGCCTTTCACCACTGAGTCAGCTCCCCCGCCGTTCCTCTGTCAACACCAGTGAGTGTATCCTGACAGTTTTTAAGGTATTTGCCCAGCATTCACTATAATTTGGTCATATCACATCTAGACTCTATAACAGGATTGCCACTTTTTGTTGTTGTTGTTGTTTTTGAGGTAGGGTCTCAGTGTAGCCCAGGCTGACCTGGAATTCACTATGTAGTCTCAGGGTGGCCTTGAACTCACAGTGATCCTCCTACTTCTGCCTCCTGAGTGTTGGGATTAAAGGTGTGTACCACCACGCCTGGCTCTTAATATTTATTTATTTCCAAGGACAGAGAGGGAGAGAGAGAGAGATGAAGAGAAAGAGAGAGAAGGCCAAGGCTTCTAGCTGCTGCAAACAAACTACAGATGCACGTGCCACTTTGTGTATCTGGCTTTACATGGGTACTGGGGAATTGAACCTGGGTTGTTAGGCTTTGCAAACAAGCACCTTAACCTCTGAGCCATCTCTTCAACCCTCCCTTTTTTTTTTTTTTTCCTGTTTGTTTGTTTTACAAGGTCCAGTCTCACTCTAGCCCAGGCTGACCTGGAACTCATTCTGTAGCTCCAGGCTGTCCTCGACCTCACAGCGATCCTCCTACCTCTGCATCTCAAGTGCTGGGATTAAAGGTGTGCTCCACCACGCCTGGTTTAGCCCCCATTTTATTATTTATTTATTTATTTTAACTTTTTTTAACCACCAGCCACCTAGTTCCTCAGTCACCCTGGAAGCATTTAATTTAATTTAATTTAATTTAATTTAATTTAATTTAATTTATTTGAGAGAGAGAAAGAGGCAGAGAGAGAGAGAGAGAGAGAAAGAGAATGGGCATGCCAGGGCATCCAGCCATTGCAAGTGAACTCCACATACATGAGTCCCCTTGTGCATCTGGCTTATGTGGGTCTTGGAGAATCGAACCCTGCTCCTTTAGCTTTGGCAGGCAACTGCCTTAACTGCTAAGCCATCTCTCCAGTCCCTATTTATTTATTTAAAAAATATATAATTTTTATTTATTTATTTGAGAGAGTCAGAGAGGGTGAGGGAGGGAGAGAGAGAATGGGTTTGCCAGATGCATGTGCCATCTTGTGCATCTGGCTTACGTGCGTACTGGGGAATCGAACCTGGGCCCTTTGGCTTTGTAGGCAAATGTCTTAACCGCTAAGCCATCTCACCAGCAACCCCCCCTTTTTATTTCTGTTTCCTCTGCCTGATTCACAGGGTTTCTGGATAGGTGTACTGAGTGCATGTAGCTGCTTAGCCCAATGGCTTGTTGTCCCAACTATTCCTCCATCATTTTTACCTCAGGAAAATCTCATGCTTCTTTTCTTAGCCTTCCCCCTATGGGTTGCTGGCTTGATCTGAGTGGCTGATTCCAGCTAAGCTGAATGGTTAGAAACCTGGCGGCTCAGTTGTTAGGACTGTGGCTCAGAAGTCCTTGGGGCTGAACCTGCCTGGACTTGCTAAACCAGTATGGAGAAAAATTCCCCGAGTTGGGTCATCTCTAGCAAAACAGACTAGACCTTGACTAGATAAGGTGTTTGGACAGTGAAATAAATACGTGCTGAAGATGGTTCAGTGGTTAAAGGCACGATGGCCTGGGTATGAGTCCCCAGTACCCACAGAAAGCCAGATCGCATGCGTCTAGAGTTTGTGTGTAGTGGCAGGAGATCCATCAACTCAGGAGACTAGTCTCTAGTTAGAGTCGTTGGATTTGGAGCTACAGAATTTGATGTTTGCCCTGTTTTAAATTTTAAGTCAGATTCAATCTTCCTTTGCTCTGCCCAGTACCATCTTTTGCAGTGTGAATGTTCATTCTCTGCCATTATGTTTTCTTTTAGGTTTATGGCTCAGTTAAGAGACCTTGGACTATGGGACTGTTTGAACGGTGTTGGGATTGATAAAAACTATGGGGACATGTCTTTTTTTTTTTTTTTTTTTTCCCCCAAGGCAGGGTCTCGCACTAGCCCAGGCTGACCTGGAATTCACTATGTAGTCTCAAGGTGGCCTCGAACTCACAGTGATCCACCTACCTCTGCCTCCGGAGTACTAGGATTAAAGGCGAGTGCCACAAACCCGGCTTAATGTTTGTTTGTTTGTTTGTTTGTTTAATGTTTTATTTTTTATTAGCAGAGAGACAGAGAAGAGAGGCAAAATAGAGAGAGAATGAGCTCGCCAAGGCCTCTAGCCATTGCAAATAAACTCCAGATGTACACACCACTTTGTGCATTTGGCTTATGTGGGTACTGGGAAATTGAACGCAAGTCATTAGGCTTTGCGGGCAAGCACCTTAACCACCGAGCCATCTCTCCAGCCCTATGGGAACACTTAACATTGGACTAAATGCATTGCATTTTACATCATATGTGGTTATCAGTCTATGGGGGCCAGGGGCTAAATGTGGTGATTTGAATTAGTTGTCCCCCATTAACTCATGAGTTCTAAATGCTTGGTCTCCAGCTGGTGGAAATCTGAGCTTTTGAAAATTAGATCCTTAGTGGATGAGGTGTATTGTTGGGGGCAGGCTAATGCGTGCTATAGCCAGCTTCCCCTTGCCAGGGTTTGGCACACTCTTCTGTTTCTCTTGTTCACCTGACGTTGGCTAGGAGGTGATGTCCAGCCTCTGCTCATGCCACATTTTCCCCTGCCATTGTGGAGTTTCTTCTCAAGTCTTCTTTTTGTTTTTTGGCGGGGGGTGGGGGAGTTGCAAGGTAGGGTCTCACTCTAGCCCAGGTTGACCTGAAATTCACTATGTAGTCTCAGGGCGGCCTCAAACTCAGAGATCCTCCTACTTATGCCTCCTGAGTGCTGGGATTAAAGGCATGCACCACCATGCCTGGTACATTTATTTATTTATTTATTTATGAGAGAGAGACAGAGAGACACAGAAAGGCAGATAGAGAGAATGGGTGTGCCAGGTCCTCCAGCCACTGCAAACGAACTCCAGATGCATGCACCACCTTGTGCATCTCACTAGGGAATGGAACCCAAGGTCGTCAGGGTTAACAGGCAAGCAAGTTAACCACTGAGCCGTCTCTCCAGCCCCACATCCATCTTTGTGGGGAGCTGGTGACGAGGAGAGGATGGCCGAGGATATCTAATAACTTAATGATGGTTTGGATAGCTAGCCAAAACTGTCTATGAAGATAATATAACATTCTCAAAAGAAAAATATTTTTAATTTTTCAGGAAAAAAAACCCACAAGTACAGCTGGATGTGGTGATGCACACCTTTAATCCCAGCACTCAGGAGGCAGAGGTAGGAGGATAGTTGTGAGTTCAAGACAAGCTTGGGACTACACGTAAGTTACAGCTCAGCATGGGCTAGAACGAGACCCTACCTCAAAAATAGGCTTACGTGGGACCTGGAGAATCGAACCTGGGTCCTTAGGTTTGTCCAAGCAAATGCCTTGATGGCTAAACCATCTCTCCATCCCAAGAAGCTAGTATCTATATAAAGATAAAACATAAATGTTTCTCTGTGTACACTTAGGCCTATGTGACCATGTCAAGTAATGAACTGAAACATCACTCTCAAAGCTCTACCTGTATTACTAACATTTCAGATGTCAATGGAGGGCTGGAGAGATGGCTCAGCGGTAAAGGCTCTTGCTTGTAAAGTCTGCTGGCCTGGGTTCGATTCCCTAGTATCCACGTGAAACCAGATGCACAAAATATTATTTACAGTGGCAAAAGGCCCTGGTACACCCAATCTTTCTCCTTGCAAATAAATAAAATTAAAAAATATATAAATAAAATTAATTTTTAAAATATTTTATTTATTTATTTGAGAGAGAGAAACAGACAGAAAGAGAATGGGTGCATGCACAGCTGCTGCAAAGGAACTCCAGACGAGTGTGCTACTTTGTACACTTGGTTACTGAGGAATAGAACCTGGGTTCTTAGGCCTTACAGGCAAAAGCCTTAGCCACTGAGCAATCTCTCCAGCCCATAAAAATATTTTTTAAAATGTCAATGGAGGGCTGGAGAGATGGCTTAGTGGTTAAAGCACTAGCTTGCAAAGCCAAAGAACCCAGGTTTGATTCCCCAGGACCCACATAAGCCAGATGAACAAGATGGCACATGCGTCTGGAGTTTGTTTGCAGCAGCTGAAGGCCCTGGTGTGCCCATTCTCCCTAGCTCTTGCTCAAATAAATAAAATAAAATATTTAAAAGAATGTCAATGGACAATTAATACCAGTTGTTGGAGGGAGATTTGAAACTGCTGGCATTATCTATCCAGTCATCAATTACTTTTTTTTAAGATTTTATTTTATTTACTTATTTTTTATGTTTTTTTAACTGACAACTTCCATAATTATAAACAATATCCCATGGTAATTTCCCTCCCTCCTCCCGCACTTCCCCCTTTGAAACTCCACTCTCCATCATATTAAGATTTTATTTTTATTTATTTATTAGAGAGAGAGATAGAGAGAGAGAATGGGTGCACCAGGGCCTCCAGCCACTGCAAACGAACTCCAGATGCGTGCGCCACCATGTGCATCTGGCTTACGTGGGACCTGGAAAATTGAACCGGGATCCTTTGGCTTGGCAGGCAAACACCTTAACTGCTAAGCCATCTCTCCAGCTCACCAAATACTTTTTGAGATGTGTGGGGTTAGGGTTAGAGTTGAGGCCATTTTGGACTCAAGCTGCACTCAAATAATCCTCCTGCTTCGGCCTCCTGTGACGCTGTTACTATGTAACTACAAGGCCCGGTAAACCTGGGAGCTGAGTTCGGGAGTTCACCTCCTGATAAGACATTCCCTGGGCGATGACGTCATTTAGCCCCTCCCTCTACCCAAGGGAGTCCCCGGGCTGGTTATACCAGCTGTTCAAGTCGCTTCACTCGCTTGTCTTTTTTCCTGTTGACAGCAGCCAAGCATCTGGAGCTCTCTATTAGCTCTGTCCACACTGTCCACACTCACCCAAGCAAGCTCAGTGTGTGCGCTGGGGAGGTGCACCACTCCATGGTGCAAAGCGGGGGACACAGCTCTTTTATTTTATCTGATTTATTTATTTGTTGTGGGTTCTTTTTGGAGGTAGGGTCTTACTCTAACCCAGGTTTCCTGGAACTCTGTAGTCCCAGGCTGGCCTCAAACTCACAGCAATCCTCCTACCTCTGCCTCCCAAATGCTGGGATTAAAGGCGTGCACCACCACGCCTGGCTCTTATTTATTTATTTATTTATTTATTTATTTGCGAGGAGAGAGCTCAAGAGAGCCTCTCACCACTGCATACAAACTCCAGAGCCATGTGCCATTTTGTGCATCTACCTTTATGTGGGTACTGGGGAATCGAACCTTTTACTGCTGAGCCATCTCTTCAGCTTCAAATGTTATTTCTTTAGTTTCTTTAGTTAGCAAGTTAGTTATTTGACAGAGAACAGACCCACCAGGGCCTAGCCACTGCAAACAAACTCCAGGTGTATGTGCCACTGTGTATCTGGTTTATGTGGGTCCTGTACAGTCAAACCCAGTTTGTTAGGCTTAGCAGGCAATCGCCTTAACTACTGAGCCATTTCTCCTGCCCCAATCAAATGTTATTTTATAAATTAATCACTTTGAACTCAGAATGGGGTGCATTTTTTTGTTTTGATTTTTTTTTTTCTTTTTTTGCTTGCTTGTTTGTTTGGTTGGTTTTTCAAGGTAAGGCCTCGCTCTCTAGCCCAGGCTGACCTGGAATTCACTATATCATCTCAGGGTGGTCTCAAACTCACAGCAATCCACCTACCTCTGCCTTCCAAGTGCTGGGATTACAGGATTAAGTGGACGAGCCACTTTACCCAGTTGAAAATGTTTTGTTGTTTGTTGGCTTTGAGGCAGGGTATCACTCTTGCTCAGGATGATTTCGAACAACTCATTACATGCACCCCAGGCCGGCCTTGAATTCAAAGAGATCCCGTGATCCCCCTGCCTTGGCTTCCTGTGCACTGGGGTTATAGGCAAGAACCACTACACTGGGCTTGCATGTGTTTTGTTATATTAAAAAAAAAAAAAAGGAGCCGGGCATGGTGGCGCATGCCTTTAATCCTAGCACTCGGGAGGCAGAGGTAGGAGAATTGCTGTGAGTTTGAGGCCACCCTGAGACTCCATAGTGAATTCCAGGTCAGCCTGAGCTAGAGTGAGACCCTTCCTTGACAAAACAAAAACAATAAAAAGAAAATAGAGCTGGAGAGATGACCTAGCATTTAAGGCATTTGCCTGCAAAGCCTAAAGAGCCAGGTTCAGTTTTCCCAGTACCCACATAAACCAGATGCATATGGTGGTGCATGCATCTGGAGTTTGTTTTCAGTGGCTAGAGGCCCAGATGTGCCCATTTTTTTTCTCCCTTTCTCAAATAAAAAAATAATAATAATGGGGTCTGTGGATGTAGGTCAGCGGTTCAGCGCTAGTGTAGATGTTCAAGGCCCTGGATTTAATCCCCATCATTGAAAAGAGAGAGAGAGAGAGAGAATATTTCTATGGTAGTAGGGACTCCAGCAATCCTCCGTGCTCCGCATGTGTGGCAGTCCCAAACCTCAGCCTGTCCAGACACCTTGGCAGAGTCCTACACTTGTAGAAGTCACTATGTAACAGCCAATTTCAGGGCTACATGGGCACAAACCTAGAACTCCAAACATGTTAGTTCCACTGAGTCCTTTCCCGTTGTTCTGACAAAGACTCCAGGCAGGAGAAATCATACAAAGCATTCTGCTCTCCTATCATTTCACAGGAAGGAAAATATCCTGAAGATACCTCCAAAGAGAATCAAAACATCTTGATAAAATGGCCAAGAAAAGCTATGTTGGAAGCTGGGCGTGGTGGCGCACGCCTTTAATCCCAGCACTGGGGAAGCAGACGTAGGAGGATCACCATGAGTTCGAGGTCACCCTGAGACTACATAGTGAATTCCAGGTCAGCCTGGGCTAGAGTGAGACCCTACCTCAGATAAAAGAAAAAAAAAAAAAAAACTATGTTGGGGATTTGGGCAGACAGAAGTAGGAGGAGTGCCATGAGTTCGAGGCCAGCCTGGAACTATAGAGCGAGGTCCAGGTCAGCCTGGTTACAGTGAGACTCTACCTCGAAGAAGAATAAATAAATAAATAAATAAAACTATTTAAATACAAAAGCAAACTCCATGTTGATGAGCTCATGTTGGCCTTCCTCCCCAGCAGCAGGCTTCTGCCTGTAAGATCCACTCCGCCCTGCCAGCCCACCCCGAGAAGAAAGCCGTCCCTTCTCGCAGGCAGAGCACACACAAATCTCTGGAAAAAAGGGGGAAGTGTTAGGGCAGGACGGCATACTTGGGAGGGAGGTGGAAGCAAGAGGATCAGGGCTTCAAGGTCATCCTCAGCCACACAGGAAGTTAGAGGCAAGCCTTTGCTAACAGAGATCCTGTGGATGAAGAAAGGAAGGAAGACAAGGAAGGAAGGAAGGCAGGCAGGCAGGCAGACACGGGGAGGGCTGGGGGAATGGTTCTCAGCGGTTAAAAGCACTTGATGGCCTGGGTTAGATTCCCCAGTGCCCATGTAGAGCTAGATACATAAGATTGTGCATGTTTCTGGAGTTCATGTGCAGTGCCTAGAGGCCCTGGCATGCCCATCCTCTCTCTCACTCTTAAATAAATAAATAAAATATTATATTATAAAAAGAGAGAGAAGGGCTGTAGAGATGGCTTAGCAGTTAAGGCCCTTGCTTACAAACTTGATGGCCCAGGTTCAGATCCCTAGTACTCACATAAAGCCATATACACAAAGTAACACATGCATCTGGGATTGATTTACAGTGGCAAGACACCATGGCATGCCCATTCTCTCTCTCTCTACTTAGAAACAATAATAAATAATTATTAAGGCTGGAGAGATGGTTTAGCAATTAAGACGCTTGCCTGCAAATCAAAAGGACCCAGGTTCAATTCTCCAGGGCCCAGGTAAGCCAGATGCACATGCTAGCACATGTGTCTGGAGTTCATTTGCAGTGGTTAGAGGCCCTGGTGTGCCCATTCTCTCTCACTCTCTCTGTCTCTAGTAAATAAATAAATAAATAAATAAATAAATAAATAAATCTTTAAAGTGAGACCTACCTTGGAAAACCCAAATAATAATTATTAATTTGGGTGGGGGGTTGAGGTAGGGTCTCACTCTAGCCTAGGCTGACCTGGAATTCACTCTGTATTCTCAGGGTAACCTCGAACTCATAGCAATCCTCCTACCTCTGCCTCCCTAGTGCTGGGATTAAAGGCGTGTGCCACCATTCCCGGCTTAATATTTTATTTTTATTTATTTATTTGACAGAGAAAGAGGGAGAGGGAGAGAGAGAGAGAGAGAGAGAGGATGGGTGTGCCAGGGCCTCTAGCCACTGCAAACTCCAGACACTTGCGCCTCCTTGTGCATCTGGCTAACGTGGGTACTGGGGAATTGAACCTGGGTCCTTTGGCCTTGCAGGCAAATGCCTTAACTGCTAAGCCATCCCTCCAGCCCTAACACATAATTTCTTAAAAAGGGAGAAGCAGCTGGTGGTGCATGCCTTTAATCCCAGCACTTGGGAGCCAGAGGTAGGAAGATCGCCATGAGTTTGAGGCCACCCTGAGACTACATAGTGAATTCCAGGTCAGCCTGGGCTAGAGTGAGACCCTACCTTGAAAC
Source organism: Dipus sagitta (assembly GCA_036346955.1). NCBI lineage: Eukaryota > Metazoa > Chordata > Mammalia > Rodentia > Dipodidae > Dipus > Dipus sagitta. Next base: position 105,134,326 of record CM070783.1, read on the forward strand.
CCCCCCCCCAAATAAAATAAATAATAAAGGGGAGAAGTAAGGTAAAAGTGGAAACTCCTCTCCCAGGCATCTTTGTTAGCTCAGTTTATAGTTGGTTACATAAATAAGGAGGTTATTCAAGAGAAGGAGGTCACAGGCTTACCAGGGATTAAGCATAACTATGTCGTCTGTTCTGGGAAGAAAATGATACTCTGCACTCGTCTAACACCCTTCATCCATCCAACAATAATACAGAAGACTTTGTACTTTCAGCCAAATATTGCAAAGTACTTAACAAATGTTTAACTCACGAATCCTCAGAACAATCGAGAAAGGACAACTTTTGAAAGGAAGAAGACAGGCTGCCCTCACTCCCACACTGCAATGGGAAATGAATCTAAGGTCAGAAGGCATGGGTGTGCACCCAGCCAAGGGGCACAGCTGAGAAACAGCCCTGGGGAGACGCGAGACTCACCAACGTGCTCAGAAGTGGCCATCACGAGCTCATCACGCCCACCGCGGCTCAGCACTGTAGCCGCAGAGATGGGGAAGAAGGTTAGAGCCAGAGGATGGAGAGGAGTGCCTTGGGACACTGTCCTGTGCCCATGAAGTGGTCATTGCATTCATGACCTTGTATCAGCTGCTCTTACCTGCATAATGCTGGGTCCATCAACATGTAATGGATGATGGAGGAGAGAAAAAAAAGGGGAGGGTTGGAGGGATGGCTTAGCTGCTAGATGCAGAAGGGGGCGCAGTCTCTGCAGTGACTGGAGGCCCTAGTGTGCCCATTCTCTCGCTCTCGCTCTCTCTCTCTCTCTCTCTCTCTCCCTCTTTCTTTGTCAAATAAAAAAAAAAAAAAAGACATCAACCTAGAGGAAGAAGGGCTTATGTGGAAGGGGGAGAGAAAATAATGAAAGGGGGTTATAATCAAAATATATTAGGTACATGTGTGAAAATTGTCAATGAAAAGGATGAAAAATAGAATTTAAAGAAAAAAAAAAAAAGCCAGGCATGATGGCACATGCCTTTAATCCCAGCACTTGGGAGGCAGAGGTGGGAGGATCGCTGTGAGTTCAAGGTCACCCTGAGACTACAGAGTGAATTCCAGGTCAGCCTGGGCTAGAGCGAGACCCTACCTCAAAAAACAAAAACAAAACAACAACAACAACAATAATAATAATAATAAATTTTTTAAAGAGAAAAAAGAATTAGCACCCAAGGGCATTCCTGGGTTTGAACATGCTCTAACATGTCCTGGGCAAAGAATTTCAAAAAGGGCAGAAGTGAACAAGAGTAGCTCTTGTTCATTCTTCCAGCCCAGGATTTTCAAAAAGGGTTTGGTTTTCAGTCTTTAAAGGGTCTTTTAAAACCTCTCCAAAGGTTTGAATGTCTAGTAAAGGAATTTTTATCCCCTGACATACACCCTAAAAATCAGTTTAAAGGCTTGTGAGTTTTTCTTTTCCTTTTTTTTTTTTTTTTGGTTTGAGGTAGGGTCTCGCTCTAGCCCAGGCTGACCTGGAATTCACTCAGTAGACTCAGAGTGGCCTGGAATTTACGGCTATGCTCCTACAACTGCCTCCTACCTCCTACCTCCGCCTCCTGAGTGCTGGGACTAAAGGTGTGTGCCACCATGCTGGCTAAGGCTCATGAGTTTTGAAAGGGGTTTACCAGGCAAGTGAAGGCTTGTCTGAGATGACAAGGGCTGGTGATGCTGGGCTTACATTTCTGTTTTGAGCGGCAAGGTTGTTTGAGAAGAGGTCTCACTATTCGGCTCAGTGATCCTCCTGCCTTAGCCTCCCAAGTGTTAGGATTACAGTCATGTGAGACCATAAGACCGTGCCTAGCCTTGTAGATAGTGTTGTGCTGTGAGACTGGCCATATGCTCCCATGATTCAGGCACATTCAAATACTTTCCCATCTTGAAATCAGCTCTCTGGAACATGCAACATTAGGACCAGCTCCCTCCAAATTAGATGCTGCTTTTAGGGAGATGCTTTGTGTGTTCAATCAGGTTTTCTTTCTTGCTTGCTATCCTAGCTTTTTTTGTTGTTGTTGTTGTTTTTCTTTTCTTTTAAATTTTTTGTTTGTTTATTTATTTATTTGAGAGCGACAGAGAATGAGGCAGAGAGAGAGAAAGAATGGGTGTGCCAGAGCTTCCAGCCACTGCAAAAGAACTCCAGACACCTGCGGCCCCTTGTGCATCTGGCTAACATGGGTCCTGGGGAATTGAGCCTTGAACCAGGGTATTTAGGCTTCACAGGCAAGCGCTTAACCGCTAAGCCATCTCTCCAGCCCTTGTTTTGTTTTTCGAGGTAGGTCTCACTCTAGCCCAGGCTGACCTGGAATTCACTATGGAGTCTCAGGGTGGCCTCAAACTCACGGCGATCCTCCTACCTCTGCCTCCCGAGTGCTGGGGTTAAAGGCGTGTGCCACCACACCCGGCTTCAGCTTTTGTTTTTTTAATGGAAGGAAAGGGTTTGTTTCTGTTCACGGTTTCGAGACGAAACTTCAACATGGCAGAGAAAGCAAGGCCCAGGCAGGAAGCCGGCTCACATCATCACGTATCAACAGGGACGTGGGGCAGTGAGCTGAGTTCCAAGCACCCAGCGGCCTGAAGGAATCAGGTCTGATCCCGGTGACGCACCGCCAAGTCCCCACCTCCCACACCGTCCCCAGCTAGGGACGAAGCATTCAAACACATGACGAAATGGGGGACATCTGACATTCAAACGACCACAGTGGTCACCTCTGGGTGACACATACTGACTGGGAGGGGGCAGGTGGAAGAGGTCCATAGATTCCACCATTCAAACGACCACAGTGGTCACCTCTGGGTGACACATACTGACTGGGAGGGGGCAGGTGGAAGAGGTCCATAGATTCCACCTCTGCACTCAACCTCAGTGCCCAGCAGTGCCCAGCAGTGCCCAGCAGTGCCCAGCAGACCCAGGGGCAGAGCTTCCTACTGCCCCAGAGCACGTCAGGGAATGAGGTACTGGTGGACAGCTATCCTGTTCACTGAGTGACCTCAAAGCCAGTGATGTGTGTGTGTGTGTAGTATGCACCAGGGTCTCCTGTTGCTGCAAACAAACACCCACCTGGCTTTATGTGGGTGGCTAGGGAATTGAATCCCAGGACGGCAGGCTTTGCAAGAAGGTGCCTTTAACTAAGCCAGCTCCCCAGTCCCAATTAATCATTAGTGAACAGGAGGGAAAAGAAAGCATGGTCTACATTTATACTTGAATCTAACTAAAAGTATGATGCCTTGCTTGCTGAGAGAACAAAGGCTTGCTTTTCAAAGTGTCCCCAGAGGCCAGCAGTATTCACATCATCTGGATCCCACCTTAGACTTACTGATGCCGAATTTGCAGTGGCAAGAAACCCTGGCACACACAGAAACAGCACATGCAATTAGAAAAAAGCAAACACCATATCATTTTCATGATTAAAAATGTCATTAAGGGGCTGGAGAGATGGCTTAGCGGTTAAGGCATTTGCTTGCAAAGCCAAAGGATCCTGTTTCGATTCCCCAGGACCCACATAAGCCAGATGCACAAGGGGCCGCATACATCTGGAGTTCATTTGCAGTGGCTGGAGGCCTGGTGCCCATTCTCTCTCTCTCTCTCCCCCACAAATACATAAAATTAAAAATAAGGGCTGGAGAGATGGCTTAGCGGTTAAGGCATTTGCCTGCAAAGCCAAAGGATCCTGTTTCGATTCCCCAGGACCCACGTAAGCCAGATGCACAAGGGGGCGCACGCGTCTGGAGTTCATTTGCAGTGGCTGGAGGCCTGGTGCCCATTCTCTCTCTCTCTCTCCCCCACAAATACATAAAATTAAAAAATTAAAAATAAGGGCTGGAGAGAGCAGCCCAAGAGGATTTCACCAACAAATCGAAACATGCATCACGAAGGACTTATGACAGCCAAACATTAAAAATCAGGGAGAAACTACGGAGTACATTTACCAAACCATTCTAAGGGACATTCATTTCCATCCGAGTTCTTCAGTTTGAGTTTCTGTAGAGAAAATCCTTTTTGTTTGTTTGCTTGTTTGTTTTGTTTGAGGTAGGGTCTCACTGTAGCCCAGGCTGACCTGGAATTCACTATGTCGTCCCAGGATGGCCTCGAACTCATGGCGGTCCTCCTACCTCTGCCTCCCAAGTGCTAGGATTAAATGCATGTGCCACCATGCCTGGCTTGTTTTTTTTTTAATATTTTATTTTTTACTTATTTATTTGAGAGAGAGAGAGAGAAAGAGGTAGATAAGAGAGAATGGGAGTGCCAGGGCCTCCAGTCACTGCAAACAAACCCCAGACACAAGCGCCACCATGTGCATCTGGCTCTATGTGGGTACTGGGGAATCGAACCTGGGTCCTTAGGCTTCACAGGCAAGTGCCTTAACTGCTAAACCATTTCTCTAGCCCTTCTTTTGTTTTTGTTTTTTTTTTGTTGTTGTTTTTTTGGTTTTTCGAGGTAGGGTCTCACTTTAGCTCAGGCTGACCTGGACTTCACTAGGTAATCTCAGGGTGGCTTCAGCGATTCTCCTATCTCTGCCTCCCGAATGCTAGGATTAAAGACGTGTGCCACCATGCCCGGCTTCTTTTGGTTTTTTAAGGAAGAGTCTGGCTCTCATCCAGGCTGACCTGAAATTCACTATGTAGTCTCAAGGTGACCTCCAACTCTCAGTGATCCTCCTACCTCTGCCTCCTGAATGCTGGGATTAAAGGTGTGCACCACCACGCCCAGCAAAACCTATTTTATAGTACATTGAATTTGTCTTTGAGGTCAGATGCACAAGGGGCCGCATACATCTGGAGTTCGTTTGCAGTGGCTGGAGGCCCTGGTGTGCCCCTTCTCTGTCTCCTCTCTGTCTGCCCCCCTCTCAAATAAATAAATAAATAAATACTTTAAAAAATGTGATTAAAAAGTGATTGAAGATGAGCTGGGCGTGGTGGCGCACGCCTTTAATCCCAGCACTCGGGAGGCAAAGGTAGGAGGATCGCTGTGAGTTCGAGGCCACCCTGAGACTCCATAGTGAATTCCAGGTCAGCCTGGGCTAGAGTGAGACCCTACCTCGAAAAACCAAAAATAAAAAAAAAATAAAAAAAAGTGATTGAAGATGACTGATTAAACCTATATTGAAATAAGAATGAAGTGATTTTAAAAATTAAAAGGGGGGGTGCTGGAGAAATGGCTTAGCAGTTAAGGCACTTGTCTGGGAAGTCAGATGACCCAGGTCCAATTCCCCAGGACCCACATAAGCCAGATATACAAGGTGGCACATGCATCTGGAGTTTGTTTCCAGTGGCTAGAAGCCCTGGTGGGCCCATTTCTTTCTCTAACAAATAAATAAATTAAAAAATTTTTAAAGTATGTAACGGGGGGAAAGCTGGGTGTGGCAATGCATGCCTTTAATCCCAGCACTTGGTAGGCAGAGGTAGGCAGATTGCCATGAGTTGGAGGCCACCCTGAGACTACACAAGAAATGCCAGGTCAGCCTGGACTAGAGCGAAACCCTACCTGGACCTCGACAAACAAAACCAAACAAAAATAATTAACAGGAGAGAAAAAAGAGCAACAAAATTTTAGAAGTTGAAGGACCAGGCATGGTGGCGCATGTCTCTAACCCTAGTGCTTCAGAGACAGAGGTAGGAGGAACACTGTGAGTTTGAGGACAGCCTGAGACTACATTGTGAATTCCAGGTCATCCTGGGCTAGAGTAAGGCCTTACCTCAGAAAAACAACAAAAACAAAAACGGGGGGGGGGGGGGGGAACAGCGGAGGAGGAGAAGGTGAAGAAGAGGAAAGACCTAGGGCTGGAGATGGAGAGATGGTTCAGTGGTTAACACACTTGCCTGCAAAGCTTAATGACCTGGGTTTGATACCGCAGTACACACATAAAGCCAGATGCATGAAGTGGCACATGTATCTGGAATTCATTTGTAGTGGCTACAGTCCTTGGTGTGCCCATTTTCTCTCTCTCACTCTCCTCTTGCAAATAAGGAAATAAAAATAATTTATTGAAGAAGGAGGAGGAGGAGGAAGACCTAGCAGGGCATTGTGGCACATGCCTTTAATCCCAACCCTCAGGAGGCAGAGGTAGGAGGATTGCTGTGAGTTTGAGGCCAGTCTGGGATGACAGAGTTAGTTCCAGGTCAGCCTGGGCTAGAGTAAGACCCTACCTCAAAAATAAAAATAAATAAATAGGGCTAGAGAGATGGCTTAATGTTTAAGGTGCTTGCCTATGAAGCCTAAGGACCCATGTTTGACTCTTAAGATCCCACATAAGCCAGACACACAAAGGTAAGGCAAGCACAAGGTTGCATATGCGCAGTAGGTGGCACAAGCGTCTGGAGTATATGCAGTGGCTAAGGCCCTAGTGGGCCAATTCTCTCTTTCTCTCTGTCTCTCGCTCTTGCTCTCGCTCTCTCTAAAGAAAAATTAAAATTAAAAAATTAAAAATAAGGGCTGGAGAGATGGCTTAGCGGTTAAGGCATTTGCCTGCAAAGCCAAAGGACCCAGGTTCAATTCCCCAGGACCCACGTAAGCCAGATGCACAAGGGGGCGCACGCGTCTGGAGTTCATTTGCAGTGGCTGGAGGCCTGGTGCCCATTCTCTCTCTCTCTCTCCCCCACAAATACATAAAATTAAAAATAAATAAATAAATAAATTCTGGGAGTGGCTTGGGAGATGGCTCAGTGGTTAAAGAAGCCTGCCAACCTAGGTTCAATTCCCTAGTCACTCATGTAAAGCTGGATGGGCATTTGTTGAGCAAGTATCTCTAAGGTAGTGAGACAAGTCACTAGGATATATGCCTAGGAGTGGTAATAGCTGGGTCATATGATAAATCTATTTTTAGCTGTCTTAGGAACCTCCACACTGGTTTCCACAATGGCTAGACCAGATTGCATTCCCGCCAACAATGTAGAAGGATTCCTCTTTTTCCGCATCCTCGCCAGCATTTATTGTCATTTGTTTTCATGATGGTAGCCATTCTGACAGGAGTGAGATGGAATCTCAATGTAGTTTTAATCTGCATTTCCCTGATGGCTAGTGGATGGGCATTTGTTTGCAGGTGGCAAGAGATCCTATTGCTCCCTGTCCCAGGAACACACGTGTATACAGAAATAAATAAATATTAAAAACAGAGAGCTGAAGAGATGACTTAGCAGTTAAGGCACTTGCCTGTGAAGCCTAAGGGCCCAGGTTCAATTCTCCAGGTCCCACGTAAGACAGATGCACATGGCGGCGCATGCGCCTGGAGTTTGTTTGCAGTGGCTGGAGGCCCTGGTGTGCTCATTCTCACTCACTCTCTCTCTCCCTTCCACCTTCTCTGTCTCTAATAAATAAAAATAAATCTAAAAAAAGAGATAAAAGAAAAATAAACAAAACTGGCATAGTGGCACGTGCCTTTAATCCCAGCACTCAGGAGGCAGAGGTAGAAGGTTCGCCATGAGTTCAAGGCCACCCTGAGACTACAGAGTGAATTCCAGGTCAGCCTGGACTAGAGTGAGATCCTTTTTCAAAAACAAAACAAAACAAAGCAAAAAACAAACAAACAAAAAAAAAAAAACAGAAACAAAACAAAAATAAATGAATTCCAAAAGCAAGAAGAGAAAAAACTTCTATAGTACAGATCCAGAAGAAAGTGCAATGCATCCACCCTGAGTGACCTTCTGTTAATGACTTGGTCGTATCAATGCTCAAGGTTCAGTTGAGTTTGCAAGGATTCACTCTAAGCCAGGCTGACCTGGAGCTCACTCTGAAGTCCCAGGCTGGCCTTGAATGCAGAGTGATGCTCCCACCTCTGCCTCCCAAGTGCTGGGGATTAAAGGTGTGCGCCACCATGCCCAGCTTTCTGTAGGGTTTTTTGTTGTTGTTGTTTGTTTTTCGAAGTAGGGTCTCACTCTAGCCCAGGCTGACCTGGAATTCACTATGTAGTCTCAGGGTGGCCTTGAACTCATAGTGATCCCACTACCTCTGCTCCCCCCAAGTGCTGGGATTAAAGGCGTGCGCCACCATGCCCAGCAGATTCATTTATTTGTTTTGTTTTGTTTTCGTACACGTGGCTCTTATAAATTGGCCTGGCAGCCATCTTTATTCCACGAGCCCCCATGTCTAATCTTCCATATGCATATGCTACCATTGTTCTCAGTGAGCCACAGTAACGTCAGCCCTCTTCTCTTCCAGATGTTTCTCCAAGATGTGCTCACCAGCTGTCCTCCCGGTGGGAGAACTTGTGTGTGCGTGTGTTGGTTCCAGTAATGGACAGCAGGGACAAGAAGCCAATGTGGAAGGATGAGGACGGACTCAGGGCAGGACGGGACCTGCCAAGCCCTTCCTGGCACATGCGTTATAGGCAAAAAGGCAAGAGAGCAAGCTGTCTTGGATCAGAACCCTGGCAGTCTTCTTAGAGGTTAGTGTTCTCAGCTCACAAGCCAGGCCTGGGTTTCTGGAAGCTTCTACCATCATCTGGTTTGGTGAGAATATGGACATACTGAAAATCTACAGTGCTGTCATCCATCTGACTAGTTTTTGTTTTGTTTTGCTCTTTCTGTCTATCTCTTTTCTTTTTTTGTTTTTTCAAGGTAGAGTCTCACTCTAGCCCAGACTGACCTGGAATTCACTCTGTAGTCTCAGGGTGGTCTTGAACTCACACTGATCCTCCTACTTCTGCCTCCCGAGTGCTGGGATTAAAGGCGTGCACCACCATGCCCGGCTTGTTTTGCTTTATTTTTCTAACAATAAATATCTGCATAGACTAAAGAACAATTCTTCCCCCCCCCCGCCCCAAATATATAGTCCTTAGTAAATTAATAGTTGTTTCCTAAAAAAAAAAAAAAAATAGGGCCATCAAATGAATTTAGAAAAACTTAAAAGTTAAGTGATTTCCTTTTGCAAAGCACAGTTGTGTGCACAGTGGAAAGCGGATGGAAACATTGCTAAATTTTTTTTTTTAATTTCAAATATTTATTTATTTATTTGAGAGGGGAGGAGAGAAAGAGAAAGAGGCAGATAGAGAATGGGTGTGCCAGGGCCTCCAGCCACTGCAAGCGAACTCCAGAGGCGTGAGCCACCTTGTGCAATGGAGGATGGGGTGCACTTCTCCTTCTACTGGGGGTCACGAGGAACTTTGCATGCTGTGTGCTGGGCGGGGTCGGTCCCGCTCCCCTCACTCCCTGGATCTCACCGCTGCCTGGCTGGTTAGTTTTAGCTGAGACGCGTCTCCTGAGTGTGTTGGGATGGGAGACGGCCATGGCACTGACTGGAGCTGGTGTAGGCCGAAGACTCCCTCACAGGTCCACACTCTCCTGAGGCCGTCACGCTGCTGGCAGGATGCGGCCCAGGTCAGCAGGCACAGGCTCTGGCTCCACAGGTTCGTCACCCTCTAACCTTAGGCTGGGAGCTGTCACAGCGTGCTTATTCTCAGCTGACAGATGTGGTGCAGCCTCACAAACGGGGAGGCTCCCTTCCTGCGCATTTCCTGCTTGAGCCAACACTCTTCCTTTGGCCTTGTCAGTGTCCATAACTGCCCATCTGGGCCTTCCAGCACCCGGGGGCAGTGGCTGAGGAAACTGAGGCTCCCTGATAATGTGGTTGTCCCCTGACCTGAGGCTGCCAGGATAGCACAGTATTCAATACATTTTCTTTCAAGATGGAACCAGGCCACTGTCATAAAAGGCATACAGAATGCAGTGAGATTTTTCTCCTCAACTGACCTGTTCACTGGAGAAATAATTATTTTCTCACTAAAACTATGAGAGCTGAGGGTTGGTTAGGACTGTGAGGAGAGGACTTGATCTGAAGGTTAGGACTGAGGAGAGGACTTGATCTGAAGGTTAGGACTGTGAGGAGAGGACTTGATCTGAAGGTTAGGACTGTGAGGTGAGGACTTGATCTGAAGGTTAGGTCTGTGAGGTGAGGACTTGATCTGAAGGTTAGGTCTGTGAGGTGAGGCTGTGTCTTGAAGGTCAGGACTGTGAGGTGAGGACTTGTCCTGAATGCTAAGATTTGTCTACCTTTTGTCTAATGTACCTTTTGTTGTTGTTTTTATTTAATTTTTTTGAGGTAGGGTCTCACTCTTGCTCGGGCTGACCTAGAATTCACTAAGTTGTCTCAGGGTGGCCTTGAACTCATCAGAATCCTCCTACTCTGCCTCTTGAGTGCTGGAATTAATAATGTACCTTTTTGAGTGGGTTCTGCTTCCCCCTCTTCCCCTTCCTGCTCCCAGCGATTGTGTTTGTATTTGGTTTATTTTTTCTGTGTTCTTTTCAGTATTCTTTCCTCTTCTTCCTGGATTTCTGAAGTGTGCACTCTCTCTCTCTTTTTAATTTTTTTTTAAATTATTTTATTAACAACTTCCATGATTATAAAAAACATCCCATGGTAATACCCTCCCTCCCCCTACTTTCCCCTTTGAATCTCCATTCTCCATCATATCTCCTCCCCTTCTCAATCAGTCTCTCTTATTTTGATGTCATCATCTTTTCCTACTATTATAATGGTCTTGTGTAGGTAGTGTTCGGCACTGTGAGGTCATGGATATCCAGGCCATTTTGTGGCTGGGTGGAGCACATTGTAAGGAGTCCTACCCTTCCTTTGGCTCTTACATTCTTTCTCCCACCTCTTCCACAATGGACCCTGAGCCTTGGAAGGTGTGATAAAGATATTGCAGTACTGTCTCTCTCTCTCTCTCTCTCTCTTTTTTTTTTTTTTTTGATGGGTCAAAATGTCATCATGTACTTCTTTTATTATTATTTTTTTGTTTTTTACATTTTACTTTATTTTTATTAACAACATCCATGACTGTAAACAATATCCCATGGTAATGCCTACCTCCCCCCACTTTCCCCTTTGAAACTCCATTCTCCATCATATCCCCTCCTCCTGTCAATCAGTCTCTCTTTTATTTTGATGTCATCATCTTTTCCCCCTATTATGATGGTCTTGTGTAGATAGTGTCAGGCACTGTGAGGTCATGGATATCCAGGCCATTTTGTGTCTGGAGGAGCACATTGTAAGAAGTCCTACCCTTCCTTTGGCTCTTACATTCTTTCTGCGACCTCTTCCACAATAGACCCTGAGCCTTGGAAGGTGTGATAGAGATATTGCAGTGCTGAGCACTCCTCTGTCACTTCTTCCCAGCACCATGATGCCTTCTGAGTCATCCCAAGGTCACTGCCATCTGAAAAGAGAAGGTTCTCAATCAAAACTGAGAGTAGCATTAATATATAGGTATGAACATTAAGAGAAGTGCTTACTGGGCAGTTTGATGAGCATAGTATATATATTTAGCCAGACAGCAGCATATGTTACACCCCTAGGGATCGTGACTACCCCTGATTTAGGTTTTCAGTATCAGAGATGTATTCCCTCCCATGGAGCGGGCCTCCAGTCCAATTAGAGGACAGTTGGTTTTCACCACGACAGACGTGCCACTATTGCACCCATTGGCTCATTTGATAAGGCTTGATTGTTGAGACCTGGCTTCTCACAATAACCAAACAAAAATGGTGCTTTATTAAATGTAATGTCTAGATTTGTAAATAGGCACACTGAATATGTGAATGGTGTGGCCACTGTTTGTTCTGAAAATGTATCTTAGGAACAGTCTATAAAAAGTGACTAGTTTGGATGATAACTTTTTATAGATATTTTATTAATGTATCCATTTTGAGAGAGAGAGAGAAAGAAAGACAGAAGCAGAGAGGCAGATAGAGAGAATGGGCTTGCCAGGGCCTCTAGCCACTGCAAATGAACTCCAGACATATGCATCCTTTACATCTGGCTTACATAGGGTCTGGGGAATTGAACCTGAGTCCTTAAGCTTTGTAGGCAAACATCTTAACTGCTAAGCCGTCTTAGCACTCCAATAATTTTTTTTTAAATTATTTGTTTTTTTATTTATAAGCAGGTATTTACAACTGCTCCTGCAAACAAACTCTACAGTCATTCACCACTTTGTACATTTGGCTTTATATGAGTACTGGGGAATCAAACCTAGGCCATGCAAGCAGGCATCTTTAACTACTGAGCTATCTCTCCAGCCCTAATGAAAAACAAAATTGGAGGCTGGAGAGATAGTTTAGTGTTTAAGCGCTAGCCTGTAAAGCTTAAGGACCCCGGTTCGAAGCTTGATTTCCCAGGACCCACATTAGCCAGATGCACAAGAGGGAGCACGCGTCTGGATTTCCATGTGCAGTGGCTGGAGGCCCTGGCGCAACCATTCTTTCTCTCTCTCTACCTCTTTCTGTCTGTCACTCTCAAATAAAAAAATAAAAATAAAAAAAATTGGGAGAGCCAGTTTCTCTTTTTGTTCTGATTTTTTTTTTGTGTGTGTGTGTGTATGTGTGTGTGTATTTGTTTGTTTGTTTGTTTTGTTTTGAGGTAGGGTTTCGCTATAGCCCAGGCTGACCTGAAATTCACTATGCAGTTTCAGGGTGACCTCGAACTCATGGTGATCCTCCTACCTCTGATTCCCAAGTGCTGGGATCAAAGGCGTGCGCCACCATGCCCAGCATTTTTTTTTTTTTTTTTTTTGAGGTAGAATTTCACTCTAGTCCAGGGTGACCTGGAATTTCTATGTAGTCTCAGGGTGGCTTCCAACTCATGGTGATCCTCTTTTCTTTTCCTTTCTTTCTTTTTTTTTTGTTGCTAATTTTTAAATAACATTTTATTTATCTATTTTGTTTATTTATTTATTTATTTATTTGAGACAGAGAGAGGGAAAGAGAGATAGAGTGAGAATGGGTGCGCCAGGGCTTCCAGCCACTGTAAATGAACTCCAGACACATGCACCACCATGTGCATTTGGCTTACCTGGGACCTGGAGAATCAAACCTGGGTCCTTAGGCTTCATAGGCATACGCCTGAACTGCTAAGCCATCTCTCCAGCCCATCATGGGGATCCTCTCACCTCTGCCTCCCGAGTGCTGGGATTAAAGGTGTGTGCCACCACGTCTGGTGGGTTTCTTTTTAAAATATTTTTATTTATTTATTTATTTGAGAAAGAGGGGAGGAGTGCACCAGGGCCTCCAGCAACTGCAAATTAACTCCAGATGCATGGTCCATTTTGTACATCTGATCTGGCTTACATGGGTTCTGGCAAATTGAACTTGGGTCCTTTGGCTTTGCAGGCAAGGCCTTAACCACTAAACCATCTCTTCAGCCCTTTTTTAGTATTTCAAGGTAGGGTCTCACTCTACCCCAGGCTGACCTGGAATTCACTATTAGTCTCAGGGTGGCCTAGAACTCATGGCAATCCTCCTACCTCTGCCTCCCCAGTGCTGGGATTAAAGGTGTGTGCCACCACACCTGGCTCCCTGAAGAAAGTTTTTATAAAGTATGACCAACATGGAAAGCTAAGAGAGAATGTGAGAATTACATTCATAGGTATCAAAAATTATATTTTCCACCGGGCGTGGTGGCACACGCCTTTAATCCCAGCACTGGGGAGGCAGAAGTAGGAGGATCATTTGAGTTCGAGGCCACCCTGAGATGACATAGTGAATTCCAGGTCAGCCTGTGCTAGAGTGAAACCCTACCTCGAAAAACAAAAACAAAACAAAAATTATATTTTCCTAGTCCGGCGTGGCGGCGCACGCCTTTAATCCCAGCACTGGGGAGGCAGAGGTAGGAGGATTGCTATGAGTTCGAGGCCACCCTGAGACTCCATAGTGAATTCCAGGTCAGTCTGGGCTAGAGTGAGACCCTACCTCAGAAAACCAAAATAAATAAATAAATAAAAATAAAATGAAATAAACAAAATTATATTTTCCTTTATTTAAAGAAAAATCTACTCGTAGCAGTTCTCAGTCACTTCCTGCTTCCTTATTAGAGGAAGGGCCTGGTCTCACTAAGATTTCCCCTGGCATAACTAACTCTGGGACCTCTTTGAAAGTAATTACATTTCTCACATTATAAACTTTGAGAGCTGGATGTGCGTAGCATAAAAATAATGGAAAGTTAGCGTGAACAACAAGAGACTGTGAGCTGGGTGCTTGCTTACAAGGGCTGTCTGCAGGAACAATGCTTTTGAGACAGAGGTCCTGCTCCTGAGTTATCATTTCTTCCCATCTCTTGTATGGGCCCCGAACCAATATAGCCATCAAGAAAGCCCTTAATTATTAGGAATGGCAAAGTTAAGTTGCCATTGTTGTAAACTTCTAGGCACTTAGGGAAAAGTCATAAGACCACCTCCCACCCCCCAACCCACCCCGCAGCCTGCTGTGGTGTCCCAGGGAAGGGGAGACTTAAGAAGAACGCCCTCTGGTGCCTAAGAAGTGAAGGGCAGGACAATATATACATATCCTGGAAGGGACGTTAATTGCCTGGTTAGGGTGCGGAAGAGCATTCTCAGAAGTAAAGAAAGAAAAATGCATACCTTTGGAAAGGCTCACCACTCGAGGACCTAAAAACATGATGGCAGTTACTTGTGAGTGTTCAAACATTTTCTCTCTCACAAGAAATAAATAACTTGTGAGCATTTATGTTTCTCAGACTGCATGCCATCATTGTTGGCGTGCGTGAAGCGTGTGTGGTACACGTGCACGTGTGCTCAGAACCTTGAGCCCAGTGTGCAGGTGTGTGGAGGCCAGAAGAAGGTGTCCGATGGCCCTCCTGTTGTTCTTTCTCCTTATTTCCTTGAGACAGTCTTTCAGTAACCTGCAGGTGAGACGTGTCTCAGTTACACTGGCCGACCAGTGAGCCCCAGCTATCCTTCTGCCTCTGCCCCACTCGGTGCTGGGGTTGCAACATGTGTAGTTGTGGCTTTTTACTTCGAACTCGGGTTCACACGCTTGTGCAGCAAGAGCTCCTACCCACTGAGCCATGTTCCCAGACCCTCATGTCATCAGAAGAAATAGGAGCGCTTGGGCTGGAGAGATGGCTTAGCGGTTAAGGCGCACACCTGCGAAGCCTGAGGATCCAGGTTCGAGTCTCTAGGACCCACATAAGCCAGGTGCACATGGTGGTGCATGCGCCTGGAGTTTGTTTGCAGTGGCTAGCTGCTCTGGCACGCCTATTCTCTCTCTCTCTCTCCCCTCCCCCCCCCCGTCTCTAATAAATAAATAAATAAAAATAAATCTTAAAAGGAATAGGAGCACCGTCACCATTCTGAAAAGACTAGACATTGCCATGTATCTGAAAATATGAAAAAAACACACAGGTACTCTACAAGGTTGGACTTTCAGCCCAAATACATCATAAAAATGTTTATTCTTTTACTTCACTCTACCTGAATTACTTTAAAGTCTGTAACACTCAGAAAACTAAAAGGCTTTTTTTGTTTTTTTGTTCGTTTTTATTTTCCAAGATTTCACTCTAGCCCAAGCTGACCTGGAATTCACTATGGAGTCTCAGGGTGGCCTTGAACTCAGAAATTCTCCTACCTCTGCCTCCTGAGTGCTGGGATCAAAGGCATGTGCCATCATGCCTGGCCTAAAAAGGCTTTAAAAATTCTTTTTAAAATGTTTTATTGCTTAATTTGAGAGAGAGGGAGGGAGGGAGGGAGGGAGGGAGAGAGAGGAAGAGGCAGATAGATAAAACAATGGGTGCGCCAGAGCCTCCAGCCACTGCAAATGAACTCCAGACACATGTGCCACCTTGTGCATCTGGCTTATATGGGTACTGGGGAATTGAACCCAGAGCTTTGGGCTTCATAGATTCAAGTGCCTTAACCACTAAGCTATCTCTCCAGCCCTTAAAATTCATTAAAACTTTTTCATTTATTTATGAGAGAGAGAATGGGCACACCAGGGTCTCTAGCCACTACAAACGAACTCCAGATGCATGCACCACCTTGTGCACATGACTTACATGGGTAATGGGGAATCAAACCTGGGTCCTTAGGCTTTGCAGGCAAGTGCCTTAACTGCTAAGCCATCTCTCCAACACTAAAAGGCTTTTTTTTTTTTTTTTCCCTAAGGTAGGGTGTCACTTTAGCCCAGGCTGACCTGGAATTCACTGTGGAGTCTCAGGGTGGCCTCAAACTCAGCAATCATCCTACCTCTGCCTCCCAAGTGCTGGGATTAAAGGTGTGTACCACCATGCCCAGCCCCTAAAAGGCTTTTTAATAGTGTCTTTCTCATAGCTGACTCATAACTTTTTAAAATTTCTTGTTTTTTTCTCATAATCATCAAATCCAACTTGGAGTTTTTTGATAATAATAATTATTATTATTTACTTGAAGGAGGGAGAGAGAGGATGGGCCTGCCAGAGTCTTCAGCTGCTGCAAACAAACTCCAGATGCATGCACCACCTTGTACATCTGGCTTACATGGTCCTGAGGAATTGAACCTGGGTCTCTGAGTTTGCAGGCGAGTGCCTTAATGGCTAAGCCATCCCTCCAGCCCCCAACTTGGATTTTTTTTTTTTTTTGAAGTAGGGTCTCTAGCTTAGGCTGACCTGGAACTCACTCTGTATTCTCAAAGTGGCCTCAAACTCAAGTGATCCTCCTATCTCTGCCTCCCGAGTGCTGGGATTAAAGGTGTGTGCCACCATGCCCAGCTCAATTTGGAATTTTTTATCTCAGAGAAGCGAGACAGTTCTCACAGTGATGTAGATTGGACAATGGAAACAAATGGGAGGGAGCAGAGATCCAACAACCGCTCAGCCTCTAGACACTAAACACACTCCAGATGCATGCGCCACCATGTGCATCTGGCTTACTTGGGACCCGGAGAATCAAACCTGGGTCCTTATGCCATCTCTCCAGCCCAAGAACTAAATTTTTACAGTGACCAACCACATCAAATGCTGCTGGAAGATCTAATGAGAAAAGGATTGGCCAGGCATGGTGGTGCATACCTTAATCCCAGCAGTCGGGAGGCAGACGTAGGTGGATTGTCATGAGTTCAAGGCCACCTTGAGACTACATAGTGAATTTCGGGTCAGCCTGGGCTACAGCGAAACCCTACCTCAAAAAAAGAAACACAGGACTGAAGTGTCTGTTGGATTTGGCAACACTGGAAGTCCTGGAAATGTCACCAGTAATGGTTTGAGACGGGA
This sequence comes from Dipus sagitta, assembly GCA_036346955.1. Lineage (NCBI taxonomy): Eukaryota > Metazoa > Chordata > Mammalia > Rodentia > Dipodidae > Dipus > Dipus sagitta. Next base: position 105,151,314 of record CM070783.1, read on the forward strand.
GGCAGACTGCCTCAAGAAGTTATTCAGCTGAGCATGGTGGCACACGTCTTTAACCCCAGCTTTCAAGAGGCAGAGGTAGGAAGATCATTGTGAGTTCAAGGGCAGCCTGAGACTACATAGTGAATTCCAAGTCAGCCTGGCCTACAGCACCAACCTACCTCGGAAAACCAAACATAAGTAAATAAATAAGAAGTTATTTAAGTGGGATGGGCCTGGAGAGATGGCTCAGTGGTTAAGAGGTGCTTGCCCAACACGTGATGTATCCATAGTAAGTATGTCCATAATTAATAAAAAAAATGTTAAAGGTGTATGCTTGCAATGTCTGCTGGCCTGGGTTCAATTCCCCAGTACCCATGTAAAACCAGATGCACAAACATCTATCTGAAGTTCTTTTTGCAGTGACAGGAGGCCCTGGTGATCTCATAGACTCTGTCTCTCTCTCAAATAACTAAATAATTCTTTCAACAAATTACTACCCAGGTATGGTGGTGCAAACCTTTAATCCCAGCACTTGGGAGGCAGAGGTAGGAGGACTGTTGAGAGTTCAAGGCCAGCCTGAGGCTACAGAGTGAGTTCCAGGTCAGCCTGGGCTAGAGCGAGTGTGCAGTACCGGGGGAGGTAGGTGTGTGTCAAGGTTATGATGATGAGATGAGCTTCAAACTGCTCGGAGATGTTGGTTTGTTTTGTTTTAATGAGAAGAAATCACGAAAGTAGCTAAGCAGAGGCTCCAGAAGCGTGAGGAGACTGGAAAGAGCGGGACTCGGGGACGTGAGGGCTGATTCTCCTGGCAGAGCAAGAAAGCATGACGTTCAAGTGACAGAGAAGATTGTAGTGTGATCTGAGGTAGAACGAGTTCTGGTGGGTCACTTCTTTCCATCCTGTGAAGAAGGCAGTCATGAACAGAGATGATCGGGGGTGGTATGTGGCAAACAGGTTTAAAGTTTTTTTCTTTTTTAAAAATATATGTTAATTCGCTACTCTCACTTTGGGTAGAGAATCTTCTCTTTTCAGATGGCAGTGACCTTGGGATGACTCAGAAGGTATCATAGTGCTGGAAAGAAGTGACTGGAGTACTGAGTAACGTCTCGATCACACCTTCCAAGGCTCAGGGTCTAATGAGGAAGAGGTGGCGGAAAGAATGTAAGAGCCAAAGGAAGGGTAGGACTCCTTACAACATGCTCCCTCCAGACATAAAATGGCCTGGATATCCATGACCTCACAGTGCCTGACACTACCTACACAAGACCATCATAAGAGGAGGAAAAGATCATGACATCAAAATAAAAGAGAGACTGATTGAGATGGGGAGGGGATATGATGGAGAATGGAATTTCAAAGGGGAAAGTGGGGGGAGGGAGGGTATTACCATGGGATATTTTTTTATAATCATGGAAAATGTTAATAAAAATTGAAAAAAGAAAAAAAAAAAAGAAATTACCTCTCCTTCAAGCCTCAGTTCCCTCAACGATTATAATAAAATGAGGGGGATAAATTAGTTATTTTCTAAGGTCAGCTCTGATACTCCATGATTGATTCTATTACATTGTGAAATAAATCCACATTATGTTAAATGTAAAAAAAAATGTATATATGTTAATTAATTTATTTGACAGAGAGAATGGGCACACAAGGGCCTCCAGCCACTGCAAACAAACTCCAGACACATGAGCCACCTTGTGCATCCAGGTCCTTCGTCTTTGCAGGCAAGCGCATTAAGCGCTAAGCCATCTCCTCTAACCTGGTTTAAAGTTTTGAAATATTTGTTGTCAATGTGAAACAACTGAATAGGGAAACAGAAAGATCGCCAGGAAGTGTTAAGGGATTAATGCAGGACAAGGGTCAGGATTACACACTTGATGGTTTGTGTGTTTCTCTGCGTGTTCTCCGGCAGCCTCACTAGCCCGTGAGTGGAACACACACAGCACTCGCACGCTCACGTGTCCAGTAATTTTGCTCTGCACTAGGTATTGCACAAGCAAATTATAATATCCTACATGGGTTTTAGTAAACCCATCGGATTATTGAGCTTTAAGGACAATAACACAGACAAAGAGAGAAGATTCCAGAAGTAACGTGAACAGCAGTGTGATGCAAAGACAATGCTAGGAATTTCTGTTTTGAATCTTGTTCCTCTAATCATGCCGTGAGAGCTTAATGGTGAACTTGTTACCATCTGTGTGCTCCAATAATACCATGGTTTGAGGAGCTGGTATAAAAAGTCTCTTTGGGCCAGAGAGAAGGCTTAGCAGTAAAGCACTTGCATAAGGACTTATGTTTGACCCTCAGGTCCCATGTAAGCCAGTCGCACAAAGTGACACAAGCATGCAAGGTTGCACATGTGCACAAGTCTGGAGTTTGATTGCAGCGGCTAGAGGCTCCTGTGTGCTAATTCTCTCCCTCTCTCTTGCTCTCGCTCTCTTGCATAAAAAAAAAGGCCAGTCTAAAGCCGGGTGTGGTGGCGCACACCTTTAATACCAGCACTTGGGAGGCAGAGGTAGGAGGATCGCCGTGAGTTCGAGGCCACCCTGAGATTACATAGTATAATTCCAGGTCAGCCTGAGCTAGAGTGAAACCCTACCTCAAAAAAAAAAAAAGGCCAGTCTGTTCAGCTTACCTCAAAAAACCTCCCTTTTATGAAATATGTGTGGGTTTTTTACAAAATTAATATTATGCTTGGCTGCATTTAAAGTTAACTTCAGCAGAGAATGGATATAGCAGACATATTGAGCACCACGCAGGATCAAGGGGCAGCCCTGAGACTAGGTCCTCAGAGGACAGGGACAGGAGAAGCTTCATGAGACCGTGGGACACATACATCGTTGAATGTCCTGCAAGGCCACCACAAAAATGACTTGTGTCACCTTTCTGAGTCCTTGGGCTTCTAAGTCCCACCACACTGTATCCAACTGGGAAGAAGTTATTCTCCAAGTGTATATTGGCAGTGTTACACAAAAACAAGAATGGCTGGGCACGGTGGCATACACTTTTTATTTATTTATTTATTTGAGAGAGAGAGAGAGAAAGAGAGAGAATGGGCGCATCAGGGCCTCCAGCCACTGCAAACGAACTCCAGATGCATGTACCCCCTTGTGCATCTGGCTTACATGGGTCCCAGAGAGTCGAACCAGGATCCTTCAGCTTCACAGGCAAATGCCTTAACTGCTAAGCCATCTCTCCAGCCCTGGTGGTGTACACTTTTAATCACAGCACACGGGAGGCAGAGGTAGGAGGATTGCCCTAAGACTATATAGTGAATTCCAGGTCAGCATGGGCTAGAGTGAGACCCTACCTCGAAAAAAAAACAGAACAAACAAACAAAAAAGCAAGAATGGTTAAAACAAATGACTAGAATCAGTCCTAAAGACAACCCTCATATTCTATATCCGAGTAGCCTGGACCAAACAGCCAATATCAGTGCCGACATCACCTTCCTATGCCAATGGTACAAGTGAAATCAATCCTGTCGTCGCTGACGTACGCAGGCCTCCTCACCCATCATCCACCTAGCACAGTCCACCCGACGTGTCGGCTTGGTTTCCACTTCTTTCAGTAGCTTCTGGGCCCAGAAGGCACCGGCTACCACAGTAGCATCATGTGGGGAACAGTGTCGTGGAGATGTCCCTGTGTGGCTGCTTCAAAGTAAATTTGGAAATATTTTGAGGAGTAGGGTAAACACCCTTTTCTCTTGTTCTACTTGGGACAATATAAAAACAACTGAAAATGATTTTTACATGATTTGGATGGAAAACACAGAATATGGATATGAAAAGATATAAATTATCTGTTGCTCCCTGGCTTTCCTAAGCCTGTAAATGCCCAAAGAATGTCTCAAAGAAATCTTGCAAATTACAATAACAAGGGCGTAAGGATAATGGGATTTTCTTCTGGATGGATTTCAGCTAAGTTGCTTCAGTGGTTCACCTGACCAATCGCTCCATTTGTAGGAAGCTGAGGAAATCACTCCCTCTGGTAGGAGACAATCTAAGACCCAGCTAAGACTGTACCCGGACCTGCGCTCTTCTGAGCCCGTCAACACCGAGACATAGTTGTGAGAAAACTGGAGGAGGACGAAAGAAACCTCCAAACAGAGGAAGAGCTACTTGGGGAAGAGGGCTGTCAGCGGGACGGCGGTAAAGGAGAGGGACAAAGGGGGTAACGGGAAGGAGGTATGATCAGATTATAGGTGCACGCATTTAAGTTCACAATAAAAATGGGAAAAAAAAGAAAACGCATTGCTAAGTCTTGTAAAGGTTCTCTTATGAACCAAAAAGAAAGTTCAACGCAATAACCTCACAGTAAGACTAGGAATAAGTATCAAATACTGTCAAACGAGCTGTGGTTCCAAACGATGGAACCGAGCCTTGAAAACACGCGTAGCAGAGCGGAGCCAGACACAGGCTGCTCACTGCGTGACTAAACATGCGTGTGCAGAGGAGGCAAATCCACGGGGAGCTGACGGCTGATTTCTAGGGACATGAGCAGAGGACGATACAGTGACAGCCGGCGGCTGGAGGGACGGCTTGCACACACACACACATACACACAAATAAATAAAAGGTTTTTTGGTGGTGTTGTTTGATTTTTTTTTTTTTTTTAAAGAAAGGGTAAATTGCTGGGCATGGCGGTGCACGCCTTTAATCCCAGCACTCGGGAGGCAGAGGTAGGAAGATCACTGAGTTCCAGGTCACCCTGAGACTATATAGTGAATTCCAGGTCAGCCTGGGCTAGAGCGAGACCTTACCTCAACCCCCCAAAAAAGGTAACATTTATGTTCTATGACAAAATCTTTTTTCTCCCTAGGGCTGGAGTGTTGGCTCAATGGTTAAAGGCACTTTGCTTGCAAAACCTGCCAGCCTAGGCTCAATTCCCACGCGCCCGTGTAAAGCCAGAGTGGCACACTCGTCTGGAGTCCATTTGCAGTGGCAGGAGGCCCTGGTGTGCCCATACTCTCTTTCTGTCTCTTTCTCTCTGTTTTTTGTTTGACCTGGAATTTACTACGTAGCCTCAGGGTGGCCTTGAACTCACAGAGATCCTCTTACCTCTGCCTCCCTGAGTGCTGGGATCAAAGGCGCATGCCATCACACCCAGCTCTGTCTGTCTCTTTCTGTCCTTCAAATAAATACATTGAAATAAAAAAAAAAAATACTTTGTAAGAGGGAGTATAGATGGCTCAACCGTTGAAGGTTCTTGCTTGCAAAGCCTCACAGCCCTGGTTCAATCCGCCAGCACCCATGTAAACCTGATGTTCGTTCACTCTCTCTGCTTGCAAATAAATAAAACTAAAACATATTTTTAAATTTTTGTTTATTTTTATTTATTTATTTGAGAGCATCAGACACAGAGAGAAAGGCAGATAGATAGATAGAGAGAGAGAGAGAGAGAGAGAGAGAAAGAGAATGGGCGTGCCGGGGACTCCAGCCGCTGCAAACGAACTCCAGATGCGTGTGCGCCCCCTTGTGCATCTGGCTAATGTGGGTCCTGGGGAAGTGAGCCTTGAACTGTGGTCCTTAGGCTTCACAGGCAAGTGCTTAACTGCTAAGCCATCTTTCCAGCCCATAAAACTAAGATATTTTTAAAAAATAAAAGGTAGGGTGGAGTCTTAAATGAAAAGGTTGACATGAAAAGAAATCATTATAAGAGCCTAAGTACTTCATGGAATTTGGTATTTATGTCTTGGCAAAGACAAAGAGAAGGAAAAATAAATCATAGAAAAGAATACCCAATAATTATATTCTTGAAAGCCGAAACTTAAAAAAAATGTTCATTTATTTGTAAGCAGAGGGGATAGAAAGAATGAGAATGGGCATGCTAGGGCCTCTAGTCGCTGCAAACAAATTCCAAATGCATGTGCCACTCTGTGCATTTGCCTTATGTGGGTACTGGAGAACCAGACTGGTGACTTTAGGCTTTGTAGGCAAGTGCTTAACCACTGAGCAATCTCTCCAGCCCCCAGAAAGCCTAAACATTTTTAAAAAGGTTTTATTTACATTGCTCATGCCATGAGATGAATCATTTTGGCCTTAAAAATATGCATGGTGAGTTGATCATTTTTTTTCAGGTAAATAAAGCTTCAGGCTAGCCTGGGCTATAGAGTAAAACTGCACAACCAGTGAGGGCTGGAGGAGATAGCTTAGCAGTCAAGATGCTTGTCTGAAAAGCCAAAGGACCCAGGTTCGATTCTCTAGGACCCATGTAAACCAGATGCACATGGGGGCAAATGCATCTGGAGTTCATTTTCAGTGGCTAGAGGCCCTGGTGTGCTCATTCTCAATCTCTCTCAAATAAATAAATAAAAATAAAGTATTTAAAAAGAGCAAGCGGTGAAAACAAAATAATAAAACGATTTACAACCTTGGCTGGGCTCTTCTCTTAGCAATGTTATTATGATGTAGCACTTGAACTCACTTGAGCTCCAAAGAAGTTTTTATTTATTTGCAATAAAAACACACAGTTTTCAGACCACGCCATTCAATCAAATCCTACCCATCTACACTTGCCCCATGAAACTCAACCTTCTCTGGATTTTCTTTTCCTCATTCTCTGAATTTTAGTCTGCGTTTCTTGTCCTTTGAGCTAACTGAGAAGCCTTTTCGTTTTGTGAACTAAGCACATTCCTTAAAACCACAGGCATCCACTTTTCCTTGGATTTGTGACAATCACAACATTGGCATGCAGGTAAGAAAGAACTGAATTTGCTTTTCCCATCTCACCTCTCGTTACCTCAGGGAACCCCGATTCTGCAGCAGAGGGGAGGGGATAATTGCTGTCCCCCTAACCAGCATTCCCTGGTGACTCCGGCTTTCCTCTGCACGGCTCAATCCTCCTCCAGACCCTAGAGGGGGGCCCTCCCCTCCCAGAACAACCCCTAAGGAGATCCTAGTGAGTTTACTGGATTAAATAATTTCAGAGGCTGGAATGGCCTGAGAGACACTCAACTCCCAGAGGGTTAGGACTTTATCCTTGGTTCCACACACAACACGGGCTTCCCGAACGCTTAATAAATATTTAACACAACTGAATCTGAGTCATGTAGAAGAGGTAGAAAATGTCTCAAAATCTGCTGTTTATCTATCCACACAATGCCATACATGAAGTAAGTGAATTATACCTCTGTGTAAGAAAATAAAGAGTAATAAAAAATAAGGAAGAGGAAGCCGGGCGTGGTGGCGCATACCTTTAATCCCAGCATTCAGGAGGCTGAGGTAGGAGGATCACCGTGAGTTCGAGGCCACCCTGAGACTACATAGTGAAGTCCAGGTCAGTCTGGCCTAGAGCAAGACCCAATCTCAAAACTAAAAAAGAAAAAAAGAAAAAAAAAAGGAAGAGGTAAAAGACCTCATATTGTTGGTGAGAGAAACAAAAATATTCCTTTCCCCCCTATTGTTTCTTTTTTTAAAATACTTTATTTATTATTATTATTTTGTTTTGTTTTTTGAGGTAGAGTTTCACTCTAGTCCAGGTTGACCTGGAATTCACTGTGTAGTCTCAGGGTCTCACTGTGTAGCCTCGAACTCCCGGCTATCCTCCTACCTCTGCTTCCCGAGTGCTGGGATTAAAGGCGTGCGCCACCACACCCGGCTACTTATGTTTATTTATTTACTTATTTGAAGGGAGAGAGAGAGAGAGAGAATTGGGCATGCCAGGGCCTCCAGCCACTGCAAATGAGCTCCAGATATGTGTGTTACCTTGTACATCTGGCTTACATGGGTCCTGGGGAATCGAACCTGGGCCTTAGGCTTTGCAGGCAAGTGCCCTAACCACTAAGCAATCCCTCTAGCCCTTCATTTTATTTTATTTCATTTTTAAAAAAATATTTAATTTATTTGAGAATGGGTGTACCAGGGCCTCCAGCCACTGCAAATAGACTCCACATGCATGTGCCACCTTGCACATCTGGCTATGTGGGTCCTGGGGTACAGGATACAGGTTGGGCAGTCCAACAATGGCTGTCTACAGCCTGGAGAGTTGGAAGCTATCCAGGCCTGGTGGACTCGTGGAGAGCTGCTGGTCTTCAGCCCTCGTTGGAAAGCTGGTGAAACTGGGTCCCAAGGTCCAAAGTTGGTGGCTACAAAGTGGACGCATGCACGCAGGAGCAGGCAGCCAGGAGAGAGCCTCCATGTTCTCTTGGAGCATCTTTATATGTAGTTCACCACCACAGGGGCCGCCCACTGTGTTTTGTTTTGTTTTTCCGAGGTAGGGTTTCACTCTAGCCCAGGCTGACCTGGAATTCACTATGGAGTCTCAGGCTGGCCTCGAACTCACTGCGATCCTCCTACCTCTGCCTCCCGAGTGCTGGGACTAAAGGTGTGTGCCACCACGCCCAGCTGGGCCGCCCACTTTGGAGGAGGCACTTCCTTCCCCTCAGTGAGTTTTTTCTGGAAGCCACCCAGAGTCCTGCCCAGGAGGCCTGTCTTTTACTTGAACTCCTGATCTGATCCAGCTGACTACAGAACTCGATCATCCCAATATCTGACAAAAAAATTAAAAAAAAAAAAAGGGTTAAGATCTAGAACATGCTGTGAAAACACACAACGGCACAGATCAAATATAGTCTAAGGGATGGATAGGCAAAGAGAGACCGACCAGAAATACAAGTGGCCAGTGGACACAAGAAACTGTTGAGCTTCAGTAGCCATCAGAGCAATGCAAACCAGCGGCTGCGAAGACAGAGCCGTGGGTAAGTATGCTCGTCCTGCAAGCATGATTCGCTCTGAGTTCAATTCTCCAGAACCCACAGAAAGAGCTGCGCATGACCAAGCACGCCTGTAACCCCAGTCTGTGCAGACCCAGGAAGTTATGTCCTTTGCAAGAAAAATGGATGTAAGTGGAGACAACCATAGTGAGCAAATTAAATCAATTGCTGAAAGACAAGTATCACGTATTCTTGCATTTGTGACTCTGAGATTTTATTTTGGTCTAAAAAATTGTTGTATCTTGTCTATAATTATGGAAGTTGTCAATAAAAAAGTTTGAAAAACAGGCCTGGAAAGATGGCTTAGCGGTTAAGCACTTGCCTGTGAAGCCTAAGGAACCCGGTTCCAGGCTCCATTCATCAGGACCCATGTTAGCCAGATGCACAAGGGGGTGCACGCATCTGGAGTTTGTTTGCAGTGGCTGGAGGCCCTGGCATGCCCATTCTCTCTCTCTCTCTCTCTCTCTCTGCCTCTTTCTCTGTCTGTCACTCTCAAATAAATAAATAAAAATGAACAAAAAAATTTTTAAAAAGTTAAAAAACAAAGAATAATTAAAATAGCTATCATCAAATTTACAAATTTTTATATATTTTTAAATTTTTATTTATTTGACAGAGAGAGAGAAGAGCAAAGAAGGCACACCAGGGTCTCCAGCCACTGTAAACAAACTCCAGACGCATGTGCCACCTTGTGCATCTGGCTTTATGTGGGTCCTGGGGACTTGAACCTGGGTCCTTTGACTTTGCAGGCAAGCCCCTTAACTGCTAAGCCATCTCTTCAGCTCTACATACATACATTTGACCAGAGATGTGGTGGTTTGAATCAGATGTCCCCCATGAACTGCCATGTTTTGAATGCTTGGACTGATAGCAATTTGGGAGCTGGAGCCTTGCTGGAGGAAGCGTGTTGTTGGGAGCAGGCTTAGGGGTGTTTAAAAACAGCTTCCCCTTGCTAGAACCTAGCTCACTTTCCTGCTGCTGTGGTGACATGTAGCCTCTGCTCATGCCACACTTTTCCCTGCCATCACGGAGCTTCTCCGTCAAGACTGTAAGCCACTTTTGGTTAGATGCTTTCCAAGTAACAAGGGGGGGAACTGCAATAGAAAAGTGTTACTAAGATGTGGGATCATTGCTGACCATGGTGTTTTGGGTCTTTTGGAATATGTGGGAGGAATGTGGAAGAAATTGGTACTTTGGACTGGAGAAGTTGAAAATGCTAAATGCAAAAGGGACTGTGGACTGTGAAAGCCAACTGCTACTGGCAGAAAGGCTGCTTGTCTTCTGCCCGCGTCCTGAGAATTTGAAAGTGCCGGACTGGTGTGCTTGGTGGAAGTATAGAACAAAGAGATATGAAAGATGTAAAGCTTGCCACAGAAAGAAGGGTAATCAAGATTAAAGTCACAGGCTCAGAGACTGGTTTAGGCCACTTAGGATGTAGTAAAGATTACCGGTTAAGGAGCTCATGCTAGCATAGGAATACAATTTTTTTTTTTTACAGGAAGGGGCCTCAAAGAAAGACTGGTGAGGCTGACCTGGAATTCACTCTGTAGAATCAGGGTGGCCTCCAACTATGGCCTCCGCCTCCCCAGTGCTGGGATTAAAGGCGTGTGCCGCCACGCCCCGCTTGTTACTGTTTTTTGACAGCCTGAATTGAATGTGAAATAACTGATGGGGGATAATTAGATACTATTAGATACTGTAGCTGTCAGGAAACTGTAGCTGTTAGTACTTTGTTTCTAACCTGATAAACTTGTAACATTGAGCCACTGAAACTTTCACTGTGTGCTTTTCAGCAAAATGTCAATTAAAATTAAAGTCAAGCCCGGCGTGGTGGCGCACACCTTTAATCCCAGCACTCGGGAGGCAGAGGTAGGTGGATCGCCACGAGTTCGAGGCCACCCTGAGATTACATAGTGAATTTCAGGTCAGCCTGGGCTACAGTGAGACCCTACCTCGAAAAACCAAAAAAAATTAAAGTCAAATTCTTAAAAAAAACAAAAGGTGGGGGGAGCTGGAGGGATGGTTTAGCCATCAAGGCACTTGCCTGCAAACCCAAAGGACCCAGGTTCGATTCTCCAGGACCCACATAAGCCAGATGCACAAGGGGGCACGTGTGTCTGGAGTTCATTTGCAGTGTTGGCTGAAGGCCCTGGTGTGCCCATTCCCTTTCTCTATCTCCCTCTTTCTCTCTCTCAAATAAATAAAATTAATAAAAAAAAATTTTTAAATGAAAGTGAAATCCTAAAACAAACAAACAAAAATGATAAAAGCAAGCTGGGCATAGTGGAAGCTCCTATAGATCGTCCCAGCTACGTGGGAGGCTGAGGCAGGGGGATTGCTAGAGGCCAGGAGCTGGAGACATAATAGCCAAAAAAAAAAAAAAAAGATGAGGGCTGGAGAGATGGCTCAGTAATTAAGGCACTTGCCTTCAAAACCTAAGGACACTGCTGGGCATGGTGGCGCACGCCTTTAATCCCAGGCAGAGGTAGGAGGATCGCTGTGAGTTTGAGGCCACCCTGAGACTACAGAGTAAATTCCAGGTCAGCCTCGGCTAGAGTGAGACCCTACCTCGAGAAACAAAACAAACAAACAAACAAACAAACCACAACAACAACAACAAAAGTCTATGGACCCTAGTTTGATTTCCTAGTACCCACATAAAGCCAGATGCAAAAGGTGGTGCATGCATCTGGAATTTGTTTGCAATGGCTAAAGGCCTTGGCGTGCCTATTCTCTCTCTTCCTCTCTGTATTTATCTTCTTCTTTCTTTCTCACTCATAAATAAATAAATAAACACAGTAGCAGGGGCCAGTAAGTTAAAAAGGAGATATAAAGGGAAGAGAAAGGAAGGGAGGAGGGTACTTAATAGGTTGATATTGTATATATGTAAGTAGAAGAATAGATTAACGGGGGTGAGAAGGCCCAAAGTGGGGTCAGGGGAAGAGATTGAATAAAGGAAAGGTGGAGGGAGGGCTAATCAAAATCTAAGAGGATGCAAATAAGTCATATGGAATCCTCTGGTTTTGGACAATGGAACACTCAGGAGCCATAGATCGTTGTTAAAAAATTTTCAGTGCCAGGGATGGGATACCTCCAGTGAGCTGTTGGCCAGGGAGGTCCCTGATGCCCCCAAAACATTATAGGCCATTGCCGAGGCCCTTGGTTTCCCACCAGGAATAGATGGTAAGACCCTATTGCTGAAGACTCCACATACTTGGGCTGCAAGGCCACTGAAAAATCCTGCTGGAACTGAGCTGATAACCTCCTCCATGTAGACCAGCTGACAGAAAGCTGGAAGAAGCCATTCTACATGTAGTTCAATGGGAGAAAGAGATACCACCAGTGAAGATACTCAACAGTGGACACTGCAAGCCTTATAATTGGCCAGCCAGGCCAAATGAGCCAACGGGTGCAATAGTGGCATGTCTGTCATGGTGAAAACCAACTGCCCTCCAATTGGACTGGAGGCCCGCTCCATGGGGGGGGGGGTGATACATCCCTGATACTGAAAACTTAAAACAGGGGTAGTCATGAGCCCTAGGGGTGTAACATCTGCTGATGTCTGGAAAAATGTATATACTATGCTTATCAAACTGCCCAGTAAGCACTTTTCTTAATATTTATACCCTTATATTAACACTACTCTCACTCTGGGTAGAGAATCTTCTCTTTTCAGATGGAAGTGACCTTGGGATGACTCAGAAGGTATCATAGTGCTGGAAAGAAGTGACTGGAGTACTGAGTAACATCTTGATCATACCTTCCAAGGTCCAGGGTCTAATGCAGAAGAGGTGGCTGAAAGAATGTAAGAGCCAAAGGAAGGGTAGGACTCCTTACAACGTCCTCCCTCCAGACATAAAATGGCCTGGATATCCATGACCTCATAGTGCCTGACACTACCTACACAAGACCATCATAAGAGGAGGAAAAGATCATGACATCAAAATGAAAGAGAGACTGATTGAGATGGGGAGGGGATATGATGGGGAATGGAATTTCAAAGGGGAAAGTGGGGGAAGGGAGAGTAATACCATGGGATATTTTTTATAATCATGGAAAATGTTAATAAAAATTCAGAAAAGAAAAATAAATAAATAAAAATAAAAAGACAAAAATAAAAATAAAAAAGACTGGTGAAGGAGTGTCTTGCTCTTCAAGGTCATGCTTTATTCACTCCCTGGATTTAGAAATTTGCCTATGCTGCCCACCTGGTACTGGTTTTGGAAGCACAAAAAATGCAAGGAAGCAGGTCATGAAGTGCCCATGGTTCTAGGAGCCACTCAGATGGGGCAATAGGAAGCAGGTTTAAAATCCCTGCATGGAGACCCAGTAAGATCATTGTATGGAGCTATGAAGACAAACCATGCATTGCAAGAGAGACCCAGGAATACGGAGATGTCAGGACTATGGGACAGCTACAAAGAGAGCTAAAGGCTCAGAGTGGAGTTTCCCCCAGGCTATAAGCAGCCCAGTAGGAAAGGCGGAACTGCAACCCTATAGACTTCCTCACTGGTTACAAATGTCAGACCTGGAGCTACAGGACTTGATGTTTGTCCTGTTTGTTTCAGATCTTGCATTGGCTCAAGCTTTCCTTGCAATGCCATGTTTTGTAGTGTGAATGTATACTCTGTGTTATTATGTGGTTTCGGTTTTACAGGCTCACAGTTAAGAAACTTTGGGCTATAAAGATGTTTGAACAATGTTGGGATTGAGAAAAACTATGGAGACATTTAAAGTTGGACTGAATGCATGGCATTTCACATCATGGATGGTCATGAGTTTAAGGGGTCCAGGGTGGAATGTGGTGGTTTGAATCAGATGTCCCCTATAAACTCACGATGCTGGGTCCCCAGCTGATGGCAATTTGGGTGGTAGAGCCTTGCTGGAGGTGTGTTGTTGGGGGTGGGCTTATGGGTGTTATTGACAGCTTCTCCTTGCTAGAATCTGGTTTACTCTCCTGCTGCTGTTTTCCACCTGCTGTGGCAAAGGTGACGTGCAGCCTCTGCTCATGCCGTGCTTTCCCTGCCATCAAGCAGCTGTGCTTGAGACTGTAAGACAACACAGAAAAAATTCCTCCCACCAGCTACTTTTAATCAAGCAGCTTTATCTCAGCAACAAGAAGGCAAACAGATGCAAAACTGTCTTAGGGTGTAAAGAGGACCAAGGAGGCCTGAGGGGTGAGGGAAGGGAGAGTGGGGTTTATTAAGGGAATTATGCTCAACATACACTAACTATATACATGCGCAAATGCTCCAATAAACTAAAAACACACAGAGGGGGAAAAAAAAAGTTTCAGAGCTGAGCATGGTGGCGCACGCCTTTAATCCCAGCACTCAGGAGGCAGAGGTAGGAGGATCGGCGTGAGTTCGAGGCCACCCTGAGACCTACATAGTGAATTCCAGGTCAGCCTGGGCCAGAGTGAGACCCTACCTCAAAAAAAGAAAGAAAAAAAACCACAAAAACAAAATTTAAAAAAAGCTTGAATTGTGTGAGTGGAAAAAGCTGCTCCCACCTCTTGTAAGATTATCTGAAAATCACAGTGTCAGAGGTCTGCCACCTCCCTGTGAGTTACTGGCCCTGTCTCTGGGCCCTGCCACCCAAACAACAGAGGATTTTTTTTTTTTTCCTCTTTTTCACAACAGAGGATATTGCCACTGCTGTCGGGTGCTCACGAGCACTAGGTGGTGAGATCCTTTTGCTGGAGACACTAGTGTCTTGGTTGCTAGACATGGAGAAATCAAGTGACTGACCTGGAAGCTTGCTACCTCCTGACTTACTTCCACAGCGCTAGGAGGTGCCGCATGGCTGCGAGAGAAGTGTCACCAACCATCTTTCTCAGCCGTGGATCTTGCGTGCTACATTTCCATTGCCAGGCAAGAGGTTCCCACTGGAGCAATAATGAACAAGTCGCATGGCGGTAACCAGCTGCTTTATTTATAATTTTTTTTTTTTTTTTGCAGAGGAATGAATAAATACAGATGCATCAGGGCCTCTATCTGCTAGCAGCAAAGGAACTCCTGGTGCATGTGCCACTTTATTTATCTGGCTTTATGTGGGTACTGGGGAATCAAACTCCAGTCATTAGGCTCTGCAGACAAGTGCCTTAACTACTGAGCCATCTCTCCAGCCCCCAGCTGCTTCCTGACTGGATTTGAAGCCCACTCTTGGGAGGGAGCTCACCTCTGGTTCTATAAACCATGGCTGGGTAGGTCTTAGGCCCTGGTGAAGAAACTGCTGCTGTGTTTTGCTAAAGGGACATGATATGCCTATGAAACTATCTTCTAAACATTTATGCCAATGCCTATACTTTAGTGCTATTCTTAGAACTGGTTAGAGAGGTTATTTTATTTGGGGGGGGGGTTCAAGGTAGGGTCTCCCTCTAGCCCAGGCTGACCTGGAACTCAGTCTGTAGTCCCAGGCTGGCCTCAAACTCACACCAACCCTCCTACCTATGCCTCCCAAGTGCTGGCATCAAAGGCGTGTGCCACCAAACCTGGCTATAGAGGCTTCTTTTTGCAGTGGGCATCAGCTACTGCAAAGACTCCTAACTGCTCAAGTGTTTAGAATAAGTGACTGTTCAATGCTCAGCCCTAAATGGGACATGTGTCACCTTCTCTCCCTTCTGGCTCAGGGACATCACATCAGAGGGACAGGAAGAATGTGAGACAGCGAACGCCGTCCTCTGGGAGTGACACTCATGCTCTCAGCTGTGCGGGCCTGTGCGGGATGGGCCAGTTCACACTCGCCGGAGCAGGAGGCTCTGCTGAGGCCCTGCCCGCCCCTGAGGATTTGCAGGCAGTTAATGGATGTTAGGGACGAGGGACTCCATGCCTCTCTGAGGCTTTGTAGATAGCTAACGACTTCTGGAAGAGACTTTTTTTTTTCTCCTGCTAAGTTCACACTTAGTAAACTGCTCCTGCTCCTGAAATAATCCTCCTCCAAGCTCCTATAAACAGCCCTCAACACACTCATGCTATGATGAAACCCTACTTCCCTGAGAACCCCCTTCAATGACTGCTGCTCTCACAACTCATATAACCCACAACCCCATGGAAAATACCAGCAATTCCACTCAGGAGGGCCCTTAGTAGAGAGGGGCAGGGAGGAGGGAAATGATGGTACCAACATATGATGTGTCCATACAAGGTATATTCTTTTTTTTTTCCCCGAGGTAGGGTCTCACTCTGGCTCAGGCTGACCTAGAATTCACTCTGTAGTCTCAGGGTGGCCTCGAACTCATGACGATCCTCCTACCTCTGCCTCCCAAGTACTGGGATTAAAGGTGTGCGCCACCATGCCCAGCAAAGTATATTCTTTTTTTGTTGTTGTTGTTGTTATTTTATTTATTTATTTATTTATTTGAGAGTGACAGACAGAGAGAAAGAGGCAGATAGAGAGAGAGAGAGAGAATTGGCACACCAGGGCCTCCAGCCACTGCAGACGAACTCCAGACGCGTGCGCCCCCTTGTGCATCTGGCTAACGTGGGTCCTGGGGAGTCGAGCCTCGAACCGGGGTCCTTAGGCTTCACAGGCAAGCGCTTAACCGCTAAGCCATCTCTCGAGCCCAGTATATTCTTTTTAAAAATATTTATTTGAGAGAAAGAGGCAGATATACAGACAGAATGGGCACACCAGGACTTCCAGCCACTGCAAACAACTCCAAATGCTTGTGCCACTTTGTGCATCTGGCTTACGTGGGTCCTTTGGCTTTGCAGGCAAGCACCTTAGCCACTAAGATATCTTTCCAGCCCCAAAGTATATTCTTCTTCTTTTTCTTTTTCTTTTGTTTCTCGCTCTAGGGCCTCGCTCTAGCCCAGGCTGAACTGGAATTCACTATGTAGTCTCAGGGTGGCCTGGAACTCATAGTGATACTCCTACCCTGCCTCCCAAGTGCTAGGATTAAAGGCATGCACCACCATGCCTGGCCACAAAGTATATTCTTTCTTTCTTTCTTTCTTTCTTTTTTTTTTTTTTTTTTTTGAGGTAGGGTCTCGCTCTAGCCCAGGCTGACCTGGAATTCACTATGGAGTCTCAGAGTGGCCTCGAACTCACGGCGATCCTCCTACCTCTGTCTTCCAAGTGCTGAGATTAAAGGCATGCACCACCATGCCCGGCTATATTTTTAATTAAAAGAAAAAAAGACAAAGACACAGGGCCAACGGTACAGTCTCAGAGAGGCCAACCCGATTTATCTTCCATCACATATGGACAAGTAAAGAAGGCTCACGGGGTTAGCTAGTATCGTATAAGCACGTAAGGCATGCTACTTTTAATTTTTTTAAATATTTATTTGCAAGCGAGAGAGATAGAGAGAAGAGAGACAGAGAGAATGGGTGTGCCAGGGCCTCTTACCACTGCAAATGAACTCCACACGCATCTGGCTTTATGTGGGTACTGGAGAAATGAACCTGGGTCATTAGGTGTTGCAGGCAAGCATCTAACCACTGAGCCATCTCTTTAGCACTAGCATGTTGCTCTTATGCCCAAGGATGTACACTGCTAATCAGTTTCCTTTTACTTGTGAGGCTGTTAATCTTGTAACTCCACTGAGGATTGCGTATGATTATAAAATTTACTCTGATCCCTGCTTGTGAGTATGTGATTACGCATTTGCTCTAGAACTACAGAACACAACCTTATAGGAGCATGGTAGCCTGGATGCTTGTGGAGAACCATGAGTGGGAATTTCAAGTGGGTTTTCCAGTCACTGGCCTCTCTTCCCTGCTGGGCTCCCTCCTCCATAGAGAAGAAAATATGTTACTCTGACCTGAAAAATCTCTAATTGATGAGGCAAAGTGTTGCTAGAAACTTCCAGGCAGCTTGGAGTGTGATGGTCCTAAAGGCCTATGGGATATTTCATGACAAGAATTTCAGCCTAAGGCCCTGGATACATAGATAAGCCTGAATCCCCACTTCTGCCCTTCCCCAGATCTACCACAGTTTCTTGGTACTCTCTGAAGCTGATCTAAAAACATCAGCACCCGAGTTTCTCAGGAAAATAGCTTAGTTATCTACTTAAAAAGAAAATAAGGGCTGCAGAGATGGCTCAGTGGCTAAGGCGCTTGCCTGCCAAAATCTAATGACCTGAGTTCGATTCCCCAGTACCCACATAAGCCACACAGTGTCTGGAGTTTGTTTGCACCAGCCAGAGGCCCTGACATGCACATATTCTCTCTTTGCTTGCAAATAAATAAATAAATGAATAAAATATATATGAAGAAAATAAGATGGGTATGATGGTACACACCTTTGAATCCAACACCTTTAAGGCCAGCCTGGGGTACACTAAACTCCAGGTCAGCCTGGTCTCTATTGAGACCCTTCCTCAAAAAAAGAAAAGAAAAAATTGAGTTTGCAAGGAAGGAGGGATATTTGCTGATAATGTAGTAAAAGCCCTTCCTATTTTCACACTTTATTTAAACAAAATTACAAAAATGGACTAGTTCATATTCAGAGCATTGAGACGTGATCATACTGCTCATGTGCACGCTTTATACTGCAAACAGCAGCAGCTCCCCAGCCGCCCTGGGGTGGGCTAGGCCCTGCTCTGGCGTGCTTGGTGACACCGCCCAAGGGTGCGCTCTGCTCCAGCAGCGTGGTGAGCACCACCCACCTTCACACACCACAGACACACGCTGACCAGGACAACCTGGCCTGCTATACAGATCCAATTTTCTTTAAATTATTCCATGGCTATTAACATTGTAGGGTGCTTTCAAAAGTCAAGAAATATTGAACTGTCTAGAAATATTCCAAGTAGCAATAGTATTGCACTGTCAATTTTATTTTCAAATTTTGATCATGAAAGAAAATAATAAAGCATACAAAAAATACCCAAAGTAGAATATTCAGATATGCAGAATCATGTTAGTTGATTGAATCCCATTTGCACATTTAAAATGCATTTTAATCTCTCAAGAAGCTGACCACATTTAGCACCAAGAAAGGAACTTTACAGTAGCTTCCAATCAGACTTCAGTATCCTGCTTAGGAAAAGAAATTTCGTGGACTCTAGATGAACACCCTCAATTAATAAGAAATCAAACTTGTGGCTGGGCATCATGGCAAAGGACTTTAGCCCCAGCACTTGGGAGGCAGAGGAAGGAGGATCTCCTTGAATCTGCAGCTGGCCTTGGGCTTCAGAGCGAGCTCCAGGTCAGCCTGGGCTAGGGAGACCCTGCCTCGAGTAAACACAACAGTCAAATTAAGATGTAAGCCATCAATTCAAAGGGATCAGGACGCCCACAGTGGCACTACTTGATGTTGCGGACTACTCTTCCACAGTGGCTCGTTTTCATCTCCTCCAGCGCCCGCTCGAGCTGCTGCGCCAGGTGAAGCAAGGTGGCCGGGTCTGTCTGCAGGACTCTAGCGACGCGGTCGCCGTTCTGCGTCAGGTGCAGCTTCATTGTCACGGACGGTCTGACCTGCTGCCGGAGACTTCTGCTGGCGAGCTTCGAGGGGGGAAGAGCACAGAACCGTTTGTAATCGTGCCACGGCCTGCACATTCACTCTTCCTCACACCACGAGAAAAGCACATCTAAGACCAGTCTCGGGCTGCAAAGCGAAAAGTAAACTTCAGCCGGGCGCGGTGCGCCACCTTTAGTCCTGACACTAGAGAGAGAGTGCCAGGACGGGCTGGACTAGAGTGAGACCTTGCCTCAAAACAAAAGCAAACAAACACCGCCCCTCCCCCAGAACCAAAAGCTAAAAGAAAACAAAGATTAAAAAAAAAAACCAAAAAACTGAGACTACAAATGATACTTTATGGTATGGAAAGATTCCTTAAACATGATACAGTGAAGCACATACCACAAAGACCAAACTGATTAACCACATGAACATTACTACATTTTCTTCAAAGGGTACCTTAAGATGGAGAGAGGACAGGCCATTAAACAGGAAAAGGTATTTTGCATTATTCATATAACTAAAAAAATTAGTGCTCAAGTATATAACTCCTCTGATATAATAAGAAAAAAGACCCAAAACTCCTAAGAAAAAAATTTCAGAAGATCTAAATAAGAATTTCAAGGCTAGAGAGATGCCTCACTGGTTAAGGCACTTGCCTGTAAAGCCTAAGTACTTGAGTTCAATTCCCCAATACCCACGTAACACCAGATGTACTCCATCTGGAGTTTGTAGTGCATAGAGGCCCTGTCATGCCCACTCCCTATCTGCCTCTTTCTTTTTCTCCAATAAATAAATAAATAAATAAATAAATAAATAAAATATTTAAAAGAAAAAAAGCATTTCAGAAGACAGCTGGGCCTGGTGGTACTGATCGATCTATAATCCCAGGTACTTGGGATGCTGAGGCAGAAGGGTCACAACTTCAAAGTCGTGCTGGGCTACAGAGTGCATTCAAACCCATCTTGGATAACTTAGTGAGACTAAAAAATTATGAGGGGTCCTGGAGAGATTGCTTAGCAGTTAAGGTGTTTGCCTGCAAAGCCAGAGGATCCCGGTTCAACTCTCCAGGACCCACGTAAGCCAGATGCACAAGGGGGCGCATACATCTGGAGTTCATTTACAGTGGCTGGAAGACCTGGCGCACCCATTCTCTCTCCCCCTCTCTCTCCACTCCCCTGCTTCTTTCTCCCTCTCAAATAAATAAATAAAATGTATTTTTTTAAAAAATTAAGAGGGGCTGGGCATGGTGGTGTAGGCCTTTAATCCCAGCACTGGGGAGGCAGAGGTAGGAGTTCAAGGCCACCCTGAGACTACATAGTGAATTCCAGGTCAGCCTGGGCTACAGCAATACCCAATCTCAAAAAGCATATGTGTGTGTGTGTGTGTGTGTATATATATATATATATATATATATAATATTAGCTGTAAGAATGACTAATATGAGGCAACAGCACTCAACCCTAGAGCAACAGTGTCGTCTAGAGATCACTGTGCTTTCCAAGGAGCTGGAAGAAGTTGAGCTAGCAGGGAGCACAAGACTGGGTGGCAGGTCCTGCTATGTGAGAAGGCAAGGAAGGGTGAGAACGTGTTTAGAGTAGCATCGAAAGGACAGAAAGCCAACTTGATGAGATTTTCAAGTAGGTATTAACTTTCAACCTGGGACTCACTCTGTAGTCTCAGGGTGGTCTTGAACTCATGACATTCCTCCTACCTCTGCCTCCTGAGTGCTGGGATTAAAGGTGTGTGCTACCACAACTGGCAAGATTCACATTTTTGCTATTTTTAAAAAATTATTTATTTATTAGAGAGAGTGAGAGAGGATGAATGGGTGTGCCAGGACCTCTAGCCACTGCAAATGAACTCCAGACACATATGCCACCTTGTGTATCTGGCTTACGTGGGACCTGGAGAATCGAACCTAAATCCTTTGGCTTCGCAGACATGTGCCTTAACTGCTAAGCCATCTCTCCAGGCCATTTTTGCATCTTTAAAGACACTTAGATAAAAGAGCCAGGCACACCAGCACACAGTTATCATCCCATTACTACAAGCTGAGACGCGGAGGCAGAAGGATCACTAGCCCAGGAGTCTGAGACCAGCCTGGGTAACACTGAGATCTCCAGATCCTACATAGCTAGGCAAGACTGCAAACCCCAGTCCCTGGGGAGCAAGACAAGCATCACTGGAGCTCCGCAAGCTCTGGAATCAGTAGAGACCAGCTCAAAAGAAGACCAGGTGGAAGAGATGGGGTGGGCTGCTCTACTCTAGCCACCCAAGGCAAGAAGCACCCACACTGCAGACAACGGTACCACCATACATGGCGCCACACCACACGCACATCAAACATATTTAAAAACAAAAACTGTAAATCTCACAAAAACAATGTTTTGCAAAAGCAGCCAGACACAATAAAAGGTTTGCTGGTTTTTCTGTTTATGGTTTTTGATGCTGGGGATTGACCCCAGGGCCTCAACCAAGCCATCCTATCTCCAGCCCACCATCACTGCACATACAGATGAAAAAGACGTAAAAACCTGTCGTGAGAAGTCAAGATGCTGGTTACCTTTGGAAAGAAGGGAAGGAGCAATCATCGACAGGGGACATGGAGAATGCCTCTCAGGCAAAAGTAATCAGTAAGGTAAGTAGATCCCAAGCTCTAAATAATTCTTATGTTCAATGTCAGGTTGAAAAAACACAAACAAAAGAGCCATACCTGCACATCTAGTCGCCATTCGAGGTTGTGGTAACTGGGAAGGTCTGGTGCCAACTCACTCAGAATAGCTCTGATCTCCTTTCTGTTGTCAGAATAAAGCTGAAGTAACAAGTTGTTCAGTTCTTCAGAGAACCCCAGAGCAGAAATAGACTCTTGGAAATCCAGCTCAGATATCTGAAAGAAAATGGAGTTTAACAGAACATCAAGACTTATCTTTGCTTAGTAAATGCTAAAATACTTACTAGTCACACAAGTATGTATATATATGGGCTGGAAAGATGGCTTAGTGGTTAAGGCGTTTGACTGCAAAGCCAAAGGGCCCTGATTTGTTTCCCAAGGACCCACATTGGCCAGATGCTCAAGGGAGAGAGAGCATGTGTCTGGAAGTTCGTTTGCAGTGGCTGGAGGCCCCGCCATGCCCATTCTCTCTTGTTCTCTGCCTCTATCTCTATCTTTCTTAACTAAATAAAATATATAAAGAAGTATATTATATCCCCTAATTGTCTGTAACATGCCTTAAAGACAATCATCATGTGCCATTCCAAAACCTGAGTGACTGACATATAAAATTATCTTATTTTATTTATTTATTTTTATTAGATGAACTCCAGATGCATGTGCCACCACGCGCATCTGTCTTAAGTGGGTTCTGGGGAACCGAACCTGGGTCCTTAGGCTTCATGGGCAAGTACCTTAACCACTAAGCTATCTCTCCAGCCCACAATTACCTTATTAAATAATAAAAAGAAAAAAAAGCCGCCAGGCACAGTGGCACAGGCCTTTAATCCCAGCACTTGGGAGGCAGAGGTAGAAGGATTGCTGTGAGTTCGAGGTCACCCTGAGACCACATAGTGAATTCCAGGTCAGCCTGGGCTAGAGTGAGACCCTACCTCAAAAAAACAAAACAAAACAAACAAATAAAAATACACACACACACACACACACACAGAGACATATATATAGGAAGAGGGAGATGAAAATACACGCCCTGGGAGATTGCTCAGTGGTTAAAGGTGCTGGTCCCAGCCCCCCACATAAAGCCAGACAGACATTAGCCTGCATCTGCAGAAGACCCTGGCACACACACATGCAAATAAGTAAATAAAAATGTTTAAAAACTTGGGGCTCGAGAGATGGCTCAGTGGTTAAAGGTGCTTGCTTGCAAAGCCTGATAGCCCAGGTGTGATTCCCCAGGACCCACCTAAAATCAGGTGCACAATGTGGCACATGCACCTGTAATTCATTGGCAGAGACAAGAGGTGTTGTATGCCCATTCTCTTTCTCTCTCTGCTTGCAAATAAATAATAAATATTTAAAAAGTTAAAAATTAAGATGTACAGATTCTTTTGGGGGGGGGGCGGGGTTGGTCTCGCTCTAGCCCAGAATGACCTGGAATTCACTATGTAGTCTCCAGAGATCCTCCTACCTCTGCCTCCTGAGTGCTGAGATTCAAGGCATGTACCACCATGTCCAGTCCAGATGCCCAGTTTTATTGCTGACTTTTCAAGCATATATTGCTAATATGCAGATAACAAGCTGTTTTGTTCTTCCCTCTCTTAGGATACACACGTCACATGATTTTAAAACATGCAGAATCAAGAGACAAACATAATTAATCCTAGCAAGAGGTTTTCCTATCAGCTGATGATGGGATGGTTATCATTTGGGTATTCATCATTTAGGTGAATCTTCACAAATTCTCTTAGGACTCAGTAACATTATTAACACACAGGTGCCTAACACAACTAAGATGTATAGTAGCATCTGTACTTTTATTCATATATACGTGGCACCATATGCCAGGGTCTGTTGCCTGCAAATGAAAGCCAGACATAGGAGATACATGTTCCATTATTTGCATCTGGCTTTAGATAGGTGCTGGAGAACTGAACCCAGGTTGGCAGGCTTATAGGCAAGTGCCTTTAACCAACGTACCATTTCTTCAACCCTAGCTGAAACTGTACCTTTCCCTTTTCTTTTTTATTTGGTTTGTCATCTCAGGCTGGCTTTGAACTCACAGTGTTCCTCCTACCTTTGCCTCCCTAGTCCTGGGATTAAAGGTGTACACCTCCACACTGGGCTTAAATTTAGCTTTTCTTGGAAAAGCCTGGCATGTTTTTCTTTTTTAAATATTTACTTTTATTTATTTATTTATTTGAGAGAGAGACAGGCAGAGAGAGGGAAAGAATGGGTGTGTCAGGGCATCCAGCCACTGCAAACAAACTCCAGACACGTGCTAACTTATGCATCTGGCTTACGTGGGTCCTGAGCATCACTGGGTCCTTAGTTGCAGCATCCCTAATGACTAAGCCAGCTAACTATGCATCTGGCTTACGTGGGTCCTGGAGCATCAAACTTGGGTCCTTAGGTTTTGCAGGCAAGCACCTTAATGACTAAGCCATCTCTCCAGCTCTTCTTTTTCTTTTTTGAGGATCCAGGCACTACAGAAGCTTTTAGCAGCCCTTACCATGAGCTTTGAGCTCTCAGCAAGGAGGTATGTAAGTCCTTCCACACCATGTTGGATAGTGTCACTACTCACATTGAGTTTTCCTAAGAAAGAAAAAGTGAACAAATCATTGTGTGAAATTTATTCTTTTGTTCAAAGTCCTCTTTGCCAGGAATGGTAGTGTATGTCTTTAATCCCAGCACTCAGGAGGCAGAGGTAGGAGGATCACTGTGAGTTCAAGGCCAGCCTGGACTACAGCGACTCTACCTCAAAACAAAACAAACAAACAAACTTAACATTATTCCATTGTTTCTTTATTATTTATTTATTAGACAAGAGAGACAGTGAGAGAGCAGGGGCGCGCCAGGGCCTCTAGCCATAGTTAATGAACTCCAGACACATTACACCACTATGTGCATCTGGCTTATGGGGGTTCTGGGGAGTCGAACTTGTCCTTACACATTGCATGCAAGCAAGCACTTTAACCACTAAGCCATCTCTCCAGCCCCATTCCATGTTTTCAAACAGGACCATGAACAGACTTAGTTGGGCTGTGCTGCCTGTTCTCACTCTGCTCCTTTTGTTTTGTTTTGTTTTGTTTTGTTTTGTTTTGTTTTTCAAGGCAGGGTCTCACTCTAGCTCAGGCTGACTTGGACTTCACTATGTAGTCTCAGAGTGGCCAGGAACTCTCGGTGATCCTCTTACCTCTGCCTCCCGAGTGCTGGGATTAAAGGCGTGCACCACCATGCCCAGCTCTGTTCCTTTTTTAAAATTTTATTTTTATTGACAACTTCCATAATTGTAGACAATATCCTATGGTAAGCGCCCCCACCACTTTCCCCTTTGAAATTCCAGTTTCCATCATTCCCCCCCCCCATCAGTCTCTTTTCTATTTTGATGTCATGATCTTTTCCTCCTATTATGATGGTCTTGTATAGGTAGTGTCAGGCACTGTGAGGTCATGGATATCAGGCCATTTTGTGTCTGGGGGGAGCACGTTGTAAGGAGTCCTACCCTTCCTTTGGCTCTTACATTCTTTCCACCACCTCTTCCGCAATAGACCCTGAGCCTTGGAAAGTGTGATAGAGATGTTTCAGTGCTGTCTGCTCCTTTTAAAAAAAAATATTTTTGGCGGGGCATGGTGGTGCATGCCTTTAATGCCAACTGGGAGGCAGAGGTAGGAGGATCACTGTCAATTTGAGGCCAGCCTGGACTATATAGTGATTTCCAGGTGATACTGGGATAGAGTGAGACCCTACCTATAAAAAAAAAAAAAAATTTCCAGGCATGGTGGCACACCCCTTTAGTTTCAGCATTCAGGAGGCAGAGGTTGGAAGATTGCTGTTTGAGGCCAGCCTGTGACTACATAGTGAATTCCAGGTCAGCCTGGGCAAAACCCTCCCTTGAAAAAAAAAATGTTTATATATATATATATATCTTATTTATTTGCAAGCAGAGACAGAGAGAAAGAATGGGTGTGGCAGGGTCTCTTGCTACTGCAAATGAACTTCAGATGTATGTGCCAGTTTGTGCACCTGGCATTTCATGGGTACTGAGGAATCAAACCTAGGAGGTCAGGCTTTGCAAGCAAGTGCTTTAAACCACTAAGCATTGTCTCCAGCCCCACGGGCTCATAAACTCCAAGCAATACTAACAAAACACATACCCCTGGACACTAAATCCCTTCAATCCTGGCAGAAAAGGCACTCAGCAGGCAGGGACTTAGCCTCTGAAACCGCCTGGCACCCTGGGGGAAACAGTTCCGCAAAAGTCGTTTCTGTCTGGCCAGTGTTTCCAGCGGTTCGGGCTGCTCCACAGCCTTCAGTGCGCAGCATGTTAGCAAGCATCATAGCATTTCTGAAAGGCAGGAGGCATTAGGTCCATTTTAAATATGAAGAGAATTGTTTCATGGAAGCTTTAGAGAGTCCCACAGCTATCTGGGGGACGAGCTGGGCTTGCGCCACGAGTGACTGACAGGCTCTGGCGTGTTTAACCCGCTGCCACAGCAACCGCAGCACTAGCACGTCCCTTCCTTGCTCAGGCGGCAGACAGGACAGCACTTCCCCTGCAGCTGGCAGAGCAGACCCTCTTTCTTTTCTTTTTAAAAATACCTTTATTCATTTATTTATTTATTTGAGAGAGAGAGAGAAAGAAGAGGAGGGAGGCAGACAGAGAATGGGCACGCCAGGGCCTCCAGCCACAGCAAACGAACTCCAGATGCATGTGCCCCTTTGTGCATCTGGCTTACGTGGGTCCTGGGGAGTTGAACCTCGGTCCTTAGGCTTTGCAGGCAAACGGCCTTAACCACCAAGCCATCTCTCTACGTCGCCCCCCCCTTTTGTTTTTTTGTTTTTTTTTTTCGAGGTAGGGTCTCACTCTAGCTCAGGCTGACCTGGAATTCACTATGTATGTAGTCTCAGGGTGGCCTCGCACTCATGGTGATCCTGCTACCTGTGTCTCCCGAGTGCTGGGATTAAAGGCGTGCGCTACCACGCCTGGCTTCTCCAGCCCTTTTTGAAAAACATTTTCTTAATATTTATTAAGAGTCAGATAGGTCGAAAGACAGAATGGGTGCGCCAGGGCCTTCAGCCACTGCAAACGAACTCCAGACCCATGCGCCCCTTGTGCATCTGGCCTAGTGGGTCCTGGGGAATCGAACCGGGGTCCTTTGGCGTTTCAGGCAAGTGCCTTAACCACTGAGCCATCCCTCCAGCCCCGAACCCCCTTTCTTACTGGCTGCGCTTTCGTAGATCTTGGGGTTCGATCCCCGCCTCAGGAACTCCACGGCGATCCGCCCAAACTCCACGACCACTGCAACGCAAGGGAGGAGGCGTGAGCGCGGGCTCTCCGCCGGACCCCCGCCCGCCCGCGCCCGCCCGCGCCCTCACCGCGCTCTCACCCGCGCCGTCCACGCTCGGCAGGAAGGCCAGGTGCTCCCGGTGCTCCTCCGACAGCTCCAGCAGCATCTTTCCGAGCCGCCGCTTCCACCCCGCGGCCCCGCCCCGCCCCGCCCTCGCCACTTCCGGCGCTCGCGTCCTGGAGGAAAAGCGCTCCGGCGCCGCCTCACAGCCCAAGCTTTGGGTTCCGGCCTGTGGCGGTCCGGCCAGCAGCCCGAAGCTGGGGAGCACACTGCAGGAGTGGAGGTGCGCTGTGGAGGGGAGCAAGCGTTGAGGGTGCAAGTCTTCCGTGGATAGATCATGCTGCCAGTGGGTAGAGTGCACAGTGCTAGATGTGGGAAGTGAGGTGTTCAAAAACTCCCACATGCCCACTTGTGGAGCTTATATTTGTGACATTTGTTAAAACACAGGGAACATTCTTACATTTAACCTATACAGTTCATAAGAAACCTGCGTATAGGCCATTTCTATGTCCGTTAGAGAAAAGGAAGCAGACAAGTTAAGCAACTGAAGCTTTGGTTATTAGTTGGCACACAACTGTTTGCATGTAACTGATTTCATTTAATAGTTCCAATAGCCGTGGCCTTTGCACAAATGAAGAAACAAGGATCAGAAGATTTATGTGTTGAAACTGGAAGGAGGCTGTTAGATCCCTTGCCCATTTGCCTCCTGTACGGCAGGCTGAAAGCTGAAGGCTTGTAATTAAAAGAAAAAATAAAGTTTGGAGCCGGGCATCGGGCTTGAAAATTCCAGGCCACCCCGAGACTACATAGTGAATTCCAGGACAGCTTGGGCTACAGCAAGACCATACCTAGCAAAACCTAGTAATAATAATAACAACAACAATGTTTTTTTTTTTTTTGGTGTTAAGGATTAAACCCAGGGTTTCACATATGCTAAATAAGTTCTATGCTACTGAACAGTATCTCCAGTCTCTGTAACAAGTTTTGAGTTGTCTATATTGAGATAAAGATGATCTTTGTGATGAGAAATGACACATGCTTGCAGGATTCAGATCAATGTCACTGGTTTTATTCACCTTTTCATTCATTTATTTGCAAGGAGAGAGATGGGGGAATATGGGCGCACCAGGGCCTCTTACCAATGCGAAGGAACTACAGACTCCGTGTGCCACTTTGTGAATCTGCCTTTACATGGGTCCTGGGGAATCGAACCTGGTCTGGCAGGCTTTGCAAACAAACATTTTGACCACTGAACCATCCCCCAGCCCAGTTTTATTTTTTTACTTTATTTTGTTTTGTTTTCGAGGTAGGGTCTCACTGTAGCCCAGGCTGACCTGAAACTCACCCTGTAGTCCCAGGATGACCTCCAACTCACAGTGATCCTCCTATCTCTGCCACCCAAGTGCTGGGATTAAAAACGTGCACCACCACACCCAGCTAAATGTCACTATTTTTATTTTTTGAGGGTGTATGAGAATTTGGTCACTTTTCAAACTCTCTTCTCATCTATCTTGGTTCAAATATGAGAGAAAATAGAATGTTAATTTACAGGATTATGACTCTCTTCTTTTGGTGAGGGAAAAGGAGCGGGAGGGACGAAGGGAAGAAAACATCACTGATAGCTTCTATATCTAGGAGTACTGGAGATCTAATTCAGAACTTCTCAGATTTTAGACTGGCCTATACTGTGTCATCCCCAATGACAGACACCCCTTTCTGTAATCTAAGTCTCCCAGGCAGAAGTGAACATTGCAAGTTTTTCCAGCTCTTCTCTGTGTCAACCTCATCTTTTAAAAAATATCTATTTATTTATTTGCAAGCAGAGAGAGTGGGAGGGATGGAGGAATGGGCACACCATGCCTCCGGCTGCTGCAGACGAACTCCAGATACATGCACCACTGTGCATCTGGCTTTATGTGGCTGCTAGGGAATCAAACTTAGGTCATTAGGCTTTGCAGGCAAGTGTCTTAACCACCGAGAAATCTCTCTAACCCTCATTTTTTTCCTTTTTTTCTTTTTCTTTTCTTTTTTTTTTTTTTTTTTTTTGACGTAGGGTCTCATTCTAGCTCAGGCTGACCTGGAATTCACTATGTAGTCTCAGGGTGACCTTGAACCCATGGCGATCCTCCTACCTCTGCCTCCTGAGTGCTGGGATTAAAGGTGTGCACTACCATGCCAGGCCCAAACCCTCAGTATTTAAAAGAGGTAAAATCTTTTGTTTTTCCAAATTTTTATTAACAACTTCCATGATTATAAAAAATATCCCATGGTAATACCCTCCCTCCCCCCACTTTCCCCTTTGAAACTCCATTCTCCATCACATCCCCTCCCCATCTCAATCAGTCTCTAAAAGAGGTAAAATCTTGTACTGATACTTAACAACAGAGCACATACAAATGTAATATAAGTGCATGAGAAAGTATTAAACATCATAGTCATCAGGAAATTGCAAATGAAAACCAATGATATGCCATTTCAAATCCATGTGACCATGGCTCAGTGGCAGAGTGCTTCCCTTGCATGCACAAGGCCCTGGATTCAATCCCCAATACTTCAAAAATAAAAGGGAAGGAAGGAAAAAAGGCAGGAAGGAAATCAAATCTCCTAGAATGATCAAAAATGAATGCCTATGACAGCAAAGCTTCGTGAGGCGTGTGGAAGAGAATGCTTATAAACTGCTGGTGTAAGTGTGAAATCTTAAAACTACTTTGGAGAACTCTTGGGCAATTTCTTAGAACATTAAGTATACATTTACCTTGTTATTGAACAATTCCATTCCTAGGTATTTACCCAAAACAAATAAGAACACAAATCCAGAAAAAGAGTTTACAGTAGTGTTTATTCATGCTTTATTCCTACATCAAAAATGGAGACAATGAAGTGTCAATACAGTTGAATAGATCATATGGTACATTAATAATTAGAATATTAACTACTAACTCAGTAAGTGGTAAAAAATGTACTACTAGGTCGGGTGTGGTGGCTCACACCTGTAATCCTAGCACTTGGGAGGCAAGTAGGAGGATTGTGTTGAGTTCCAGGCCAGTCAGAATTACATGGTAACATCCTCTCTCAAAAACAAGACATAGCTGGGCGTGGTGGCGCACGCCTTTAACCCCAGCACTTGGGAGGCAGAGGTAGGAGGATCGTCATGAGTTCGAAGCCACCCTGAGACTACATGGTGAGTTCCAGGTCATCCTGGGCTAGAGTGAGACCCTACCTCGAAAAACAAAACAAAAAAAAAAAGTGCAACTGTATAAATGAATTTCACAACACTTAAGTCGAGAAAAATAGCTCACTCAGAAGTGAACTATTGTTCAGGCATGGTGGTATATGCCTTTAATCCCAGCACTTGGAAAACCAAGGTAGGAAGATTGCTGTGAGTTCGAGGCCAGCCTGAGACTACATAGTGAATTCCAGGTCAGCCAGGGCTAGCAAGACCCTACCTCAAAAAAAACCTCTCAAAATAAAAAAAGTGAACTATTGTATGATTCAAATGTTTTAGAAATCTTATGTGGAGAGATTTCAATCAGAATAGCAATTTCCTCTGCATATAGATATTGGTTTAGGAGCTTAAAGAAGCGTTCTGTGGGTTTCTAGGCTGTTCTGCAGGATGAATGGGGTATTGTTGACACAGAGGCATGATTGTTAGGCCCACTGCACATTACACTTATCATTTATACAGTTCCCTGTAAGCTTTACCATAAAAAGTGTTTCAGTTGAAGTTAAAAAGGTGTTAGAGATTAGACCTAGATATTGGTAACTCTCCTAGGGACCTTCTTATACAGAATTTTATTTCCAGTATTCATTTTATTGTGTTCTACATTTATATGACTTTAAAATCCTAAAGAATTAAAATAACTTCAGGAAAACAAAATAGGAGATACAATGAAAGTTCTGTCATTCTATATCCCATCCGCTTAGTTCCCCTCCCCCACAACAATGACAAGCCTGACCTTATGAATTCTCCCTCAGACTCTATTACCAAAAAGAGGCCTTTAGTGCTAGCATCAAGGAGGCAGAGGTAAGAGGATCCCTGTGGGCTCCAGAGCAGCCTGAGACTACAGAGTGAGTTCTAGGTCAACCTGGACTAGAGCGAGACGCTACCTTGGAAAAAACAAAACAGAAAGAAAAAGTTCACTTGAAGGGTGGTGCCTAAGAAAGCATGCTATGCTATTACACGTTGAAAGTCATGTGGTGCTAGGACTGTTAGAACTGGAGATTCTGTTTGACCAGGTCTTTGCCCAAACCAGAACTGACATGGTTTTTCATAATTTTGGGAAGGTTTTCACCCGTGGTCAGACTTCCTTGAGTAGTCAGATTAGAAATGCTCTTTTTGGCCAAGACTCTTGCTATTCCTAACTGTTGCAGCCACCGTTTCTCCTTAAAGGCACTGTAAGGAAACAAAGACATAATTTACAAGGCTCAGTTTCATGCCTATACATTGCTCAAAGGATGAAAATCTTCATGTTGATTTTTTAAAATTTGATTTATTTATTTATGAGAGAGAAAGACAGAGAGAGGGAGAGAGGGAGGGAGAGAGGGAGAGAAGAGAGAGGAGGGAGGACGAATGGGCAAACCAAGGCCTCTAGCCCCTGCCAAAAAAACAAAAAAACCAAAAAAGAAAAAACCTCCAGGTGCATGTGTCACCTTGTGTATCTGGCTTTACATGGGTGGTGGTTTGACTCAGGTGTTGCCTATAAATTTAGGTGTTCGGAGTGCCATGTCCTCAGCTGATGGCAATCTGGGAATTGGCGCCTCCTGGAGCAGTGATTGTTGGGTGCAGGCTTATAGGTGTTGAAGGCAGCTTCCTCTTGCCGGTGTTTGGCACACTCTCCTGTTGCTACTGTCCATCTGATGTTTGCAAGGAGGTGATGTCCACCCTCTGCTCATGGTATCGTTTTCCCTGCCTTCGTGGAACTTCCCCCTCGAGTCTGTAAGCCAGAGTAAACCCTTCCTCCCACAAGCTGCTCTTGGTCTGCGATTTCTGCCAGCAATGCGACCTGACTGCAGCGACACTGGGAAATCGAACCGTGGGTCCTTAAGCTTTGCAGGCAAGCACTGAGCTGCTCGTCCAGTCCACTGCGTGCGTCGCTCAGTAGATGGGATGCAAGATGCAAACAACAGTCTTTCTAAACCCACTTCCTTGAGATGCAATGGTAATGGTATTTTCCCAAGGAAAGACTAAACCTATGGTTAGAAATCGAAAGTCTCTCACTGTCATGTAGAATTTTCAGGGTTGAAGCTTTTCTATCTTTCCCAGGCATCCCTACGTAACACATTCTTCCTAGACCAGACATTCCTGTGCAACACGTCCTTCCTAGACCAGACTTCCCTGCAGGCTTGTAAACTAACTGCGGAGTCATCCCCCCAGCCCACAGTAGTGTTTTTTGTTTGTTTTAGTTCTTTTCGAGGTAGGGTCTCACTCTGGCCCAGGCTGACCTGGAATTCACTATGTAGTCTCAGGGTGGCCTCGAACTCATGGTGCTCCTCCTACCTCAGCCTCCCGAGTGCTGGGATTAAGGCGTGCGCCACCATGCCCGGCCTCCTTTTCTTCTTTAAGTACTACTTTTCATCCTTAAATGTTTTACTTATTTATTTGAGAGACAGGCAGATAGACAGATATAGGTAGATTGATTGTTAGATAGGGAGAATGGGCGCACCAGGGCCTCTAGCCACTGCAAACCTAGTGCTTTTAGCTTTACATGGGTACTGTGGAATTGAACCTGGGTTCTTCGGCTTTGCAGGTAAGTGCCTGAAGTCTGAGTCATCTCTCCAGTTCCAACTCTTATACTCTTTTAAAAAAAATTTAACTTTATTTTTATTTATTTAAGAGAGAGAAAGAAGCACAGAGAGGAAGAGAGAGAATGGGCACACCATGGCCTCCAGCCACTACAAACGAACTCCAGACACATGCGCCCCCTTGTGCATCTGGCTTACGTGGGTCCTAGGGAATCGAACTGGGGTCCTTTGGCTTTAGCAGGCAAAGGCCTTAACCCCTAAGCCATCTCTCCAGCCCCCAGCTCGTATAGTCTTGTCTGTCCCTTGCTTGTGCTCTGGTCACTTCATACCTCCCTTCTCCCTTGCAGTCTTTTCACACATTTCAACCAGATTTGTGTTCAACAGAACGCATTTTGTGGCTTACCTTATAGAAAACACCCTCTGTGATGGTCTTACACATGAGAGGACGGCACGCAGCAAAGTCGCCCGGGCACAGGAGACGCAATCTATCTTACCATCTCGTCTCCAGCCAGCCTCTCCCAGCCTCAAAGGTGCTTGTTGCAAATCCACCAACTCTCCTGAAATTCAGTTTTGTGCCTGGCCTGTCACAAAGCAGTGCCTTCGACCCTGTCACCACCTCTTCCGGAGTCCTTTCACTACTAACCCTCTTGTGTGGCAAAGTCCTGTGAGTTTTTTTTTTTTTTTAAGGCAAACTTGCATAAATAACTTGAATTTGACAGACATGGATCTAGGTCAAAAGTATTTATGAGGCTGGAGAGATGACTTAGTGGTTAAGATGCTTGCCTGCACAGCCTAAGGACCCACGTTTGGCTCCCCAGAATCCATGCAAGCCAGCACATGGTGGCACATGCATCTGGGGTTTGTTTGCAGTGACTAGAGGCCCTGGTGTGCCCATTCCCTCTCTCTCTCTCATAAATAAAATAAATATAAAAATTAGCAGTTAAAAAACAGTTTAAAAATAGTATTTCTGAGGCTAGAGAGATGGCTCAGCAGTTAAAGGTGCTTGCTTGCAAAGCGTGATGGTCGGGGTTCAATTCCCCAGTACCCACATAAAGCTAGATGCACAAACTGGTGCATGTGTCTGGCAGGAGGCCCTGGTGTGTCCATGCTCTCTCTCTCTCTCTCTCTCTCTCTCTCTGTCTCGCTCTCAAGTAAATAAATACATGTAAATAAATAATAAGGTGTTTAGAGTTCATCCCGCTTCTTCCCCTGGTCCTTGAATGCTGGCTTTTTGCATTTATTCATAAACTCGCTTGTGGAGTACTTCCGGCATGTCAGACACTGTTCTACGTGCTGGAGATACAGAACGTGAACAAACACACACAATGTTCCTTTTTCAAATTAGAAGAAAAATAGAGCAAAGGGCTCCACTTTCCTGTGGAACACAGAGCCCGTCAAAGGCAGCATATGCCATTCCTGTCTGTCCTCAGTCTACGCAAACCTACGCTCAGCCTTCTGGACCCATCTGGGCTTCAGGTCGTGAATCTCAGTACAGGCAGGTGATATGCAGTGAAGAAGGCTGGCTTCCAGACACATGCCAGAGGTATCAGCTGATCTGTGTTTAGTCCAGGATGTTTTCTAGGTTGAAGATTAAGACGTGGGCCTCTGACCCCAGTCACTGTCATGTCTACAAAAGCCACATGACCTCATCAAGCCAGGCTCCCTTTAGCACTTGGACTGTGCTAAGTGGGGCAGACCTGTCTTTGTGTGTTTGTTTTTTTCGAGGTAGGGTCTTGCTCTCTAATCCACGCTGACCTGGAATTCACTCTGTTGTCTCAGGGTTGCCTCAAACTCATGGCAATCCACCTACATCTGCCTCCTGAGTGCTGGGGTTAAAGGTGTGCTCCACCATGCCTGGTTTAGAACCATCTTTTTTAAAAAATAGTATTTTATATATTTATTTTCAAGTAGAGAGAGATAGAGAGAAAAGAGACAGAGAGAATGGGTGTGCCAGGGCCTGCCAGTTGCTGCAAATGAACTCTGGATGCATGTACCACTTTGTGCATTTGGCTTTATGGGGTACTGGGGAATCAAACCAGGGTCATTAGGCTTTTCAGGCAAGCACCTTAACTGCTGAGCCATCTCTCCATCCCAGAACCAACTTTGATTCAATCCTGAGAAGTATAATTTCATGAATCCAGAGTTTCAAAATGACAGGTGGCCCAGCGAGAGCTCTCAGAAGATGCCCGATGAACTAACCGTGTGCGGTTCTGGTTTGAGAGGCTCCCTTTCCCATATGACTCTAGTGCTCGGGTGGCAACTATACCTGCCCCCACCCAGTTCCCTGGGATGTTTTCTGAAGGATCACATCAGGTTCTTTCCCATCGCCTGCCTGTGGCACCGTCAGAGAGCTGATGTCCCCTGCTGTTGTGCATGTCCTTTGGGCCAAGAACTGGACTGGTCATCTAGGGATGAGCCCATCTGTCTGGGTTGACTGGTTGCTTTAGCCAGGCCTCGGTACTTCTGTGACTGCTGGGAGGGGCATGAATCAGACCAAGAGAAGGATGCAGAGGCACAAGACTCTGGGGCCCCCTTCTTTCCATAGCCCACCAACAGAGGAAGACTGAACTGGTTCTGGTAAAGATGGGGAGAAAATGGAGGGTGTGAGTAGAGGGAAGAGAAAAATGAGAAAAATATTGGGAGCTGCGGTGAAGCCACACACACACACACACGCACACGCACACACACGCACACACACGCACACAAGAATCTTACAAAGTTTCTAGAGCCAGGCATGGTGGCACAGGCCTTAATCCCAGTACTTGGGAGGCAGAGGTAGAAGGATTGCCATGGCCAGCCTGGGACTACAGAGTGAGTTCCAGGTCAGCCTGGGCTACAGTGAGACCCTACCTTGAAAACAATAACAACAAGAAAATGTTGTTAACATTATTACTTTATAAAAAATACAAATGATGGGCTAAAGAGATGGCTTAGTGGTTAAGGCACTTGCCTGCAAAGCCTCAGGACTAAGACTCAATTCCCCAGTACCCACATAAGCCAGATGCACATGGTAGTGCATGTATCTGGAGTTTGTTTGCAGTGTCTAGAGGCCCTAGTGTGCCCATGCTCCCTCTCTATCTGCCTCTCTCTCTCTCTCTCAAATAAATAAATAAAAATAAAATATTTTTTAAGTTGGTTGGAAGCCCTGTCGCATCCATTCTCTCTCTCTCTCCCTCTTTCCCTCTCTCAAATAAATAAATAAATAAAAGTACAAATGAATTTCACAGGGGTATGTTGAGAAAAACAACCAGACATTAAAAAGTATATCATAGTCAGGTGTGGTGGTGCACACCTTTGATCCCAGCACTTGGGAGGCAGAGGTAGGAGGATCACTGTGAGTTCAAGGCCGGCCTGGGACTACAGAATGAGTTTCAGATCAGTCTGGGCTACAATGAGACCCTACCTCAAAAACAAAAAACAGGGATGGAGGGATGGCTTAGAGGTTAAGGCACTTGCCTGGAAAGCCTAAGTACCTAAGTTCAAATCCCCAGGACCCATGTAAGCCAAATGCACAAGGTGGTGCATGCATCTAGAGTTTGTTTGCAGTGGCTGGAGACTCTGACATGCCCATTCTCACTCACTCACTCACTCACTCTCTCTCTCTCTCTCAAATAAATAAATTTAAAAAACTAAAAAAAGGAAAAGAAAAAATATGTGACATAATATATCATAATCAGGATATTTAATCTTCAATAAGAATGATGGTTATAAGCCAGGGCATGGTGACGCATGCCTTTAATCACAGCACTCAGGAGGCAGAGGTAGAGAATCGCCATGAGTTCAAGGCTACCCTGAGACTACACAGTTAATTCCAGGTCAGCCTGAGCTAGAGTGAAACCCCACCTCAAAAAAAAAAAAAAAAAAAAAAAAGAGAGAGAGAGAATGATGGTTATGGCTGGAGAGATAGCTCAGCAGTTAAGGTGCTTGCCTGCAAAGCCTAAGAACCCAGGTTTGATTCCTCAGTACCCATGTAAAGCCAGATACACAAGATAACACATGCATCTGGAGTTCATTTGCAGCAGCTAGAGGTCCTGGTGTGCCCATCTTCTCTGTCTGTCTCTCTTCTCTTTATCTCTTTCTCTGTCTGCAAATATATATAAAAGAATGATGGTTATATTTGAGAGTGGTTGCTGTTATTTTTCCAAACTTTCGTACATAAGAGGAAACAGTCGGGCATGGTGGCACATGCCTTTTATTCCAGCACTTGGAAGGCAGAGGTAGGAGGATCACCAAGAGTTCAAGGCCACCCTGAGACTACATAGTGAATTCCAGATTAACCTGGGCTAGAGTAAGACCCTACCTTGAAAAGAAAGAAAGAAAGAAAGAGGAAACAAAATGTACCATGAATAAGTTTATATTCATTTGATTTGATCAACATAATGTCTTTCCACTGAAGTATAGCAGTTCTAGACTAGCGCACCATTTCATAACGTCTTGTATGAAAGCATAGCCAGTGCGGGGGTAGAATATGCCATTAACTGAATTCGGTTAAACAGAGGTTGAGATTAGAGCACAGGGCCACTACCACATTAGGCATAGATTAGATTTTAACGTTTACATTTTACAGCCCACATTTTTCTTACCGCTAGGTGGCAACAACCCAGCTGCAGAAAACAAACAGGTAAGAAAGGAAGTAAAACAATGTAGCCTTGTTTGTTTTTCTTCTTCTTCTCCTGATATTGAGTAAGGGGAAAGTTAATCACATGCCCATCCTTCTCTAATGTGAGCACCCCTAACACCGCAGGTGTAATGCGTTCCCTAAAACCTGACCTGAGAGTTGTTCTCGTGAGAATCTAATGGCCAACGTCTATTCCTGCCATGCTTGCCCATGAACGTGCTCGTGGGTGATCTGCAATTCTGGCCTTCGGGATCAGCGGCAACTCTAGACCCTGCCCACTGTGGGCCGCCTCCTCACTCGCTATCTCGTGCAGCAAGCCAGCGGCGGTCTGTGGCTCTGTCTGTTATTAAACTGTTCCTTCCATTCCTTCCACCTTTACTACTAACTAGTATTCCATGACAGTGTTTTTAAATGCTTGTTTTATTTTGAGACAGTCTTATTTATTTATTTGAGAGAGAGAGAGAGAGAGAGAGAGAAGCAGATGTATATCAGAGCCCAGGGAAGGGAGGAGTGCTTACAATGCTGTCCTCCAGACACAAAATGACCTTGGCATTCGTGACCTCACAGTGGCTGATGCCATCTACACAAGACCTGCATCATAGGAGGAAAAAATGCTGACATCAGAATAGAAGAGGGACCAGTCGGAAAGAAGAAGGATTCAGTGGAGGGGAAAGGTGAGGAGGTAACAGGAAGGTGATAGGAGGGGATTATGAACATGATATATTGTCTATATTTATGGAACTTGTCAATAAAAATATTTTTAAATTATTTATTTATTTTCAAGCAGAGAGAGAGAGAGAAAGAGAGAGAGAGGGAGAATGGGCCTGCCAGGATTTCTAGCCACCACAAATGAACTCCAGATATACATGCCACTTTGTGCATCTGGCTTTACGTGAGTACTGGGGAACTGAACCCCAGTTGTTAGGCCTTGCAGGCACACCCTTTAGCTGC
This sequence comes from Dipus sagitta, assembly GCA_036346955.1. Taxonomy (NCBI): domain Eukaryota; kingdom Metazoa; phylum Chordata; class Mammalia; order Rodentia; family Dipodidae; genus Dipus; species Dipus sagitta. The sequence continues at coordinate 105,189,746 of CM070783.1, forward strand.
TGAGCCATCTCTCCAGTCCAGTCAAAAGTGTTTTTAAAATAGTTTTAAAATATTTTATTTATTTATTTAAGAGAGAGAAAGAGGGAGGGAGGGAGAGAGAGAGAGACAGAGAGAGAGAGAGAGAGAGAGAGAGAGAGAGAGAGAGAGAATGGGCGCACCAGGGCCTCCAGCCACTGCAAGCGAACTCCAGACGCATGCGCCAGCTTGTGCAATCTGGCTTACGTGGGTCCTGGAGAATGGAACCAGGATGCTTTGGCTTTGCAGGCAAACGCCTTAACTGCTAAGCCACCTCTCCAGCCCCAGTCAAAAGTTTTTAAGGGCTGGGGAGGTGGCTTAGTGCCTAAGGCACTTGCCTGTGAAGCCTAAGGACCCAGGTTCGAATTCTCCAGCACTCACTTAAACCAGATACACATGGTGACGCATTGCGTCTGGAGTTCGTTTGCTAGAGGCCTTGGCGGGCCCATATTCCCCCCACCCTCGCTCAAATAAATAAATAGATAAAGGTTTTGGAAATGAGATTCTTGGTGCTTTACACTGAAGCGCTGAAGCCATCGCCTTCATTCGATGCGTGCCCTGGAGCCGCAGAAGCGAGAACATTACCTTGCCACGGCCAAACAGTAGATGGCATTCTCTCTCAGGGTCCTGCCGCTGTGCTCCGAGAAGGGCCGGCAGGAGGACGCGAGCACGGCGTGGGCCCCGGGCGCGGCGAGGGGCAAGCCGGGCGGAGAGCGCTGGCCTCTGGGCCGGGCCGGAAGGGGGACCTGGGGGAGGAAGGCGTCTCTCCCCGGCGCGGCCCCGCCGCCAGCCGCCTTAGCAGGGCCTTTCGGCGGGGCTGACGGTCGGGGACGGCGGTGCCCGGCTCCCCGGGGCGGCGAGGCTGCGGCGCCTTCCCTGGCGCGCGCGGCGCGGTTGCCGGGGAGCTGACGGTTGCTGGGGAGCTGACGGTTGCCAGGGAGCTGACGGTTGCCGGGGAGCTGACGGTTGCCAGGGACCCGACGCGCGCTCCGCAGGCTGCGCTCCGAGTCCCTGTCCGGCGGCCCGGTGCCAGCTCCGGGAGGTCATCGTGGGCTCCGAGAAGCCGTCCACCGCCACCGCGTCGCCGACCTTGGCCCCAGGGAGCCCCGCCGTGCCAAGCGCACGCCCAGGAGCCCGCCGGCGCTGAGCCCTGAGCAGCCACTGTTTGAGTTTGATGCAGACCCTCACGGGGACCGACGTCTTCAGCAAAGACACGGCGGAGCACGCCTTGCTCAGCAAGTAGGACACGCAGTCCTCGTGCCCGTGCCGGGCGGCGAGGGCCAGCGGGGTCTGTCCGGCCGCGTTCCTGCACTCCAGGCACAGGACGCTGCAGTTGACGAAGGCCTTCACGATGAGCAGCTGGCCGGCCTGGGCAGCCGCGTGCACCGGGCACTGGGCGACGTCGGCGTGCAGGGCCGCGGGGCACCACGCTCGGCAGGGGTGGGCGCCCACCGCCTCGTGGGGCTGCGCGCCCTGTTTCAGCGCCCACTCGCTGAGCTCCGTGTGTCCGTAGAAAGCGGCCATGTACAAGGCTACCCTTCTCTGGTACCTGGAGGGGAGAAACAGGCGCGTGCTGGAGCAGTTAGTGCGTCAACAGACAGACCAGACAGTGCAAAATGTCTTTAGAGGAATCTGGGGAGACAAGCATGCAGACCTGAGTTTGAATCCCCAGAGCCCCTTAAAGCCTCCATGGTGTCTTTGGAATGTTAACAAACCTCTCCTGCGCAATTTCAGGTTTGTTGGGCCTAGAGTGAGACCTTACCTCAAAAAACTCTTTCAGAAAAGACACACTCTGACTTATGGTTAAACTACCCCAGTTCTGCTTATACTCATTTTCCTACTAGCACATATAACTAGTAACTGGTTCCCATCTATTTATCTGTTCATTTAGAAACAAGATCTCACTAGGCAGCTTAGGCTGGCCCCAAACCTCACAATCTTCCTGTCTTTACCTCTAAGTGTTGGGATTATAGGTGCACACTACCACACCTGGCTTCTTGTCTTTAATATTTATTTACTTGAAAGAGAGAGAACATGGGCCTGGCAGGGCCTCTCGCCATTGCAAATGAACTCCAGAAGCATGCACCACTTTGTGCATCTGGTTTTTACGTAGGTACTGGGGAATCGAACCCAGGCTGGCAGACTTTGCAAGCAAGTGCCGTTAACCATTGACCAATCTCCCCAGGCCTGTATTTTAACATTCTTCTAAAAACCAAAAACTCAGCCAGGCATGGTAGTGCACGCCTTTAATCCCAGCACTCGGGAGGCAGAGGCAGGAGGATGGCTGTGAGTTCGAGGTCACCCTGAGGCTACATAGTGAATTCCAGGTCAGCCTGGGCTAGAGTGAGACCCTACCTCGAAAAAACAACCAAACAAACAAAAAAACTCAAAAGAATATCAAGCTTAATATTAAATGGGAAATTATTAGAAATAATTTTAAAAATCGTGCATCTGGCTTTAAGTGGGTACTTGGGATACAAACCCGACTTGTTAGTCTTCTCAGGCAAGTGCTTTAACCTCTGAGCCATCTCTCCAGCCTCCAATTTTTTACAAGAGCACAAATACACTTTTACTTATTACTTTTCTTAAATCTTTGTAGGGTACAGCATCATACATATTCTGTGTCCAATGGCTTTGGCAGGAAGGTTGCTTCGGAATTTGGCTCAAACCATGCCACGGTTTCCCTGGGCCCGGGTTATCTTTCCCCAGATGACTCTTGTTTAATTAGGTTTGCCACCAGGAGTCACTGTGTACACATAAGCTTTTTTTTTTTTTTTTTTTTTTGCTTTGTACACATAAGCACATCTCTTGCCCAAATAGAATACAGTTTCATCTTGGGCATAAATACCTTCAATGTTAAGAAGAGCCGTGTGCTCCCTTTGGTTCTGGAGACCCCGCTTATAGCCAGCAAAACTGGCCTCGCACCAGGGCCTTCCAGACATATCTGCCTTTTAGAAGTCCTGTTCCCAGCAGGCCTGCATGGGAGCCAAGACGGCAGAAAAGAGGAAGCCCCCCCCCTTTTTTTTTTCAAGTAGGTTTTTGCTCTAGTCCAGGCTGACCTGAGATTCACTATGTAGTCTCAGGCTGGCCTCAAACTCCCAGCAAACCTCTTGCTTCTGCCTCCTGAGTGTTGAGATTAAAGGCATATACCATTGGGCCCAGCTTAATTTTTTAAATATTTTTGTTTTTATTTATATAGTTATTGGAGAGAGAGAAAGAGGCGGGGAGAGAGAGAGAGGGAGAGAGAGAGAGAATGGGCATACCAGGGCCTCTATCCACTGCAAACAAACTCCAGATGCATGCGCCACCTTGTGCATATGGCTTTACGTGGGTCCTGGGGAATCAAACCTGGGTTCTTTGGATTTGCAGGCAAGTGCGTTAACCAATAAACCATTTTTCCAGCCCATAATTTTTATTTAGTTATTTATAAACACACAGAGAGAGACAGAGAGAAGAGGGAGACAGAGAGAGAGAATGGGTGTGCCAGGGCCTCTAGCTACTGTAAACAAACTCCAGATGCATGTGCCACTTTGTGCATCTGGCAGTACATGTGTGCTAGGGAATCAAACCTGCATCATTAGGCTTCACAGCAAGTACCTTAACCGCTGAACCATCTCTGCAGCCCCCGTTTTTTTTGGGGGGAGGGAGAGAAAGCAACTTTTAATAAGTACTAATTATAAGTTTCTTTAACATTTTGGGAAATTTTAAGCCATCACAATGAAAGTGTACATAACAGACTACAGAGAAAGCATTTAACTTGAGGGCAACTACTGTATCTAAGGCACATTAGCTAATATAAAATCATATAAACTGCTTTCAAAATGACATTTACTTTGCTAGGAACATTCCTCGGATTTCCTGTGACCCAGGTTGTGTCTTCTGGTCGGACAGTTTCACACTGAGGTTCTTGGTTTTGTGTTCCATCTTCACTGCTTTTAACAGTCCTTTTCCCATCAAGGGATACATAGCCATTGTCAGTTTCAGTTGACTTATCAATTGAATTCTTTGCTTTCTTTGACAAACCCTGATAGACAGAAAGCAGCACGCCAGAGGTCTCTGAAGACAGCGCCAACCCTGTAAGGAGTGCCAGTTCCTTGGCTCTGCACTGCTCCCTCCTGAGTGTTATCTGTGGTGCTAGAGCCATCTCCTTCCCTGTGTGCTTCCAAATGGGCTGCTTTTCTTAATTTCCTTCTTCTTGTCCCGCCTGTGCTTAGAGGAGGTTTGGGTGTTCTTGTTGACACAGTCTGGCAGTGCACAGTTCCCAAGAGCAGCATCAGCCATACTGGCCCGATCACTTCCGTTACAGGTGTGCTATGTGGACTAGGAGCGGAACAGAGTAATACTACCGCGGCAACTTGAAGAAGATAAAGGACAAGAAGCCAGAAAAAGATGACCTTCGATGTTACTTGTAACCACCACCGGAAGAAAAAGGGAAAAAATACAACTCGAACAATCCCTTTTCTAGTCAGAGAAGTCCAAGGACTTTCGGGCTTTGCCTTAGCAAATGCAGACCCTCTTACAAGATCAACACCTATGAGGTCTGGTTTCACATGTGCTGTTTTCTTTGGTTTATTTCTTAACCCCTTGATTTCTCTTTGTTCAACAGATTTTTCCCATATTTGTTGGTCATATGCTCCAATCTTCTTTTGATACCAGACTATAGCATCTGTGACTTTGGACGCCATTTATTCCACTGAAATTACACATTGGTCACTTTGAGCGTAGCAGCGAGCCCGCGCGGCGCCGCTGGGAGGCGGCTGCAAAGCTCCGAGGAGCACCGAAGCCCGCGTGCCGCCGCCCCGCCCCGCGCCCCAGAGAAGCCCAGCCCCCGTTTTTTGAGACAGGGTCTTACTCAAGCCCAGGCTTAACTGGAACTCATTCTTAGCCTCCAAGGACCCGCACTATTTGGCCCCTACCCTTCCACCCTTCTTCCCTACTGGTCTTTCTGTTGTCCTGCTAACACCCCGTGCAACATTGATTGGATGATTGGTGCAAGCTGTGGCTTCCCATGTATTTCCCTATGTGGGGAAATGCTCTGCCCAGAGGATGTGGGTCTTTGGATCCCGAAGCAGGAAGGTCAGAGTTATAAATCAATATACTGTATTTGGTTCACAGAGGCATTTCTTTGGAAATTCATTCATGCAAGTCAGTATCTCCACGTCTGATAACTGGTGTGAGGAGCCTCTCCTGCATGGGCTGTGAACACACTCTCTGAGCTCTGGGCGGTTGGACAACTATCTTTCCTTGGTGGTACCTGGTTTTTGGGTCACATAGTTCCTTTAGACATCCATAGTTTAAAAGCTGGATGTGGACTGGAGAGATGGCTCAGCAGTTAAAGGCACTTGCTTGCATAGCTCGATATCCCAGGTTCAATTCCTCAGTACCCATCCAGATGCACAAAGTGGTGTATGCATCTGGAGTTTGCCTGCGGTGGCAAGGGGCCCATTCTCCCCAACTTCTCTCTGTCTGCTATAAAGAAATAAAACTTTTTTTTCAATGTAGGGTCTTGCTCTTGCCCAGGCTGACCTGGAATTCACTAAGTAGTCTCAGGCTGGTCTTGAACTCACAGTGATCCACCTACCTCTGTCTCCTCCGTGCTGGGATTAAAGGCATGAGCCACCATGCCTGGCTAATAAAACTTTTGAAAAAGCTGGATATGGGGATGCAGTGCTGTAATTCCAGCACTCAGAAGGATGGAGAGTTCAAGGCCAATGTGAGCTACGTAACAAGACCTTGTCTCAAAACAAAACAAGGGCTGGAGAGATGGCTTAGCGGTTAAGGCTCTTGCCTGCAAAGCCTAGGGACCCATGTTTGACTCTCCAGATCCCATGTAAGCCAGATGCACAAGGGGATGAATGTGTGCATGGTGCACATGTGCATCTGGACTTCAACTACAGTGGCTGAGGCCCTGGCACACCAATTCTCTCTCATAACCCCCCCCCACACACACACACAAATCCAAGGTTTGATTTATGGATCCAAATAAGCACTTCAAATTCGACACATCCATGACTGAATTCCTCACCTTCTTCAAACCTACTTTTCCTACCTGGGAGGATGGACCTTCTGTCCACTTCATTATTCAAGCTGGGACCCAGGACTCTGTTCTGTGCACCTCCTTCCCATATCTAGTCTGGATTCTGTAAGGGATGTGTTCACAGTCTGTCCTCTTGGCCTCATCCCTTGTTTCCAAGGATTTAAGTCAGGCTGCCACCAGCTCCTGACTGCTCCTTTCTGTCCACCTCTGCTCCTCAACTATAGTCAGAGAGCTATCATGGTTCTTCTTTTGTTTTGTTTTGTTTTGAGATTGGGTCTCATGTAGCCCATAGTGGCCTTGAACTCACAATGTAGCCAAGTCTGGTCTTAAACTCCTAACTTCTGAAGTGCTGAGATTATAGACAAGAGCCACCATGCCCAGCACAAGCTACTTTTTACTCATTTGTTTTCCCCCAAGGCAGGGTCTCATTCTAGACCAGGCTGGACTTGAACTCACAGCCATCCTCCTACCTCTGCCTGAGTGCTGGCTGCGCACTTCCACAAAAGCAAAAAAGCAGGTCACGCTTGGTCCTTATCTCTTGCAGTGTTTTTGCAACACTTAAAAGATAAGGTCCGGATTCCTTCACGTTCCTCCCCAGGCCTGCACGAACAAGTCTTCTCTTAGCTTTCAAGCCTCTGTCCACTGAATTCCTCACTCTCCAATCTACCACATAAATGATCTGCAGTTCCTGCCGCTGGTTTGTTTTGTTTTGTTTTGTTTTAGTTTTTGGGGTAGAGTCTCACTCTAGCCCAGGCTGACCTGGAAATTCACTATGGAGTCTCAGGCTGACCTTGAATTTATGGCAATCCTCCTACCTCTGCCTCCCTAGTGCTGGGATTAAAGACCACGCCTGGCTGCCTCTGGGTTTTTATATATCTTTATATATCTTTTAGGAATATCTACTTGAAAACATTGATATTTCTCTTCCTGCCAACCTCCCTGAGGACAGTCCTTTAGACTTCAACTTCATGTTCCCCTTTAAAAAAATATTTATTTATTTGTAAGGTGGGGAGAGAGAGAGAGAGAGAGAGGAGAGGCAGACAATGGGTATACTAGGTCCTCCAGCCTCTGCAAACAAACTCCAAGTGCATGCGCCGCTTTCTGCATCTGGCTTTTATGTGGACACTGGGGAATTGAACCTGGGTCATTAGGCTTTGCAAACATGTGCCTTAACTGCTGAGCCATCTCTCCACCCTCACGTTCCATTTCCCGGGACACCTTACCTTGCTCCCACACCGCACAGTCCTGAACACCCCGCACTGTGGTCACAGCCCTTTCACACTGAATGGGGACAGGCAGCCCCCGTGCTTGTACCTAACCCTGCCTCCCATGCGCCAGTGCACACAAGGCCATTGTGATTAGGTCACTGAGTCTCACGACAACCCCATAAGGCAGAGGCTGCTAGTCTCCCTTCTTTACAGAAGAGGGGAGTGCACCCCAAGATGGAGGGGTAAGCTGCCCAGGTTATTGTTTACGTGGCTACATAGCGAGGGGACTGGCCTTCAAAGCGAGGCACATGGACACTGGAGTTGACATTCCCAGTGAATCTGTCATTCTGTGGCTTCAGGAGTTTCTTTTCTGCTTTCCTTCCCAGACTAGAAGAGACAGGAATTACCCCATTTGTGGCTGAATTCCTGGGATCTTGTAACTATCGAGTAAATATTGTGTTGATCGGGTAGAGGAATGAAAGGAGCTTTCCAGCCTGACCGTGCACACTGACGCCCTTGGATTTCAGTCAAAGAGTCAGTGAAGTGTGCGTGGTTGAGGACATGAGGACTGGAGTTCAGTTGTCAGGGTCCACAATCTTGTTCTGCCCCCGCTAGTTATATAATCACCGGGGGCGTTTCCTGATCTGTTTCCCTGTGTGAAACATAAGTGCCCACCTCACAGAGCTGTGGAAGGAAGCCCTGGGCATGGCCACACTGAGCGCCAGGGTCACGGTCACTTAAGCACGCTCCAGTGAACGACGCAGCGAGGCTGGTTGTTTGGATTCAGAACTTGAAAGAAGAAAATTGTAACTTTGCCCAAGTGGAAATTGCTGTCGGAAAGCTGCGCCTGCGTCTGTGGCTTTACAGAGCCCTTAGGCTGCTGGCGGTGGCCGCGAACTTGTGCAGCACGGTTAAGTCACCTGGGGGCCATGTTCCAAAACACAGCCCTTGAGCTGAAATCTAAAGGAGCCGGGCTGGGGGCTGCCTGTGCGCTCCCGACGGCTGGGAGCGGCCATACAGTGATAAACTTCATGCCCGGCTCCTCAGCATCCCTTCACGCACTGTGAGATTTATGCCAGAGGGGCACAGAGAGGGCAGGGAGCTGCTCTGGAATGTCTTTGTGCCTGGCCACTGTCTTGTTTGTTTGTTTGAGGTAGGGTCTTGCTCTAGCCCAGACTGAAGTGGAATTCACTATGTAGTCTCAGGCTGGCTTTGAACTCACAGCAATCTTCCTACCTTGGCCTTCTGAGTGCTGGGATTAAAGGCGTGCGCCACCACGCCCAGCACTGTCTTTGTTTTGTTTATTATTTTTTGCTTTCTTAATTTTTAAAAACATGTTATCTATTTATTTGCAAGCAAAGAGAGAAGAGACACAGAGAGAGAATGGGTGTGCCAGAGCCTCCAGCTGCTACAAAAGAACTCCAGATGCGTGCGCCACCTTGCACATCTGGCTTTATGTGAGCACTGGGGAATGGAACTCTGGTTGTTAGACTTTGCAGGAAGCACCCTAACCACTAAGCCATCTAGGCCCTGGTCACTGTCTTTGAAGGGGTGGTGGGAACATTGATCAGAGAGTCAAATCAGTGCTTGGTAAGAGCTCTACAACAAAAGTCCGCCTCGTTGTCTGACAAACATTTCTAAGCTCTGTTCAATAGGCCATTTGAAACTGAACAACAGGTTATTGTTTTGTAACAATGTCCTTTGTCAAACCCTGACATTTCAATTGAAACATGAATTGTAGTTATAACTCAATGCTGCTAATGCAATAGCTGTATTTGAAATTAAATTATTTGACTAGCCGCATGCCTTTAATCCCAGCACTTGGGAGGAAGAAGTAGGAGGATCACTGTGAGTTTGAGGCCACCCTGAGACTCGAAAAGCCAAAAAAAAAAAATTTGTCTAATTAAAAATTATATGTGAGTTTAGCTAGGTGTGGTGGTGCATGCCTTTAATCCTAGCACTCAGGAGGCTAAGGTAGGAGGATCACTGTGAGTTTAAGGTCAGCCTGAGACTACATTGTAAATCCCAGGTGAACCTGGGCTACAGTGAGACCCTACCTCAAAAAAGACACACAAAAAAATTCTGGGTGACAAATACCAAAGTGATTCACTGTAGCTGGAGACCTTGTCCCTTCACAAAAGTCTACTGGGCTGGAGAGATGGCTCACCTTGAAAAAACAAAAGTATAATGTCCACTGCAGACTTTTTGTTCTTTTTGAGACAGGGTCTCACTCTAGCTCCGGCTGACCTGGGCATCTCTCTATGGTTCCAGGCTGGCTTCAAACTCACAGCGGTCCTCCTACCTCTACCCAAGTGCCGGATGGAAGGTGTGCACCTCCATGCCTGACAATACTATGATAGCCAAACCAAACTGGTTGCCTCTTAAACTAGCATTTCCCAAGGAAAGTGTACCTGGATTGCTATGCATTCCCAAAGCCTATCACCCTAGTGCCATTCCTGCTGTCTTGTTCCAGCAAAGAGCTCAGGAATATGTTGTCGAGTCGTGTAAGGTGGATCTGGTATGCAAGGCATGAGAGATCCAGCAGTACAGGGAACACAGCTGTCGTGTGTGTGTGTGTGTGTGTGTGTGTGTGTGTGTGTGTGTGTGCATACATACATATACACTTATCTATCTACTTATTTAGTTTTGTCTTTAAGGTCGAGTCTCACTCTAGCCTAGGCTGACCTGGAACTCACTTTGTAGTCCCAGGCTGGCCTCGAACTCACAGTTCTACCTCTGCCTCCCCAGATTAAAGGCTCCTGCCACCACACCCTGCTTAATTATTTTAGTTCTTCTTACTTGCCAGGGTCTCTTGCCACTGCAAAGGAATACCCATCTGGCATTATGTGGGTGTCTGAGCAATTGAACCTGGGCCTACAGGTTTTACAAGCAAGCACCTTTAACTGCAGAGCCATCTCCTCCACCCTCCCCGACTCCCACCATCATCCAAAAAGGCTTCAGTGCGAATGGAAGGTTAGGGAAAAGTTACTTCAATTCATCTAGCTTGATCTCCCATACTTGAGTACTGGTCCTTCTTTGGATAAGTAACGTTGGACTTTCAGTGTTTGCCCAAGGAGACATCCCAGCAGAAATTCCTTCCATCCGTCCCAGACGTCCAGACGAAGTGTCGTACCTGCAAATCAAGAGGGGCAGTTTGTGGGTCCAGCTGTCCCTGTGGGCTGGCAAGACTCCAAACTTCTGGTGGTAACTGTTCCCAAGCAGAGGTGTGAGCTCGATTCACAGGGAAAAGTAACCATGGGGTAAGGATGCTCTTTTCATTTGAGATTCTATTTTCACTTGTTTTCAAGCAGAAGGGGTGGGGAGGATGGGCATGCCAGGGCCTCCAGCTGCTGCAAAGAAACTCCAGCTGCATGCGCCTCTTTGTGCATCTAACATTACGTGAGTTCTGGGGAATTGAACCTGGGTCGTTAGGCTTTGCAGGCAAGTGCTTTAACCATGGCACCATCTCTGCAGCCCTCAGGTGAGGCTTCGTTTGGCTTGGAAAAGCTCTTCTGCTTCTGTTCACGTCCATTTCCTCGTCTCTTCAGGGATGGCATGTAATACTGAAACGTGGGGGCAGCTGTCTCAGGACAATCCAAGGGACATTGATCTGGCATGAAAATTCAAATCATCATGCTATGGCGTGGTGGCGCACGCCTTTAATCCCAGCACTCAGGAGGCAGAGGTAGGAGGATCGTCATGAGTTGGAAGCCACCCTGAGATTACATAGTGAATTCCAGGTCAGCCTGAACTAGAGTGAGACCCTACCTTGAAAAAAAACAAAAACAAAACCACTCTGGGTTACAAATATCAAAGTGATTCACTGTAGCTGGAGACCTTGTCGCTTCACAAAATCTGCCTGGCTGGAGAGATTGCTTAGTGGTTAAGGCTCTTGCCTGTGAAGTCTAAGGACTCATGTTCTACTCTCCAGGTTCAACATAAGCCAGAGGCAGTGATGAAAGTGTGCAATGTTGCACATGCGCACAAGGGGGCGCACATGTCTGGAGTTCGATTGCAGTGGTTGGAGGCCTCCTTGTGCCAACTGTCTCTCTTCCTTCCCCCCCTCCCCCCTTTCTCTCTCTAGCATAAAAAAGTCTGCCCAACCGGGCGTGGTGGCGCACGCCTTTAATCCCAGCACTCGGGAGGCAGAGGTAGGAGGATCGCCGTGAGTTCAAGGCCACCCTGAGACTCCATAGTGAATTCCAGGTCAGCCTGGGCTAGAGTGAGACCCTACCTCAAAAAAACCAAAAAAAAAAAAAAAAAAAAAAAAAAAAGTCTGCCCTTTCCTGGCTTCTGTGATGTCACAATCTCTTTGTCCTTCATGCTGGCATTTCTTATTTCTTTCTGTTTTTTTTTAAACTTTTAATTTTTTTATTTTTATTTGAGACAGACAGAGAGAGAGAGAGAGGGGGGGGGGAAGAAAGTGAAAGAAAGAGAGAGAGAAAAAATGGGCATGCCAGGGCCTCTCCAGCCACTGCAAACAAACTCTAGATGCATGTGCCACCTAGTGCATCTGGCTTACGTGAGACCTGGAGAGTTGAACCTGGGTTCTTATACTTTGCAGGCAAGCGTCTTAACCGCTAAGCCACATCTTCAGCTAATATTTTAACTTTTTATTTATTTATTTATTTATTTTGGTTTGTTTGAGGTAGGGTCAGGGTGGCCTTGAACTCCTGACTCCTGAGTGCTGGGATTAAAGGTGTGTGCCCCCATGCCTGGCTTTTTTTTTTTTTTTTTTTTTTTTTTTGAGACAGAAAGAGGGAGAAAGTGTGTGTGTGTGTGAGAGAGAAAATGGGCATGCCAGGGCCTCTAGCCACTACAAATGAACTTCATTTCTTTCTTTCTCCTGTTTCTTATTTTTCTTTTTTCTTTTTCTTTTTTTCTTTTTTTTTTTTGGTTTTTTGAGGCAGGGTCTCACTCTAGCTCATGCCGACCTGGAATTCACTCTGCAGTCTCAGGATGGCCTCAAACTCTTGGGTGCTGGGATTAAAGACAAGTGCCACCACACCCAGCCATTTCTTTCTTTTTTTAAAAAATGTTTTCTTTATTTACCTGAGAGAGAGAGACAGAGGCAGAGAGAAGGAGGCTCTCTTGCCACTGACTCCCAGCCGCTGCTCTGCCATGCTCTCCCTGCCACGGTGAAACTTTGTGAAACAGTAGGCTGAAATAAACCCTTTCCTCCCATCGGGTGCTTTGGACCAGGTGTTTGGCACCAGCAACCAAAGGGTCACTGTACACACAGCAAGTTTCACAGAGTGCGTCAAAGGCTGCCACGTGTATTAAAAAGAGAGAAAGACGGTGTAGTTGAACATGCATATCTGCTTAAAACATACTTCGAAGAAGAAAAGGGTGAAATCCATGTAGTTTTGCTCTTCCAGTTTGAGGATATCAACAAGTCCTCCTTTTGAAATAAGCAAGGCATCACACCTCCTATGTTATTCTACAGAAGAGCCAAGTGTTGATAATTTAGGTCCTTTCTGTGCTAACGGACCTTTCCAAGTTTAGATACTGTGGTAGTTTGAATGTATGCTCCCCTGCCTCCTCCAGACTCAGGTGTTATTAAACTTGAGTTTGCAGCTTCTGCCCCTAGCAGCCAACTCTTGCTACAAGGGGGCGGATCTGAAGTCCAGCCCAAGGGATGCAGAGAAGCGTGAGCTCTGGGGGTCCTGCCGCTGCGGGCTGTGTGTGCTTGCTTTTGGTGGGTGCTGGCTGCTGGTGCTTTCTCTCAGCTTGGATCTGTGAAAGGGGCCAGTCTCTCCCGCCATTATGGAACTTTACTGGGATCTGTAAGCTGAAGTAAATCCCTTCCTCCTATAATCGAGGTCTGGCTTGGAAGTCCATCCCAGCACTGTGGAGCTGACTACAACAGATGCGCTCCACTGCTTGTGACTTAATTTGGAAACAACTTTGATTCTAAATCTTCGTCACAATCATGGCCGCTTGCAGCAAGAAAACAGTTCCTGGAAGGCCAGGAGACCAGGGAGGCTTACCAATGCTCATCCTTTAATATTTCTGACACTTACACCTCATACTGTATTACCTATCTTATTTTACTTTTAAAAAATATTTTATTTTTATTTACTTATTTATTTGACAGAGAAAGAAGGAGAGTGAGAGAATGGGCGTGCCAGCCACTGCAAACAAACTCCAGATGCATGCGCCCCCTTGTGCATCTGGCCAATGTGGGTCCTGGAAAATCGAACCTGGGTCCTTTGGCTTTTCAGGCAAATGCCTTTACCACTAAGCCATCCCTCCAGCCCTGTATTACCTATTTTAACATAAATAAGTAAACTTAACAGTTTTCATTTAAATATCTAGATTTCCAGCTGGGCACGGTAGCGCACTTGTTTAATCCCAGCACTCGGGAGGCAGAGATCAGAGGATCAACATGACTTTGAGGCCACCTGAGACTGCATAGGGAATTCGAGGTCAGCCTGGGCTAGAGTGAGACCCTACATCGAAAAATCAAAACAAATAAAATAAAAATCTAGATTTTTCATTTTATCTTGAAAGGCTATGAAATCTGGTATCAAAGAGATCTGGGCTGAGTAGCAGCTGATATTAAATATGGATGCATCTGGAGTTCATTTGCAGTGGTTAGAGACCTGATGCCCATTCTCTCTCTCTCTCTCTCTCCTTGCAAATAAATAAATAAATAAATAAATAGATAAATAAATAATTTTTTAAAATATAAAGGTCCGTACCAACATCAGTCCCGTAGTCCTTGAGCGTGTTGCAATCGTACATTTCCAGTCCCTCCGGGGTCCGGAGACAGTAGACACTCACGGGGAAGCCACATCTTAGCGTTATCAGCTGTCTAAGATCAGACACTTTCTTACCCAGAAGTGAAGCATTCTCTATGATCGACATTGTCTCGTGGGTCACAGCGTTGAACACATGGAGTGTCGGCTTGTCTTCTTTCTAGAGGGACAGAAGGACGTGTTCATTGACCAAAGGTCGAGTCTGGGTAGATGTTTCAGAGGTGCTCTGAGCACCTCTGTCTCCCGTGACACGGCTGTGAAGGGTGAAAATAAAGGCCTGTGGTTGTGTTCTGTGACTTCTCCGCTTGCTTCCCTTCCTGAGGACATTAACGGGTCCCCTCGCTTTGAGTGAAGGGCAGGAGATGGCAGTGCTGACACCCTTCCCCTTTCTTAGTGTACAGAGGAGTGTCTACGATCCTATCTTGCTGTGGGTGCTGTATTTACAGAGGTGTTTGTTCAGAAAGCACATCTCTGCACTTTAACATGGAAACACTAGGAAAATCCTCTCCCTTTTGCATCTGTGTGTAATGTGTATGTGTAGGTATGTTCATATATGTGTGTGAGGGTCAGAGGTTGATGTGGGTTGTCTTCCTCAATTGCTTTCCATGTTCCTTTTTTTGAAGTAGGGTCTCCCTCTAGCCCAGGCTGACTGGAATTCACTATGTAGTCTCAGGTTGGCCTCGAACTCAAGGAGTTCCCGAGAGCTGGAGTTAAAGGCATGTGTCACCAATTTCCGGCTTCCACCTTATTTTTTGATACAGGGTCTTTAATTGGATCTGGAACTCATTGATTTGGCTAGGTTAGCCATAACGCCCTGATCCTCCCATCTCTGCCTCCCAAATGCTTATACTGCCATGCCCAGCTTTCCCATGGGGTCTGGGGATGCCAACTCAGTTCTTTGGACCTATGTGCAAACACTTGCCCATGAGATATTGTGGATTCTAAATGTGTATGCGTGCAGAACTTTGGTTTTCATGAGCCCTATGATTCTTCCTCCTCTGCTCCCCACAGGACTGGGTTAACAGGTGTATGTGGCCACATCCAGCTATTTATTTAGGTACTGGGGAATTGAATCTACGTAGTCTGAGGCCCTCTTAAATTCTCATACTTGCAGCAAGCATTCTTACCCACTGAGCCATCTCCTCAGCCCTCTAAACCTTAAAAAAAATATATTTATTTAGGGCTGGAGAGATGGCTTAGCAGTTAAGGTGCTTGCCTGAGAAGCCTAAGAACTCATGTTCGATTCTCCAGGTCCCACATAAGCCAGACGCACAGTGAAGCAAACATGCAAAATTGCATATGTGCACAAGGGGGTGCACATGTCTGAGGTTTGTTTGCAGTGGCTGAAGGCCCTGGCACACCCATTCTCTCCTTCTCTCTCTGTACCACTTTCTTTCTCTCAAAATAAAAAATATATATATATTTGAGAGAAAGAGATGGTGAGTAAGAAGGACAGACACACTGAAAAAATGGGTACTCCAGAGCCTCTCGCCACTGCAAACAAACTCCAGACACAATGCACCACTTTGTGCATCAGGCTTTACATGAGTACTGAGGATGTGAACCTGGCCATCAGGCATTGCAAATGCGATAGTTTGAATGTGTGTTCCCCCTCCAATAGACATGTTTTATTAAAGCTTGTAACTTGAATTTTTAGCCGCCTGGCTGGAAGAGGCGTCACTGAGGACAGATTCTGGGGTCCAGCCCTAAGGTGTGTTTGGGGGCAGATCTGGGGCCAGCCTCTTCTGCCATTATGGAACTTCCCCTGGATGTGTGAGCCTGAAATAAACCTGCTCCTCCCATAACCTGTGCCTGGTTTGGAAGTTCATGCCCGCAATGTGGAGCTGTCTACAACAGCGAGCAAGTGCCTTTAACTGATGAGCCATCGCTTTCGCCTAACATTTTTGTTCTGTTTCTTTCTTTCTTTCTTTCTTTTTTTTTTTTTTTTTTTTTTTTTTGAGGTAGGGTCTCGCTCTAGCCTAGGCTGACCTGGAACTCATTCCGTAGCCTCAGTCTGGCCTGGAACTCACAACAATCTTCCTACCTCTGCCTCCTGAGTGCTGGGATTAAAGGTGTGTACCACCATGCCCGGCCAGCCCTAAACTTTGGATCAACTAAAAAAATGTTCTCTCTGGGCTGGAGAGGTGGCTTAGCTGTCAAGGCACTTGCCTGTGAAGCCTAAGGATTCATGTTTGACCCTCCAGGTCCCATGTAAGCCAGACGCACAGTGACACAAGTGCGCAAGACCGCACATGCGCACAAGGTGGCCCAAGCATCTGGAATTTGATTGCAGTGGCTTTGATTGGAGGCCCTGGCATGCAATTCTCTCTCTCTCTCTCTCTCTCTCTCTCTTACTCTCACATTAGAAAAGAAAAAAAAAAAGACAGTCTGTTGGGCTTGCCTCAAAAAAAAAAAAAGTCCTTTCTGAGATTAAGTCAGGGGAGTATTGAGGTAAGGAGGGATGTCTTTGTTGTTGCTCTTCACTATTTGTAGTTTGCCCTTTTTGCTGTTTATTTATTTATTTATTTATTTATTTTTAATGTAGAATCTCACTCTATCCCAGTGTGACCTGGAACTCACTCTGTTGTCTCAGGTTGGTCTTGAACTCACAGTGACCCTCCTACCTCTGTCTCCCAAGTGTGGGGAGTAAAGGCATGCACCACCACACCTGGCTAGCTTGTCCTTTAATTTTTATATAACCATATATACTTTTGCTATTTAAGAAGGGAGATACAGGAGCGAGGTGTGGTGGTGCACACCTATAGTTCCAGCACTCAGGAGGCTGAGGTAGGAATTTGAGGCCTGCTTGAGGCTATAGAGTGAGTTTCAGGTCACCTGGGGCTAGAAGGAGACTGTGCCTTGAAAAGATAACATAAAATAAATAAAAAGGGAAATAAAGGGCTGGGGAGATTGCTTAGTGGCTAAAAGCACTTAATTGCAAAGTCTTTTGGTCTGGTTTCAATTCTCCCGTACCCATGTAAAGCCAGATGCATCAAGTGGCACATGTGTCTGGAGTTTATTTGCAGTGGCAAGTGACCCTGGTGTGCCCATACTCTCTCCCTCCCTTAAATAAATAAATAATCTTAAAAAGGGTGATATTCGATATGGTTTTTTTGTTTGTTTGTTTTCCGAGGCAGGGTCTCACTGTAGCCCAGGCTGACCTGGAATTCACTATGTAGTCTCCTCCTACCTCTGCCTCCAGAGAGCTGGGATTATAGGCGTGTGCCACCACGCCCAGCTTCATACAGATTTATTTTTTTAAAGTTTCCTTTCTTCCTTCCGGTTTACAATCTAAAAAGCGGAACTGAGGCATCTGAAATAAAGATTGAAAGTTTGTGGAAGATGTCAATCCTGCTAGCAACAGTTAGATCAAGCCAAACCCAAACCAAAACCCCAGCGAAAAAGGGAAGGGATCCTGGAAAAAGAGATGACTGCTTCCCCTTGCCCAATTACAGTGAAACTGGCTTCGCTTCCCTTTCTGCGGTTCAGGACAGTGACGTCATCCTTCAGCGGCCCACTGTGGCTGGGCAGACGGAAGTGTGTGGCACTGCCAGGAAGCCCCCAGCCCTGAGCGCTCTCCATGCATCCCCCAGGCAGCCGCCCATCACTGCCCTGCGCCTTGCCTAACCCGCCCGGCCCGCTAGTTTTTCTCCCAGCAGAGTTCTGCTCTTGGCTGGCTTGCCGGCACACATATTTGAGAGGCAGAGACTTTGATTTCCCCAGTACCCACATAAAGCCAGATGCACAAGGTGGTGCATGTGTCTGGAATGCTATTGCAGTGGCTAGAGGCCCTTGAGTGCCCATTCTCTCCTCTCTCTGTCTCTCTCTCTCTATCTGCCTCGCTCGCTTGCTCTCTAAATAAATAAATAAATAATATTTTAAAAATTATTTATTGATTTAAGAGAGACAGAGGGAGAGAGAGAGAAAGAATGAGTGTGCCAGGGCCTCCTGCCACTGCAAATGAACTCCAGACACATGTGCCATTTTATGGGTTTGGTTTTAAATGAGTACTGGAGAGTTGAACTTGATTTACAAGCAACTGTCTTTAACAGCTGAGCCATCTCTCCAGGTCCTAAGCCTTTTGTTGTTGTTTTGTTTGTTTGTTTTTCAGGTAGAGTCTCACTCTAGCCCAGGCTGACCTAGAACTCACTCTATGATCCTCCTACCTCTGCCTCCCCAATGCTGGGATTAAAGCTGTGCACCACCACACTTGGCCCAAGCTTTGTTTTTGGGTCGTACTGGGAATTTACCACGGCACACTAGTTCCAAATATTCGATTCCTGGGTCCACAATGGAAGACCAAGTTGGACAATTTATTGGATCTAAGATTTTATTATAATGGGGAAAGGGAAAGAAGGGAGGGAGGGAGAGAGGGGAGAGAGAGAGAGAGAGAGAGAGAGAGATGGTGTGTGCACCAGACAGAGGGAGGGAGGGAAAGGGGGAAGAAAAAGATGTCAAAAAGAGAGTGCGCGTGAGCCAGGGAGTGGGTTTTCTTGTGAGAGGAGAGAGACTGTTCTGTGAAGAAGGGGCTTGGGGTGGTGTGCAGAGGTGTGGGTTGGGGGAAGGTGACCTTCCCTGCTTAGCCAAGAAATATATTCAATTACCATATCAGGAGACGGGCCGAGAGTCCTAGATTAACATGGCCAGACTGGTAGGAGAGCGAGAGGGCAGAAGGGTAGAGAGCTCTGAGACTCTATCAAGAAGCACTGCTGCATTTATTAGAAGGAAAGAGAGCCAATAGATGCTAACTTAGCAGCACAAGAGAAGGCATCTCGGGCTGGAGAGATGGCTTAGCAGTTAAGGCGTTTGCCTGCAAATCCAAAGGATCTCTGTTCGATTCTCCAGGACCCACATAAGCCAGATGCACAAGGGGGCGCATGTGTCTGGAATTCGTTTGCAGTGGCTGGAGGCCCTGGAGTGCCCATTTGCACTCTCTTTCTCTCTCTCAAATAAATAAATATATTAAAAAAAAAAAAAACACGGAGGCACCATGGTGCTGAGAAGTGACAGAGGAGTGCTCAGCACTGAAATATCTCAATCACACCTTCCATGGCTCAGGGTCCATTATGGAAGATGTGGCAGAAGGAATCTAAGAGCCAAAGGAAGAGTAGGACTCCTAACAACGTGCTCCTCCAGACACAAAGTGGCCTGGATATCCATGACCTTACAGTACCTGACACTACCTACACAATATCATCATAATAGGAAGAAAAGACCATGACATCAAAATAAAAGAGAGACTGATTGAGAGGGGGAGAGGATATGATGGAGAGTGGAGTTTCAAAGGGGAAAGTGAGGAGAGGGAGGGAATTACCATGGGATGTTGTTATAAACAATATGGAAATTGTCAATAACAATATTTTTTTTAAAAAAAGAGAGAAGGCATCTCTCTATTTCTCTATATGATGTTTTTCCTCAATTATGTTTGAGGGAAGTACAGAGCCAAGGAAAGGCACCTACGTGGCTAGAGATCCCATGTGGAGGGCCTGGGAAAACCATGGAAAGAAAAGAGAGAAAAGAGAGTTCAAAGTGTTCCTGCCCTGTGGGGCGCTGGAGGGGTAAAGGGCGTGGTCAGTAAGGGCTGGGGGTTCTCCCCTTGGCTCAGCTGAGGGAAAACTCACCCACAGCTGAATGTTCCCAAGTGATCAGGGGTCTCAGAGAGCATCCCTTCCCCTCGCAAATGTATTGATAACCTTATGATGGTGAGCCCTGCCTTCCAGCTCAGGTGAACCAGAGAGACGGCCGGTTGGGTAGGGCCCGTGCTCACTTATGTTCAGTCAAGACAGGCTGCCCAGTTACATTCAAGAAAGTTATGCTATTACACAAACAATGCCATACACAGGTTATTGTTGGGAATATATAAAGCTACTTTTGGGGGCCTGTAGAGATGGCTCAGCAGTTAAAGACACTTGCTTGCAAAGTCAGATGTCCCTGGCTTGATTGCCCAGTACCTATGTAAAGCCAGAGGCACAAAGTGGCACATGTTTCTGGAGTTCATTTGCAGTGGAAGGAGGCCCTGGTGCACTCATATTCACTCTCTCTGTCTCTTTCTATCAAATAAATAAATTTTTAAAAATAAATAAATAAAATTATATTTTTTCTTTGGGAAACAAAGACAAATGAGCAAAAGCATCAGGGTAGAAGAGACATCAGAATGTGTCACTTTACAATAAACTCAGGTACATTTTATCATATTTATTTTACATTGTCACAATCCCTGTCTTTTTTTTGTTGTTGTTGTTGTTGTTTTTTGTTTTGTTTTTGTTTTTTTTTCAAGGTAGGGTCTCACATCTCACTCTAGCCCAAGTAGACCTGGAATTTGCTATGTAGTCTCAGGCTGGCCTTGAACTCACAGTGATCCTCCTACATCTGCCTCCCAAATGCTGGGATTAAAGGTGTGCTGGGATTAAAGCTGGGTGTAACACACCCAGCTACAATCCCATTTTTATCTTTAAAAAATAAATGCAAGGGCTGGAAAAATGGCTCAGCAGTTAAGGTGCTTGCCTGCAAACACTAATGACCCAGGTTCAATTCTCCAGTGCCCACATAAAGCCAGATGCACAAAGTGGCATATGTGCCTGGAGTTCATTTGCAGTGGTTGGAGGCCCTAGTGCACCCATTCTCTCTGTCTGTCTCCCTTCTCTGTATCGCTCTTTCTTTGCAAATAAATAAATCTTAAAAAACAGGTGCAAATTCATTGAGGATGACTTAATGAAGATAATGTAAATGTGTATTAACAATAAAATAGAAAGTGTTTGCTTCTAATGTATGTGGGCACGTGTGTTTGTGCGCACGCGTGCGCGTGTGGAGGCAGAGATGGGCGTCAGTGTCTTCTTCAATCACTTTTCACCTTTTTCTTTTCTTTTCCTTTTTGGTTTTTGGAGGTATGGTCTCACTCTAGTTCAGGCTGACCTGGAATTCACTGTGTAGTCTCAGGGTGGCCTCGAATTCACAGCGATCGTCCTACCTCTGCCTCCCAAATGCTGGGATTAAAGGTGTGTGCCACCATGCCCAGCTACCTTTTTCTTTTAGTAATATTTTATTCTACTTATTTATTTGAGAGAGAGAGAGAAAGAGAGATAGGAGAATGAATGGCTGTGCCAGAGCCTTCAAGCACTGCAAACGAACTCCAGATGCATGCGCCCCCTTGTGCCTCCAGCTTACGTGGGTCCTGGAGAATCGAACCTGGATCCTTTGGCTTTGCAGGCAAATGTCTTAACCGCTAAGCCATCTCTCCAGTCCCTCTTTTTCCTTTTTGATAAGATCTTGATATATAGCCCAAGCTGACCTCAAACTCATGATCCTCCTGCCTCTGCCTCCCAAGTGCTGGGGTGAACAGGCATGAGCCACAACGAGTTCAAGAAAACCTTTTCTCCAAGTTACGAAATTACTTTAGTTGGATTATGCGCAAATCAATTCAAAGTGAGATGAACACCTTGGACAAATGTTATCCTGTTCTCATACCTTAACAAAGCACTTGAGAGTTGAACAGAAGGATATTCCAATCTCAGCAAGCGTCCAGCTGTCCCTCAGCGCAGCCCCGGCGTGCATGAGCTCCAGGTACTGCCTGCCTTGCTGGTCTTCAGAGAGAGGCACGTGGAAGAAATCCTTGAAGATCAACAGCATTTCAGGAGAGCAGAGCATCTCTGTACTACTAGACCTTCCTGCCCTGCCTTCTTTTCTCCTTCTCTCTTACCTCCCTCCCTCTCCACTTCCCCTGCTGTCCATTTTTTTTTTTGGGGGGGGGGTTCTGAGGTGGTTTCACTGTAGCTCAGGCTGACCTGGAATTCAGTGTGTAGTCTCAGGGTGGCCTTGAACTCAGGGCGCTCCTCCTACCTCTGCCTCCAGAGTGCTGAGATTAAAGTCGTGTGCCACCACACCTGGCCCTGCTTTCCATTTTTTCCACTTTGCATTATAAATGTTTGGGACCAAAGAGAAGAAGTATTGTTCAGGGTTCTTAACTTGGACTCTAGAGACCTCCCCAAAAGACTATAAATGGGGGAAAAAAAAACTACTATTTTTTTTTTTTCCAGGTGGGGTCTCACTGTAGCCCAGGCTGACCTGGAATTCACTCTGTAGTCTCAGGCTGGCCTCGAACTCACAGAAATCCTCCTACCTTGGCCTCTCAAGTGCTGAGATTAAAGGTGTACACCACTACCCCGCAGGGAGAGAGAGAGAGAGAGAGAGAGATGGAAAGAGAGAGACGAGGAGAAGGGAGAGGCGAGAAGAGAGAGGAGAAAGGAAAGAAGACAGAAGAGAGGAGGCAGAGGAGAGAGAGGAGCTCATAGGCGCTGACAGGCTTCCAAAGGGCACCATGACCCATAAGCCTTACTGTGGCAGAAGATCTGGATTGGCATCATCGGCCGAACATCACTAGCAATGGCTCTATGTATCCAAGTAAATATTTTGCTTAATTTTATTTTGTTTTAGTTTTTCAAGGTAGGGCCTTGCTCTAGCCCAGGCTGACCTGGAATTCACTCTATTCTTAGGGTGACCTTGAACTCATGGCGAGCCCCATACCTCTGCCTCCCAAATGCTGAGATTAAAGGTGTGGGCCACCATGCCTGGCGTAATTTTATTTATAATGGATATTTATAAGAAATTTGTAAGGAAGGTATTCAAGTTGCCCCGGTTCTGGCAGCGTGCTCCCAGTAAGGTGCTCTTTCAGTGCCCACAGGTTCTCTAATCTTCTATCTATATTTTTGCTTCAGCACCAAACAAGACATGTATAGACAGTTGTCCCACTCCGCATAGGCACTAAAGATAGTGACTTGGTTTTGTCCATTTTATGAAGAATGGCAGTAACACCATCTGGCCCAGACACACCCCATAAATTCACGAAAGAGAAGTGAAACCGGTTTTCCCCAAGATTACACTTGTTCACTTTACTTGTTTCTAGTATCCACACGTATGCCACGTTCTTAATCAAACTATTAGCTAAACAAATGATATTTTCAAAAACTCTACTTCCCTGCACATTGCAAATATACCCAACAGTACCTGTATCCTATGCACATTTGTAAACTGTAGTGCGGGCCTGGGGAGATGGTTACAGGTCCTGTTTGCAAGGCCTGTGCGTCTGGGTTTGAGTGCCCCAGTATCCACGTAAAGCCAGATGCACAAAGCGGTGCATGCATCTGGAGTCCTGCGCAGTGGAGGAGGCCCTGGGTGCACCCATTCTCTTTTTGCAAATGAATAAATAAATAAATAAACTTAAACTGTAGTGTGGAATTAAAAGTAATGTCCATTTTCACGACCTTCAGACCAACACCTACCTTTATCATTTGCTTGATGGTTTCTACAGTGTCGTTTGGTGAGACATCAAATGGCTCAAATGTTCCGTCAAAGGCTATGAAAATCCTCATCATGCAATTGCCTTCTCAAAACACAAGACCAAGAAAACAAAGCGAGGCACCCCCCCCCCCCCCCCCCCGTCCCCCACGATCCTGATGGCTAGCTGGAAAAGTTCCGGTGGGCAATCAAGTCAGCGTCCAGCCTCGGTGAGCCCGGCAAGAATGTGAAAGACACAGTTGCAGCACCCCAGCCTTGGGCAGCAAAGACTGCAGCTGGCTGTGAGGAGACTCTCTGCTGAAGGCCGTGCTCAATAGCTACCTTGTTCTTCCAGCACAGAGGCCAACACTCCCGATGATGGTCCAGGGGAGGCAAGTGTGGACAAGCTGTATAGACAGGTAGTGCAAAAACCCTGCACGCAATGACACTCTGATGATGTGATCGCCGTCCCCCCCCCTCTTATGTTTGTATTTATCTGCTTGGAGACCACATCGTGATGGGGGGGGGGCACACTGCCACTGGGCACAGCCGCGGGCAGCGGATTGCGCCCCGAATGAGGTCATCCTCAAAGTTCTCTGTCAATAACGCCACTGGCAGTGCGCTTGTTTCCATAACAACTCTGTGTACTTGTGCTCCGGGAGGATTTCTAATCCTGCCTCCCAACAAGGCTCCCTTGCACCAGGGAGACATGGGCCAAAGCCGCTTCCCCTCCCCTTCCCCGCAGAGTAACCCAGGGCTGCAAAGGACACCACGTGACTGGCGCTTCCTTCCCTCCTCGGGTCCCTGCCTTTAAGTTACTTAGAACAGTTTCCCATTGTCATGGGCCTGCAACCCAACTTCCTCTTGGTGGGAATTGCTGCAAACCTCAGTCACTGAGTGGAAACAGTAAGTGTTGTTACCCATGTTCGTAATGTAAACATTTCCAGAACTGAAAGATTCTCCTCTGAACTCCTCTGTAAGATACACCTGGTTTAATGCTGTGATGACTGATCTTATTTATTTGCAAGCAGACAGACAGAGCGAGAGGGAATGAGCCCCACAGGGCCTGCTGACGCTGTGAACTCCAGACTCCACGCACCCGCGCCACTCTGTGCATCTGGGTGCTGGGGAATGCGCCCCAGGCTGTCAGGTTTTGCAAGCAGGCGTCTTTAACCTCTGAGCCATCTCTCCAGCCCCCTGGTCATTTTTTCATATATGAATCTTGTCTTCTTCCTGAAATATGTCCTGACCTAGGACAGAGTCACTATCTTGCTTTTCTTATTATATTTTTTAATTTTTAAAAATTTATTTATGAGAAAAGAAGAGAGAGAAAAAGAGAGAAAGAGAGTATGGTGTGTCAGGGACTCTGGCCATTGCAAAGGAACTCCAGATACATGCCTCACTTTGTGCATCTTTCTTTAAGTGGGTACTGAGATGTTGAACCCAGGCCAGCAGGCTTTGCAAGCAAGTACCTTTAACTGTGGAGCCATCTCTCCAGCCCTTCTTTTTATTCTTTTTGTTTGTTTATTTTTGAGGTAGGGTCTCACTCTAGCCATGGCTATATGTGGTAAGGGTATGTGCATGTGTATATGCATATATGTGGCGGGAGTGCATGTGGATATGTGTGTGTGATGAGTGTGCATGTGTATGTGTGTGTGTGTGGTGGGCATGCATGTGTTTGTGTGATGGGCGTGCATGTGTATGTGGTGGGTGTGCATGTATATGTATGTGTGTGTGGTGGGTGTGCATGTGTATATGTGTGTGCATATATGAATGCGTGTTCATATTTAACTGATTTATTTCAGTATTTAACAAGTAATTTTTACGGGAGGCATTGAGGTTTCTGAAGGATACTGTGTGCCTTTAACAATGCAAATCCTCTTCATTGATTTAAAAGTTTCCTAAGTACTAGCTGGAAGTAGAGCTTTACTAATGTCAGATGGGTAAAATTTACATGTTGGAGAAGAAATCATGAGTGTGACCATGAGTTCTCAGGAAAAAGCTTCACCTTGTTAAGCACCCCACAAGGCTGCTTGACTGATTAGAACTGTGTCTGTGGAGACCTGGAATGCTCCACAGTGGGAACCAAATTATACTGGGTTATCGCTAGTCTCCTAAAAGCTGTTAATCGTCCAATTCTGTGTCTGACTTAATGCCCTTGTGACTGTCAGGTGATCAGGTGAGACCGCTTGGAATGCACAAGCAGAACAGAAAGAACTCCAGCTTTGAGAATGCCATCAGAGAGCACGCGAAGCCCCTCGCAGCGTTTCCCTAGCCCGGCTAACTCGATGTTTCCACCTGTGCATTGGAAAAATGCTGCGGTTTGTAGCTTTCTTTTGTTCTGTAACTATAAAAACGTCATGAAACTCACCTTGTTGGAACACGCTATTTGAGGTCATCTGACTTTGGGACATGGTCGCTCACATTTAGCTCCAGAACAAACAAGGAAATCTTGACTATCTGCCTTCTTTCTCAGTCCAAAGGAAAGAATTAATGTAGAAGGTTTGCATGAGGAAGGGCCAGGGACTCTCAAAATTTATGCAGGTGGCTAATCTCTTTGATTTGCCCTAAAAGCTGGCTCTTAATATATTTTATGTAGTTTTAATAGTTTATTAAAATCTTGCAAACAAGGCTGCCTGTAAGTAATCCCATACATTTCTACATAAAAAAAATGCTGGGCTGGAGGGATGGCTTAGCAGGTAAGGTGCTTGCCTGCGAAGCCTAAGGAACCAGGTTCAATTCCCCAGGTCCCATGTAAGCCAGATGCACAGGGAGGCACATGTGTCCGGAGTTTGTTTTTAGTGGCTAGAGGCCCTGGTGCACCCATTCTCTCTTCTCTCTCTCTCTTGCCCTCTGTTTGTCTCTAATAAATAAATAAAATAAAACTTTAAAAGAATGCTACCTTGGGCTGGAGAGATGGCTTAGGGGTTAAGGCATTTGCCTGCTAAGCCTAAGGACTCAGGTTCGATTCCCCAGTACATATAAGCCAGATGCACATGGTGGCATATGTGTGTAAAGTTTGTTCACAGTGGCTGGAGGCCCTAGTGCACCCATTCTTTCTTTCTTGCTTCCTCTCTCCCTCACTCTCTCTAATAAATGCATAAAAATAAAATATAAAAAATGCTAACTTTACAATGAAGGCCCATGCATTTTTTGTCTCCTGTTTTAAACCCTCTTTTTTTTTTAAGCTTTTTATTGACAGCTTCCATAATTACAGAAAATAAATTCCCTCCCCCTCTCAATTAGTCTCTCTTTTATTTTGATGTCATTATCTTTTCCTCCTATTATGATGGTCTTGTGTAGGTAGTGTCAGGCACTGTGAGGTCATGGATATCCAGGCCATTTTTTGTGTCTAGGAGATTGCATTGTAAGCAGTCCTACCCTTCCTTTGGCTCTTATATTCTTTCTGCCACCTCTTCCGCAATGGGCCCCGAGCCTTGGAAGGTGTGATAGAGATGTTTCAGTGCTGAACACTCCACTGTCACTTCTTCTCAGCACTGTGGTGATTTTTAAAAATATTCTGCTTAATTATTTACAAGCAGAGAGAGACAGAGAGAAGAGAGACAGAGGAAATGAGCATTCCAGGGCCTCCAGCCACTGCAAATGAGCTCCAGATACATGTGCCACTTTGTGCATTCGGCTTTACATAAGTACTAGGGAATCAAATTCAGGTGGTTAGCCTTTGCAGGCAAGCACCTTAACTGTTAAGCTATCTCTCCAGCTCTGTGGTGACTTCTGAGTCATCCCAGTGGTCACTGCCATCAGAAAAGAGAAGCTTCTCTAACCAAAAGTGAGAGTAGCATTAATATATGGGTGTAGGGCTGGAGAGATGGCTTAGTGGTTAAGGCTCTTGCCTGCAAAGCAAAAGGACCCAGGTTGGATTCCTATTACCCACGTAAGTAGATGCACAATGTGGTGCATGCATCTGGAGTTCATTTGTAGTGGCCGGAGGCCCTGGCATGTCCATTTTTTCTCTCTCTCAAATAAATAAACAAAAATAAATATTTTAAAAAGAATATATAAATATATAGTTATAAACATTAGGAAAAGTGCTTACATTTAAGTCTGCTTCTTTCTACCCAGATGTTTCCTGGATGGTCTATTCAGACATCCCAATCCTAACCCGAAGAAAAGCAGACTTTCACATCTCCAAAATTTCCTCTTGTATCACTCTCCAGATTTCTACATCTCATAAGTGATACAAGTTACCAAGCGGCTCAAACCAGAAATCTGAGAGTCAGATTCAATCTTGTGTTTTCCCTGAACTTCCATGTCCATCAGCAAACTTTGAATAATTTGGACTCCCAAATATGTCTGAACTTTGACCACTTTCCTCACTGCTCTTGTTTTGCACCTGGTCATTATTTTCTTGATTTATTACGAGAATCTTTTAATCGGTCTCTTTATTTTCACTTGTGCTTTTCTTCTATCTATATTCTAAATTGTTGCCAGGGGAAATCTCTTAAAATGCAGACTTAATTACGTCTCTGTTCTGTTTGAAATTCTAATGGCTCTGCAAATATAGCCTGGCCTTTTTTTGTGTGTTTGTTTGTTTTGCTTTTATTTTTTTGGAGGTAGAGTCTCACTCTAGCTCAGGCTGACCTGGAATTCACTATGTAGTCTCAGAGTGGCCTGGAACTCAGAGCAATCCTCTACCTCCTGAGTGCTGGGATTAAAGACATGTGCCATCACAGCTGGTTGGATGCCCCAGTACACACGTAAACCAGATGCACAAAGTGGTGCATGCATCTGAAGTTTACAGTGGCAGGGGGCTCTGGAATGCCCATTCTCATTCTCTCTCTCCCCTTCTCTACCTCAAATAAATAAATAAATATTAAAAATATTTTTTAAAATTTTTATTTATTTATTTATTTATTTGAGAGCGACAGACAGAGAGGGAAAGGCAGATAGAGAGAGGGAGAGAGAGAATGGGCACGCCAGGGCCTCCGGCCACTGCAAACGAACTCCAGACGCGTGTGCCCACTTGTGCATCTGGCTAACGTGGGTCCTGGGGAATTGAGTATCGAACTGGGGTCCTTAGGCTTCACAAGCAAGCGCTTAACCGCTAAGCCATCTCTCCAGCCCTTAAAAATATTTTTGTACATTTAGATACTCCAATATGGGATACATATATATAATTGTT